>JANJGN010000322.1:0-605000 GCA_026770705.1 Isurus oxyrinchus
GGCAGGACAGAGAGAGAGAGCTGTTTCTAAAGCACACAGTATTCTAGGCTTCATTAATAGGGGCATAGAGCACGAGAGCAGGGAGGTTATGATGAACTTATATAAGACACTGGTTAGACCTCAGCTGGAGTATTGTGTACAGTTCTGGGAGCCACACTATAGGAAGGATGTGAACGCATTGGAGAGAGTGCAGAAGAGGTTTACGAGAATGGTTCCAGGGATGAGACACTTCAGTTATGAGGTAAGATTGGAGAAGTTGGGACTGTTTTCCTTGGAGAGGAGAAGGCTAAGAGGAGACTTGATAGAAGTTTCTAAAATCATGAGGGGTCTGGACAGAGTAGATAGGGAGAAACTGTTACTGCTCGTAAACGGATTGAGAACCAGAGTGCACAGATTTAAAGTGTTTTTCAAAAGAAGCAAAGGCGAGGTGAGAAAAAAACTTTTTCACACAGTGAGTGGTTTGGGTCTGGAATGCACTGCCCTGGAAGTGTGGTGGAGGCAGGTTCAATTGAGGAATTCGAGAGGGCATTGGGTGATTATTTAAACAGAAACAATGTGCAGGGTTACGGGGAAAAGGCAGGAGATTGGCACTAAGTTAAAATGCTCAGAGAGCCGGTGCAGACAATGAGCCGAATGGCTCCCTTCTACACTGTGACAATTCTGTGATTCCTGATTCAATTCTCTGGGCTCCTATAAGACAGAGAGAGAGAGAGATGAGGGCAGCACAGACTGCTTAACTGCAATAGCCCATGAAATGGAACTGAGCCAAGTAGACCCTGAGACTGTCAGGATCTGGCACTTATCTATGTGCAGTGAGCTGGACTCAGTCTGGACAGCATGAATTCCTGATCATTATCCAGTGAACACCACTGAACAGGCCAGGGGCAGAGGGGGCGGGGGGGGGTCAAGTGGGTACTTTGCTCATCCTCCATCCACCCTCGCAGTCACCCCAGACTCCCACCTCCACATTAACTACCCAAACAGCACTCACTGTCACAGCTCATGACCACTGGGGTGAGGAAGCTGAGGGTGAGCAGTGATTGTTGGACAAGGAAGTCTGCCTGTCCAACACACCCAGCACCCTCATTTATCAAAAACCCTCTCCAACCAGCAGCCTCCACCAACACCGATCTCCCCGTGTGACAACTCCCCAAAGCCCAATCTCCCCATCCAGCTCCCATCTCCTCACCCAGACCTCAATCTCCCCACATAGCAGCCCCGCCCCCCCTCCTAGACCCCAATCTCCCTGTCCAGCCCCCTCCCACACCCCAGCCTCCCCAACCAACACTACCCTCAAAACCTTAATCTGTCTGCCCAGCGCCCTCTCTCCAGACCCCTGATCTGCCCATCCAGCCCTGCCACTCCACCCCTCATGTCAGACCTCAATCTCCCCCCCCCTCCCCCCCAGACTCCAAACTCTCCATCCAACAGCACAAATGTCAAGGGAATACAATAGTGAGTGTACAAGAGGGTAGATCCAGCTGTTGGGGAAAGGACCCCCCATGTAACAGCTATTTCACCCACAGCCACCCAATAAGCCAACATTTACATAGAGGCTTACACAGAACAGGCCACTGGTACAAACCAATCCTCGCCGTATTCTCCACTCAGCCTCCTCTCAACCTCCATCTCACCCTATCAGTATAATGTTCCATCCCTTTCTCCCTCATGTGCCTCTTAAATGCATTTACACTATTCACCTCAACTATGGCAGTGAATTCCAAATTTTCACCACATTTGGGTGAAGACTTTTCTCCTGGTTTTCCCATTGGATTTCTTGGTGACTGTCATATTGGTGGCCTCAAGTCTGAACAAGTAGAAACACTGTGTATACCGAAAACTTTCTTAACTTTAAAAATCTCTATTCAGTCACGACTCAGCATTCTCTTTTTTGTATATAGAGAAAGGGACCCCAGTCCTTCCCGATAGGTATAACCTCACTTTCAAGCACTACAGTCAGTCGTAAAACCTCCCCCCCCGCTCACCTCTGATATGTCACAGAAACCTCAACACAAGGCTGGACCAGTCAGCTACGGCCACGAGTGGGTAGCACTCGTGCCTCTCAGTTAGAAAGTCGTGGGTTCGAGTCCCGCTCCAGACCAGTGAACCCAAAATCCAGGCTGATAGTTCAGCAACAGCACTGAAGGATAGCAACACCTTTGAGGACAATTAGGGATGGGCAATAAGTGCTGGCTTAGCCAGTGAACATCCGTGCCCCATAAAAGAATGAATAAAAAACAAATACACTGCACTGACCGGAGGAGATTTTAAACTGAGGTCCCATCTGTCTGTGAAAGACCCAATGGCGTCACTAGGAAGACAAGCAGGGCCTAATTTTGACCAGCATGGGAACGGCAGCCTCCTCCCGGCTGCTAACTTTTCCTGTGTTTCAGCGAATATTACAGTGTGTGTGGGCATCGGGCATCGCTGGCCAGGCCTGCATGTATTGCCCATCCCTCAATGCCCTTCAGAAGGTGGTGGTGGTGGTGGTGAGCTGCCCATTCATCCCTCAGCTAACAAGAGGTGACTTGTCTTAAGGGGCTGTTTGGTGGGGTGGGGGGGGGGGGGGGGGGGGGGGGGACACCTTGGGCTTGTGTGCGCTGTCACACGCCCTACCTTACAGCGGCGTGTGACTTCACTGGGTGCTCTGGGACATGCTGAGGCTGGGAAAGGCGCTACAGAAATGCAAGTTAAAGCCGACTTCTGCAACAGCAGTTCATTTTTTTTGGGTGGGGGGGGGGGGGGGTGGGTGGTGGTTTTACCAAGACAGTGGGAGAATTCAGCCCGCCCCTCCCCCTCCTATACCACTAAGTACCTTCCCCCCACAAAAGAGAGCTCTGGGCAACTGGCGAGAGGAATTCCAGTCGCGATCGACTCGAGATGCTCGGCAACATCAACCGTGCCCGGCTGCAGGGAGGTTGGAGAGCGCCTTGCCCAGCAGGCTTAAGGTTCAGTTAACATGGGATGGGATCGGAGAGGGTTCGGGCCATTCCCCCACCACACACACACACACACACACACCGAGAGAGAGAGAGAGAGAGAAACACCCAACAGCAACTCCAGAGCGAGCAGCAAACATGGGGCGCCCATTCCCAGGTGGGAAACAACAGTTCGGAACATTTGGCAGATTAAAATCAACACAACAGAAGGAGAATGAAACTCACGGTGGGGTGGGGAGGGGTGGGGTGGGAGGGGGCAGAGGGAACAGCCTTAAACATTCTCCTAAACTTTTGCAGCTTTTGACTTTGGCAGATTATTGTTATTTTTTTTGGGGGGTGGGTTGTGTTTGAATATGGGACAGGCCCCTGGAGGATAACACCTTTTTTTACAATGTGTATTTCAGATATATATATATATATTTTTTAAATGGGGTGGAGGACTCACGCGGGTTTCTTGCTGCTTTTCTCCTGGTAGACGGTAGCCAAGGGGAGGATGAGCTGTCCCAGGAACTTGTCCAAACTCATGAGGGACCTGTGCATGATGGTGATGACCAGCTCCTTCTCCGGCCCGTGTCCTCCTCCTCCTCCGGCACCCTGCTGGGGCTCTGACACCCAGTCCGGCATCACCTCGAAGGTGCATTCCTCCCTCCACTCGGGATCCCGGCTCTTCTCCAGCACCGAGGTGGAGTACTTGTCCTTCCCCAACTGGATGATGGCGAACGCATCGCTGGTGTTGTGCTTGCCTTTGGCCCGCAAGCCCCTGGCCCTCAGCACGGTGACCTGGACGTGGCTGGGGGACCAGTGCTGGCTCTGCAGGGCCAGGCTGCCGGCCATCGCCTCCCTCCGGACACTCAGTCCGGCTCCGGCTACGGCTCTCGCCCACTGCGTCCGCCGCCACCGCCACCGCCACCGCCCACTGCACCGCTCCTCCCGGCCAACAAGGACAGCACCGGACCCGGCCGGACCGCCCCGGGACACTGACGTCAGGATGGGGAGGAGAACCCGGCTGAAAAAAAGCCAGAGGCAAAAAAAAATATAAAAGGCAGAAAGTGGAGGATTGTTCGTGAAAGACAGGGGCAAATGTAGTGAATAACAGGAGAGAGAGGATAGAGTAACTGACAGGAGAGAGGATAGAGTAACTGACAGGGGAGAGGTTGGAGTAACTGACAGGACAGAGAGGGTACAGTAACTGACAGGAGAGAGAGAATAGAGTAACTGACAGGAGAGAGGATAGAGTAACTGACAGTGGAGACAGAATAGAGTAACTGACAGGAGAGAGGTAGAGTAACTGACAGGAGAGAGAGGGTAGAGTAACTGACAGGGGAGAGAGGATAGAGTAACTGACAGGAGAGAGAGGTAGAGTAACTGACAGGAGAGAGAGGGTAGAGTAACTGACAGTAGAGAGGATAGAGTAACTGGCAGGAAAGAGAGGACAGAATAACTGACAGGAGAGAGAGGATAGAGTAACTGACAGGAGAGAGAGAATAGAGTAACTGACAGGAGAGAGAGGATAGAGTTACTGACAGGAGAGAGAATAGAGTTACTGACAGGAGAGAGAATAGAGTAACTGACAGGAGAGAGAGGATACAGTAACTGACAAGAGAGAGAGGATAGAGTAACTGTCAGGAGAGAGAGAATAGAGTAACCAACAGGAGAAAGAATAGAGTAACTGACTGGAGAGAGAGGATAGAGTAACTGACAGGAGAGAGAGAATAGCGTAACTAACAGGAGAGAGGATAGAGTAACTGACAGGGGAGAGAGGATAGAGTAACTGATAGGAGAGAGAGTATACAGTAACTGACAGGGAAGACAGGATAGAGTATCTGACGGGGGACAGGATAGAGTAACTGACAGGGGTGAGAGGATACAGTAACTTACAGGAAAGAGGATAGAGTAACTGACAGGAGAGAGAATAGAGTTACCTACAGGAGAGAGAATAGAGTAACTGACAGGAGAGAGAGGATAAAGTAACTGGCAGGAGAGAGAGGATAGAGTAACTGACAGGAGAGAGAGGATAGAGTAACTGACAGGAGAGAGAGGATAGAGGAACTGACAGGAGAGAGAATAGAGTAACTGACAGGGGAAAGAGGATAGAGTAACTTAGAGGAGAGAAGCTAGAGTAACTGACAGGGAAGAGAAGATACAGTAACTGACAGGAAAGAGGATAGAGTAATTGACAGGAGAGAGAATAGAGTATCTGACAGGAGAGAGAGGATAGGGTAAATGACAGGACAAAGTGAATAGAGTAACTGACAGGAGAGAGAGGGTAGAGTAACTGACAGGAGAGAGAGAATAGAGTAACTGACAGGGGAGAGAGGATAGAGTAACTGACAGGAGAGAGAGGGTAGAGTAACTGACAGGAGAGAGAGGGTAGAGTAACTGACAGGAGAGAGGATAGAGTAACTGACAGTAGAGAGGATAGAGTAACTGACAGTGGAGACAGAATAGAGTAACTGACAGGAGAGAGGTAGAGTAACTGACAGGAGAGAGAGGGTAGAGTAACTGACAGGAGAGAGAGGATAGAGTAACTGACAGGAGAGAGAGGGTAGAGTAACTGACAGTAGAGAGGATAGAGTAACTGACAGGGGAGGGAGGATAGAGTAACTGACAAGAGAGAGAGGATAGAGTAACTGACAGGAAAGAGAGGACAGAATAACTGACAGGAGAGAGAGGATAGAGTAACTGACAGGAGAGAGAGAATAGAGTAACTGACAGGAGAGAGAGGATAGAGTAACTGACAGGAGAGAGAATAGAGTTACTGACAGGAGAGAGAATAGAGTTACTGACAGGAGAGAGAATAGAGTTACTGACAGGAGAGAGAATAGAGTAACTGACAGGAGAGAGAGGATAGAGTAACTGACAGTAGAGAGAGGATACAGTAACTGACAAGAGAGAGAGGATAGAGTAACTATCAGGAGAGAGAGAATAGAGTAACCAACAGGAGAAAGAATAGAGTAACTGACTGGAGAGAGAGGATAGAGTAACTGACAGGAGAGAGAGAATAGAGTAGCTAACAGGAGAGAGGTTGGAGTAACTGACAGGGGAGAGAGGATAGAGTAACTGATAGGAGAGAGAGTATACAGTAACTGACAGGGAAGACAGGATAGAGTATCTGATGGGGGACAGGATAGAGTAACTGACAGGGGTGAGAGGATACAGTAACTTACAGGAAAGAGGATAGAGTAACTGACAGGAGAGAGAATAGAGTTACCTACAGGAGAGAGAATAGAG
Organism: Isurus oxyrinchus; assembly: GCA_026770705.1. Taxonomy (NCBI): domain Eukaryota; kingdom Metazoa; phylum Chordata; class Chondrichthyes; order Lamniformes; family Lamnidae; genus Isurus; species Isurus oxyrinchus. Next base: position 6,171 of record JANJGN010000322.1, read on the forward strand.
TAACTGACAGGAGAGAGAGGATAAAGTAACTGGCAGGAGAGAGAGGATAGAGTAACTGACAGGAGAGAGGATAGAGTAACTGACAGGAGAGAGAGGATAGAGGAACTGACAGGAGAGAGAATAGAGTAACTGACAGGGGAAAGAGGATAGAGTAACTTAGAGGAGAGAAGCTAGAGTAACTGACAGGGAAGAGAAGATACAGTAACTGACAGGAAAGAGGATAGAGTAATTGACAGGAGAGAGAGGATAGAGGAACTGACAGGAGAGAGAATAGAGTAACTGACAGGGGAGAGAAGATAGAGTAACTGACAGGAGTGAGAGGATAGAGTAACTGACAGGAGAGAGGATAGAGTAACTGACAGGAGAGAGGATAGAGTAACTGACAGGAGAGAGAGAATAGAGTTACTGACAGGAGAGAGAGGATAGAGTAACTGACAGGAGAGAGAATAGAGTAACTGACAGGGGAGAGAGGATAGAGTAACTGACAGGAGTGAGAGGATAGTGTAACTGACAGGAGAGGGAGAATAGAGTTACTGACAGGAGAGAGAGGATAGAGTAACTGACAGGAGAGGGAATAGAGGAACTGACAGGAGAGAGAGGATAGAGTAACTGACAGGAGAGAGAGGATAGAGTAACTGACAGGAGAGTGAGGGTAGAGTAACTGACAGGGGACAGAGGATAGAGTAACTGACAGGAGAGAGAATAGAGTAACTGACAGGAGAGAGGATAGAGTAACTGACAGGAGAGGGAATAGAGTAACTGACAGGAGAGAGAATAGAGTAACTGACAGGAGAGAGGATAGAGTAACTGACAGGAGAGAGGATAGAGTAACTGAGCGGAGAGCGAGAGAATACAGTAACTGTCAGGGGAGAGAGGTTAGAGTAACTGACAGGAGAGAGAATAGAGTACTGACGGAGAGAGGATAGAGTAACTGACAGGAGAGAGAGAATAGAGTAACTGACAGGAGAGATAGGATAGAGTAACTGACAGGAGAGAGAGGATAGAGTAACTGAAAGGGCATAGTGATTAGAGTAAGTGACAGGGGAGAGCGGATAGAGTCACTGACATGAGAGAGAGGTAGAGTAACTGACAGGTGAGAGAGGAAAGAGTAACTTAATGGGGAGAGATTGTGGAGTTACTGACAGGAGAGAGAGGATACTGTAACTGACTAGGGTGAGAGTACAGAGTAACTGGCAGGAGACAGAGGATACAGTAACTGACAGTGGAGAGAGGATAGAGTAAATGAGAGGAGAGAGAGAGGATAGAGTAACGGACCGGAGAGAGGATAGAGTAACTGACAGGAGAGAGAATAGAATAACTGACAGGAGAAAGAATAGAGTAACTGACAGGGGAGAAAGGATAGAGTAACTGACCGGGTAGAGAGGATACAGTAACTGACAGGAGAGAGAGGATACAGTAACTGACAGGGGATAGGATAGAGTAACTGACAAGAGAGCGGATACTGTAACTGACTGGAGAGAGAGGTTGGAGTAACTGACAGGAGAGAGAGGATACAGTAACTGACAGGAGAGAGAGGACAGAGTAACTGACAGGAGAGAGAGGATACAGTAAATGACAGGAGAGAGAGGATAGAGTAACTGATAGGAGAGGGGGGATAGATTAACTGACAGGAGAGAGAGGATAGAGTAACTGAGAGGAGAGAGAGAGGATACAGTAACTGACAGGTTAGAGAGGATAGAGTAACTGACAGACTAAGGGGATAGAGTAACTGACAGGGGTGAGAGGATAGATTAACTGACAGGAGAGAGAATAGAGTAACTTACAGGAGAGAGGATAGAGTAACTGACAGGGAAGAGAATAGAGTAACCGACATGAGAGAGAATAGAGTAACTGACAGGAGAGAGAGGATAGGGTAACTGACAGGAGAGAGTGAATAGAGTAACTGACAGTAGAGAGTATAGAGTAACAGACAGGAAAGGGATTAGAGTAACTGACAGGGGAGAGAGGATAGAGTAACTGACAGGGGAGAGAGGATAAGCTAACTGACAGGAGAGAGGGGATAGAGAAACTGACAGGAGAGAGGATAGAGTAACTGACAGGAGAGAGAATAGAGTAACTGACAGGAGAGAGAGGATAGAGTAACTGACAGGAGAGAGAATAGAGTAACTGACAGGAGAGAGGATAGAGTAACTGACAGGAGAGAGAGGATAGAGGAACTGACAGGAGAGAGAATAGAGTAACTGACAGGGGAAAGAGGATAGAGTAACTTAGAGGAGAGAAGCTAGAGTAACTGACAGGGAAGAGAAGATACAGTAACTGACAGGAAAGAGGATAGAGTAATTGACAGGAGAGAGAGGATAGAGGAACTGACAGGAGAGAGAATAGAGTAACTGACAGGGGAGAGAAGATAGAGTAACTGACAGGAGTGAGAGGATAGAGTAACTGACAGGAGAGAGGATAGAGTAACTGACAGGAGAGAGGATAGAGTAACTGACAGGAGAGAGAGAATAGAGTTACTGACAGGAGAGAGAGGATAGAGTAACTGACAGGAGAGAGAATAGAGTAACTGACAGGGGAGAGAGGATAGAGTAACTGACAGGAGTGAGAGGATTGTGTAACTGACAGGAGAGGGAGAATAGAGTTACTGACAGGAGAGAGAGGATAGAGTAACTGACAGGAGAGGGAATAGAGGAACTGACAGGAGAGAGAGGATAGAGTAACTGACAGGAGAGAGAGGATAGAGTAACTGACAGGAGAGTGAGGGTAGAGTAACTGACAGGGGACAGAGGATAGAGTAACTGACAGGAGAGAGAATAGAGTAACTGACAGGAGAGAGGATAGAGTAACTGACAGGAGAGGGAATAGAGTAACTGACAGGAGAGAGAATAGAGTAACTGACAGGAGAGAGGATAGAGTAACTGACAGGAGAGAGGATAGAGTAACTGAGCGGAGAGCGAGAGAATACAGTAACTGTCAGGGGAGAGAGGTTAGAGTAACTGACAGGAGAGAGAATAGAGTACTGACGGAGAGAGGATAGAGTAACTGACAGGAGAGAGAGAATAGAGTAACTGACAGGAGAGATAGGATAGAGTAACTGACAGGAGAGAGAGGATAGAGTAACTGAAAGGGCATAGTGATTAGAGTAAGTGACAGGGGAGAGCGGATAGAGTCACTGACATGAGAGAGAGGTAGAGTAACTGACAGGTGAGAGAGGAAAGAGTAACTTAATGGGGAGAGATTGTGGAGTTACTGACAGGAGAGAGAGGATACTGTAACTGACTAGGGTGAGAGTACAGAGTAACTGGCAGGAGACAGAGGATACAGTAACTGACAGTGGAGAGAGGATAGAGTAAATGAGAGGAGAGAGAGAGGATAGAGTAACGGACCGGAGAGAGGATAGAGTAACTGACAGGAGAGAGAATAGAATAACTGACAGGAGAAAGAATAGAGTAACTGACAGGGGAGAAAGGATAGAGTAACTGACCGGGTAGAGAGGATACAGTAACTGACAGGAGAGAGAGGATACAGTAACTGACAGGGGATAGGATAGAGTAACTGACAAGAGAGCGGATACTGTAACTGACTGGAGAGAGAGGTTGGAGTAACTGACAGGAGAGAGAGGATACAGTAACTGACAGGAGAGAGAGGACAGAGTAACTGACAGGAGAGAGAGGATACAGTAAATGACAGGAGAGAGAGGATAGAGTAACTGATAGGAGAGGGGGGATAGATTAACTGACAGGAGAGAGAGGATAGAGTAACTGAGAGGAGAGAGAGAGGATACAGTAACTGACAGGTTAGAGAGGATAGAGTAACTGACAGACTAAGGGGATAGAGTAACTGACAGGGGTGAGAGGATAGATTAACTGACAGGAGAGAGAATAGAGTAACTTACAGGAGAGAGGATAGAGTAACTGACAGGAAAGAGAATAGAGTAACCGACATGAGAGAGAATAGAGTAACTGACAGGAGAGAGAGGATAGGGTAACTGACAGGAGAGAGTGAATAGAGTAACTGACAGTAGAGAGTATAGAGTAACAGACAGGAAAGGGATTAGAGTAACTGACAGGGGAGAGAGGATAGAGTAACTGACAGGGGAGAGAGGATAAGCTAACTGACAGGAGAGAGGGGATAGAGAAACTGACAGGAGAGAGGATAGAGTAACTGACAGGAGAGAGAATAGAGTAACTGACAGGAGAGAGAGGATAGAGTAACTGACAGGAGAGAGAATAGAGTTACTGACAGGGGAGAGGATAGAGTAACAGACAGGGGAGAGAAAATACAGTAACTGACAGGAGAGAGAGAATAGAATTACTGACAGGAGAGAGGATAGAGTAACTGACAGGAAAGAGGATAGAGTAACTGACAGGACAGGAGAGAATAGAGTAACTGACAGGACAGGAGAGAATAGAGTAACTGACAGGAGAGAGAGAATAGAGTTACTGACAGGAGAGAGAGAATAGAATTACTGACAGGAGAGAGGATAGAGTAACTGACAGGAAAGAGGATAGAGTAACTGACAGGACAGGAGAGAATAGAGTAACTGACAGGAGAGAGAGGATAGAGTAACTGACAGGAGAGAGAGGATATTGTAACTGACAGGAGAGAGAGGATAGAGTAACTGACCGGAGAGAGAATAGAGTAACTGACAGGGGCGAGAAGATAGAGTAACTGACAGGAGAGAGAATAGAGTAACTGACAGGGGAGAGAGGATAGAGTAACTGACAGGAGAGAGAATAGAGTAACTGACAGGAGAGAGAGGATAGAGTAACTGACAGGAGAGGGAATAGAGGAACTGACAGGGGAGAGAGGATAGAGTAACTGACAGGACAGAGAGAATAGAGTAACTGACAGGAGAGAGAGGATAGAGTAACTGACAGGAGAGAGAATAGAGTAACTGACAGGGGAGAGAAGATAGAGTAACTGACAGGAGTGAGAGGATAGTGTAACTGACAGGAGAGAGAGAATAGAGTTACTGACAGGAGAGAGAGGATAGAGTAACTGACAGGAGAGAGAATAGAGTAACTGACAGGGGAGAGAGGATAGAGTAACTGACAGGAGAGGGAATAGAGGAACTGACAGGGGAGAGAGGATAGAGTAACTGACAGGAGAGAGAGGATAGAGTAACTGACGGGAGAGTGAGGGTAGAGTAACTGACAGGGGACAGAGGATAGAGTAACTGACAGGAGAGAGAATAGAGTAACTGACAGGAGAGAGAGGATAGAGTAACTGACAGGAGAGAGAGGATAGAGTAACTGACAGGAGAGAGAGGATAGAGTAACTGACGGGAGAGTGAGGGTAGAGTAACTGACAGGGGACAGAGGATAGAGTAACTGACAGGAGAGAGCATAGAGTAACTGACAGGAGAGAGGATAGAGTACCTGACAGGAGAGAGGATAGAGTAACTGACAGGAGAGAGAGGATAGAGTAACTGACAGGAGAGAGAATAGAGCAACTGACGGGAGAGAGGATAGAGTAACTGAGCGGAGAGCGAGAGGATACAGTAACTGACAGGGGAGAGAGGTTAGAGTAACTGACAGGAGAGAGAATAGAGTACTGACGGAGAGAGGATAGAGTAACTGACAGGAGAGAGAGAATAGAGTAACTGACAGGAGAGAGAGGATAGAGTAACTGACATGAGAGACAGGATAGAGTAACTGACGGGAGAGAGAGGATAGAGTAACTGACTGGAGAGAGGATAGAGTACCTGACAGGAGAGAGAGGATAGAGTAACTGAAAGGGCATAGTGATTAGAGTAAGTGACAGGGGAGAGCGGATAGAGTCACTGACATGAGAGAGAGGTAGAGTAACAGACAGGTGAGAGAGGATAGAGTAACTGAATGGGGAGAGATGGTGGAGTTACTGACAGGAGAGAGAGGATACTGTAACTGACTAGGGTGAGAGTACAGAGTAACTGGCAGGAGACAGAGGATACAGTAACTGACAGAGAGAGGATAGCTTAACTGACAGGAGAGAGAGGATAGAGTAAATGAGATGAGAGAGAGAGGATAGAGTAACGGACCGGAGAGAGGATAGAGTAACTGACAGGAGAGAGAATAGAATAACTGACAGGAGAGAGAATAGAGTAACTGACAGGGGAAAAAGGATAGAGTAACTGACCGGGTAGAGAGGATACAGTAACTGACAGGAGAGAGAGGATACAGTAACTGACAGGGGATAGGATAGAGTAACTGACAAGAGAGTGGATACTGTAACTGACTGGAGATAGCGGTTGGAGTAACTGACAGGAGAGAGAGGATAGAGTAACTGACAGGAGAGAGGTGATACAGTAACTGACAGGAGAGAGAGGATACAGTAAATGACAGGAGAGAGAGGATAGAGTAACTGATAGGAGAGGGGGGATAGATTAACTGACAGGAGAGAGAGGATAGAGTAACTGAGAGGAGAGAGAGAGGATACAGTAACTGACAGGTCAGAGAGGATAGAGTAACTGACAGACTAAGGGGATAGAGTAACTGACAGGGGTGAGAGGATAGATTAACTGACAGGAGAGAGAATAGAGTAACTTACAGGAGAGAGGATAGAGTAACTGACAGGGAAGAGAAGATACAGTAACTGACAGGAAAGAGGATAGAGTAACTGACAGGAGAGAAAATAGAGTAACTGACAGGAGAGAGAGGATAGGGTAACTGACAGGAGAGAGTGAATAGAGTAACTGACAGTAGAGAGGATAGAGTAACTGACAGGAGAGAGAGGATAGGGTAACTGACAGGAGAGAGTGAATAGAGTAACTGACAGTAGAGAGGATAGAGTAACAGACAGGAGAGGGATTAGAGTAACTGACAGGGGAGAGAGGATAGAGTAACTGACAGGGGAGAGAGGATAGAGAAACTGACAGGAGAGAGGATAGAGTAACTGACAGGAGAGAGAATAGAGTAACTGACAGGGGAGAGGATAGAGTAACAGACATGGGAGAGAAAATACAGTAACTGACAGGAGAGCGGATAGAGTAACTGACAGGAGAGAGAGGATAGAGTAACTGACAGGGTAGAGAGGATAGAGTAACTGACAGGAGAGAGGATAGAGTAACTGACAGGGGAGAGAGGATAGAGTAACTGTGAGGAGAGAGATAGGATACAGTAACTGTCAGGGGAGAGAGGATAGAGTAACTGACAGGAGAGAGGATAGAGTAGCTGACAGGAGAGAGAGGTTGAGTCACTGACAGTAGAGAGAATAGAGTAACTGACAGGGGAGTGGGGATAGTGTAACTGACAGCAGAGAGAATAGAGTAACTGACAGGAGAGAGAGAATACAGTAATTGACAGGGGAGAGAAAATAATGTAACTGACAGGAGAGAGAGGATTGATTAACCGACAGGACAGAGAGAATAGAGTAACTGACAGGACAGAGTGGATAGAGTAACTGACAGGAGAGAGAATAGAGTAACTGACAGGGGAGTGGGGATAGTGTAACTGACAGCAGAGAGAATAGAGTAACTGACAGGAGAGAGAGAATACAGTAATTGACAGGGGAGAGAGGATAGAGTAACTGACAGGAGAGAGGATAGAGTAACTGAGCGGAGAGCGAGAGGATACAGTAACTGACATGAGAGACAGGATAGAGTAACTGACGGGAGAGAGGATAGAGTAACTGACATGAGAGACAGGATAGAGTAACTGACGGGAGAGAGGATAGAGTAACTGACAGGAGAGAGAGGATGGAGTAACTGAAAGGGCAGAGTGATTAGAGTAAGTGACAGGGGAGAGCGGATAGAGTCACTGACATGAAAGAGAGGATAGAGTAACTGACAGGTGAGAGAGGATAGAGTAACTGAATGGGGAGTGAGGGTGGAGTAACTGACAGGAGAGAGAGGATACAGTAAATGACAAGAGAGAGAGGATAGAGTAACTGATAGGAGAGGGTGGATAGATTAACTGACAGGAGAGAGAGGATAGAGTGAGAGGAGAGAGAGAGGATACAGTAACTGACAGATTAGAGAGGATAGAGTAACTGACAGACTAAGGGGATAGAGTAACTGACAGGAGAGAGGATAGAGTAACTGACAGGAAAGGCAGGATAGAGTAACTGACAGGAGAGAGAATAGAGTAACTGACAGAGGAGAGGATAGAGTAACAGACAGGGGAGAGAAAATACAGTAACTGACAGGAAAGAGGATAGAGTAACTGACAGGAGAGAGGATAGAGTAACTGACAGGAGAGAGAGGATAGAGTAACTGACAGGGTAGAGAGGATAGAGTAACTGACAGGAGAGAGGATAGAGTAACTGACAGGAGAGAGGATAGAGTAACTGACAGGAGAGAGGATAGAGTAACTGACAGGAGAGAGAGAATAGAGTTACTGACAGGAGAGAGAGGATAGAGTAACTGACAGGAGAGAGAATAGAGTAACTGACAGGGGAGAGAGGATAGAGTAACTGACAGGAGTGAGAGGATAGTGTAACTGACAGGAGAGAGAGAATAGAGTTACTGACAGGAGAGAGAGGATAGAGTAACTGACAGGAGAGGGAATAGAGGAACTGACAGGAGAGAGAGGATAGAGTAACTGACAGGAGAGAGAGGATAGAGTAACTGACAGGAGAGTGAGGGTAGAGTAACTGACAGGGGACAGAGGATAGAGTAACTGACAGGAGAGAGAATAGAGTAACTGACAGGAGAGAGGATAGAGTAACTGACAGGAGAGAGAATAGAGTAACTGACAGGAGAGAGAATAGAGTAACTGACAGGAGAGAGGATAGAGTAACTGACAGGAGAGAGGATAGAGTAACTGAGCGGAGAGCGAGAGAATACAGTAACTGTCAGGGGAGAGAGGATAGAGTAACTGACAGGAGAGAGAGAATAGAGTAACTGACAGGAGAGATAGGATAGAGTAACTGACAGGAGAGAGAGGATAGAGTAACTGAAAGGGCATAGTGATTAGAGTAAGTGACAGGGGAGAGCGGATAGAGTCACTGACATGAGAGAGAGGTAGAGTAACTGACAGGTGAGAGAGGAAAGAGTAACTTAATGGGGAGAGATTGTGGAGTTACTGACAGGAGAGAGAGGATACTGTAACTGACTAGGGTGAGAGTACAGAGTAACTGGCAGGAGACAGAGGATACAGTAACTGACAGTGGAGAGAGGATAGAGTAAATGAGAGGAGAGAGAGAGGATAGAGTAACGGACCGGAGAGAGGATAGAGTAACTGACAGGAGAGAGAATAGAATAACTGACAGGAGAAAGAATAGAGTAACTGACAGGGGAGAAAGGATAGAGTAACTGACCGGGTAGAGAGGATACAGTAACTGACAGGAGAGAGAGGATACAGTAACTGACAGGGGATAGGATAGAGTAACTGACAAGAGAGCGGATACTGTAACTGACTGGAGAGAGAGGTTGGAGTAACTGACAGGAGAGAGAGGATAGAGTAACTGACAGGAGAGAGATGATACAGTAACTGACAGGAGAGAGAGGACAGAGTAACTGACAGGAGAGAGAGGATACAGTAAATGACAGGAGAGAGAGGATAGAGTAACTGATAGGAGAGGGGGGATAGATTAACTGACAGGAGAGAGAGGATAGAATAACTGAGAGGAGAGAGAGAGGATACAGTAACTGACAGGTTAGAGAGGATAGAGTAACTGACAGACTAAGGGGATAGAGTAACTGACAGGGGTGAGAGGATAGATTAACTGACAGGAGAGAGAATAGAGTAACTTACAGGAGAGAGGATAGAGTAACTGACAGGAAAGAGAATAGAGTAACCGACATGAGAGAGAATAGAGTAACTGACAGGAGAGAGAGGATAGGGTAACTGACAGGAGAGAGTGAATAGAGTAACTGACAGTAGAGAGTATAGAGTAACAGACAGGAAAGGGATTAGAGTAACTGACAGGGGAGAGAGGATAGAGTAACTGACAGGGGAGAGAGGATAAGCTATCTGACAGGAGAGAGGGGATAGAGAAACTGACAGGAGAGAGGATAGAGTAACTGACAGGAGAGAGAATAGAGTAACTGACAGGAGAGAGAGGATAGAGTAACTGACAGGAGAGAGAATAGAGTTACTGACAGGGGAGAGGATAGAGTAACAGACAGGGGAGAGAAAATACAGTAACTGACAGGAGAGAGAGAATAGAATTACTGACAGGAGAGAGGATAGAGTAACTGACAGGAAAGAGGATAGAGTAACTGACAGGACAGGAGAGAATAGAGTAACTGACAGGACAGGAGAGAATAGAGTAACTGACAGGAGAGAGAGAATAGAGTTACTGACAGGAGAGAGAGAATAGAATTACTGACAGGAGAGAGGATAGAGTAACTGACAGGAAAGAGGATAGAGTAACTGACAGGACAGGAGAGAATAGAGTAACTGACAGGAGAGAGAGGATAGAGTAACTGACAGGAGAGAGAGGATATTGTAACTGACAGGAGAGAGAGGATAGAGTAACTGACCGGAGAGAGAATAGAGTAACTGACAGGGGCGAGAAGATAGAGTAACTGACAGGAGAGAGAATAGAGTAACTGACAGGGGAGAGAGGATAGAGTAACTGACAGGAGAGAGAATAGAGTAACTGACAGGAGAGAGAGGATAGAGTAACTGACAGGAGAGGGAATAGAGGAACTGACAGGGGAGAGAGGATAGAGTAACTGACAGGACAGAGAGAATAGAGTAACTGACAGGAGAGAGAGGATAGAGTAACTGACAGGAGAGAGAATAGAGTAACTGACAGGGGAGAGAAGATAGAGTAACTGACAGGAGTGAGAGGATAGTGTAACTGACAGGAGAGAGAGAATAGAGTTACTGACAGGAGAGAGAGGATAGAGTAACTGACAGGAGAGAGAATAGAGTAACTGACAGGGGAGAGAGGATAGAGTAACTGACAGGAGAGGGAATAGAGGAACTGACAGGGGAGAGAGGATAGAGTAACTGACAGGAGAGAGAGGATAGAGTAACTGACGGGAGAGTGAGGGTAGAGTAACTGACAGGGGACAGAGGATAGAGTAACTGACAGGAGAGAGAATAGAGTAACTGACAGGAGAGAGGATAGAGTAACTGACAGGAGAGAGAGGATAGAGTAACTGACAGGAGAGAGAGGATAGAGTAACTGACAGGATAGAGAATAGAGTAACTGACAGGGGAGAGGATTGAGTAACTGACAGGGGAGAGGATAGAGTAACTGATAGGGGAGAGAGGATAGACTAATTGACAGGAGAGAGAATAGAGCAACTGATGGGAGAGAGGATAGAGTGACTGAGCGGAGAGCGAGGGGATAGAGTAATTGTCCGGGGAGAGAAGTTAGAGTAACTGACAGGAGAGAGAATAGAGTAACTGACAGGAGAGAGAAGATAGAGTAACTGACAGGAGAGAGAGGATAGAGTAAATGACAGCAGAGAGCGGATTGAGCTACTGAATAGAGAGAGAGGATAGAGTAAGTGACAGGAGAGTGGGGATAGAGTAACTGACAGGAGAGAGAAGATAGAGTAACTGACAGGAGAGAGAGGATAGAGTAACTGACAGGAGAGAGAGGATAGAGTTACTGACAGGAGAGAGAGGATAGAGTAACTGACAGGAGAGAAATAGAGTAACTGACAGGGGAGAGAGGATAGAGTAACTGACAGGGGAGAGAGGATAAACTAACTGACAGGAGAGAGAGGTTAGAGTAACTGACAGGGGATAGGATAGAGTAACTGACAAGAGAGCGGATACTGTAACTGACTGGAGAGAGAGGTTGGAGTAACTGACAGGAGAGAGAGGATAGAGTAACTGACAGGAGAGAGATGATACAGTAACTGACAGGAGAGAGAGGACAGAGTAACTGACAGGAGAGAGAGGATACAGTAAATGACAGGAGAGAGAGGATAGAGTAACTGATAGGAGAGGGGGGATAGATTAACTGACAGGAGAGAGAGGATAGAGTAACTGAGAGGAGAGAGAGAGGATACAGTAACTGACAGGTTAGAGAGGATAGAGTAACTGACAGACTAAGGGGATAGAGTAACTGACAGGGGTGAGAGGATAGATTAACTGACAGGAGAGAGAATAGAGTAACTTACAGGAGAGAGGATAGAGTAACTGACAGGGAAGAGAATAGAGTAACCGACATGAGAGAGAATAGAGTAACTGACAGGAGAGAGAGGATAGGGTAACTGACAGGAGAGAGTGAATAGAGTAACTGACAGTAGAGAGTATAGAGTAACAGACAGGAAAGGGATTAGAGTAACTGACAGGGGAGAGAGGATAGAGTAACTGACAGGGGAGAGAGGATAAGCTAACTGACAGGAGAGAGGGGATAGAGAAACTGACAGGAGAGAGGATAGAGTAACTGACAGGAGAGAGAATAGAGTAACTGACAGGAGAGAGAGGATAGAGTAACTGACAGGAGAGAGAATAGAGTTACTGACAGGGGAGAGGATAGAGTAACAGACAGGGGAGAGAAAATACAGTAACTGACAGGAGAGAGAGAATAGAATTACTGACAGGAGAGAGGATAGAGTAACTGACAGGAAAGAGGATAGAGTAACTGACAGGACAGGAGAGAATAGAGTAACTGACAGGACAGGAGAGAATAGAGTAACTGACAGGAGAGAGAGAATAGAGTTACTGACAGGAGAGAGGATAGAGTAACTGACAGGAAAGAGGATAGAGTAACTGACAGGACAGGAGAGAATAGAGTAACTGACAGGAGAGAGAGGATAGAGTAACTGACAGGAGGGAGAGGATATTGTAACTGACAGGAGAGAGAGGATAGAGTAACTGACAGGAGAGAGAATAGAGTAACTGACAGGGGCGAGAAGATAGAGTAACTGACAGGAGAGAGAATAGAGTAACTGACAGGGGAGAGAGGATAGAGTAACTGACAGGAGAGAGAATAGAGTAACTGACAGGAGAGAGAGGATAGAGTAACTGACAGGAGAGGGAATAGAGGAACTGACAGGGGAGAGAGGATAGAGTAACTGACAGGACAGAGAGAATAGAGTAACTGACAGGAGAGAGAGGATAGAGTAACTGACAGGAGAGAGAATAGAGTAACTGACAGGGGAGAGAAGATAGAGTAACTGACAGGAGTGAGAGGATAGTGTAACTGACAGGAGAGAGAGAATAGAGTTACTGACAGGAGAGAGAGGATAGAGTAACTGACAGGAGAGAGAATAGAGTAACTGACAGGGGAGAGAGGATAGAGTAACTGACAGGAGAGGGAATAGAGGAACTGACAGGGGAGAGAGGATAGAGTAACTGACAGGAGAGAGAGGATAGAGTAACTGACGGGAGAGTGAGGGTAGAGTAACTGACAGGGGACAGAGGATAGGGTAACTGACAGGAGAGAGAATAGAGTAACTGACAGGAGAGAGGATAGAGTAACTGACAGGAGAGAGAGGATAGAGTAACTGACAGGAGAGAGAGGATAGAGTAACTGACAGGAGAGGGAATAGAGGAACTGACAGGGGAGAGAGGATAGAGTAACTGACAGGAGAGGGAATAGAGGAACTGACAGGGGAGAGAGGATAGAGTAACTGACAGGATAGAGGATTGAGTAACTGACAGGGGAGAGGATTGAGTAACTGACAGGGGAGAGGATAGAGTAACTGATAGGGGAGAGAGGATAGACTAATTGACAGGAGAGAGAATAGAGCAACTGATGGGAGAGAGGATAGAGTGACTGAGCGGAGAGCGAGGGGATAGAGTAATTGTCCGGGGAGAGAAGTTAGAGTAACTGACAGGAGAGAGAATAGAGTAACTGACAGGAGAGAGAAGATAGAGTAACTGACAGGAGAGAGAGGATAGAGTAAATGACAGCAGAGAGCGGATTGAGTTACTGAATAGAGAGAGAGGATAGAGTAAGTGACAGGAGAGTGGGGATAGAGTAACTGACAGGAGAGAGAAGATAGAGTAACTGACAGGAGAGAGAGGATAGAGTAACTGACAGGAGAGAGAGGATAGAGTTACTGACAGGAGAGAGAGGATAGAGTAACTGACAGGAGAGAAATAGAGTAACTGACAGGGGAGAGAGGATAGAGTAACTGACAGGGGAGAGAGGATAAACTAACTGACAGGAGAGAGAGGTTAGAGTAACTGACAGGAGAGCGAGGATAGAGTAGCTGACGGGGGAGGGTGGATACAGTACATGACAGGAGAGTGAGGATAGAGTAAATAACTTTGGAGAGAGGGTTGCGTAACTGACAGGAGAGAGTGGATACTATAACTGACAGGAGAGAGAGGGTTGCGTAACTGACAGGAGAGACAGGATAGAGTAACTGAAAGGGGAGAGAGGATACAGTAACTGACAGGGCAGCGAGGATAGAGTAACTGACAGGGGAGAGAATAGAGTAACTGACAGGAGACAGGGTAGAGTAACTGACAGGAGAGAGAGGATAGGGTAACTGAGAGGAGAGAGGATACAGTAACTGACAGGAGAGAGAAGATAGAGTAACTGACAGGAGAGAGAGGATAGAGTAACTGACAGGAGAGAGAGAATAGTGTAACTGACAGGAGAGAGAAGATAGAGTAACTGACAGGAGAGAGAGGATAGAGTAACTGACAGGAGAGAGAGAATAGTGTAACTGACAGGAGAGAGAAGATAGAGTAACTGACAGGAGAGAGAGGATTGAGTAAATGACAGGAGAGAGAGGATTGAGTTACTGAATGGAGAGAGAGGATAGAGTAAGTGACAGGAGAGTGGGGATAGAGTAACTGACAGGAGAGAGGATAGAGTAACTGACAGGAGAGAGAATAGAGTAACTGACAGGAGAGAGAGGATAGAGTAACTGACAGGAGAGAGAATAGAGTTACTGACAGGGGAGAGGATAGAGTAACAGACAGGGGAGAGAAAATACAGTAACTGACAGGAGAGAGAGAATAGAATTACTGACAGGAGAGAGGATAGAGTAACTGACAGGAAAGAGGATAGAGTAACTGACAGGACAGGAGAGAATAGAGTAACTGACAGGACAGGAGAGAATAGAGTAACTGACAGGAGAGAGAGAATAGAGTTACTGACAGGAGAGAGAGAATAGAATTACTGACAGGAGAGAGGATAGAGTAACTGACAGGAAAGAGGATAGAGTAACTGACAGGACAGGAGAGAATAGAGTAACTGACAGGAGAGAGAGGATAGAGTAACTGACAGGAGAGAGAGGATATTGTAACTGACAGGAGAGAGAGGATAGAGTAACTGACCGGAGAGAGAATAGAGTAACTGACAGGGGCGAGAAGATAGAGTAACTGACAGGAGAGAGAATAGAGTAACTGACAGGGGAGAGAGGATAGAGTAACTGACAGGAGAGAGAATAGAGTAACTGACAGGAGAGAGAGGATAGAGTAACTGACAGGAGAGGGAATAGAGGAACTGACAGGGGAGAGAGGATAGAGTAACTGACAGGACAGAGAGAATAGAGTAACTGACAGGAGAGAGAGGATAGAGTAACTGACAGGAGAGAGAATAGAGTAACTGACAGGGGAGAGAAGATAGAGTAACTGACAGGAGTGAGAGGATAGTGTAACTGACAGGGGAGAGAGGATAGAGTAACTGACAGGACAGAGAGAATAGAGTAACTGACAGGAGAGAGAGGATAGAGTAACTGACAGGATAGAGAATAGAGTAACTGACAGGGGAGAGGATTGAGTAACTGACAGGGGAGAGGATAGAGTAACTGATAGGGGAGAGAGGATAGACTAATTGACAGGAGAGAGAATAGAGCAACTGATGGGAGAGAGGATAGAGTGACTGAGCGGAGAGCGAGGGGATAGAGTAATTGTCCGGGGAGAGAAGTTAGAGTAACTGACAGGAGAGAGAATAGAGTAACTGACAGGAGAGAGAATAGAGTAACTGACAGGAGAGAGAAGATAGAGTAACTGACAGGAGAGAGAGGATAGAGTAAATGACAGCAGAGAGCGGATTGAGTTACTGAATAGAGAGAGAGGATAGAGTAAGTGACAGGAGAGTGGGGATAGAGTAACTGACAGGAGAGAGAAGATAGAGTAACTGACAGGAGAGAGAGGATAGAGTAACTGACAGGAGAGAGAGGATAGAGTTACTGACAGGAGAGAGAGGATAGAGTAACTGACAGGAGAGAAATAGAGTAACTGACAGGGGAGAGAGGATAGAGTAACTGACAGGGGAGAGAGGATAAACTAACTGACAGGAGAGAGAGGTTAGAGTAACTGACAGGGGATAGGATAGAGTAACTGACAAGAGAGCGGATACTGTAACTGACTGGAGAGAGAGGTTGGAGTAACTGACAGGAGAGAGAGGATAGAGTAACTGACAGGAGAGAGATGATACAGTAACTGACAGGAGAGAGAGGACAGAGTAACTGACAGGAGAGAGAGGATACAGTAAATGACAGGAGAGAGAGGATAGAGTAACTGATAGGAGAGGGGGGATAGATTAACTGACAGGAGAGAGAGGATAGAGTAACTGAGAGGAGAGAGAGAGGATACAGTAACTGACAGGTTAGAGAGGATAGAGTAACTGACAGACTAAGGGGATAGAGTAACTGACAGGGGTGAGAGGATAGATTAACTGACAGGAGAGAGAATAGAGTAACTTACAGGAGAGAGGATAGAGTAACTGACAGGGAAGAGAATAGAGTAACCGACATGAGAGAGAATAGAGTAACTGACAGGAGAGAGAGGATAGGGTAACTGACAGGGAAGAGAATAGAGTAACCGACATGAGAGAGAATAGAGTAACTGACAGGAGAGAGAGGATAGGGTAACTGACAGGAGAGAGTGAATAGAGTAACTGACAGTAGAGAGTATAGAGTAACAGACAGGAAAGGGATTAGATTAACTGACAGGAGAGAGAATAGAGTAACTTACAGGAGAGAGGATAGAGTAACTGACAGGGAAGAGAATAGAGTAACCGACATGAGAGAGAATAGAGTAACTGACAGGAGAGAGAGGATAGGGTAACTGACAGGAGAGAGTGAATAGAGTAACTGACAGTAGAGAGTATAGAGTAACAGACAGGAAAGGGATTAGAGTAACTGACAGGGGAGAGAGGATAGAGTAACTGACAGGGGAGAGAGGATAAGCTAACTGACAGGAGAGAGGGGATAGAGAAACTGACAGGAGAGAGGATAGAGTAACTGACAGGAGAGAGAATAGAGTAACTGACAGGAGAGAGAGGATAGAGTAACTGACAGGAGAGAGAATAGAGTTACTGACAGGGGAGAGGATAGAGTAACAGACAGGGGAGAGAAAATACAGTAACTGACAGGAGAGAGAGAATAGAATTACTGACAGGAGAGAGGATAGAGTAACTGACAGGAAAGAGGATAGAGTAACTGACAGGACAGGAGAGAATAGAGTAACTGACAGGACAGGAGAGAATAGAGTAACTGACAGGAGAGAGAGAATAGAGTTACTGACAGGAGAGAGGATAGAGTAATTGACAGGAAAGAGGATAGAGTAACTGACAGGACAGGAGAGAATAGAGTAACTGACAGGAGAGAGAGGATAGAGTAACTGACAGGAGGGAGAGGATATTGTAACTGACAGGAGAGAGAGGATAGAGTAACTGACCGGAGAGAGAATAGAGTAACTGACAGGGGCGAGAAGATAGAGTAACTGACAGGAGAGAGAATAGAGTAACTGACAGGGGAGAGAGGATAGAGTAACTGACAGGAGAGAGAATAGAGTAACTGACAGGAGAGAGAGGATAGAGTAACTGACAGGAGAGGGAATAGAGGAACTGACAGGGGAGAGAGGATAGAGTAACTGACAGGACAGAGAGAATAGAGTAACTGACAGGAGAGAGAGGATAGAGTAACTGACAGGAGAGAGAATAGAGTAACTGACAGGGGAGAGAAGATAGAGTAACTGACAGGAGTGAGAGGATAGTGTAACTGACAGGAGAGAGAGAATAGAGTTACTGACAGGAGAGAGAGGATAGAGTAACTGACAGGAGAGAGAATAGAGTAACTGACAGGGGAGAGAGGATAGAGTAACTGACAGGAGAGGGAATAGAGGAACTGACAGGGGAGAGAGGATAGAGTAACTGACAGGAGAGAGAGGATAGAGTAACTGACGGGAGAGTGAGGGTAGAGTAACTGACAGGGGACAGAGGATAGGGTAACTGACAGGAGAGAGAATAGAGTAACTGACAGGAGAGAGGATAGAGTAACTGACAGGAGAGAGAGGATAGAGTAACTGACAGGAGAGAGAGGATAGAGTAACTGACAGGAGAGGGAATAGAGGAACTGACAGGGGAGAGAGGATAGAGTAACTGACAGGAGAGGGAATAGAGGAACTGACAGGGGAGAGAGGATAGAGTAACTGACAGGATAGAGGATTGAGTAACTGACAGGGGAGAGGATTGAGTAACTGACAGGGGAGAGGATAGAGTAACTGATAGGGGAGAGAGGATAGACTAATTGACAGGAGAGAGAATAGAGCAACTGATGGGAGAGAGGATAGAGTGACTGAGCGGAGAGCGAGGGGATAGAGTAATTGTCCGGGGAGAGAAGTTAGAGTAACTGACAGGAGAGAGAATAGAGTAACTGACAGGAGAGAGAAGATAGAGTAACTGACAGGAGAGAGAGGATAGAGTAAATGACAGCAGAGAGCGGATTGAGTTACTGAATAGAGAGAGAGGATAGAGTAAGTGACAGGAGAGTGGGGATAGAGTAACTGACAGGAGAGAGAAGATAGAGTAACTGACAGGAGAGAGAGGATAGAGTAACTGACAGGAGAGAGAGGATAGAGTTACTGACAGGAGAGAGAGGATAGAGTAACTGACAGGAGAGAAATAGAGTAACTGACAGGGGAGAGAGGATAGAGTAACTGACAGGGGAGAGAGGATAAACTAACTGACAGGAGAGAGAGGTTAGAGTAACTGACAGGAGAGCGAGGATAGAGTAGCTGACGGGGGAGGGTGGATACAGTACATGACAGGAGAGTGAGGATAGAGTAAATAACTTTGGAGAGAGGGTTGCGTAACTGACAGGAGAGAGTGGATACTATAACTGACAGGAGAGAGAGGGTTGCGTAACTGACAGGAGAGACAGGATAGAGTAACTGAAAGGGGAGAGAGGATACAGTAACTGACAGGGCAGTGAGGATAGAGTAACTGACAGGGGAGAGAATAGAGTAACTGACAGGAGACAGGGTAGAGTAACTGACAGGAGAGAGAGGATAGGGTAACTGAGAGGAGAGAGGATACAGTAACTGACAGGAGAGAGAAGATAGAGTAACTGACAGGAGAGAGAGGATAGAGTAACTGACAGGAGAGAGAGAATAGTGTAACTGACAGGAGAGAGAAGATAGAGTAACTGACAGGAGAGAGAGGATAGAGTAACTGACAGGAGAGAGAGAATAGTGTAACTGACAGGAGAGAGAAGATAGAGTAACTGACAGGAGAGAGAGGATTGAGTAAATGACAGGAGAGAGAGGATTGAGTTACTGAATGGAGAGAGAGGATAGAGTAAGTGACAGGAGAGTGGGGATAGAGTAACTGACAGGAGAGAGAATACAGTAACTGACAGGAGAGAGTGAATAGAGTAACTGACAGGAGAGAGGATAGATTAACTGACAGGAGAGGCAGGATAGAGTAACTGTCAGGAGAGAGAATAGAGTAACCGACAGGAGAGAGAATACAGTAACTGACAGGATAGTGAATAGAGTACCTGACAGGGGAGACAGGATAGAGTAACTGACAGGAGAGAGGATACAGTAACTGACAGGGCAGAGAGGATAGAGTAACTGACAGGGGAGAGAGGATAAACTAACTGACAGGAGAGAGAGTTTAGAGTAACTAACAGGAGAGCGAGGATAGAGTAGCTGACGGGAGAATGTGGATAGAGTAACTGACAGGAGAGAGTCGATACTGTAACTGACAGGGTAGAGAGGGTTGCGTAACTGACAGGAGAGACAGGATAGAGTGACTGAAAGGGGAGAGAGGATACAGTAACTGACAGGGGAGAGGATAGAGTAACTGACAGGGGAGAGAATAGAGTAACTGACAGGAGAGAGAGGATAGGGTAACTGAGAGGAGAGAGTATACAGTAACTGACAGGAGAGAGGACAGTGTAACTGACAGGAGAGAGAGGATAGAGTAACTGACAGCAGAGAGAGGATTGAGTAAATGACAGGAGAGAGAGGATTGAGTTACTGAATGGAGAGAGAGGATAGAGTAAGTGACAGGAGAGTGGGGATAGAGAAACTGACAGGAGAGAGAATACAGTAACTGACAGGAGAGAGAGAATAATGTAACTGACAGGAGAGAGAGGATTGATTAACCGACAGGACAGAGAGAATAGAGTAACTGACAGGACAGAGTGGATAGAGTAACTGACAGGAGAGAGAATAGAGTAACAGACAGGAGAGAGAGATTAGATTAACTGACAGGAGAGAGAGAATAGAATTACTGACAGGAGAGAGGATAGAGTAACTGACAGGACAGAGAGAATAGAGTAACTGACAGGAGAGATACGATAGTGTAACTGACAGGAGAGAGAGAATAGACTTACTGACAGGAGAGAGAGGATAGAGTAACTGACAGGAGAGAGTGGATACTGTAACTGACAGGGTAGAGAGGGTTGCGTAACTGACAGGAGAGACAGGATACAGTAACTGAAAGGGGAGAGAGGATACAGTAACTGACAGGGGAGAGGATAGAGTAACTGACAGGAGAGAAAATAGAGTAACTGACAGGTGAGAGAGGATAGGGTAACTGACAGGAGAAAGTGAATAGAGTAACTGACAGGAGAGAGGATAGATTAACTGACAGGAGAGGGAATAGAGTAACTGACAGGGGAGAGAGGATAGAGTAACTGACAGGAGAGGCAGGATAGAGTAACTGTCAGGAGAGAGAATAGAGTAACTGACAGGAGAGAGAATACAGTAACTGACATGATAGTGAATAGAGTAACTGACAGGGGAGACAGGATAGAGTAACTGACAGGGGAGAGAGTATAAACTAACTGACAGGAGAGAGAGTTTAGAGTAACTGACAGGAGAGCGAGGATAGAGTAGCTGACGGAGGAGGGTGGATAGAGTACATGACAGGAGAGTGAGGATAGAGTAAATAACTTTGGAGAGAGGACAGCGTAACTGACAGGAGAGAGTGGATACTGTAACTGACAGGGTAGAGAGGGTTGCGTAACTGACAGGAGAGACAGGATAGAGTAACTGAAAGGGGAGAGAGGATACAGTAACTGACAGGGGAGAGGATAGAGTAACTGACAGGAGACAGGATAGAGTAACTGACAGGAGAGAGAGGATACTGTAACTGACAGGGGAGAGGATAGAGTAACTGACAGGGGACAGAATAGAGTAACTGACAGGAGAGAGAGGATAGGGTAACTGAGAGGAGGGAGGATACAGTAACTGACAGGAGAGAGGACAGAGTAACTGACAGGAGAGAGAGGATAGAGTAACTGACAGGCGAGAGAGAATAGTGTAACTGACAGGAGAGAGAAGATAGAGTAACTTACAGGAGAGAGAGGATTGAGTAAATGACAGGAGAGAGAGGATTGAGTTACTGAATGGAGAGAGAGGATAGAGTAAGTGACAGGGAGTGGGGATAGAGTAACTGACAGGAGAGAGAATACAGTAACTGACAGGAGAGAGAGAATAAAGTAAGTGACAGGAGAGAGAGGATTGATTAACCGACAGGACAGAGATGATAGAGTAACTGACAGGAGAGAGAATAGAGTAACTGACAGGACAGAGTGGATAGAGTAATGACAGGAGAGAGATTAGACTAACTGACAGGAGAGAGAGAATAGAATTACTGAGAGGAGAGAGGATAGAGTAACTGACAGGACAGAGAGAATAGAGTAACTGACAGGGGAGAGATGATGGAGTAACTGACAGGAGAGAGAGGATAATGTAACTGACTGGGGTGAGAGTACAGAGTAACTGGCGGGAGACAGAGGATACAGTAACTGACAGGGGAGGCAGGATAGAGTAACTGTCAGGAGAGAGAATAGAGTAACTGACAGGAGAGAGAATAGAGCAACTGACAGGGGAGAGGATTGAGTAACTGACAGGGGAGAGGATAGAGTAACTGATAGGAGCGAGAGGATACAGTAACTGTCAGGGGAGAGAATAGAGTAACTGACAGGAGAGAGAGGACAGAGTAACTGACAGGAGAGACAGGATAGAGTAACTGAAAGGGCAGAGAGATTAGAGTAATTGACAGGGGAGTGCGGATAGAGTCACTGACAGGGGAGAGATGATGGAGTAACTGACAGGAGAGAGAGGATAATGTAACTGACTGGGGTGAGAGTACAGAGTAACTGGCGGGAGACAGAGGATACAGTAACTGACAGGGGAGAGAGGATAGAGTAAATGAGAGGAGAGAGAGAGGATAGAGTAACGGACAGGAGAGAGGATAGAGTAACTGACAGGAGAGATAATAGAGTAACTGACAGGGGAGAGAGGATAGAGTAACTGACAGGAGAGGGAATAGAGTAACTGACAGGGGAGGAAGGATAGAGTAACTGACAGGGTAGGGAGGATATAGTAACTGACAGGATAGGATAGATTAACTGACAAGAGAGCAGATACTGTAACTGACAGGAGAGAGAGGATAGAGTAACTGACAGGAGAGAGAGGATAGAGTAACTGACGGGAGAGAGGATAGAGTAACTGACAGGAGAGAGAGGATAGAGTAACTGAAAGGGCAGAGAGATTAGAGTAATTGACAGGGGAGAGCGGATAGAGTCACTGACATGAGTGAGAGGATAGAGTAACTGACAGGGGAGAGAAGATGGAGTAACTGACAGGAGAGCGAGGATAGTGTAACTGACAGGAGAGAGATGATACAGTAACTGACAGCAGAGAGAGGACAGAGTAACTGACAGGAGAGAGAGGATACAGTAACTGGCGGGAGACAGAGGATACAGTAACTGACAGGGGAGAGAGGATAGCTTAACTGACAGGAGAGAGAGGTTAGAGTAATTGAGAGGAGAGAGAGAGGATAGTGTAACTGACAGGAGAGAGTGGATAGAGTAACTGACAGGAGAGAGAGGATAGAGTAACTGATAGGAGAGGGAATACAGTAACTGACTGGACAGAGAGGATAGAGTAACTTACAGGAGAGAGAATCGAGTAACTGACAGGAGAGAGAGAATCGAGTAACTGACAGGAGAGAGAGGATAGATTAACTGACAGGAGAGAGGATAGAGTAACTGACAGGAGAGAGAGGATAGAGTAACTGACAGGAGAGAGGTTGGAGTAACTGACAGGAGAGAGGATAGAGTAACTGACAGGGGAGAGAGGATACAGTAACTGAGAGGAGAGAGAGAGGATACTGTAACTGACGGAGGAGAAAGGATAGAGTAACTGACAGGAGAGAGAGGATAGAGTAATTGACAGGGGAAATAGGATAGAGTAACTGACAGGGAGAGAGAATAGAGTAACTGACAGGAGAGAGAGGATAGAGTAACTGACAGGAAAGAGAGGATAGAGTAACTGACAGGAGAGAGAGCATAGAGTAACTGACAGGAGAGAGAGAGCAGAGTAACTGTCAGGAGAGAGTGTAGAGTAACTGACAGGGTAGTGAGGATAGAGTAACTGACAGGAGACAGAGTATACAGTAACTGACAGGGAAGAGAGGATAGTGTCTCTGACGGGGGTCATGATAGATTAACTGCCAGGGGAGAGAGAATAGAGTAATTGACAGGGGAGGGAGGATAGAGTAACTGACAGGAGAGAGAATAGAGTAACTGAGAGGAAAGAGAGGATAGAGTAACTGACAGGAGAGAGAGGATAGAGTAACAGACAGGAGAGAGAGGATAGAGTAACTGACAGGGTAGAGAGGATAGAGTAACTGACAGGAGAGAGAATAGAGTAACTGACAGGGGAGTTAGGATAGAGTAATTGACAGGAGAGAGAATAGAGTAACTGACAGGGGAGATAGAATAGTGTAGCTGACAGGGGAGAGAGAATAGAGTAACTGACAGGAGAGAGGATAGAGTAACTGACAGGAGAGAGGATTGAGTAACTGACAGGGGAGAGAAAATACAGTAACTGGCAGGAAAGAGGATAGAGTAACTGACAGGAGAGAGGATAGAGTAACTGACAGGGGAGAGGATAGAGTAACAGACAGGGGAGAGAAAATACAGTAACTGACAGGAAAGAGGACAGAGTAACTGACAGGAGAGAGAATAGAGTAACTGACAGGAGAGAGGATAGAGTAACAGACAGGGGAGAGAAAATACAGTAACTGACAGGAAAGAGGATAGAGTAACTGACAGGAGAGAGAATAGAGTAACTGACAGGAGAAAGAATAGAGTAATTGACAGCAGAGAAAGGATAGAGTAACTGACAGGAGAGTGAATTGAGTAACTGACAGGAGAGAGAGAATAGAATTACTGACAGTAGAGAGGATAGAGTAACTGACAGGGGAAAGAGGATAGAGTAATTGACAGGAGAGAGAATAGAGTAACTGACAGGGGAAAGAGGATAGAGTAACTCACAGGAGAGAGAATAGAGAAACTGACAGGAGAGAGAGGATAGAGTAATTGACAGGAGAGAAAATAGAGTAACTGACAGGGGAAAGAGGATAGAGTAACTCACAGGAGAGAGAATAGGGTAACTGACAGGAGAGAGAGGATAGAGTAACTGATAGGAGAGGGTGGATAGATTAACTGACAGGAGAGAGAGGATAGAGTAACTGAGAGGGAGAGAGGATAGAGTAACTGACAGGAGAGAGAGGGTAGAGTAACTGACAGGGGAGAGAGGATAGAGTAACTGACAGGAGAGAGAATAGAGTAACTGACAGGGGAGAGGCTGAGTAACTGACAGGAGAGAGAATAGAGCAACTGACGGGAGAGAGGATAGAGTGACTGACAGGAGAGGGAATAGAGGAACTGACAGGGGAGAGAGGATAAAGTACCTGAGAGGAGAGAGAGAGGATAGAGTCACTGACAGGAGAGAGAGGATAGAGTCACTGACAGGGGAGAGAGGTTGGAGTAACTGACAAATGAGAGAGGATAGAGGAACTGACAGGATGGAGAGATAGAGTAACTGACAGGAGAGAGAGGATAGAGTAACTGACTGGGGAGAGAGGTTGGAGTAACTGAGAGGGGAGAGAGGATAGAGGTACTGACAGGAGAGAGGATAGAGTAACTGACTGGGGAAAGAGGTTGGAGTAACTGACAGGGGAGAGAAGTTGGAGTAACTGATAGGAGAGAGAGGCTACAGTAACTGACAGGAGTGAGGATAGAGTAACTGACAGGGGAGAGAATAGAGTAACTGACAGGAGAGAGAATAGATTAACTGACAGGGGGGAGGATAGCGTAACTGACAGAGGAGAGAATAGAGTAACTGACAGGAGAGAGAGGATAGAGTAACTGACAGGGCAGAGGATAGAGTAACTGACAGGGGGGAGGATAGAGTAACTGACAGAGGAGAGAATAGAGTAACTGACAGGAGAGAGAGGATAGAGTAAGTAACCGGAGAGAGAGGATAGAGTAACTGACAGGGGAGAGGGGATGCATTGACTGACAGGGGAGAGGATATACAGTAACTAACAGGAGAGAGAATACAGTAACTGACAGAAGAGAGGATAGAGTAACTGGCAGGAGAGAGAGGATATAGTAACTGACAGGGGAGAGAATACAATAACTGACAGGAGGGAGGATAGAGTAACTGACAGGAGAGAGAGGATAGAGTAACTGACAGTGGAGAGGATAGAGTAACTGACAGAAGAGAGAGGATAGGGTAACTGACAGGAGAGAGAGGATACCGTAACTGACAGGAAAGAGAGGATACAGTAACTGACAGGGGAGAGGATAGAGTACCTGACAGGAGAGAGACGATAGAGTAACTGACAGGAGAGAGCGGATAGAGTAACTGACAGGAGAGAGAATACAGTAACTGACAGGAGAGAGGATACAATATTGAGAGGAGAGAGAGGATAGAGTAACTGACAGGAGAGTGAGGATAGAGTAACTGACAGGAGAGAGAGGATAGAGTAACTGACAGGAGAGAGGATATAGTAACTGACAGGGGAGAGAGGATAGAGTAACTGACAGGGGAGAGAGGATACATCCAGGCATGACTCCCAATGCTCTTATTCCCAATTGTAACCATTCTATTCCCGGCCTAACTCCGGACCTTCCCCCCCACCCACCTCTCTATGCCCGACCCCCAACTCCCTACCAACCCCCCACTTCCAGGCCTGACTATCGACTTTCCCACCCCCACCCCATACCCTGACTCTGACTCCTGACTTTTCCCCCTAACCCTGGGCCCAACCCCTGACTCCTGAACTACGCTCCACCTCACCCCTCCCATGCCCAACTCCCAACCTACATCGCCCCCCACCCCCCCACACCCCACTCATTTTCAGGCTTGCATCCTGACCTCCGCTCTGTGAGCCAACGTATTATTTACCTTTTTAATGTACTATCACTTTTGTAACCATGTGATTGTTTCTTTATTTCTTTTATAGTAATTAAAGTAGACTGCTTATGGTGCAACCCTACGTGTGTGGTCTGTCTCATAGTGGTAACGTGGAATGTCAAGGTATAAAAGAATTCAGACTGAAGCTATGCGCTGAATTGTACTGAACTGCATCCATGGACTCAAAAACACAAAGCATGATGGATAATTTAGTCAAGTGAAATCCTTGCCAGAGTGAGCGAGTTCTGCAAAAAGACTGAAACTGTAGGAGGGCTGGTACCAGGGAAGAGAAGCAGATGAAGGGATAATAAACCTTCTGCCCTCTCCCAGCCCTGGAGGTTGATCATGGTGTTGGAGGTAACGAAGGGGAGTCAAGCCGGCTAAGTGTGACCTTCCAAGGCGGCCTAGCCAGGGTGCATCTGGAGCGAGCATGGGGATGAACAGTGATGTAATTGAAAGCCAATTAAATGGACTGAAAACAGGCTTTACCTGATATGGCACAGGGCCGTAGCAAAGAAAAGGTATAAAGAAAGAGCCCTTCGTACCAGCTCTTCTGGAGAGGTGAGAGCAATTTGGTCAGTGGCCCAGAAGACGTGTACAGAGGATTCGACATCGGATTGACCCCCAAAACAGACTACGTAGGGAAGCTAAGCAGCCAGTATTATCGTCAGTATGTACTGTTGCTGGTTTAATAAAGGGGTATCACATTTGGTGAAATTTCATCCAAGTTGCCGTGTGCAGTTGATATCCAAAACAAGAACCTTTAGACTAGGGATAGGGTCTTCAAACCCCCACACTGGGCTGATGACTGATCTACCACGCGACCCCCACCCGACTCGCCCTCGGCGGTAAGCCCCAGGAGTCAGCTGCATTGAACAGATCTCACCTTGCTTAAGTCGCAAGGTCAGGCAAGGGAGGATCGTCTGGATTTCCAGGTACTTAATTTCAAGCAGTGTGGCAGTCCGACTCAGTTACCATTCCATCAGAAGTTATGGCCCGGTATATGCTGCCGCCACTATGCATTGATGGTGGAAGGAGTGGATGTTGATGTTGGATGGGGTGCCAATCAAGCAGGGCTGCTTTGTTCTGAATGTTCTTCAGCTCCTTGAGTATTGTGGGAGCTGCAGTCATCCAGGCAAGTGGGGAGTATTCCATCACCCTCCTGACTTGTGCTTTGCAGATGGTGGACAGACTTTGGGGAGTCAGGAGGTGAGTTACTCTCTGCAGAATTCCCAGCCTCTGACTGCTCTTGTAAGCCACAGTATTTATATGGCTAGTTCAGTTCAGTTTCTGGTCAATGGTCACCCCCAGAATGTTGATAGTGGGGGATTCAGCAATATTAATGGTGTTGAGTGCCAACGGGAGATGGTAGGATTCTCTCTTGTTGGAGATGGTCAGTCTGACCTCAGTGGTGGGCAAATTATTGGAATCAATTCTGAGTGACAGGATAAAATGTCACTTGGGCACGGATAAATCAAGGGCAATCAGCATGGATTTGTTAAAGGAGGATTATCTGACTAACTTGATTGAATTTTTTGCAGAGGTAACAAGGAGGATTGATGAGGGTAGTCCAGTCGATGTGGTTTGCATGGATTTTAGCAAGGCTTTTGACAAGATTCCACATGGCAGACTGGTTAAAAAAATAAAAGCCCATGGGATCCAGGGGAATGTAACAAGTTGGATACAAAATTGACTCAGTGGCAGGAAACACAGGGTAATGGTTGATGGGTGTTTTTGTGACTGGTGGTGTTCCGCAGGGCTCAGTACTGGGTCCCCTGCTTTTTGTGGTAGATATTAATGACTTGGGTGTAAATGTGCGGAGACTGATCAATAAGTTTGCAGGCGACACAAAATCTGGCCACATGGTTGACAGTGAGGAGGATTTCTGTAGACTGCAGGAGGATATCAATGGACTGGTCAGGTGGGCAGAAAAGTGGCAAATGGAATTCAACCTGGAGCATTGTGAGCATTTGGGAAGGTCAAACATGGCAAAAGGATACACAATAAATGGGGGAATACTGTGACGGAGTGCGGATGCTTAACTTGATTTTTAAATCGGCAGTTCAGGTTTTTTTATGCAGTTTGGGCCTTTCCTGCATCAGCTGGCCAGGAAAGGGCTCCACGTTTTTTTTTATTCACTCACGGGATGTGGGCTTCACTGGCTCAACCAGCATTTATTGCCCATCCCTAGTTGCCCCTGAGAAGGTGGTGGTGAGCTGCCTTCTTGAACCGCTGCAGTCCATGTGGTGTAGGTACACCCACCGTGCTGTTAGGGAGGGAGTTCCAGGATTTTGACCGAGTGACAGTGAAGGAACGGCCGATATATTTCCAAGTCAGGATGGTGAGTGGCTTGGAGGGGAACTTCCAGGTGGAGGTGTTACCATCTATCTGCTGCCCTTGTCCTTCTAGATGGTAGTGATCGTGGGTTTGGAAGGTGCTGTCTAAGGAGCCTTGGTGAATTCCTGCAGTGCATCTTGTAGATGGTACACACTGCGGCTACTGTGCGTCGGTGGTGGAGGGAGTGAGTGTTTGTGGATGTGGTGCCAATCAAGCGGGCTGCTTTGTCCTGGATGGTGTCAAGCTTCTTGAGCGTTGTGGGAGCTGCACTCATCCAAGCAAGTGGGGAGTATCCCATTACACTCCTGACTTTTATATTGTAAGTGGTGGACAGGATTTGGGGAGTCAGGTGGTGAGTTACTTGTCACACGATTCCGAACCTCTGACCTGCTTTTGTAGCCACAGGATTTATTTGGCTAGTTCAGTTCAGTTTCTGGTCAATGGTAACCCCCAGATTGTTGATAGTGGGGGATTCAGTGATGGTAATGCCATTGAACACAGTTGGATTCTCTCTTGTTGGAGATGGTCATTGCCTGGCACTTGTGTGGTGCAATGTTACTTGCCACTTGTCAGCCCAAGCCTGGATGTTGTCCAGGTCTTGCTGCATTTGGACATGGACTGCTTCAGTATCTGAGGAGTCCTGAATGGTGCTGAACATTGTGCAATCATCAGCGAACATCCCCACTTCTGACCTTATAATGGGGGGAAGGTCATTGATGAAGCAGCTGAAAATGGTTGGGCCGAGAACACTATCCTGAGGAACTCCTGCAGTGATGTCCTGGAGCTGAGATGATTGCCCTCCAACAACCACAACCATCTTCCTTTATGCTAGGTATGACATCAAATGGTGGAGAGTTTTCCCCCCGATTCCCAATGACTCCAGTTTTGCTAGGGCTCCTTGATGCCACACTCGGTCAAATGCTGCCTTGATGTCAAGGGCAGTCACTCTCACCTCATCTCGGGAGTTCAGCTCTTTTGTCCATGTTTGAACCAAAGCTGTAATGAGGTCAGGAGCTGAGTGGCCCTGGCGGAACCCAAACTGGGCATCAGTGAGCAGGTTATTGCTAAGCAAGTGCTGCTTGATAGCACTGTTGATGACCCTTTCCATTACTTTACTGATGATGGAGAGTAGACTGATGGGGCGGTAATTGGCCGGGTTGGATTTGTCCTGCTTTTTGTGTACAGGACATACCTGAGCAATTTTCTACATAACCGGGTAGATGCCAGTGTTGTAGCTGTACTGGAACAGCTTGGCTAGGGGTGCGGCAAGTTCTGGAGCACAAATCTTCAGTGCTATTGCGGGAATATTATCGGGGCCCATAGTTTTTGCAGTATCCAGTGTCTTCAGATATGAAGTAGAGTCAGTCGAATTGGCTGGAGACTGGCATCTGAGATGTTGGGGACCTCTGGAGGAGGCCGAGATGCATCATCCACTCAGCACTTCTGGCTGAAAATTGTTTGGAATGCTTCAGCCTTATCTTTTGCACTGATGTTCTGGGATCCTCTGTCATTGAGAATGAGGATATTTGTACAGCATTCTCCTCCAGTGAGTGACATAATTGTCCACCATCATTCATGGCTGGATGTGGCAGGATTGCAGAGCTTAGATCTGATCCGTTGGTTGAGGGGATCGCTTAGCTCTGTCTATCACTTGCTGCTTACGCTGTATGGTACACAAGTAGTCCTGTGTTATAACTAAACCAGGTTGACACCTCATTTTTAGGTATGCCTGGTGCTACTCCTGGCATGCCCTCCTGCACTCTTCATTGAACCAGGGTTGATCCCCTGGCTTGATGGTAATGGTAGAGTGGGGGATATACCAGGCCATGTGGTTACAGATTGTGTTTGAGTTCAATTCTGCTGCTGCTGATGGCTCACGGTGTCTCATGGATGCCCAGTCTTGAGTTTCTAGATTTCTTTGTAATCTATCCCATTTAACATGGTGGTAGTGCCACACAACATGTTGGAGGGTATCCTAAATGTGAAGGCGGGACTTTGTCTCAACAACAGCTGTCCATCCCTAACAGAACTGTGGGCGTATTTACATCACATGGACTGCAGTGGTACAAAAGGCAGCTCACCACCACCTTCTCAAGGGCAACGAGGAATGTTGGCCCAGCTAGGGAAGTCCGTGGATGAACGAAGAAAAGACATTCCTCTGCAGCTCAGACAGTTCAGATACAGCCACATGAACATGCTTGGAGTTGGGCCACAAGCTTATCTGCCCACTCAGTGAGAGAGCAAGAGGAGCAGTGGGGCCATTAACAGTGAGAGAGTGAGAGGAGCAGTGGGGACATTAACAGTGAGAGAGTGAGAGGAGCAGTGGGGACATTAACAGTGAGAGAGTGAGAGGAGCAGTGGGGACATTAACAGTGAGAGAGTGAGAGGAGCAGTGGGGACATTAACAGTGAGAGAGTGAGAGGAGCAGTGGGGCCATTAACAGTGAGAGAGCGAGAGGAGCAGTGGGACTGCTTCTCTCGCTCTCTCACTGTTAATGGCCCCACTGCTCCTCTCACTCTCTCGCTGTTAAAGGTCCCACTGCTCCTTTCGCTCTCTCACTGTTAATGATCCCACTGCTCCTCTCACTCTCTCACTGTTAAAGGTCCCACTGCTCCTCTCACTCTCTCACTGTTAAAGGTCCCACTGCTCCTCTCACTCTCACTGTTAATGCTCCCACTGCTCCTCTCACTCTCTCAATGTTAAAGGTCCCACTGCTCCTCTCACTCTCTCACTGTTAAAGGACTTCATAGCATGAAAGCCACAATTGCTGCCGTCGCTTAATGCATTCCTTTTCCCACTTGCTACCGCACTTAGTGCAAATCTGGGACCATTCTACTCAGTGCTTCAGTGAGACTATTTGTTTGTCAATGTGATGAATGTCAGGGTGGGCTGTTGAGGAATCCTTGGAATCTGCTTTGGTCGCATCTGTCATTTACTTTGGAGCATGGCGTGTCTGACTACAGTTCGCTTGTTACCACATGTACCGCTTACTCACTTTGGATATTCGTACATAAGATGGATATTATAATTGTTTTATCTTTCTGAATTTGTACGTGCCTGTTCAGATATAGCTGGAGTGAAGGAATACTGAATATTGAAATCATTTTCTGTGTTGGTATTGAGATTTTTCAAACCTTTTTATTTGGTGTAATGTAGTTAATTTTTCTTGTTTAATAAATGTTCATTAGCAGACTCCTGTGAATTTGTTCAGTAACTTTATTGTATGACTTTACCAAAAAGGTTAGGACCACTCCAACCAGGTTTCCCTTTGGGATCTGTCTTGTCCAGTCTTAACGTCAGCGGGGATCGGAACAACACTGAAAGGAATAGATGAAGTGAGGGATCTTGGTGTGCATGGCCACACATCTCTGAAGGCAGCAGGACAGGTTAATAAGTTGTTTAAGAAGGTATATGGAATCCTTTCATTTATTAGCTGAGGCATAGAATATAAGAGCAGGGAGGTTATGCTGGAACTATATAAAACACTAGTTAGGCTACAACTTGAGTCCTGTGTGCAGCTCTGTTCACCTCATTATAGATAATTACACTCAAGAGGGTAGAGAGGAGATTTATAAGGATGTTGCTGGGACTGGAAAGTTGCAGCTATGAGGGAGGATTGGATAGGCTGGGGTTGTTCTCCATGGAACAGAGGAGGCTGAGGGGAGATTTGATTGAGATGTGAGGGGTCCTGGATAGAGGGGATGGGAAGGTCCTATTCACTTTAGCAGAGAGGTCAGTGACTGGGGAGGGAGGGCAGAGATTTAAAGTGATTGGTAGAAAGATAAGGGGGAAGGTGAGGAAAGGTTTTTCACCCAGAGGGTTGTGGGGGTCTGGAACTCACTGCCTGAAAGGGGAGCAGAGGCAGAAACCCTCGCCTCATTTAAAAAGGAGTCTGGATGTGCACCTGAAGCGCTGTAACCTGCTGGAAGGTGGGATTAGGCTGGGGGCTCGTTTCTCAGCCGGTTCAGACACCATGGTTCAAGTGGCCTCTTTCTGTGCTGTAAACCTTTTATGATTCGATGGTCACTGTCTGGTACTTGTGTGGCGCTCATGTTAATTGCCACTTACCAGCCCACGTCTGAACGTTAGAATAAAAGCAAAATACTGTGGATGCTGGAGAGCTGAAATAAAAGTGCAAAGTGCCGGAAAAAAACTCAGTGGATCAGGCAGCATCTGTGGGGAGGAAAATGGAATCGATGGGTGGAATTTTCCGGTCCTGTCTGTGGCGGGCGAGAGCGGAAAATTTGGAGGGAGGCCAAAAATTGGATTCCCGCTGGCCGGAATCAGTTTGGAGTTTTCCTCTCGGTGGGCTGATGGCGGGTTTCCCGCTGACCCGTGTGGGCATCACCATTTGCCACGCATTGCCATATCGTGAATACTGACTAAAATGCTGCTCACTGGTATCACGTCCCCCCCTCCCAATCCTGCACCATTGCCAGCGGGGAATTAGACCAGTCCGAATCACATTTGGATTTTAAGGGGGTGGTGCGTCACTCCACTCCCACTACGCTCGCGACTTCCAGGTGAGTGCCACGTTCGAGGCCTACCTGTGACACCGCTGCTCCAGTTTCTCAGCAATGCCAATGCTAGGCCGCACCGGTGTGGGGGTGGGGGGGGTGGGTGTGTGGCTGGTCTGTTCACGGCGGGTGCCTCTGTACTCTGGGAGGACAGTGTTAGTGTGGCACAAGAGGGATGGGTCGCACAGTGACTCATGGAGGTGGGGTGTGGTCGGGGAGGGTGACTGTGTTGTGATCAGCCATGAGGAAACAGGAGATCTCACCAAGAGACAGTCATCGCCCCTGGCCTGGAGCCAAGAGGTTGGTGTGAGAGATTAAAGGCAGTCGTGAGGCTTTGCGGCCCATGCTACAGGGCTTTGTATTGGCACGCATGTCATGTTCCCGCTCCAGAGAGGAGCGAGGCCCGTGTGCTCAGTAGGAATCAGGCACAGTTTGGTGTGCAGGGCACAGTCATTGTCTCACAGTCAGTGGCGAAGGGCTTGTCCGGCTTGGTGCTGGGCTGTAGATGGGATGTTCATGGCCAGGGGAGGCATGGACAGCCTGTCAATGAGGAAAAGGTAATAAAGTAGGGGGTACGTGAAGCTCTCCTGGAGGGGGGTGGGGGGAGGGGTGTGCAGGGCGCTCTCTGTGACTGTGAACATGGCCCTGAGATAGGGAGAGGTGAGGTCCACATGGGGCCTGAGGACATCAACAGTGACGGTGTCAGTGGGGAGGGCAGGAATGACAGTAGGATCCAGGATTACTGGGGAAAGCTGGAGAATCACCAGAGAGAGATCTACCTGCACATCGTGAGGTTCCAGGAAGATCGGAGGGACCCGAACACTGACAGGGGGGAGGGTCTCAAAATAAAAATGCATCATCGCCATACTGAAACCCTGAAGTTATTGTGCAGCTTGAACTTGGAAAAGAATCTGCATGGGAGGGGCCTGAGGCAGTGTTGGGGGAGCCTTGTGTAAGGAGCCCTTTCAGGGGACACTCTCACGCTGCTTAGAGTCACAACATTGATATAGAGCTCGAGCTGAGAGAAAAGAGGAAGACTTCCTTGAGAAGGTGCATTTGGAGCCATTGCCTCTTGGTGCACTTTGATGAGAGACTGAAAGGAGTCATTGGCTTCACAATGCTGTCGCTCCATTTGAGTTTTAACAGAGAGGTATGTGAGAATGGAAAATGCAGACAATTGTTAAGGCAGCACAGCTGCTGCATGTCTGCCAGGTCTTCAACAAAAGCCCCTAAAGTGCTTTCTCCAGTTGGCATGGATAACAGGCCAAAGGGCATCCAGTCATCGCTGAAGTGTAAGTTGAGCTTGGTCAGTAAACCAGATCAGGGATTGTAGGAGCGCCTTTGGTAAGGTGGCACATTTCCTGAATGTGTCCAAACCTCTGTGGGATTGAGATGTCAAGTATCAGAGTTGGCATCTTGGTCAGCTGGATCTGTGAGTGTGCCTCTGCTGAACGACTGTATCAGTGAAAAGCTAGTAGCACAGACACAGCTCCAGGGCATGTCAGTGGCTTTCTGTATGTGAGTGAGAGGTTGACTATAGTAGCCCATTGCTCATTAATCAGTTGCATCTATCAGTCCACAGGGAGAAGGAGGATTGAATAATGGAACCTGCTGCCTTCTTGATGGCAGTGATCCGATTGGGGAGAAGAAAGGCTGCCTAGCACAGCCTTGAAAGGAGCCCTGGCCTGAGGTCCTTGGTCCAGGGGAGCCCCAGCAAGAACCAGAGGATGAGGAGGTCAGACCCACCCCATGGAGGCAACTCGCATGACCAAGGATCTACCGAAGAAGACTTTCCTATCTGGAGATGAGCAAGAGACAATGTCTATGCCTGTCCAGCGATGTGGTGGATCATATCTGTCACATTCTCAGGAGGATCTAACCCCTCTATGGACTGGGAGGACATGTCCTGCCAGTACCCCTGAAGGTCACTGCTGCACTCAGTTTTTTTGCCTGTGGACCGTTCCAGGGATCCACAGGGGAACCTATTCAGCATCTCACAGTCCTCAACACATCACTGTATCAGGGAGGTGCCTGATGCCCTCTACAGTAAGGCTGATCACTATATGAAGTTCACAGTGGATGAAACTAGCCAGGCTGCTAGGTTTGCTGGTATCTCTGGCTTCCCCAGAGTACAGGGTGCAACCGATTGCTCACATGTGGCTTTGGGAAGTCCATGGCAGCAGCTCCTGATGCTCATTAACTCCCTGAACGTTCAACTGGTGTGTGACCATCAGAAACACGTCGTGCACGTTTGTGCCGGGAACCCTGGGAGTTCCCATGACTCATACACCCTGAGTCACTCCCAGTCACGCATTCGAAGGGCCTCAGCAATTACAGGGCTGGCTGCTTGGGGATAAGGGGTACCCACTCAAACAACGGCTCATGTCACCCATAGCCCGCCACGATCCATCATTGAGCAGACTATTGGCGTACTGATGTTGTTCTTCCGATGTTTGGACTGCTCAGGTGGGGCTCTGTAGTACCCTCCACAGAGGGTGTCCCACATCATCGTGGTCTGTTGCATCATTCACAACTTGGCTTTTCAAAGGCGGGATCCCTTGCCAGAGGGACTCACGGAGGAGGCCGAGAACTCCTCGGACAGTGAAGAGCTGGAAGGGCAGGAACCTGAATTGGGAGATGTCACCTTCCACGTGAGGATGCCACTGAAGGAGCACAGTGTGGAAATACCCTTGCCCCACTGATAGCCTCAAGATTCCAGGAGGAGGAAGGTGCAGGCAAGGGTCCCGACTGCATTCCTTCTGTCCCTTAGTACCATGCCAATGCACTGAAGGGCCTCTACAACCAGTGACATCGAGAGCAATTCCAGCACTTGGACTTGAACCTTCAACCCTCACGATTCACCGGGCCCTAATCTTTGGGAAGGTCAGCAGCAAACCCCGTATCCGTGCATTCTGGGAAGTGAATGTCGGCACAATAGTGTTAATGCTGCTTCACTGGGACTTGATGCGGATGTGGCCACCTTAATGGACACGAAGACGCGCTGATGGTTGGAGAGACCATCATAGCTGCAGGTCTTGTGCTTTCACACAAACAATGAAGGCAGCCTTCCCATTTCAACTAACCCTCCGGCACACGTTGCGCACGCCTAACTCCATGTTGCCTTATAAGGACTAGAGGTTACTCACACATTTTGCAGATACCTCCAGTGAAAATTTTGACACAAAAACAGAAAATGCTGAAAAAACTCAGCAGGTCTGGCAGCATCTGTGGAGAGAGAAACAGTGTTCACGTTTCGAGTCTGTATGGCCCTTCCTCAGAGCTCTGAAAAAGGTTTATGCAGACTCAAAACATTAACTCTGTTTCTCTCTCCACAGATGCTACCAGACCTGCTGAGTTTTTCCCAGCATTTTCTGCTTTTACTTCCAATTTCCAGCATCTGCAGTGTTTTGCTTTTACAAGAGGCTGACACATCTCCCTGACAGGACACAAGAGTTGAGTAACTATCATGAGTCAACCATACATCACATGAATATGAGACTTCACAAAGGGAGGTGATGACTGGGTGGGAGCTTGGGTCACTCTCGCAATAAGAGCAGAATGCATTCAAATGACGAGACCATTCTCATGAGTAACAAATGTATTTACAAAGGTGCATGATATATACAGTATTGAACAGCCTTGATCCAGAAGCGCTGTCAAAGTTTCTCAATTTTTTTAACCCTACCAATTTTAGTACTTCCCCGACTTTGACAGCAGAGGTGGAGGCAGCCTGCTGGCTGCTGTGCCCTGTTGTCTTCGATGAATTTGGCGGCTGTCCCCTGGAGGGCCGAGGCCTGCTTTGTGTCTCCTGCTGTGGGGCAGGTGCACCCTCCTCAGCCTGTGAAGCTGGAGGCGATGGGGTCACAGGCAGAGGGGATTGGGTTCGGCTGGACACTCACAGAGTCACCTGGTTGGATGGCCCCAGGGTCTCCAGCTGATGGTCCTCCTTCCTATGAGTGCACGAGGGCCCCTGCCTGACTCCTTGAGGAGAAGGGGCACCTGGAGGGAGGTCAAGGTGCCCCACCCACTCTTGCCCAGCCACTGATGGATCCCACCAATGCCTATAGTGATGGAGTGCAGGTCTGAGTGCAAATCCCAGCAGAACCTGCTGGACCAAGGTCTCCAAACCGGCCACCACCATTCCCACAGTGACCTCAAGGTGCTCACATGTCAGAGCCACGATATCAGACAGAATGCAGGTAGACTCTTCCATTCTTCGCTCGGGCTGTTGACTGCCTCTCGTAACTCTCCCTGATTTTCCACCGCCTGTTGTTGCATCTCCAGCATGTTTGTGACAGCCATTCCCGGAGGCTCATCATCTGACTCGGGCTCAGTGGGTGCCTGATCTCCAGCAGTCCCCCAAGTTCCAGAGAGCTGGGCTGTCACTGCCTCCGACTGCTGCGGAGACGGGTCAGTGAGGTATTCCCCAGGATGTCACCCTGAGCCTAATCTAGGTCTGTGACCCATCGGGGTGTGTGTCTCTGTGGAAGGTGCAGGTGACGCAGTGATGGGTGTCCTTCAGATGGATCCTCAGCATCCTCCTCTGAGGTGGCCTAGGCCTGGGGCTTATGTTGTCTATGCTGGTCTGTCTGGACCTGCTGCTGCCTGTAGGAGAGAGAAGGTAGATTTAGCTCATGAACAGACTGAGTATAACATTCATAACTCTGGAATATGAAGCTATCAGTTTATGTCATAAAAAGCCATCTGGTTCACTAATGTCCTTTAGGGAAGGAAATCTTCTGTCCTTACCTGGTCTGGCCTACATGTGACTCCAGACCCATAGCAAATCGGTTGAATCTCAGCTGTCCTCTAAATGGCCTAGCAAGACACTCAGTTCTCAAGGGCAATTAGGGATGAGCATTAAATGCTGGCCTTGCCATCGACTCCCATATCCCAAGAAAGATTAAATTAAAAACATTTCCAGTGCAGCTCTGATGGAGTGCTGCACTGTCGGAGGTACCATCTTTTGAATAAGATGTTAAACTGGAGCCCCGTCTGCCTGCTCTGGTGGATGTAAAAAATCCCCATGGCACCATTCTGAAGAAGGGTAAGGAAGTTTTCCTTGGTGAATATTTCCCTCTCAATCGATATCTGGTTATTATCACACCGCTGTTTGAGAGAGTTTTTGTTTATTCATTCATGGGATGTGGGTGTTGCTGGCTGGGCCAGCATTTATTGCCCTTCCCAATTTGCCCTTGTACATAGAGCATTTAAGAGTCAACCACATTGCTATGGGTCTGGAGACACATGTAGATTTCCTACCTTAAAGGGCATTAGTGAACCAGATGGGTTTTTATGACAATCAGCAATGGTTTCATGGTCATCATTAGACTTTTAATTCCAGATTTTTATTGAACTCGAATTCCACCATCTGCCGTGGTGGGATTCAAACTTGGGACCCCAGGACATTACTCTGGGTCTCCGGATTACTAGCCCAGTTACAATACCACTACACCATTGCCTCCCTGCTGTGTGCAAAATTGGCTGCCTTGCTTCCTGAACTAAATGGGTGACTACAGTTCAAAAAAGTACATCCTTGGCTGTAAACTGGTAGCTGTGAAAAGCACAATATCAGTTCAACTCTGTCTCCCTTTTTGGGGAGTTGGGGGGAATGGGAACAGCCAGAAATCATGGTCTAGGTGACGTAGGAAAAGGGTTTGTACAAACAGAGTCTCAGGAGCAAGAGAGGAAGGGTGAAGAGCAGCACCTCAAAGGTAGCGACCTCTGCGTTACTCCCAGTGTCACATGCTAGTGAGTGTAGGAGCAGCTTGGAGTGGCCAGAGAAATGGTGCATGGGGAGGAAGCATTCAAATTCCTGGGGCATTGACACCAAGTCAGGGCCATGAGGAATCTGTACAAGGTGGATGGATTGTTCACCAACAGGACTGCCACCAATTTTCCAGCAGGGAGTATCGCACTGCAGGGAGGGTTTAAACTAGTTTGGCAGGGCTGAGTTGGACCACAATTAGAGGGGATTGCAGAGAGCCTGGGAGAGACAAACAGCATTAAATTAAAGAACAGTTCATAAGCAGGAGGGATTGCAGCGGGAAGAAATATGGGACAGAGTAAGACGGGTATAGGGTGCATGTCTAAAAGCGCAGGCTGTGGTACATAAGGTATGTGAGCTGCTGGTACAAAGGGCAGCCAAAGACCTGGTTCAAAGAAGGGGAGGTTTAACTCAATATTGCTGGCTATAATGTTTCAGGGAAGACAAGGAAAGAAATGAAGGAGGCATAGGGTTGCAGTACTGAACTGGACTGGATTTTCTCACCCCACTGGAGGTGGGGTTGGAGACAGGGAGGCAGGAAATCAGTGATGGGGGGAGTCGCATTGGGACAGCTCCCGTGATACATTCCTGCCACTGGGGGAGTTTCCTAGAGGTGGCCTGGAAACAGGGTCAGCCAATTAGCCTAATTAAGGCCTCGCTTGTGATGTCAGTGGTTTTACCAACATGGGAACAGTCCCTGCCGCAGACTCAGTCGAGGCTCCATTCCCCAGTGGCTGGACAGTGGGGATGAATTGCCCTCCAATACAATGTCCATACTAGCTTCGGGCCTCTTTAATTCATGGGGGGGGAGGAGGGGGGAGGTTTTGCAGCCCCCTGCCCACTGTCTTCCAGCCCGTCCCTGAGCTCTCCCCCACAATACAGTGGGCAGATAAGGCATTGGTCAGTCTGCCTGCCCTAAGGCCTATTGAGGCCCTTAACTGGCCAATCAAAGGCTGGTTAAAGGCCTAATTCCGTTCCCGGT
Source organism: Isurus oxyrinchus (assembly GCA_026770705.1). NCBI lineage: Eukaryota > Metazoa > Chordata > Chondrichthyes > Lamniformes > Lamnidae > Isurus > Isurus oxyrinchus. The sequence goes on from JANJGN010000322.1 coordinate 46,047, forward strand.
GCCATAATATGGTGGGCGCTGGAAAAGGGAGGAAAGAGACCAGTTCACTTTTCCACCAACTCAAACGGGGGCCTCTCCCCACCAGATGGTGCCCTCCCCATTGTGCATTCCCCACTCCCTTGGGCTCCAAAATCACATCCCACCCCCCCCTCACCCCCCAACCGCCCTCCCACCACCGACCTGCGTTAAATCCAGCCCGTTAATTCGATGCTGGCAGCTGAGGGCACCTCCATACTGAGGTGCCAGCACACTCGCCTGCCAGCCTCAGCAGCACCCACCTCCTCCTGTTAAGCTTCCAGCCAGACATCCCTGAGAGCTGTGATTGGGCTTACAGTGACTGGAGCTTACCCTCCATCACTAATAGGTTGGGAGCCTGGAGACGGCGATTAGGAGCTGAGTCCTGCAAGATTCCACCGGAGGTGCTCTTGTTCATTTGGCAGAGAGTGTTGCTGCATTCTTACAGAGGTGAGAAGAGCAGTAGGTAATCTGTCTGCACAAAGGCTGCAGCAGGTATGGAGGCTGCATTTGTGGTGTCTCTGGGTCAGGAGCCGGCAGAGAGATGGAGCAGATGCTGCAGAGAGGGCAGCCTCCACACAATACCCTCGGCCAAGTTGGAGCTGGACAACTCCATCTTCTTTTACAGGAGACAGGCCTGTGAATTAACTCAGTATTTTGGGTGCATCGACATCAGTGTTTTCCAGCATCACACCCATCGAGCAACATTTTAAAAATTCTTTCACGAGATGTGGGTGTCACTGGCTGGGCCAGCATTTATTGCCCATCCCTAATTGCCCCTGAGAAGGTGGTGGTGAGCTGCCTTCTTGAACCGCTGCAGTCCATGTGGTGTAGGTACACCCACAGTGCTGTTAGGGAGGGAGTACCAGGATTTTGACCCAGCGACAGTGAAGGAATGGCGATATATTTCCAAATCAGGATGGTGAGTGGCTTGGAGGGGAACTTCCAGGTGGTGGTGTTTCCATCTATCTGCTGCCCTTGTCCTTCTAGATGGTAGTGGTCGTGGGTTTGGAAGGTGCTGTCTAAGGAGCCTTGGTGAGTTCCTGCAGTGCATCTTGTAGATGGTACACACACTGCTATCGTCTCCTCCCTCCTTGGGTCTGGTCAGGTGGTGGAGGGAGTGATTGTTGAAAGTGGTGGATGGGGTGCAAATCAAGCTTTGTTCTGGACGGTATTAAGCTTCTCGAATGTTGTTGGAGCTGCACTCATCCAGGCAAGTGTGGAGTATTCCATCATCTGATTCCTCTGCAGCAGAACCTGTCTGCCACCATACCTTCCAGTGAGCTGGCAAGCAACCTTTTACCATGGCCTGCTTCCTGCCCAGTGACTCACTGTGAGATGTTTCCAACTTTACGCTAGCCTTGTGCAGTACACAGTGTCTGAGCTGGTGGCTAAGAGCGTCAGATAAAAGACAGGGCCTCTCCATCACCATTATTTTGTTGCTGTCTCCTCCCTCCTTGTGGCTGGTCAGGTGGCTATTCTTGTGTTCTTTAAGCGGGAACAGAAGCGGGAGGTTGGAGTGAGGGAAGGGGGTTCGGTTGAGAAGCAAAAGGTCCATGGTCACACCATCAGCAGCTGGCTCACCATGCCCCGACAGCAGGGTGAATGTGTGCTGGGAATTGGAAAGAGTCATAAGGCAGAACACATTGTCATCGTCAGTGTTCTCATGATGTCAGGTGCTGTGGGCCCCACCGCAGTTTCCCATGATGCAGGGAACCATCTCCTCCTTGGGTTCAGTAGAGGCAGGTATCCTTGTCCTGCTTCAGAACTACTCTGCTCCCTTCTATTGTATTTCACCTTGTCCTGCAAGAGAGAGGGCAGAATGTCAGTGAAAATGTTGCACTGGGTTTGGGTGATATTTCCTGCCACAGCAATAACTGCAGGGATGTGGGTTTGAGGCTGCCAGCATTGCTGTGTATGAGGGTGAGGTGGAGGATCTGATGTTTGGCGGGAGTTCTGAGTGCCAGGGACTGGTACTGGGAGAGTGATGAGGTACGGTGCACTGAGCAGTGTGCGAAGTTGGTGGTGTGATGGCTGGGAGATGTCGTGTGACGAGATATTCACGTTGACCACTCATGTGATGTCATGTTGCCAGGCTCTCGGTCCAGAACCTAGGAGTTGCTCCCTGGTCACCTACCCTTCGGAGCATCGTTCTTGAGGAGCTCCTGGCCCCCACAGGATCATGGAGTTTCCCTTCCTGTAATGGGACTAAGACCTCATACTATATTTTTATGAACAGTCATCACGGCTAATTCCTAAAATTGTAAAACTGGACAATGACCATTTAACAATCACTGAAGCTATGTCTGGTTGTGATTCTAAACAAAAGAGCTCCCAGGGCAGTATCACTGAGGCTTGTGCCTCATCATCTCTGAAGAGACACTAATGATCCTGTGGACTGCAGGGACCAAATTCAAAGGGAATTGTACAAAGGCCATCTCTATTTCATAAGCCAGGCCTGGCCAACTGTCTATTAGGACAAAGGACCCTGCGACCTCCCATTCAGATTTAATAGTTGGAACATTAACAATCTCAGGAACACAGACAAAGAAATGTACACCCTTGGAGTGGTGGTAGTCATGTGACATGACCCTCCTTCCTTGGGGGAACCAGTTGTACTGTCTTGCTGTACTGCAAATCAATCTGCCATCTCCCACTTACTAAGCAGCAGCTCAAAACAAGGGCTTGGCCCATGTTTGAATTTCTGGCCACCCACCAGCCACAGCCCCTCCACCTTTCCACACCCCCCCCACCCACAACCGCTCCCCCCAAACCCCCCACCCCGGCACCTCATCCACACTGTTTCTACTGAAACTCCTATACAATCACTGAGAAGACTGATTCATCACTGCATGCTTAACTCATTGTGGAACCAACCCGACGGGAAAAGTGCATTATCCAGCATCAGTTCAGCCTGCCGACCTCAGTGAAGGAATACACCATTGGACTTCTGATTCTGGGTTCTGGATGCAGGTGAAACAATAATTCTTTGCTCTGTGGTCTTTACCCAGTAAATCTTTCTTTCTCTATCCCTCTTTTATGAATGCACAGGGGGCTAAATAGCGAAACACTGTCCTGCATTTTGAGTGTGTGCAAATAAACTAACCCTCTAAGTTCATTTTGAGTGTGTGCCAATAAACTAGCCCTCTGAGTTCATCTTATTATGAGTTTGCTGTAGGGTTATTAATAGAAATTGGACCACACCAAAATCGATGGGTTGGAAAAGACACCACCCCTTTTAAAGGGGGAATCAAAATCAAAACACTTCTCTGTTTACAGACGGGTGGTGAGAGGAGAAATTAGGGCTGTTTAAATTAAACACCCCCTCCTGCCCGGGACACTTTCTGACCACTCTAATGCTCTATCAGTCTGGATGCCTCTGGTTTCCATTTTTGTCAAATTTCCTGTGCAGCAATGAGTTTTTTTCCACTTGACCTTCGAGAAGCAATCTACCTTTAAGAAAAACAGGCTGCCTTTACCACAGGATCAACAAACAACTTGGGAAGGAGGCAGAGAAAAAAAGTTAGAGTAGTGATAAAGTGCAGAAGTTTCATAGGAGCATAAGAAATAGGAGCAGGAATAGACCATTCAGCCCCTCGAGGCTGCTCCACCATTCAATAAGATCATGGCTGATCTGATTGTGGCTTTGACTGCATTTTCCTGCCTACTCCCCCATAACCCTCCACTCCCTTGTCGATCAAAAATCTGTATTACACAAAGACCCAGCCTCCAGCATTCTCTATGCAAGAGAATTCCAAAGACTAATGACCCTCTGAGAGAAGAAATTCCCCCTCACTCTTTCTTAAATGGGAGGCCCCTTATTTTAAAACTTTGACCTCAAATTCTAGATCCCCCCCATGAGAGGAAACATCCTTTTAGCATCTACCCTGTCAAACTCCCCCTCAGCATCTACCCTGACAAACTCCCCCCCAACATCTGCCCTGTCAAATCCCCCTCAGCATCTACCCTGTCAAATCCCCCTCAGCATCTACCCTGTCAAATCCCCCTCAGCATCCACCCCGTCAAAACCCCCTCAGCATCTACCCTGTCAAATCCCCCTCAGTATCTACCCTGTCAAATCCCCCTCAGCATCTACCCTGTCAAATCCCCCTCAGCATCTACCCTGTCAAATCCCCCTCAGCATCTACCCTGTCAAATCCCCCTCAGCATCTACCCTGTCAAATCCCCCTCAGCATCTACCCTGTCAAATTCCCCTCAGCATCTACCCTGTCAAATTCCCCTCAGCATCCACCCCGTCAAAACCCCCTCAGCATCCACCCTGTCAAAACCCCCTCAGCATCTACCCTGTCAAATCCCCCTTAGCATCCACCCTGTCAAACCTCCCTCAGCATCTACTCTGTCAACCCCACCTTAGCATCCAACCTGTCAAACCCCTCTCAGCATCTACCATTAAGCCATAGAAAAGTTACAGCACAGAAGGAGGCCATAGGGCCCATCTAGTCCATGCCAGCCCGAGGACACCCAGGTGCCCTTTCTAATCCCACCTTCCTGCACCCGGCCCATAGCCCTGCAGCTTACAGCGCTTAAGGTGCAGATCCAGGTACTTTTTAAAAGAGTTTAAAGTTTCTGCCTCTATCACCAACTTGGGCAGTGAATTCCAGACACTCACTACCCTCTGTGTAAAAAAGTTCTTCCTCATGTCCCCCCTACACCTTCTGCCACTTATCTTAAATCAATGTCCCCTGGTTCTAGAATTCTCCACCAAGGGAAACAATTTTATCCTGTCCACTCTATCTATTCCCCTCATCATTTTGTACACCTCAGTCAAGTCACCTCTCAGCCTTCTTTTTTCTAAGGAAAATAACCCCAACCTATCCAATCTCTCCTCGTAGCTACACTTTTCTAACCCTGGCAACATTCTTGTAAACCTCCTCTGCACTCTCTCCAGAGCTATTACATCCTTCCTGTAATGTGGTGACCAGAACTGCACACAATACTCCAGTTGTGGCTTCACCAGTGTTTTATACAGTTCCAACATTATATCCTTACTTTTATATTCTATACCTCTGCCAATGAAGGAGAGCATTCCATATGCCTTCTTTATAACCTTGTCTACCTGAATTGCTGCCTTCAGGAACCTGTGTACTTGTACGCCAAGATCTCTCACTTCATCTACCTCTCTTACTATATTCCCATTTATTGTGTAATCCCTGTAACTGTTTGACCTCCCTAAATGTATGACCTCACACTTCTCTATGTTAAAATCCATCTGCCACTTTACCGCCTATTCCACCAACCCATCTATATCGTTTTGGAGATTTTGGCTATCCTCTACACTATCCACTACTCGGCCAATCTTTGTGTCATCTGCACATTTCCCAATCGTGCACCCCAAGTTCACATCCAAATCATTAATATATAACACAAACCAACACCGAGTCCTGTGGGACATGACTTGAGGCAACTTTCTATTCGCAAGGGCACCCATCGACCATTACCCTTTGCTTCCTATTACAAAGCCAACCTTTATCCAGTTTTCTTGAATCCCATGGGCTTTTACTTTCCTGACCAATCTGCCATGTGGGACCTAATCAAATGCCTTGCTAAAATCCATGTACACAACATCCATTGTCAAATCCCCCCGAGCATCTACCCTGTCAAATCCCCCCCCAGCACCTACCCTGTCAAACTCCCCTCAGCATCTACCCTGTCAAATCCACCCCCCAAGAATCTTAGAGTCATAGATGTCTACAGCACAAAAAAGGCCCTTTGGCCCATTGAGTCTGTGTCAATGTAACATTTACCTAACTATTCTAATCCCACTTTCCAGTACTAGGCCCTTAGCCTTGTATGCCATGGCATCGCAAGTGCACATCCAAATACTTCTTTAATGTTATGAGCGTTTCTGCATCTACCACCCTTTCAGGCAGTGAGTTCCAGATTCCCACCACCCTCTGGGTGAAAAAATTCTTCCTCACATCCCCTCTAAACCTCCTGTCCCTTACCTTAAATCTATGCCCCCTGGTTATTGATCCCTCCACCAAGGGGATAGTTCCTTCCTGTCTACCCTCTCTATGCCCCTCATAATGTTATACACCTCAATCATACATGTTAAATGTTTCAAAAGATCACCTCCCATTCTTCTAAACTCTAATGAGTATGCACCCAATCTGCTCAAATCTTTCCTCATAAGTAACTTGTTCACCCCAGTCAACCTTCCCTGAACTGCCTCCAATGCAAGCATATCCTTTCTTAAGTAAGGAGACCAGAAAGCCAGGTGTGGTCTCACTAATGTCCTGTGCAGCTGTAGCAAGACTTCCCTCCTTTAACACTCCACCCTCTTTGCAATAAAAGCCAACATTTCATTTGCCTTCCCAATTACTTGCTGTACATGAATTTATGATTTTTATGATTCATGCTTTTTATGATTCATGTACAAGGACACCCAGATTCCTCTGTACTGCAGCATTCTGTCATCTCTCGCCATTTAAATAATTTGCTTTTCTATTCTTCCTGCCTCATTTTCCCACATCATACTCCACTTGCCAATTTTTTTGCCCACTCTCTTAAATTTTCTACATCACTTTTTGAGACTCTTTGTTTCCTCCTCACAACTTGCTTTCCAACCTCTCTTTGTATCATCAGCAAATTTAGCTAATGTTAGAAAGGCAGAATTAAAGGCACTCTATTTGAATGAACACAGCATTTGCAACAAGGTAGGTGAATTGATGGCATAAATGGAAGTCAATGGGTATGATCTAATTGCCTTTACAGAGATGTGGCTGCAAGGTGACCAAGGCTATGAACTGAATATTCAAGGATATTCAACATTTAGAAAGGACAGGCAAAAATAAAAAAGGAGGTGGGGTTTCACTGATAATAAGGAATGGGATCAGTACATTGGTGAGAGGGGATCTTAGATTGAAAGGACAAGTTGTAGAATCTGGGTGGAGCTAAGAAAGAGCAAGGGGCGGCAAACCTTGGTTGGAGTTGTTTCTAGGCCACCAAGCAGCAGTGGCCATGGTAAGGCACGGTATAACTCAGGAAATTAGAGGTGCATGTAACAAGTGTAATACAGTATACATGGGGGACTTCAATCTACATATACACTGAGTGAATGTAATGAGCACTAATGCTGAGGAGGACGAATTCCTAGAATGTATACAAGATAGCTTTCTAGAGCAGTATGTTGATGAACCAATTAGGGAACAAGTTATTTTCAATCGAGTATTGTGCAATGAGAAAGGACTAATTAATAATCTTCTTGCAAAAGAACCTTGAGGGAAGAGTGACAATAATTTGATGGGATTTTCCATTAAATTTAAAAACAATGTCGTTCAATACATATCTAGGTTCTTAAATCTAAACAAAGGGAATTATGAAGGTATAAGGGGCAAGTTGGCTGTGGTGGATTTGGAAAATATATTAAAAGGTTTGATGGGAGACAGTTAATAGCGAATATTTAAAGAATTAGTACATGGTTTACAATAAATATACATTCCTTGAAGGCACCAAAACCCAACAGGAAAAATGAGTCAACCATGGCTCATAAAGGAAGTTGAGGAATGTAATAAAACAGAGAGTGCTGGAAAAACTCAGCAGATCTGGCAGCATCTGGGAAAAGAGAAACTAATTAATGCTTCGAGTCCAATATGACTCTTCCATGGAACTGGAGAGAGGTAGAAATATGTTGGGTTTTGTGCTGTTGCCAAAAGGGGTTGGGGGGGTGGAGGGGCAAGTGGAATAAAAGAGGTTAGGGATAGGTTGGAAGGTGGGAGATTAAATGACAAAGATGTCATGGAACACAAGGCAAAAGAAGTGGTGATGATAGTATAAAGACAAAAGCTTTGGCCCGGAGTAGGCATTAATAGCAGAATACAGATCAGCACTGTCTGAAAGCAAAATATCAGGATGTGTTAATAGCAGAAAAAGGGGTCAGCTCTGTCTGAAAGCAAAAATATGAGAATAAGATACAAACTGGAACTTGGGGGAAAAATATTCAAAATGGAGGACAGAGTTCATGGTCTGAAGTTGTTGAACTCAATATTCAGTCCGAAAGGCTGTTAAGTGCCGAACTGGAGGATGAGGTGCTGTTCCTCCAGTTTGTGCTGGGCTTCACTGGAACAATGCAGCAGGCCAAGGACAGACATGTGGGCATGAGAGCAGGGTGGGGTGTTGAAATGGTTAGTGACAGGGAGCTCAGGGTACTGCTTGCGGACTGAACATGGATGTTCTGCAAAATGGTCACCCAGTCTGCGTTTAGTATCCCCAATGGCGGGGAAACTACATTGTGACCAGTGAGTACAGTAGCCTAAGTTGAAATAAGTATTAGTAAATTGCTACTTCACCGTGAAAGGAGTGTTTGGGGCCTTGGACAGTGAGGAGCGAGAAGGTAAAGAGGCACGTGTTAAACCTCCTGCGAGTGCATGGGGAAATGCTGTGGGAAGGGGATGAGGTGTGGGGGTGATGGAGGAGTGGACCAGAGTGTTCTGGAGGGAACAGTCCCTTCAGGTGAGCTGACACCCCACTTCCCCCTCAGCATTCCTCAGGACAGTGTTCCTAGGCCCAACTATCTCCAGCTTCATCAATTACTTTTTCTCTGTCAAAATGCCAGAAGTTGGGATGTTTCCTGAAGATTGCAGAATATGCAGTACCATTCACAACTTCTCTGATACTGAAATAGTTTGTGACTATATGCAGCAAGACCTGGACAACATTCAGGGGTGAACAGATAAGTGGCAAGTAACATCCACACTGCAGAAGTACCAGGCAATGGCCATCTTCAACAAGAGAGAATCTAATCACCTCCCTATATATAGCTATAGTGTGGCTACAAGAGCAGGTCAGAAGCTGGGAATTCTGCAGTGAGTAACTCACCTCCGGACTCCCCAAAGCCTGTCCACCATCTACAAGGCACAAGTCAGGAGTGTGATGGAATACTCCCCACTTGCTTGGATGAATTCAGCTCCCACGACACTCAAGAAGCTCGACACCGTCCAGGACAAAGCAGTCCCCTTGATTGGCATCACATTCACCACCATTAAAATTCACTCCCTCCACCACCAACACACAGTAGCAGCAGTGTGTACCATCTACAAGATGCACTGCAGCAACTCACCAAGGTTCATTCAACTGGACCTTCCAAACCCGCAACCACTATCACCTAGAAGGACGAGGTCAGCATACACACGAGTTACAGGCTGCAGATCTATTCATGAAGATCTTGTGGTTTATATATAAGGGGTAAGATGGTGTAGTGGTAATATTGCTGAGCTAGTGATCTAGAGACTAGCGATTTCTTGAGGTTAATGTCCTAGCGGACATGGGTTCAAATCCCACCATGGCAGCTTGTGGAATTTGAATTTAATTAATAAATCTAGAATATAAAGCTAGTCTTAGTAATTGTGGCCATGAAATTATCATCAGTTGTCACTATCTGGTTCACTAATGTCCTTTAGGGAAGGAAATCTGCCATTGTTACCTACACATCACTCCAGACCTACAGCAATATGTTTGACTCTGAAATGGCCTAAGAAGCCACTTACCCTCTTAAGGGCGATTGGGGAAGGGCAATAAATGCTGGCCCAGCCAGCGAAGCCCAAATCCCATGAATGAAAAAAATTACAGGCTGGAGTCTAACCCAGAGTTTGAATGGGGGTCTGGTTATATACAGAATAGCATATTTTCAGGAGTGAGTTACAGACTGGAATCTAATCCAGGGTTCGGGTGGTTTATATGTAGCATAGCATATACCTGGAAGTGAGTAACTGACCGGAATCTAATCGAGGGATTTACCTGATTTATATGTAGAATAACAGATACGCAGTAGTGAGTTACAGGCTGAAATCTAATCCAGGGCTTCAGGGAATTTATATATAGAATAACAGCAACCTGGAACCTATCTGAGGAGAAATAAAAATATCTGGAAAAACTCAGCAGGTCTGACAGCATCTGCGGAGAGGAACACAGTTAACGTTTCGAGTCCGTATGACACTTCAACAGAACTAAGGAAAAATAGAAGAGAGGTGAAATATAAGCTGGTTTAAGGGGGGGGGGGGGGGGGGGGTGGGATAATTAGAGCTGGATAGAGGGCCAGTGATAGGTGGAGATTGCCAGAAGATGTCATAGACAAAAGGTCAAAGAGATGTTGACGGTTGTGATATTAGCTAAGAAATATGCTAATAGGTGACATTAGGATGAGCAAGGTACAGATAGCCCTAGTGGGGGTGGGGTGGGGGGGAAGGGATCGAAATAGGCTAAAAGGCAGAGATAAAACAATGGATGGAAATACATTTAAAAATAATGGAAATAGGTGGGAAAAGAAAAATCTATATAAATTATCGGAAAAAAAGGGGATCGGAAAGGGGGTGGGGATGGAGGAGAGAGTTCGTGATCTAAAATTGTTGAACTCAATATTCAGTCCGGAAGGCTGTAAAGTGCCTAGTCGGAAGATGAGGTGTTGTTCCTCCAGTTTGTGTTGGGCTTGACTGGAACAATGCAGCAGGCCAAGGACGGACATGTGGGCAAGAGAGCAGGGTGGAGTGTTGAAATGGCAAGTGACAGGGAGGTCTGGGTAATGCTTGCGGACAGACCAAAGGTGTTCTGCAAAGCGGTCACCCAGTCTGCTGCAGTCATTGCTCCCAATGTGGTTTCCTCTACATTGGAGAGACCAGGCAAGTGGGGAGTATTCCATCACACGCCTGACTTGTGCTTTGTAGATGGTGGTTAGGCTTTGGTGAGTCAGGAGGTGAGTTACTTACTGCAGGATTCCCTAGCCTCTGACCTGGTCTTGCAGCCACAGTATTTATATGGCTAGTCCAGTTCAGTTTCTGATCAATGGTAACCTTCAGGATGTTGAGAGTGATGGTAAGGCCATTGAACATCAAGGGATGATGGTTAGATTGTCTCTTGTTGGTCATTGCCTGGCACTTGTGAGGCACGAATGCTGCTTGCCACTTGTCAGCCCAAGCCTGCCCAACTATCTTCAGCTGCTTCATCAATGACCTTCCTTCCATCATAAGATCAAAAGTGCGGATGTTCGCTGATGATTGCACAATGTTCAGACCATTCGCAGCTCCTCAGATACTGAAGCGGTCCGTGTCCAAATGCAGCAAGACCTGGACAATATTCAGCAGGACACCACCCTGAGGGACACCCCCCTGAGGAACCCCTGCAGTAATGTCCTGGAACTGAGATGATTGACCTCTGACAACGACAACCTTCTTCCTTTGTGCTAGGTAAATTTGTTATCCCCTTTTGCTATTTCTCTCCCTTTTTGTTACCTCCTCTAACTTCCTCCTCTCCTTTTTTCTCTATCTCCATCTCTTTCTCTTCACTCTCTCTTGCTCTCTCGTTCCTGTCTCTTTCTATTTTGTCTCTCTATCCATCTCTGTTTCTCCCTTTGTCGTTCCTTCTCCCTCTCTGCCTTTCTCTCCCACTCTCTCTTTCCTTCTCTGTTTATCCCCTGGTTTGCCTCCTCTCGTTTCTCCCTTTATTTCTCTCTCTGTTTCTCCCATTTTCTCTTTCCTTCTTCTGTTTCTTCCTTACTTGTATTTTTCTCTCTAACCCTTTCTCTAGCATCGTGAACGCCAATTGGCCAACAACAGGAAGTGGGGCTTCATTACTGAACTCTTCGATATTTCAGGGCCAGAGTAGGTGAGTGCTCACTGTCGAAAAAGCTCATTCATTCTTAGCACAGGTGATTACCCATTAGACATGTGTTAGAGGCAGTGCCAGGCACAGGGACTGGTAGAATGGACAACAACAACAATGTGCATTAATATAGCATCTTGGTCCCAAGGTGCAACCCTGAAACCACTGTATTGAGATGTCCTGAGGGCTTTTTTCCCCCCTCAGGGGATGTGGGCATCGCTGGCAAGGCCAGAACTTGCCACCCATCCCTAATTTCCCTTGAACTGAGTAGCTTGCTGGGCCATTTCACAGGGCAGTTAAGAGTCAACCACATTGCTGTGGGTCTGGAGTCACATGTAGGCCAGACCAGGTAAGGAAAGCAGATTTCCCTCCCTAAAGGGCAGAAGTGAATCAGATGGGATTTTACAACAATCGATGATAGTTTCAAGGTCACCATTACTAAGTCTAGCTTCCTTTCCCAGATTTATTAATTGAACTTAAATTCCATCAGCTGCCATGGTGGGATTTGAACCTGCTTCACCAGATCTTTAGCCTGAGCCTCTGGATTATTAGCCCAGTGACATTACCACTCTGACACCATCTCCCCGAGTGTCATGGGGCCTTTTACATCCACCTGAGAAGGCAGTTGGAGCCTTGGTCTGATGTCTGAGCTGAAAGACGGCATCGCTAACAGTGCAGTGTTCCCTCAGTACTGCATTTGGAGTGCCAGTCGAGATTATGTGCTGAAATTTCTGGAGTGGGATTTGAACCCGTAACCTTTGGACCCAGAGGTGAGAGTGCAACCCACTGAGGCACTGCCGATGCAGAATCCTGCAGCTTATCAATCAACCCGCCAGTAGAGAATAAGGAAAGGAATGGGGAGCTGGAGAGGTCCCACGTCGCCTCTTTTAGGGAATGCCCTTTGAACTAAATGCTAACCTGGCAGGCCTTAACCCAGGAACAAGGACCCCGGGGGGCAGAAGTCCCGCCCGCTCGCTGAGAGCTGCCAGCCAATCAGAGGGGTGGGGTTCACAGGGATTGCTGGGAAGGAGGTCAGCTGCAGGGCATAGGGGGCGGCTCTCAGTGGCTCTCCCACCTCCCCGATGCCAGGTCCCTCGATCAGCGACGGAGTGCCTTTGAACACGCACCCACCCCCATCTCCCCCCGCCCCCTCCCACCAAAACCCCACCCACCCCCGGGAGCCCGCAAGCAACCCCGCAAGGTTGCCTACTCAGGTGCTACAACTGATGGTGGAACAGGGAGACTGTACATGGCCTTCCTGCCACAGGGTTAATCGGGGTGGAGTGGGAGGGTGGCGAAGAACCCACCCGCCCACCCGATTCAATATACTCCCTGCCACTGGGGAAGGGCATAACATTGTGCCCATAGAGTGCACAGATCTGCTGGATGGATGAATAAGGATGGGCTGAGTGACCTCCCTCATACACAATTCCTTTGGGAAGCCAGCACCTCCCATCTCCCTCACTCCCTTTACACCAGCTGTGCTGCCTACCTCCCCACCAATCCCAGCCCCTCGCTCGGACAGTCCATCAGACGAGACCAAACCTATCTGCTCAACTGCTGCCCCGGGCATATTCACTGCTCTTCATTAACTGTGGTTACTTCCACTCCCACTGACCTGACCACCAGTGACACTGACGCCTTCAAAATGACGTGCAGCAGCCTTCCAATATCTTGGGATTGGAGGGCGGAATTTTCCATGCCCGCTGGCGTTGGGCGTCATGGCGAGCGGGAGCGGGCAGTTACGGTGGGAAGGCAAAAAAAAACACCAGCTTCACCAAAGTCCGTGAAACCAGTTTGCAATCGTCCGTTCCACCCATCAAAGTCGGTTTGCGTTTCCCACTGCCTCACATCAGGAACGTCATTTTAATACCATCTGCATATCGTTATAAGGCTGGAATCATACCCCCCCCCACCAAACCCCCACAACGTCAAACCTGCCACCCACGTCAGGGTGAAAACACACCGGGGCGGAACACGTGTGATGTGCAGAAGTCTGGACTGACCATCAGGGCCTTGCTCACATCATGGACGTCCAAGGAACAGAAGATGCTGGACCAACAGGACCCTGGAGGAACATCCATGGCGTGCTGGGTGGGTTCACATGGACGTGGCTCCACCACGAAGCAGCTCACGGAAAGTGGAAGGCCACCGTTGGAGTGCCTGCTTTGGGACTTCGGGTCCAGTGACAATGCCACTACGCCATCACCTCTTCATAGCCGAGGAAGGTGGGGGTGGGGCAGCAGGGGGCTGGGGGAGAAGAAAGAGTAAGGGGAGGGGGTTGTCCAGGTGAACATGCAAGGAATGGGACTGTGGAGTTGATGGCTGTCCCCTAGGTAGCCAACCGAGGGTGGGTGTGGCACGAGGGGATGGTGAGTACGAGAGAGAGCAGAGTGAGCCGGAAGGATGGGAGGGTAAGGGTGCAATGGTATCGGTAGAATGGATGACGAGAGTAGTTGGTGGGGTGTCAAAGGCAGAGGAGGAGGTCAGGGAGGTCAATGTGGATGGGGGTGGGATTCTCGGGAAGGTAGGGAGCGTGAACATTGGCCTGGACACCCCCGACAGAAAAGTGTTCTGGCCGGTAGGTGAGGGTTGGGAGGTACAAGGTGCTGCCAGGGAGGGTCGACAGTGATGGGGGAATGGACAAGGGTGACTGGGAGAGGGGCAAGGACGGGAGGGGTGTGCTAAAGACAAATGTTACATGCACCATGCTGCCAAAACCAAAAATGAAGGAGCCTTGTGTTGGGCGAGATCAGGTGTTGCATGGGAGAGTGGTCAGTGGGCAAGTGGAGATGCAGGTCAGGCTCAGATGGACATCTGAAAGTGAACCCCAGCAGGCAGCATTGAAAATGCTCGGGACAGTGAGGTCAGTGTGATACGTGAAGGATCCACGTGTGTGGGAGAGGCTTGCACAAGTCTCCGAAAGGCCCTGTCACACATACACTTCTCTCTCCAGAATCACTCGTGAACCACTCCGTGCAGATGACCTGCCAGTGGGAGGTGATGCAGGGGGAGGACTCGCAAAGCCTGTCAATGAAGGTGAAAGACACCACTACACACTATTCGCTGAAAGTGAACATATTGCAGATTATAAAGGGACAAAATGTGTTCGCCTGCGCAGCCACTAGTGACAGAATTTCTTAACTTTTCTAGGCCTAACACTTCCAGGTGTTGCCCTGACATCCACAGCAGGTGGAGACAGCCTGTGCAGTGGTTGGCCCTGTTATCTCTGATGACTTCGGCCTCTGAAGAGCCAAGATCTTGAGGGCCCCAGCTTGCTTTGGCTGTCTTCCTGTGGCCCAGCTGCTCCCTCTGCGGTGACAGAGAATGAGGTTGAGGGGACTCAGAGGGAGAGGGAGGCCTCTGAGATTCTTGAGTGGATGACCCCGGGGTGTCCAGCTGCTGCTCCTCCTCCCTCTGGGCACCTGAGGGTCCCTGGCCTGTCTCGTTGAGGGGTAGGAGCACCTGGAGGGATGTCGAGGTGCCCCATTTCCCTCTCAAGTTACCACTACAGGAACACACTCATGGCTCCCATGGTGGAGTGCAGGTCTGCACACATCTCTGAGTTCTGCTGGACCAGAGTCTCCATGATGTCCACCATCGTCCCCATGGAGAACTCTACACATGCACATGTGGGCACCACTTCATCAGAGAGCAGGCGGACTCACTCCTCCGACTCGCATGCCACTCTGTTGAGGGTTTCCAACAGCTCTGCCTGATTTCCCCATGCCTTCTGCTGACTCTCCAGGATGAGCTGGGAGACCAAATCCAGAGGCTTGTCACCTGACTCAGGCCTCACAGATGCTTGATTCCCAGGAACCTGCCGATGCCAGGGAGTTCGGCTGAACCTGCCTCCTCCTGCTGTGGATACGTGTCCTTGTGGTGACCACCAGATTGTGAACCCGAGCCTGCTCTAGATCTAGGTCCCACCGAGGTGTATGTCTCTAAGCTGGTGGAGGGTGTGGGTAAGGCTGTGATGGGTCTTCCAGGCTGCTTATTTCCAGCTCTTCAATGGAGGAGGTGTCCTCTTGGCTGGAGGTGAGGGCCTGGATGGAGCTGAGGGACTGGCTGGCTGAGGGTGTCGGTCACTTGGCAGAGCTCCCTGTGAACCAAAGTAGAGATAATTAACGCATGGCAGCAGAGTCAGAAACAGGAGAGACAGACTCACAGTTACATTGAGAGAGGGATGATGTGGTGCAGGATCCTCACGTGGGTGTTCACCGCTGACTTCACCGTCACCACAGGCACAGTCCACACCCTCACCAGTCAGTCCGATGACACACTCCTCAAAGTGAGTGAGGGGCCTAATGTGGGTCACTCCAGCCCCTGGTCTGGGACCTCTCCCTGCTGATGTGAGCCAGCTTCTCCTGCATGAAAACAGATGGAGAGAGTGTGAGCGGGACACATGGCTCTGTGTGAATGTTTGTGTGGTGAGTGGAGACATGGGCATGATGGGTACCCGAACTCCAGAGGATATGAGCCTGGTGGAGATGTGAGGGTGTGAGTGAGTGAGAGTTAGTGGTGATGTCCCTTGAGGTGTGAGATTCCTGTGGATGTGTGATGGGTTTGTGAGTGTGTGAGTTGAGAGTAATGAGAAGAGTGACTTACCCTGGCAAACGGATGCGACATTCATCCTTTTGCGGCACTTGGCTGCCCTCTTTTGCAGGATGTTGGCGCTGACCACCGATGCCACCATGCTGGATTTTTCACCCTGCTTGCTGGTCTTCACCCAGAGCGGTGGTAGAGGACATCAAGGTGTCCAAAAGGCATTCCAGGGATGCGTCACTAAACCAGGCTGCTTCTTGTCTTTGTGGGCCATGACCTCCTTGCAGCAGCCCTGGGCTGGAAGCACTGAGAGGTGTGCGTGTAGCTGCACTTTAAATATGGTGCCTGGCGTGAGGAAGCGGCGAGGTGATGGTGTGGCGGGTGAATCAGAGGCTGCCCTCCAGTGAAGCGGCGTGTTTCCCAGGAATGCTTGATTAGTGAGGCAGGATTGGGACAACACGGCATGAAAATCCGCTATTGCGAGTGGAGGGATGTTCTCCGACAGCACAGGAGGCCATTCAGCCCATCATGCCGCTGCCAGCTCTTTGAAAGAACTAACCTATTAATCCCACACCCTCTCCCCGCCCCCCCCCCGCTCTTTCCCTGAGGTGCTGAAAATTTCTCCTTTTTATGTATGACCCATTTTGAAAGCTGCTGTTGAATCTGCTTCCATCGCCCTTTCAGGAAGAGTGTTCCAGGTTATCAGAACGCACTCGAGTAACAAAAACCTTCTCTTTGTCCCTCATCTGCTTCTTTTGCCAATTACCTTAAACCTGTCTCCTCTGGTTATTGACCCTCCCACCGACACAGGAGCATAGGAGCAGGAGTAGGCCATTCAGCCCTTCAATTCTGCTCCACCGTTCAATAAGATCAGGGCTGATCTGGTTGTGGTCTCAGCTCCACTTTCCCGTCTGCCCCCCAATAACCCTTGACTTCCTTGTCTATCAAAAATCTGTCTAACTCAGCCTTGAATAAATCCAAAGACCCAGCCTCCACTACTCCTTCGGGAAGAGAATTCCATACACCTGCGACCCTTCGGAAGAAAAGATTCCTCCTCATCTCTGTCTTAAAAGGAGTCCTTTTATTTTTAAACTATGTCCCCTAGTTCTAGTCTCCCCCACAAGAGGTACCAACCTCCGGGTATCCACCCTATCCAGTCCTATCAGGATCTTATATGTTTACTGCCAGTGGAAACAGTTGCTCCTTATGTACTCTATTAAAACCTTTCATCATTTTTAATAATTCTGATTCCCCAGGAATTCAGCGAGTTTACTTGTCCACTTCCACAACTTCAATGTTAACGATCTGTATCTCTCCAATTTTCCCCTCCTTTCCTGGCTACAGTGAATCCTCACTGGTGGACAGACCTACAGGATTTGCTTCCCTTTTCTTTCCTTCTCTGCCGCCGCTCTGCCTCGTCACGAAGACGTTGGGACTCAAAGCGCGATGCAGCGCGACGGACCAGCTGTCGCCATTTTGAACGACCGGTAGCGAGCCCCTCCCGGTCACTAATGTCAAAGCTGCCGAGCTCCAAGGAAGCAAATCCTGCACTCAGGATCCCACGACCACCACCATCTGAATCCCCCATGTGTCTAAATATCTGCAGATTGAGAATCGCCTGTTCAGTCACTTGAAGACCCAGGGCAGAAACTCGAGTAAAAACCCTGAGTAGACATTATCCTCGAATTGAGGGACAGCTGGTGACGATAGACCTGCAGGTGCCAGGTGAACCATTGTCTAATATCTGGTTTTAGCAGCGTAGGTTGAAATATAAAAATGATAGGACACAGGGAGGATTCCCCTGCTCTGCTTGGGTGTGGATGAAGGATCTTTAACATTCCCCAGAGGAAGCATATAGCGCCTCATTTCACATCCTCCCAAAGATTGGGACCTCTGACAGTGCAGCAGTCCTTCAGTACTACCCTGCTAACAGTGCAGGACTCTTTCAGTACTGCTCACTTGACAGTGCTGGACTCTTTCAGTACTGCTCACTTGACAGTGCTGGACAACTTAAGTACTGCCCCTCTGACAGTTCAGCACTCCCTCAGCACAGCACTCCCGCAGTACTGCTCTCTTAACAGTGCAGAACTCCCTTGGCACATGGCACTGTCCTTCGAAGGTGCAGCAGTCTGTTCTGCTCCTCCATCAGTTTAGCACTCCCTCAGTACTGACCGTCCGACAATGCAGCTCTCCCTCAGTACTGACCCTCTGACAGTGCAGCACTCCCTCAGTACTGACCCTCTGACAGTGCAGCACTGCCTCAGTACTGACCTTCTGACAGTGCAGCACTCCCTCAGTACTGCCTCTTTGATGGTGCAACACCCTCTTAGTACTGACCCTCTGTTAGTACAGCATGCCCTCAGTATTTCCCCTCCTTCAGTACAGCACTCCTCAGTACTGACCCTCCGACAGTGCAACACTCCCTCAATACTGACCCTCTGACAGTGCAGCACTCCCTCAGTACTGACCCTCTGGCAATGAAACACTCCCTCAGTACTGACCCTCTGACGGTGCAGCACTCCTTCAGTACTGACCCACCGACAGTGCAGCACTCCCTCAGTACTGACCCTCCGACAGTGCAGCACTCCCGCAGTACTGCCTCTTTGATGGTGCAACACCCTCTTAGTACTGACCCTCTGTTAGTACAGCATGCCCTCAGTATTTCCCCTCCTTCAGTACAGCACTCCCTCAGTACTGGCCCTCCGACAGTGCAACACTCCCTCAGTACTGACCCTCTAACAGTGCAGCGCTCCCTCAGTACTGACCTTCTGGCAGTGCAGCACTTCCTCAGTACTGACCCTCTGACAGTGCAGCACTTCCTCAGTACTGACCCTCTGACAGTGCAGCACTCCCTCAGTTCTGACCCTCTGACAGTGCAGCACTCCCTCGGTACTGACACTCCGACAGTGCGGCACTCCCTCAGTACTGACTCTCTGACAGTGCAGCACTCCCTCAGTACTAACCCTCTGACAGTGCAGCACTCCCTCAGTACTGACCCTCTGACAGTGCAGCACTCCCTCAGTACTGACCCTCTGACAGTGCGGCACTCCCTCAGTACTGACCCTCTGACAGTGCAACACTCCCTCTGTACTGACCCTCTAACAGTGCGGCACTCCCTCAGTACTGACTCTCTGACAGTACAGCACTCCCTCAGTACTGACCCTCTGACAGTGCAGCACTCCCTCAGTACTGACCCTCTGACAGTGCAGCACTCCCTCAGTACTGACCCTCTGACAGTGCGGCACTCCCTCAGCACTGCACTGGAATGTTAACATGGGTTACGGGCAGGATTTTTAGATCGGTTTGTGGGCGCAATCGGCGGGCCTGGGAGTGGCTGGGGAATGGACCACCAACTGCGATCGGGCCCCAGCCGTGATTTCACGCTGGCTGGCCAATGAACTGCCAGCCAGCCTGAAGCGTGTGCTGAAATTCTCAGCGCTGCTGGGCTGAGGATGGCAGGAGGGTGGGCGCTGGCATAAGTGTGGGCACGGGGGAGTGCGCGGGACGAGAGCTCCCTGGGGGCAGAGAGCCGCCTCAGGGAGCTCGTAGGCCAATAAATATGGTTTGTAAAATCCGGAAAAAAACGTCCACTATCGCAATCAGTCACCTGAACATATAAATGATAAAAATTCTGTCCATGCATTTTAATTTTTTTTTGTGTAATAGCGGAAGCCCCATCCCGCCCTTGGGATGAGCTTTCATGAGAAACGCCAAGCCCTCAATATTTCCCCTCCTTCAGTACAACACTCCCTCAATAATGACCCTCTGACAGCAGCTCTCCCTCAGTACTGACCCTCTGACAGTGCGGCACTCCCTCAGTACTGACCCTCTGACAGTGCAGCACTGCCTCAGTACTGACCCTCTGACAGTGCAGCACTCCCTCAGTACTGACCCTCTGACAGTGCGGCACTCCCTCAGTACTGACCCTCTGACAGTGCAGCACTCCCTCAGTACTGACCCTCTGACAGTGCAGCACTCCCTCAGTACTGACCCTCTGACAGTGCAGCACTCCCTCAGTACTGACCCTCTGACAGTGCAGCACTGCCTCGGTACTGACCCTCTGACAGTGCAACACTCCCTCAGTACTGACCCTCTGACAGTGCTGCACTCCCTCATTACTGACCATCTGACAGTGCAGCACTGCCTCAGTACTCACCCTCTGACAGTGCAGCACTCCCACAGTACTGACCCTCTGACAGTGCAGCACTGCCTCAGTACTGACCCTCTGACAGTGCAGCACTCCCTCAGTACTGACCCTCTGACAGTGCAGCACTCCCTCTGTACTGACCCTCTGACATTCCAGCACTGCCTGCCCGCCAACCATTACGTTGGACCGGCCATGAAAAATCAGAGGCAGATACAACTTTAACTGCACTAATTGGCCTCAATCATTAGCAGGCACGCTTCCGACTTCTGTGAGCTCCCGCTTACTGACATATTTTACGAGCGCGGGAATGACACCGGGACGCTCGAGCCATTTCGCTTCCGATCGGGTTGGGCACGCGCCCGCGCGCTCATACACTGACCTAAGCTTTCTGCCCTCTGTGTTCACGTCTCCGGAGTGGGATGTGAAACCACAGCCTCCTGATTCACAAGTGGGAGGGCTACACGCTGAGCCACAGCTGGCAAAGGTACAGCTACGCATTTCTACTAAAGACTTTTCTACTAGCGCCAATCAAAATCCCAAGGATAAATCCAGGGAGAAATATTGACACTCAGAAAATGAGAAATGTTTTAACAAAGTCTCGATCGGAGATGTTTGGATTGGTCCCCACCTTAGAACATTAACAGACCAACAGTGCCCTCTGTCATCACTCCTTGTTAACTGTAAATAAGGGGAATTCACAGTACAGAACAGCCGAGATCCTTCTCTCACATCGGGGAGACAGAAGCAAGTATTTGTTCTTTTAAGTTTGGTCTCCTTTCACTGCTGATTTGAGACAGGGGAGGCGGAGACAAGAATTGAGAGCCAGACCGGTGAGGGGTCAAGTTAGGAAACATTTTTACACAAAAGGCTGAGGAAGATTTGGAACCCTCTTCCGAAAATGGCAATCGATGCCAGACCCACTGTTAATTTTGAAACACCGATGATTGATCGGTTTTCCTTAACCAAACACATTGAGGGACATGGAAATAAAGGCAGATGTAGCAGATGAGCCAGAATCTCATTGGTTGGTGGAGCAGACTCGAGGGGCTAAATGGGCTTCTCCTGTTCCTAAGATTGGACTAAAATGTGGGAAATGAAATTCAATGTCAGTAATTATGAGGCGATGCATTTTGATTAAAAAAAGTTAAGAGCAGTAAATATCTTGTGCGTGGAAGTATTCTCAGTGGTGAGGAAGAACAGAGAGATTTGTTGGGACTGGTTCACTGACTGCTATTTGTGGGAGCTTGCTGTGCGCAGATTTTCTGCCACATTTCCTTTATTGCAATAGTGAATACACTTCAAAGAAAAGTTCTTCATTGGCTGCAAAGTGCTTTGTATGTTCCAAGGTCATAAAAGGTGCTATACAAATGCAAGTTCATTCTTTTACAAGACAGTAAAGGCAGTACCCCGGGTTGATAAGGCTTTAAGAAAATCTAATAAATTTTGAGATTTTATCACAAGTGATGCAGTATATAAAACCTAAGAAGTAATAATGACCTGATATAAAACCTTAGAGTATTATATGGAGTGTTGCATTCCATACCATCAGAAGAATGACTCACCTCCTGACTCCACACTATCTACAAGGCACAAGTCAGGAATGTGATGGAATACTCCCCACTTGCCTGGATGAGTGCAGCTCCCACAACACTCAAGAAGCTTGACACCATCCAGGCCAAAGCTTGATTGGCACCCCATCCACAAATATTCACTCCCTCCACCACTGACACACAGTGGCAGCAGTGTGTACCATCTACAAGATGCACTGCAGAAACTCACCAAGACTCCTTAGACAGCACCTTCCAAAACCGTGAACCCTACCACTTACGAGGACAAGGGCAGCAGATACAAGGGAACACCCACACCAGCAAGTTCCTCTCCAAGTCACTCACTATCCTGACTTGGAAACATGTTGCCATTCCTTCACTGTCACTGGGGAGTTTCCAGGTGGTGGTGTTCCCATGTATCTGCTACCCTCTACCTTCTAGATGGTAGTGGGTTTGGAAGGTGCTGTCTAAGGAGCCTTGGTAAATCCTTGCATCTTGTAGATGGGACTGTTGCTACTGTGTGGCAGTGGTGGAGGGAGTGAATGTTTATGGTTGGGGTGCCAATTAAGCGGACTGCTTTGTCCTGGATGATGTTGAGCTTCTTGAGTGTTCTGGGAGCTACACTCATCCAGACAAGTGGGGAGTATTCCATCACACTCCTGACCTGTGCCTTGTAGATGGTGGACAGGCTTTGGGGAGTCAGGAGGTAAGTTACTTGTTGCAGGATTCCTAACCTCTGACCTGCTCTTATAGCCATAGTATTTATATGGCTAGTCCAGTTCCGTTTTGGTCAATGGTTACCCCCAGGATGTTGATAGTGGGGGATTCAGTGATGGTAATGTCATTGAATGTGAAGGGGCAATAGTTAGAATCCCTTTTATTGGAGATGGTCATTGCCTGGCACTTGTGTGACGCAAATGTTAGTTGCCTCTTGTCAGCCCAAGTCTGGATATTGTCCAAGTCTTGCTGCATTTGGGCATGGACTGCTGATTGGCCATGAGGAGGGCAGCTCTCTGTGAGCATGGATGTGTCATCTGATCGATAGTGAAAGAGTGAGGCTGGGGCACCAGGAGGATGGTCATGTCATGCGACCAATGGCAGAAATGAGGACAATTTATAGCAGGAGGCCATGTGATGAAGCTCTCAGGATAAGGTCCAAGCCTGTGGGTGATTTTACCCACTGGATATCACTGTGGTGATACCTTTACCCTCGCTGAGGCCACTCCAATACCATGGGTTATGTTACTGGAAACATAAGTGAGGTTATATTCAACTTCTATAAAACACTAGTTCAGCCTCAACTGGAGCACTGTGTTTGGTTCTGGGCACCATGCACTAGGAAGGATGTGAAGGCATTAGAGACTATGCAGAAAAGATTCACGGGAATGGTTGCTTGGATGAGGAACATCAGTAATAGAGAAATTGGGACTATCCTCCTTGGAGAAGAGAAGGTTGAGAGGAGATATGATAGAGGTATTCAAAATCCTGAGGGGTCTGGACTGAGTAGATAGGGAGAAACTGTTCCCATTGCTGGAAGAATCAAGAATGAGAGGGCACAGATTTAAGATAATTGGTGAAAGAAACAATGGAGACACAAGGAGAAACTTCTTCACACAGTGAATATGCTGCCTGAGTGGTGGAGGGAGGTTCAGTCCAGGCATTGGAGGGGCAATTGGATTATTATCTGAAAAGGAAGAATGTGCAGGATTACGGGGAGAAGGTAGGTGTTGTAAGGGTGGCTGAGTTGTGCTATTAATGATAGAGTTGATCTGCAGGCACTTCTTGGGTGGAAACATTAACTTTATTTACAATATACTCAGCAGCAACTACACGGGTGTTTTCAACTCCAACTCTATATCGACACTGACTGCTGAGGTAGCCCGCGTTACTCTCCTATTGGTTACTACACATCATGTAATCTTCCTAACAAATATTTTCTTAAAGGTACATTACACACGAAATAAAACTATAATTACTGCATTCGTCCCCCTTTAACTTGGCTATACATATTATACTTACAAGTACATATTTTTCAAGACAACAATATTTACACTGGGTAAGAAATTTACAACTTCAGTCTTTCAGGTGGTTTCCTAGTCCGTATGGAACGTCTCAGCTCCATAACTTCAGATTCTTTGTCCAGAACCTCCTTTTCTGTAGTTGCCTGAACAATGGGTGCTTCGATGGGCACTTGCAGTTCTGTATCCTCAGCTCGTACAGGAACATCAGACATGTCAGTTCTGGATTGAGTTTCCTCAACAGGAAATGCAGACCCGGTCATGGTCACTGCTAGAACCAAATCTTGGTGATTTGCCTTCCTCTTCACTACATGTTTGTGGATGATCTGGCCTTCCACCTCCACGTGATAAGATAGAGGTCCAGTCACCATACTTATTTCACCCGGTAACCACTTTGGTCCTTCCACGAAGTCCTTCACCTATACCGGCTCTTCCACAGTAATTCTCCTCTCATGCTTGTCACGTCTAGTTTTCTGGTTTCCCTGACTTGCTTCCATCTCCCCTTCTAAAATTTGGCATTATTAAGCTCAATCGTGTCCTGAGATGGTGTTATGGCACAGCCGATGGTAAATGCTGAGTTATTCAACTCCCAAAGGGAAACAACTGCCACATCATGTTTTGCAATTTGTATAAATTTTGAGATATGTACCTTGAATTCAGTAGTAACAAGACCAAGTCTTATAGGTTTTTACAAAACTAGATTCAGCATTTATTAAAGCGAGAAATGATTCGAGGCACATACATATGTCTACAAATTGCTATTATAATAACTTATAACTCCCTTGCTTAACCTGACTCCCAGTTACCTCCATTAAGGCAACAGTAAGACATATAGATTATAAAGACCCAGGCAAAGAAACAGGGTACCCTAACAATCCAATTCAAGGTGAGTCTTTTTAACTTTAGTACTTTGTAGACAGCAGGTTGAGGCATAGATGTTGAAGGCTTTTCACACTTGTTGGATCTTAAAATGTCTACCCTTGGACAAGTGCATCAATTGTTTCCCCTTTATGAAAGCTTCTTTCTGGGGCACCTCCCAAAACCAATGTTGGTTCTTATTGAGTAGAGAACACAGCAGGGGGCTGCACTGTAGACAAATTGGGTAAGAACTGCCCATAATAGTTGATCATTCCTAGGAATGATTTGAGCTCTGAGATGTTCTATGGCGCAGGTGTCTCTCTTATGGCTCTCACTTTCTCCTCAACTGGGTGGAGGCCCTGTGAATCTAGCTGGTAACCCAAATAGATTACCTCCCTCGCTTGGAACATGCTCTTTCCTTTTTTGAAATGCATTCCAGCTTGCAAGAAAGATTTTAAGACTTCTTTTAAGTTTGCCAAATGCTTCTTTTCAGTGAATCCTGTCACCAATACATCGTCTAAATAGACTACAACCTGCAGTAATCTTCCCATTGTTCTCTGAAAGAGGCACAAGCAGAGGAGACACCGAAAGGCAATTGTATACATTGGTACAACCCTTTGTGGGTATTAATTGTGACAACTTCCCGGGATCTATTCATTATCTAACTCTACTTGTTGATAAGCATGACTCATGTCAAGCTTTGTGTACACTGTCTCGCTTGTTAGCTTGGCATACAGGTCTTCGATTTTGGAACGGGGTGCCTATCTAGCTTAGCTACTTATTAAACGTCAGTTTGTACTCCCCACAAACTCAGACACTTCAGATGGGTTTAAGGACAGGGACTATGGGTGCTGCTCATTCTGAGAGCTGAACAGATTGTATAATGCCCAGTTTCTCTAGTCTGTTCAGTTCAACGTTGACTTTTTCTCACAGATCTGGCCTTCATGAAGCAAGAAGTTGCTTTTGGGTCCACACGAACCTTGGGCTGCAGGCCCTGGATTTTCCCTTGTTCATCCTTAAAGATGGTAGTGTGTGTTCTAAGTATCTTTAGTAGGCCACTTGCTGTCAACTGGAAAATTTCAGACCATTCTAACTGAATCTCCTTTAACCAATTGCGTCCCAGGAGGCCTGGCCCTTCACCTGCTACCATCATCAAGGGTAGTTTTGTAATTGGCTTCCATAATGGACAGTTACCCTGCTTACGCCTTTTACTTGAATGTCTTCACCGTATGTTTTTTAGCTTGGCGGCTGTTTCTTCTTAACTGATGTCACCATTATTCAAATATCTGAAAGTATGTTCCCCAGTTACTGTAGAGGAAGCTCCCGTGTCCAATTCCATTCTAACAGGTTTGCCATTTACTTTCACTGTGACAAATATTGTTTCTGTCTTTCCAACTTTCAGATTAAACAATGAGTCAATGTTATTTCAGGCCTTTCAACATTCATTGGGCTTCTTTTTTTGTTTGCAAGCTTGCTTGTCTACAATCCGTGATTCCTCTGACACCTTACGTCACATCAACAATTTCCAGTTCCCTGGCCCCAAACGCTTCCTCTTCACCATGGACGTCCAATCCCTCTACACCTCCATCCCCCACTAGGATGGTCTGAGGGCCCTTAGCTTCTTCCTCGAACAGAGGCCCGAACAATCTGAACAATTTCTCCTTCAACTCCTCTCACTTCCTCCAAATAAAAGGTGTGGCTTTGGGTACCCGCATGGGCCCCAGCTATGCATGTCTCTTTATGGGGTATGTGGAACATTCCTTGCTGCAGTCCTACTCCGGCCCCCTTCCACAACTTTTTCTCCGGTACATCGATGATTACTTCGGTGCCGCTTCATGCTCTCATCGGGACTTGGAAAAATTTATTAATTTTGCTTCCAATCTCCACCCCTCCATCATTTTCACGTGGTCCATCTCTGACACTTCCCTTCCCTTCCTTGACCTCTCTGTCTCAATCTCTGGTGATAGACTGTCCACCAATATCCATTACAAACCCACCGACTCCCACAGCTACCTCAACTACAGCTCCTCACACCCCGCTTCCTGTAAGGACTCCAACCCATTCTCCCAGTTCCTTCGCCTTCGTCGCATTTGTTCCAATGATGCTACCTTCAAAAACAGTTCCTCTGACATGTCCTCCTTCTTCCTTAACCGAGGTTTTCCACCCACGGTCGTTGACAGGGCCCTCAACCGTGTCCGGCCCATCTCCCGCGCATCCACCCTCATGCCTTCTCCTCCCTCCCAGAAACATGATAGGGTCCCCCTTGTCCTCACTTATCACCCCACCAGCCTCCGCATTCAAAGGATCATCCTCCGCCATTTCCGCCAACTCCAGCATGATGCCACCACCAAACACATCTTCCCTTCACCCCCCTTATCGGCATTCCGTAGGGATCGCTCCCTCCTGGACACCCTGGTCCACTCCTCCATCACCCCCTACTCCTCAACCCCCTCCTATGGCACCACCCCATGCCCACGCAAAAGATGTAACACCTGCCCATTCACTTACTCTCTCCTCACCGTCCAAGGGCCCAAACACTCCTTTCAAGTGAAGCAGCATTTCACTTGCATTTCCCCCAACTTAGTCTACTGCATTCGTTGCTCCCAATGTGGTCTCCTCTACATTGGAGAGACCAAACGTAAACTGGGCGACCGCTTTGCAGAACACCTGCGGTCTGTCCGCAAGAATGACCCAAACCTCCCTGTCGCTTGCCATTTTAACACTCCACCCTGCTCTCTTGCCCACATGTCTGTCCTTGGCTTGCAGCATTGTTCCAGTGAAGCCCAACGCAAACTGGAGGAACAACACCTCATCTTCCGACTAGGCACCTTACAGCCTTCCGGACTGAATATTGAATTCAACAACTTTAGGTAGTGAGCTCCCTCCCCCATCCCCAGCCCCTTTCTGTTTCCCCCTTTCTTTTTTTTCCAATAAATTATACAGATTTTTCTTTTCCCACCTATTTCCATTATTTTTAAATATTTTAAAATCTTTTCTGCTCCCTCCACCCCCACTAGAGCTGTACCTTGAGTGCCCTACCATCCATTCTTAATTAGCACATTCGTTTAGATAATATCACCAACTTTAACTTTAACACCTAAGTGTTCTTTTGTACCATTGTCGCTGACATCTTTTGATGATCTGCTTCTATCACTGCTTGTTTGTCTACACAAGCACCGCTCTCTCTCTCTATCTCTCCGCACCCCCACACACACACCTTAAACCAGCTTATATTTCAACTCTTTCTTGGACTCGAACTCAAGTTCTGTCGAAGGGTCATGAGGACTCGAAACGTCAACTCTTTTCTTCTCCGCCGATGCTGCCAGACCTGCTGAGTTTTTCCAGGTAATTCTGTTTTTGTTTAGGTTTTCCAGCATCCGCAATTTTTTTGTTTTATGTCTACAATCCTGCATGTCTACAGTCCTGCTTGTCTACAATCCTGCTTGTCTACAATACTGCGTGTCTACAGACCTGCTTGTCAACAATCCTGCTTGCCTACAGTCCTGCTTGTCTACAATCCTGCTTGTCTACAGTCCAGCGTGTCTACAATCCTGCTTGTCTACAATCCTGCTTGTCCACAGTCCTGTTTGTCTACAATCCTGCTTGTCTACAATCCTGCTTGAGTACAGTCCTGCTTGTCTACAATCCTGCTTGTCTACAGTCCTGCTTGTCTACAGTCCTGCTTGTCTACAATCCTGCTTGTCCACAGTCCTGTTTGTCCACAATCCTGCTGTCTGCAGTCCTGCTTGTCTACAATCCTGCTTGTCTACAATCCTGTTTGTCTACAATCCTGCTTGCCTATAATCCTGCTTGTCTACAGTCCTGCTTGTATACAATCCTGCTTGTCTACAATCCTGCTTGTCTACAATCCTGTTTGTCTACAATCCTGCGTGTCTACAATCCTGTTTGTCTACAATGCTGCTTGTCTGCAGTCCTGCATATCTACAGTCCTGCTTGTCTACAATCCAGCGTGTCTACCATCCTGTTTGTCTACAATCCTGCTTGTCTACAATCCTTCTTGTCTACAATCCTGTTTGTCTACAATCCTGCTTGTCTACAATCCTGCTTGTCTACAATCATGTTTGTCTACAGTCCTGTTTGTCTACAATCCTGCTTGTCTACAATCCTGCTTGTCTACAGTCCTGCTTGTCTACAATCCTGATTGTCTACAGTCCTGCTTGTCTAAAATCCTGCTTGTCTACAGTCCTGCTTGTCTACAATCCAGCTTGTCTACAGTCCTGCTTGTCCACAATCCTGCTTGTCTACAGTCCTGTTTGTCTACAATCCTGCTTGTCTGCAGTCCTGCTTGTCTACAGTCCTGCTTGTCTACAATCCAGCTTGTCTACAATCCTGCTTGTCTACAGTCCTGCTTGTTTACCATCCTGCTTGTCTACAATCCTGCTTGTCTACAGTCCTGCTTGTCTACAGTCCTGATTGTCTACAATCCTGCTTGTCTACAATGCTGCTTGTCTACAATCCTGCTTATCTACAGTCCTGCTTGTCTACAATCCTGCTTGTCTACAATCCTGCTTGTCTACAAACCTGTTTGTCTACAATCCTGCTTGTCTACAAACTTGCTTGTCTACAGTCCTGTTTGTCTACAATCCTGCTTGTCTACAATCCTGATTGTCTGCAGTCCTGCGTGTCTACAATCCTGCATGTCTACAGTCCTGTTTGTCTACAATCCTGCTTGTCTACAATCCTGCTTGTCTACAGTCCTGCTTGTCTACAATCCTGCTTGTCTACAATCCTGTTTGTCTACAATCCTGCGTGTCTACAATCCTGTTTGTCTACAATGCTGCTTGTCTGCAGTCCTGCATATCTACAGTCCTGCTTGTCTACAATCCTGCGTGTCTACAATCCTGTTTGTCTACAATCCTGCTTGTCTACAATCCTTCTTGTCTACAAACCTGTTTGTCTACAATCCTGCTTGTCTACAATCCTGCTTGTCTACAATTATGTTTGTCTACATTCCTGTTTGTCTACAATCCTGCTTGTCTACAATCCTGCTTGTCTACAGTCCTGCTTGTCTACAATCCTGATTGTCTACAGTCCTGCTTGTCTACAATCCTGCTTGTCTAAAATACTGCGTGTCTACAGACCTGCTTGTCTACAATCCTGCTTGCCTACAGTCCTGCTTGTCTACAATCCTGCTTGTCTACAGTCCTGCGTGTCTACAATCCTGCTTGTCTACAATCCTGCTTGTCCACAGTCCTGTTTGTCTACAATCCTGCTTGTCTACAATCCTGCTTGTCTACAGTCCTGCTTGTCTACAATCCTGCTTGTCTACAGTCCTGCTTGTCTACAGTCCTGCTTGTCTACAATCCTGCTTGTCCACAGTCCTGTTTGTCCACAATCCTGCTTGTCTGCAGTCCTGCTTGTCTAGAGTCCTGCTTGTCTACAATCCTGTTTGTCTACAATCCTGCTTGCCTACAATCCTGCTTGTCTACAGTCCTGCTTGTATACAATCCTGCTTGTCTACAATCCTGTTTGTCTACAATCCTGCGTGTCTACAATCCTGTTTGTCTACAATGCTCCTTGTCTGCAGTCCTGCATATCTACAGTCCTGCTTGTCTACAATCATGCGTGTCTACAATCCTGTTTGTCTACAATCCTGCTTGTCTACAATCCTTCTTGTCTACAATCCTGTTTGTCTACAATCCTGCTTGTCTACAATCCTGCTTGTCTACAATCCTGTTTGTCTACAGTCCTGTTTGTCTACAATCCTGCTTGTCTACAATCCTGCTTGTCTACAGTCCTGCTTGTCTACAATCCTGATTGTCTACAGTACTGCTTGTCTAAAATCCTGCTTGTCTACAGTCCTGCTTGTTTACAATCCTGCTGGTCAACAGTCCTGCTTGTCTACAATCCTGCTTGTCTACAGTCCTGCTTGTCCGCAGTCCTGCTTGTCTACAGTCCTGTTTGTCTACAATCCTGCTTGTCTGCAGTCCTGCTTGTCTACAGTCCTGCTTGTCTACAATCCAGCTTGTCTACAATCCTGCTTGTCTACAGTCCTGCTTGTTTACCATCCTGCTTGTCTACAATCGTGCTTGTCTACAGTCCTGCTTGTCTACAGTCCTGCTTGTCTACAATCCTGCTTGTCTACAATGCTGAATGTCTACAATCCTGCTTGTCTACAGTCCTGCTTGTCTACAATCCTGCTTGTCTACAATCCTGCTTGTCTACAAACCTGTTTGTCTACAATCCTGCTTGTCTACAAACCTGCTTGTCTACAGTCCTGTTTGTCTACAATCCTGCTTGTCTACAATCCTGATTGTCTGCAGTCCTGCGTGTCTACAATCCTGCATGTCTACAGTCCTGTTTGTCTACAATCCTGCTTGTCTACCATCCTGCTTGTCTACAATCCTGCTTGTGTACAATCCTGCGTGTCTACAGTCCTGCTTGTCTACAATCCTGCTTGTCTACAATCCTACTTGTCTACAATCCTGCTTGTCTACAGTCCTGCTTGTCTACAGTCCTGCTTGTCTACAGTCCGGCTTGTCTACAGTCCTGTTTGTCTACAATCCTGCATGTCTACAGTGCTGATTGTCTACAATCCAGCTTGTCTACAATCCTGCTTGTCTACAGTCCTGCTTGTCTACAATCCAGCTTGTCTACAATCCTGCTTGTCTACAGTCCTGCTTGTCAAAATCCTGCAAGTCTACAATCCTGCATGTCTACAGTCCTGCTTGTCTACAATCCTGCTTGTCTACAATCCTGCTTGTCTACAATCTTGCTTGTCTACAGTCCTGTTTGTCTACAATCCTGCTTGTCTACAGTCCTGCTTGTCTACAATCCTGCTTGTCTACAATCCTGCTTGTCTACAATCCTGCTTGTGTACAGTCCTGCTTGTCTACAATCCTGCTTGTCTACAGTCCTGCTTGTCTACAATCCTGCTTGTCAACAGTCCTATTTGTCTACAATCCTGCATGTCTACAGTCCTGCTTCTCTACAGTCCTGTTTGTCTACAATCCTGCTTGTCTACAATCCTGCTTGTCTACAGTCCTGCTTGTCTACAATCCTGCTTGTCTACAATCCTGTTTGTCTACAATGA
Organism: Isurus oxyrinchus; assembly: GCA_026770705.1. Taxonomy (NCBI): domain Eukaryota; kingdom Metazoa; phylum Chordata; class Chondrichthyes; order Lamniformes; family Lamnidae; genus Isurus; species Isurus oxyrinchus. The sequence goes on from JANJGN010000322.1 coordinate 77,844, forward strand.
GTGTCTTCAATCCTGTTTGTCTACAATCCTGCTTGTCTACAATCCTGCTTGTCTACAATCCTGTTTGTCTACAATCCTGCTTGTCTACAGTCCAGCTTGTCTACAGTCCTGCTTGTCTACAATCCTGCTTGTCTACAGTCCTGCTTGTCTACAGTCCTGCTTGTTTACAATCCTGCTTGTCTACAGTCCTGCTTGTCTACAATCCTGCTTGTCTACAGTCCTGCTTGTCTACAATCCTGCTTGTCTACAATCCTGATTGTCTAGAGTCCTGAATGTCTACAATCCTGCTTGTCTACAGTCCTGCTTGTCTACAATCCAGCTTGTCTACAATCCTGCTTGTCTACAATCCTGCTTGTCTACAGTCCTGCTTGTCTACAATCCTGTTTGTCAACAGTCCTGCATGTCTCCCGTCCTGCTTGTCTACAGTCCTGCTCGTCTACAGTCCTGCTTGTCAACAGTCCTGCTTGTCTACATTCCTGCTTGTCTACAGTCCTGCTTGACTACAATCCTGCTTGTCTACAATCCTGCTTGTCTACAGTCCTGCTTGTCTACAATATTGCTTGTCTACAATCCTGCTTGTCTACAATCCTGCTTGTCTACAGTCCTCCCTGTCTACAATCTTGCTTGTCTACAGTCCTGCTTGTCTACAATCCTGCTTATCTACAGTCCTGCTTGACTACAATCCTGCCTGTCTACAATCCTGCTTGTCTACAATCCTGTTTGTCTACAATCATGCTTGTCTAAAATCCTGCTTGTCTACAATACTGCGTGTCTACAGACCTGCTTGTCTACAATCCTGCTTGCCTACAGTCCTGCTTGTCTACAATCCTGCTTGTCTGCAGTCCGGCGTGTCTACAATCCTGCTTGTCTACAATCCTGCTTGTCCACAGTCCTGTTTGTCTACAATCCTGCTTGTCTACAATCCTGCTTGTCTACAGTCCTGCTTGTCTACAATCCTGCTTGTCTACAGTCCTGCTTGTCTACAGTCCTGCTTGTCTACAATCCTGCTTGTCCACAGTACTGTTTGTCCACAATCCTGCTTGTCTGCAGTCCTGCTTGTCTACAGTCCTGCTTGTCTACAATCCTGTTTGTCTACAATCCTGCTTGCCTACAATCCTGCTTGTATACAATCCTGCTTGCCTACAATCCTGCTTGTCTACAATCCTGTTTGTCTACAATCCTGCGTGTCTACAATCCTGTTTGTCTACAATGCTGCTTGTCTGCAGTCCTGCATATCTACAGTCCTGATTGTCCACAATCCTGCTTGTCTACAATCCTTCTTGTCTACAATCCTGTTTGTCTACAATCCTGCTTGTCTACAATCCTGCTTGTCTACAATCCTGTTTGTCTACAGTCCTGTTTGTCTACAATCCTGCTTGTCTACAATCCTGCTTGTCTACAGTCCTGCTTGTCTACAATCCTGAATGTGTACAGTCCTGCTTGTCTAAAATCCTGCTTGTCTACAATCCTGCTTGTCTACAATCCTGCTTGTCTACAGTCCTGCTTGTTTACAATCCTGCTGGTCAACAGTCCTGCTTGTCTACAATCCTGCTTGTCTACAGTCCTGCTTGTCCACAATCCTGCTTGTCTACGGTCCTGTTTGTCTACAATCCTGCTTGTCTACATTCCTGCTTGTCTACAGTCCTGCTTGTCTACAATCCAGCTTGTCTACAATCCTGCTTGTCTACAGTCCTGCTTGTTTACCATCCTGCTTGTCTACAATCCTGCTTGTCTACGGTCCTGCTTGTCTACAGTCCTGCTTGTCTACAATCCTGCTTGTCTACAATGCTGCTTGTCTACAATCCTGCTTGTCTACAGTCCTGCTTGTCTACAATCCTGCTTATCTACAATCCTGCTTGTCTACAAACCTGTTTGTCTACAATCCTGCTTGTCTACAAACCTGCTTGTCTACAGTCCTGTTTGTCTACAATCCTGCTTGTCTACAATCCTGATTGTCTGCAGTCCTGCATGTCTACATTCCTGCATGTCTACAGTCCTGTTTGTCTACAATCCTGCTTGTCTACAATCCTGCTTGTCTACAATCCTGTTTGTCTACAATCCTTTTTGCCTACAATCCTGCTTGTCAACAGTCCTGCTTGTATACAATCCTGCTTGTCTACAATCCTGCTTGTCTACAATCCTGTTTGTCTACAATCCTGCGTGTGTACAATCCTGTTTGTCTACAGTCCAGCTTGTCTACAGTCCTGCTTGTCTACAGTCCTGTTTGTCTACAATCCTGCATGTCTACAGTCCTGATTGGCTACATTCCAGCTTGTCTACAATCCTGCTTGTCTACAGTCCTGCTTGTCTACAATCCAGCTTGTCTACAATCCTGCGTGTCTACAGTCCTGCTTGTCAAAATACTGCAAGTCTACAATCCTGCATGTCTACAGTCCTGCTTGTCTACAATCCTGCTTGTCTACAATCCTGCTTGTCTACAATCCTGCTTGTCTACAATAATGCTTGTCTACAATCCTGCTCATCTACAATCCTGCTTGTCTACAATCCTGCTTGTGTACAGTCCTGCTTGTCTACAATCCTGCTTGTCTACAGTCCTGCTTGTCTACAATCCTGCTTGTCAACGGTCCTATTTGTCTACAATCCTGCTTGTCTACAGTCCTGCTTCTCTACAGTCCTGTTTGTCTACAATCCTGCTTGTCTACAATCCTGCTTGTCTACAGTCCTGCTTGTCTACAATCCTGCTTGTCTACAATCCTGTTTGTCTACAATCCTGAGTGTCTTCAATCCTGTTTGTCTACAATCCTGCTTGTCTACAATCCTGCTTGTTTACAATCCTGCTTGTCTACAATCCTGTTTGTCTACAATCCTGCTTGTCTACAGTCCTGCTTGTCTACAGTCCTGCTTGTCTACAATCCTGCTTGTCTACAGTCCTGCTTGTCTACAATCCTGCTTGTCTACAGTCCTGCTTGTTTACAATCCTGCTTGTCTACAGTCCTGCTTGTCTACAATCCTGCTTGTCTACAGTCCTGCTTGTCTACAATCCTGCTTGTCTACAATCCTGATTGTCTAGAGTCCTGAAAGTCTACAATCCTGCTTGTCTACAGTCCTGCTTGTCTACAATCCAGCTTGACTACAATCCTGCTTGTCTACAATCCTGCTTGTCTACAGTCCTGCTTGTCTACAATCCTGTTTGTCAACAGTCCTGCATGTCTCCCGTCCTGCTTGTCCACAGTCCTGCTTGTCTACAGTCCTGCTTGTCAACAGTCCTGCTTGTCTACATTCCTGCTTGTCTACAGTCCTGCTTGTCTACAATCCTGCTTGTCTACAATCCTGCTTGTCTACAGTCCTGCTTGTCTACAATCCTGCTTGTCTACAATCCTGCTTGTCTACAATCCTGCTTGTCTGCAGTCCTACCTGTCTACAATCTTGCTTGTCTACAGTCCTGCTTGTCTACAATCCTGCTTATCTACAGTCCTGCTTGACTACAATCCTGCCTGTCTACAATCCTGCTTGTCTACAATCCTGTTTGTCTACAATCATGCTTGTCTAAAATCCTGCTTGTCTACAATACTGCGTGTCTACAGACCTGCTTGTCTACAATCCTGCTTGCCTACAGTCCTGCTTGTCTACAATCCTGCTTGTCTACAGTCCTGCGTGTCTACAATCCTGCTTGTCTACAATCCTGCTTGTCCACAGTCCTGTTTGTCTACAATCCTGCTTGTCTACAATCCTGCTTGTCTACAGTCCTGCTTGTCTACAATCCTGCTTGTCTACAGTCCTGCTTGTCTACAATCCTGCTTGTCCACAGTCCTGTTTGTCCACAATCCTGCTTGTCTGCAGTCCTGCTTGTCTACAATCCTGTTTGTCTACAATCCTGCTTGTCTACAGTCCAGCTTGTCTACAGTCCTGCTTGTCTACAATCCTGCTTGTCTACAGTCCTGCTTGTCTACAGTCCTGCTTGTTTACAATCCTGCTTGTCTACAGTCCTGCTTGTCTACAATCCTGCTTGTCTACAGTCCTGCTTGTCTACAATCCTGCTTGTCTACAATCCTGATTGTCTAGAGTCCTGAATGTCTACAATCCTGCTTGTCTACAGTCCTGCTTGTCTACAATCCAGCTTGTCTACAATCCTGCTTGTCTACAATCCTGCTTGTCTACAGTCCTGCTTGTCTACAATCCTGTTTGTCAACAGTCCTGCATGTCTCCCGTCCTGCTTGTCTACAGTCCTGCTTGTCTACAGTCCTGCTTGTCAACAGTCCTGCTTGTCTACATTCCTGCTTGTCTACAGTCCTGCTTGACTACAATCCTGCTTGTCTACAATCCTGCTTGTCTACAGTCCTGCTTGTCTACAATCCTGCTTGTCTACAATCCTGCTTGTCTACAATCCTGCTTGTCTACAGTCCTCCCTGTCTACAATCTTGCTTGCCTACAGTCCTGCTTGTCTACAATCCTGCTTATCTACAGTCCTGCTTGACTACAATCCTGCCTGTCTACAATCCTGCTTGTCTACAATCCTGTTTGTCTACAATCATGCTTGTCTAAAATCCTGCTTGTCTACAATACTGCGTGTCTACAGACCTGCTTGTCTACAATCCTGCTTGCCTACAGTCCTGCTTGTCTACAATCCTGCTTGTCTGCAGTCCGGCGTGTCTACAATCCTGCTTGTCTACAATCCTGCTTGTCCACAGTCCTGTTTGTCTACAATCCTGCTTGTCTACAATCCTGCTTGTCTACAGTCCTGCTTGTCTACAATCCTGCTTGTCTACAGTCCTGCTTGTCTACAGTCCTGCTTGTCTACAATCCTGCTTGTCCACAGTACTGTTTGTCCACAATCCTGCTTGTCTGCAGTCCTGCTTGTCTACAGTCCTGCTTGTCTACAATCCTGTTTGTCTACAATCCTGCTTGCCTACAATCCTGCTTGTATACAATCCTGCTTGCCTACAATCCTGCTTGTCTACAATCCTGTTTGTCTACAATCCTGCGTGTCTACAATCCTGTTTGTCTACAATGCTGCTTGTCTGCAGTCCTGCATATCTACAGTCCTGATTGTCCACAATCCTGCTTGTCTACAATCCTTCTTGTCTACAATCCTGTTTGTCTACAATCCTGCTTGTCTACAATCCTGCTTGTCAACAATCCTGTTTGTCTACGGTCCTGTTTGTCTACAATCCTGCTTGTCTACAATCCTGCTTGTCTACAGTCCTGCTTGTCTACAATCCTGAATGTGTACAGTCCTGCTTGTCTAAAATCCTGCTTGTCTACAATCCTGCTTGTCTATAATCCTGCTTGTCTACAGGCCTGCTTGTTTACAATCCTGCTGGTCAACAGTCCTGCTTGTCTACAATCCTGCTTGTCTACAGTCCTGCTTGTCCACAATCCTGCTTGTCTACGGTCCTGTTTGTCTACAATCCTGCTTGTCTACATTCCTGCTTGTCTACAGTCCTGCTTGTCTACAATCCAGCTTGTCTACAATCCTGCTTGTCTACAGTCCTGCTTGTTTACCATCCTGCTTGTCTACAATCCTGCTTGTCTACAGTCCTGCTTGTCTACAGTCCTGCTTGTCTACAATCCTGCTTGTCTACAATGCTGCTTGTCTACAATCCTGCTTGTCTACAGTCCTGCTTGTCTACAATCCTGCTTATCTACAATCCTGCTTGTCTACAAACCTGTTTGTCTACAATCCTGCTTGTCTACAAACCTGCTTGTCTACAGTCCTGTTTGTCTACAATCCTGCTTGTCTACAATCCTGATTGTCTGCAGTCCTGCATGTCTACATTCCTGCATGTCTACAGTCCTGTTTGTCTACAATCCTGCTTGTCTACAATCCTGCTTGTCTACAATCCTGTTTGTCTACAATCCTTTTTGCCTACAATCCTGCTTGTCAACAGTCCTGCTTGTATACAATCCTGCTTGTCTACAATCCTGCTTGTCTACAATCCTGTTTGTCTACAATCCTGCGTGTGTAGAATCCTGTTTGTCTACAGTCCAGCTTGTCTACAGTCCTGCTTGTCTACAGTCCTGTTTGTCTACAATCCTGCATGTCTACAGTCCTGATTGTCTACAATCCAGCTTGTCTACAATCCTGCTTGTCTACAGTCCTGCTTGTCTACAATCCAGCTTGTCTACAATCCTGCGTGTCTACAGTCCTGCTTGTCAAAATACTGCAAGTCTACAATCCTGCATGTCTACAGTCCTGCTTGTCTACAATCCTGCTTGTCTACAATCCTGCTTGTCTACAATCCTTCTTGTCTACAATAATGCTTGTCTACAATCCTGCTCATCTACAATCCTGCTTGTCTACAATCCTGCTTGTGTACAGTCCTGCTTGTCTACAATCCTGCTTGTCTACAGTCCTGCTTGTCTACAATCCTGCTTGTCAACAGTCCTATTTGTCTACAATCCTGCTTGTCTACAGTCCTGCTTCTCTACAGTCCTGTTTGTCTACAATCCTGCTTGTCTACAATCCTGCTTGTCTACAGTCCTGCTTGTCTACAATCCTGCTTGTCTACAATCCTGTTTGTCTACAATCCTGAGTGTCTTCAATCCTGTTTGTCTACAATCCTGCTTGTCTACAATCCTGCTTGTTTACAATCCTGCTTGTCTACAATCCTGTTTGTCTACAATCCTGCTTGTCTACAGTCCTGCTTGTCTACAGTCCTGCTTGTCTACAATCCTGCTTGTCTACAGTCCTGCTTGTCTACAATCCTGCTTGTCTACAGTCCTGCTTGTTTACAATCCTGCTTGTCTACAGTCCTGCTTGTCTACAATCCTGCTTGTCTACAGTCCTGCTTGTCTACAATCCTGCTTGTCTACAATCCTGATTGTCTAGAGTCCTGAAAGTCTACAATCCTGCTTGTCTACAGTCCTGCTTGTCTACAATCCAGCTTGACTACAATCCTGCTTGTCTACAATCCTGCTTGTCTACAGTCCTGCTTGTCTACAATCCTGTTTGTCAACAGTCCTGCATGTCTCCCGTCCTGCTTGTCCACAGTCCTGCTTGTCTACAGTCCTGCTTGTCAACAGTCCTGCTTGTCTACATTCCTGCTTGTCTACAGTCCTGCTTGTCTACAATCCTGCTTGTCTACAATCCTGCTTGTCTACAGTCCTGCTTGTCTACAATCCTGCTTGTCTACAATCCTGCTTGTCTACAATCCTGCTTGTCTGCAGTCCTCCCTGTCTACAATCTTGCTTGTCTACAGTCCTGCTTGTCTACAATCCTGCTTATCTACAGTCCTGCTTGACTACAATCCTGCCTGTCTACAATCCTGCTTGTCTACAATCCTGTTTGTCTACAATCATGCTTGTCTAAAATCCTGCTTGTCTACAATACTGCGTGTCTACAGACCTGCTTGTCTACAATCCTGCTTGCCTACAGTCCTGCTTGTCTACAATCCTGCTTGTCTACAGTCCTGCGTGTCTACAATCCTGCTTGTCTACAATCCTGCTTGTCCACAGTCCTGTTTGTCTACAATCCTGCTTGTCTACAATCCTGCTTGTCTACAGTCCTGCTTGTCTACAATCCTGCTTGTCTACAGTCCTGCTTGTCTACAATCCTGCTTGTCCACAGTCCTGTTTGTCCACAATCCTGCTTGTCTGCAGTCCTGCTTGTCTACAGTCCTGCTTGTCTACAATCCTGTTTGTCTACAATCCTGCTTGCCTACAATCCTGCTTGTCTACAGTCCTGCTTGTATACAATCCTGCTTGTCTACAATCCTGCTTGTCTACAATCCTGTTTGTCTACAATCCTGCGTGTCTACAATCCTGTTTGTCTACAATGCTGCTTGTCTGCAGTCCTGCATATCTACAGTCCTGCTTGTCTGCAATCCTGCTTGTCTACAATCCTTCTTGTCTACAATCCTGTTTGTCTACAATGCTGCTTGTCTACAATCCTGCTTGTCTACAATCCTGTTTGTCTACAGTCCTGTTTGTCTACAATCCTGCTTGTCTACAATCCTGCTTGTCTACAATCCTGATTGTCTAAAGTCCTGCTTGTCTAAAATCCTGCTTGTCTACAATCCTGCTTGTCTACAATCCTGCTTGTCTACAGTCCTGCTTGTTTACAATTCTGCTGGTCTACAGTCCTGCTTGTCTACAATCCTGCTTGTCTACAGTCCTGCTTGTCCACAATCCTGCTTGTCTACAGTCCTGTTTGTCTACAATCCTGCTTGTCTACAATCCTGCTTGTCTACAGTCCTGCTTGTCTACAATCCAGCTTGTCTACAATCCTGCTTGTCTACAGTCCTGCTTGTTTACCATCCTGCTTGTCTACAATCCTGCTTGTCTACAGTCCTGCTTGTCTACAGTCCTGCTTGTCTACAATCCTGCTTGTCTACAATGCTGCTTGTCTACAATCCTGCTTGTCTACAGTCCTGCTTGTCTACAATCCTGCTTGTCTACAATCCTGCTGGTCTACAAAGCTGTTTGTCTAAAATCCTGCTTGTCTACAAACCTGCTTGTCTACAGTCCTGTTTGTCTACAATCCTGCTTGTCTACAATCCTGATTGTCTGCAGTCCTGCGTGTCTACATTCCTGCATGTCTACAGTCCTGTTTGTCTACAATCCTGCTTGTCTACAATCCTGCTTGTCTACAGTCCTGCTTGTCTACAATCCTGCTTGTCTACAATCCTGCTTGTCTACAATCCTGCTTGTGTGCAATCCTGCGTGTCTACAGTCCTGCTTGTCTACAATCCTGCTTGTCTACAATCCTGCTTGTCTACAATCCTGCTTGTCTACAGTCCTGCTTGTCTACAGTCCTGCTTGTCTACAGTCCTGCTTGTATACAGTCCTGTTTGTCTACAATCCTGCCTGTCTACAGTCCTGCTTGTCTACAATCCAGCTTGTCTACAATCCAGCTTGTCTACAATCCTGCTTGTCTACAGTCCTGCTTGTCAAAATCCTGCAAGTCTACAATCCTGCATGTCTAAAGTCCTGCTTGTCTACAATCCTGCTTGTCTACAATCCTGCTTGTCTACAATCCTGCTTGTCTACAATAATGCTTGTCTACAATCCTGCTTGTCTACAGTCGTGCTTGTCTACAATCCTGCTTGTCTACAATCCTGCTTGTCTACAATCCTGCTTGTCTACAGTCCTGCTTGTCTACAGTCCTGCTTGTCTTCAATCCTGCTTGTCAACAGTCCTATTTGTCTACAATCCTGCTTGTCTACAGTCCTGCTTCTCTGCAGTCCTGTTTGTCTACAATCCTGCTTGTCTACAATCCTGCTTGTCTACAGTCCTGCTTGTCTACAATCCTGCTTGTCTACAATCCTGCTTGTCTACAGTCCTGCTTGTCTACAATCCTGCTTGTCTACAATCCTGCTTGTCTACAGTCCTGCTTGTCTACCATCCTGTTTGTCAACAGTCCTGCATGTCTCCCGTCCTGCTTGTCTACAGTCCTGCTTGTCTACAGTCCTGCTTGTCAACAGTCCTGCTTGTCTACAATCCTGCTTGTCTACAGTCCTGCTTGTCTACAATCCTGCTTGTCTACAATCCTGCTTGTCTACAGTCCTGCTTGTCTACAGTCCTGCTTGTCTACAATCCTGCTTGTCTACAATCCTGCTTGTCTACAGTCCTCCCTGTCTACAATCTTGCTTGTCTACAATCCTGCTTATCTACAGTCCTGCTTGACTACAATCCTGCCTGTCGACAATCATGCTTGTCTAAAATCCTGTTTGTCGACAATCCTGCTTGTCTACAGTACTGCTTGTCTACAATCCTGTTTGTCTACAATCCTGCTTGTCTACAGTCCTGCTTGTCTACAGTTCTGCTTGTCTAAAGTCCTGCTTGTCTACAGTCCTGCTTGTGTACAGTCCTGCTTGTCTACAGTCCTGCTTGTCTACAATCCTGCTTGTCTACAGTCCTGCTTGTCTACAGTCCTGCTTGTCTACAATCCAGCTTGTGTACAATCCTGCTTGTCTAAAAACCTGTTGGTTTACAATCCTGCTTGTCTGCAATCCTGCTTGTCTACAGTCCTGCTTGTCTACAATCCTGCTTGTCTACAGTCCTGCTGGTCTACAATCCTGCTTGTCCACAGTCCTGTTTGTCCACAATCCTGCTTGTCTGCAGTCCTGCTTGTCTACAGTCCTGCTTGTCTACAATCCTGTTTGTCTACAATCCTGCTTGTCTACAGTCCTGCTTGTCTACAATCCTGCTTGTCTACAGTCCTGCTTGTCTACAATCCTGTTTGTCTACAATCCTGCTTGTCTACAGTCCTGCTTGTATACAATCCTGCTTGTCTACAATCCTGCTTGTCTACAATCCTGTTTGTCTACAATCCTGCGTGTCTACAATCCTGTTTGTCTACAATGCTGCTTGTCTGCAGTCCTGCATATCTACAGTCCTGCTTGTCTACAATCCTGCTTGTCTACAATCCTTCTTGTCTACAATCCTGTTTGTCTACAATCCTGCTTGTCTACAATCCTGCTTGTCTACAATCCTGTTTGTCTACAGTCCTGTTTGTCTACAATCCTGCTTGTCTACAATCCTGCTTGTCTACAGTCCTGCTTGTCTACAATCCTGATTGTCTACAGTCCTGCTAGTCTAAAATCCTGCTTGTCTACAATCCTGCTTGTCTACAATCCTGCTTGTCTACAGTCCTGCTTGTTTACAATTCTGCTGGTCTACAGTCCTGCTTGTCTACAATCCTGCTTGTCTACAGTCCTGCTTGACCACAATCCTGCTTGTCTACAGTCCTGTTTGTCTACAATCCTTCTTGTCTACAATCCTGCTTGTCTACAGTCCTGCTTGTCTACAATCCAGCTTGTCTACAATCCTGCTTGTCTACAGTCCTGCTTGTTTACCATCCTGCTTGTCTACAATCCTGCTTGTCTACAGTCCTGCGTGCCTACAGTGCTGCTTGTCTACAATCCTGCTTGTCTACAATGCTGCTTGTCTACAATCCTGCTTGTCTACAGTCCTGCTTGTCTACAATCCTGCTTGTCTACAATCCTGCTTGTCTACAAACCTGTTTGTCTACAATCCTGCTTGTCTACAAACCTGCTTGTCTACAGTCCTGTTTGTCTACAATCCTGCTTGTCTACAATCCTGATTGTCTGCAGTCCTGCATGTCAACATTCCTGCATGTCTACAGTCCTGTTTGTCTACAATCCTGCTTGTCTACAATCCTGCTCGTCTACAGTCCTGCTTGTCTACAATCCTGCTTGTCTACAATCCTGCTTGTCTACAATCCTGCTTGTGTGCAATCCTGCGTGTCTACAGTCCTGCTTGTCTACAATCCTGCTTGTCTACAATCCTGCTTGTCTACAATCCTGCTTGTCTACAGTCCTGCTTGTCTACAGTCCTGCTTGTCTACAGTCCTGCTTGTCTACAGTCCTGTTTGTCTACAATCCTGCCTGTCTACAGTCCTGCTTGTCTACAATCCAGCTTGTCTACAATCCTGCTTGTCTACAGTCCTGCTTGTCTACAATCCAGCTTGTCTACAATCATGCTTGTCTACAGTCCTGCTTGTCAAAATCCTGCAAGTCTACAATCCTGCATGTCTAAAGTCCTGCTTGTCTACAATCCTGCTTGTCTACAATCCTACTTGTCTACAATCCTGCTTGTCTACAATAATGCTTGTCTACAATCCTGCTTGTCTACAGTCCTACTTGTCTACAATCCTGCTTGTCTACAATCCTGCTTGTCTACAATCCTACTTGTGAACAATCCTGCTTGTCTACAGTCCTGCTTGTCTTCAATCCTGCTTGTCAACAGTCCTATTTGTCTACAATCCTGCTTGTCTACAGTCCTGCTTCTCTACAGTCCTGTTTGTCTACAATCCTGCTTGTCTACAATCCTGCTTGTCTACAGTCCTGTTTGTCTAAAGTCCTGTTTGTCTACAATCCTGCTTGTCTACAATCCTGCTTGTCTACAGTCCTGCTTGTCTACAATCCTGCTTGTCTACAATCCTGCTTGTCTACAGTCCTGCTTGTCTACCATCCTGTTTGTCAACAGTCCTGCATGTCTCCCGTCCTGCTTGTCTACAGTCCTGCTTGTCTACAGTCCTGCTTGTCAACAGTCCTTCTTGTCTACAATCCTGCTTGTCTACAGTCCTGCTTGTCTACAATACTGCTTGTCTACAATCCTGCTTGTCTACAGTCCAGCTTGTCTACAGTCCTGCTTGTCTACAATCCTGCTTGTCTACAATCCTGCTTGTCTACAGTCCTCCCTGTCTACAATCTTGTTTGTCTACAATCCTGCTTATCTACAGTCCTGCTAGACTAGAATCCTGCCTGTCGACAATCATGCTTGTCTAAAATCCTGTTTGTCGACAATCCTGCTTGTCTACAATACTGCTTGTCTACAATCCTGTTTGTCTACAATCCTGCTTGTCTACAGTCCTGCTTGTCTACAGTTCTGCTTGTCTAAAGTCCTGCTTGTCTACAGTCCTGCTTGTGTACAGTCCTGCTTGTCTACAGTCCTGCTTGTCTACAATCCTGCTTGTCTACAGTCCTGCTTGTCTACAGTCCTGCTTGTCTACAATCCAGCTTGTCTACAATCCTGCTTGTCTAAAAACCTGTTGGTTTACAATCCTGCTTGTCTGCAATCCTGCTTGTCTACAGTCCTGTTTGTCTACAATCCTGATTGTCTGCAGTCCTGCGTGTCTACAATCCTGCATGTCTACAGTCCTGTTTGTCTACAATCCTGCTTGTCTACAATCCTGCTTGTCTACAGTCCTGCTTGTCTACAATCCTGCTTGTCTGCAATCCTGCTTGTCTACAATCCTGCTTGTCTACAATCCTGCGTGTCTACAGTCCTGTTTGTCTACAATCCTGCTTGTCTACAATCCTGCTTGTCTACAGTCCTGCCTGTCTACAGTCCTGCTTGTCTACAATCCTGCTTGTCTACAAACCTGTTTGTCTACAATCCTGCTTGTCTATAGTCCTGCTTGTCTACATTCCTGCTTGTGTACAATCCTGGTTGTCTACAATCCTGCTTGTCTACAATCCTGCTTGTCTACAGTCCTGCCTGTCTGCAATTCTGCTTTTCTACAATCCTGCTTGTCTACAATCCTGTTTGTCTACAATCCTGCGAGTCTTCAATCCTGTTTGTCTACTATCCTGCTTGACTACAATCCTGCTTGTCTACAATCATGCTTGTCTGCAATCCAGTTTGTCTACAGTCCTGCTTGTCTACAATCCTGCTTGTCTACAGTCCTGCTTGTCTACAATCCTGATTGTCTACAGTCCTGCTTGTCTACAATCCTGCTTGTCTATAATCCTGATTGTCTAGACTCCTGAATGTCTACAATCCTGCTTGTCTACAGTCCTGCTTGTCCACAATCCAGCTTGTCTACAATCCTGCTTGTCTACAATCCTGCTTGTCTACAGTACTGCTTGTCTACAATCCTGTTTGTCAACAGTCCTGCATGTCTCCCGTCCTGCTTGTCTACAGTCCTGCTTGTCTACAGTCCTGCTTGTCAACAGTCCTGCTTGTCTAAAATCCTGCTTGTCTACAGTCCTGCATGTCTACAATACTGCTTGTCTACAATCCTGCTTGTCTACAGTCCTGCTTGTCTACAATCCTGCTTGTCTACAATACTGCATGTCTACAATCCTGCTTGTCTACAGTCCTCCCTGTCTACAATCTTCCTTGTCTACAGTCCTGCTTGTCTACAATCCTGCTTATCTACAGTCCTGCTTGACTACAATCCTGCCTGTCTACAATCCTGCTTGTCTACAATCCTGTTTGTCTAAAATCATGCTTGTCTAAAATCCTGCTTGTCTACAATACTGCGTGTCTTCAGACCTGCTTGTCTACAATCCTGCTTGCCTACAGTCCTGCTTGTCTACAATCCTGCTTGTCTACAGTCCTGCTTTTCTACAATCCTGCTTGTCTACAATCCTGCTTGTCCACAGTCCTGTTTGTCTACAATCCTGCTTGTCTACAATCCTGCTTGTCTACAGTACTGCTTGTCTACAATCCTGCTTGTCTACAGTCCTGCTTGTCTACAGTCCTCCTTGTCTACAATCCTGCTTGTCCACAGTCCTGTTTGTCTACAATCCTGCTTGTCTACAGTCCTGCTTGTCTACAATCCTGTTTGTCTACAATCCTGCTTGCCTACAATCCTGCTTGTCTACAGTCCTGCTTGTATACAATCCTGCTTGTCTACAATCCTGCTTGTCTACAATCCTGTTTGTCTACAATCCTGCGTGTCTACAATCCTGTTTGTCTACAATGCTGCTTGTCTGCAGTCCTGCATTTCTACAGTCCTGCTTGTCAACAATCCTGCGTGTTTGCAATCCTGTTTGTCTACAATCCTGCTTGTCTGCAATCCTGCTTGTCTAAAAACCTGTTTGTCTACAATCCTGCTTGTCTACAATCCTGCTTGTCTACAGTCCTATTTGTGTACAATCCTGATTGTCTGCAGTCCTGCGTGTCTACAATCCTGTTTGTCTGCAATCCTGCTTGTCTACAATCCTGCTTGTCTAAAAACCTGTTTGTCTACAATCCTGCTTGTCTACAATCCTTCTTGTCTACAGTCCTGTTTGTCTACAATCCTGATTGTCTGCAGTCCTGCGTGTCTACAATCCTGTTTGTCTACAATCATGCTTGTCTAAAATCCTGTATGTCGACAATCCTGCTCGTCTACAATCCTGCTTGTCTACAGTCCTGCTTGTCTACAGTCCTCCCTGTCTACAATCTTGCTTGTCTACAGTCCTGCTTGTCTACAATCCTGCTTATCTACAGTCCTGCTTGACTACAATCCTGCCTGTCTACAATCCTGCTTGTCTACAATCCTGTTTGTCTACAATCATGCTTGTCTAAAATCCTGTTTGTCGACAATCCTGCTTGTCTACAGTACTGCTTGTCTACAATCCTGTTTGTCTACAATTCTGCCTGTCTACAGTCCTGCTTGTCTACAGTCCTGCTTGTCTACAGTCCTGCTTGTCTAAAGTCCTGCTTGTCTACAGTCCTGCTTGTGTACAGTCCTGCTTGTCTACAGTCCTGCTTGTCTACAGTCCTGCTTGTCTACAATCCTGCTTGTCTACAATCCTGCTTGTCTAAAAACCTGTTTGTCTACAATCCTGCTTTTTAAAATCCTGCTTGTCTACAGTCCTGCTTGTCTACAGTCCTGCTTGTCTACAATCCTGCTTGTCTACAATCCTGCTTGTCTAAAAACCTGTTTGTCTACAATCCTGCTTTTTAAAATCCTGCTTGTCTACAGTCCTGCTTGTCTACAGTCCTGCTTGTCTACAGTCCTGTTTGTCTACAATCCTGCTTGTCTACAGTCCTTCTTGTCTACAATCCAGCTTGTATACAATCCTGCTTGTCTACAGTCCTGCTTGTCAAAATCCTGCAAGTCTACAATCCTGCATGTCTACAGTTCTGCTTGTCTACAATCCTGCTTGTCTACAATCCTGCTTGTCTACAATCCTGCTTTTCTACAATAATGCATGTCTACAGTCATGTTTGTCTACAATCCTGCTTGTCTACAGTCCTGCTTGTCTACAATCCTGCTTGTCTACAATCCTGCTTGTCTACAGTCCTGCTTGTCTACAATCCTGCTTGTCTACAATCCTGCTTGTCTACAATCCTACTTGTGTACAATCCTGCTTGTCTACAGTCCTGCTTGTCTACAATCCTGCTTGTCAACAGTCCTATTTGTCTACAATCCTGCTTGTCTACAGTCCTGCTTCTCTACAGTCCTGTTTGTCTACAATCCTGCTTGTCTACAATCCTGCTTGTCTACAGTCCTGCTTGTCTACAATCCTGCTTGTCTACAATCCTGCTTGTCTACAATCCTGCTTGTCTACAGACCTGTTTGTCTACAGTCCTGTTTGTCTACAATCCTGCTTGTCTACAATCCTGCTTGTCTACAGTCCTGCTTGTCTACAATCCTGCTTGTCTACAATCCTGCTTGTCTACAGTCCTGCTTGTCTACAATCCTGTTTGTCAACAGTCCTGCATGTCTCCCGTCCTGCTTGTCTACAGTCCTGCTTGTCAACAGTCCTGCTTGTCTACAATCCTGTTTGTCAACAGTCCTGCAAGTCTCCCTTCCTGCTTGTCTAGAGTCCTGTTTGTCTACAGTTCTGCTTGTCTACAATCCTGCTTGTCTACAGTCCTGCTTGTCTACAATCCTGCTTGTCTACAATCCTGCTTGTCTGCAGTCCTGCTTGTCTACAATCCTGCTTGTCTACAATCCTGCTTGTCTACAATCCTGCTTGTCTACAGTCCTCCCTGTCTACAATCTTGCTTGTCTACAGTCCTGCTTGTCTACAATCCTGCTTATCTACAGTCCTGCTTGACTTCATTCCTGCCTGTCTACAATCCTGCTTGTCTACAATCCTGTTTGTCTACAATCATGCTTGTCTAAAATCCTGTTTGTCGACAATCCTGCTTGTCTACAGTACTGCTTGTCTACAATCCTGTTTGTCTACAATCCTGCCTGTCTACAGTCCTGCTTGTCTACAGTCCTGCTTGTCTAAAGTCCTGCTTGTCTAATGTCCTGCTTGTGTACAGTCCTGCTTGTCTACAGTCCGGCTTGTCTACAATACTGCTTGTCTACAGTCCTGCTTGTCTACAGACCTGCTTGTCTACAATCATGCTTGTCTACAATCCTGCTTGGCTAAAAACCCGTTTGTCTACAATCCTGCTTGTCTACAATCCTGCTTGTCTACAGTCCTGTTTGTCTACAATCCTAATTGTCTGCAGTCCTGCGTAACTACAATCCTGCATGTCTACAGTCCTGTTTGTCTACATTCCTGCTTGTCTACAATCCTGCTTGTCTACAGTCCTGCTTGTCTACAATCCTGCTTGTCTACAATCCTGCTTGTCTACAATCCTGCTTGTCTACAATCCTGCGTGCCTACAGTCCTGTTTGTCTACAATCCTGCTTGTCTACAATCCTGCTTGTCTACAATCCTGCTTGTCTACAATCCTGCTTGTCTACAATCCTGCTTGTCTAAAGTCCTGTTTGTCTACAATCCTGCTTGTCTACAATCCTGCTTGTCTACAGTCCTGCTTGTCTACAATCCTGCTTGTCTACAATCCTGCTTGTCTACAGTCCTGCTTGTCTACCATCCTGTTTGTCAACAGTCCTGCATGTCTTCCGTCCTGCTTGTCTACAGTCCTGCTTGTCTACAGTCCTGCTTGTCAACAGTCCTTCTTGTCTACAATCCTGCTTGTCTACAGTCCTGCTTGTCTACAATCCTGCTTGTCTACAATCCTGCTTGTCTACAGTCCTGCTTGTCTACAGTCCTGCTTGTCTACAATCCTGCTTGTCTACAATCCTGCTTGTCTACAGTCCTCCCTGTCTACAATCTTGCTTGTCTACAATCCTGCTTATCTACAGTCCTGCTTGACTAGAATCCTGCCTGTCGACAATCATGCTTGTCTAAAATCCTGTTTGTCGACAATCCTGCTTGTCTACAGTACTGCTTGTCTACAATCCTGTTTGTCTACAATCCTGCTTGTCTACAGTCCTGCTTGTCTACAGTTCTGCTTGTCTAAAGTCCTGCTTGTCTACAGTCCTGCTTGTGTAAAGTCCTGCTTGTCTACAGTCCTGCTTGTCTACAATCCTGCTTGTCTACAGTCCTGCTTGTCTACAGTCCTGCTTGTCTACAATCCAGCTTGTCTACAATCCTGCTTGTCTAAAAACCTGTTGGTTTACAATCCTGCTTGTCTGCAATCCTGCTTGTCTACAGTCCTGTTTGTCTACAATCCTGATTGTCTGCAGTCCTGCGTGTCTACAATCCTGCATGTCTACAGTCCTGTTTGTCTACAATCCTGCTTGTCTACAATCCTGCTTGTCTACAGTCCTGCTTGTCTACAATCCTGCTTGTCTGCAATCCTGCTTGTCTACAATCATGCTTGTCTACAATCCTGCGTGTCTACAGTCCTGTTTGTCTACAATCCTGCTTGTCTACAATCCTGCTTGTCTACAATCCTGCTTGTCTACAGTCCTGCTTGTCTACAGTCCTGCTTGTCTACAGTCCTGCTTGTCTACAGTGCTGCTTGTCTACAATCCTGCTTGTCTACAGTCCTGCCTGTCTACAGTCCTGCTTGTCTACAATCCTGCTTGTCTACAAACCTGTTTGTCTACAATCCTGCTTGTCTATAGTCCTGCTTGTCTACATTCCTGCTTGTGTACAATCCTGGTTGTCTACAATCCTGCTTGTCTACAATCCTGCTTGTCTACAGTCCTGCTTGTCTGCAATTCTGCTTTTCTACAATCCTGCTTGTCTACAATCCTGTTTGTCTACAATCCTGCGTGTCTTCAATCCTGTTTGTCTACTATCCTGCTTGACCACAATCCTGCTTGTCTACAATCATGCTTGTCTGCAATCCTGTTTGTCTACAGTCCTGCTTGTCTACAATCCTGCTTGTCTACAGTCCTGCTTGTCTACAATCCTGCTTGTCTACAGTCCTGCTTGTCTACAATCCTGCTTGTCTACAGTCCTGCTTGTTTACAATCCTGCTTGTCTACAGTCCTGCTTGTCTACAATCCTGATTGTCTACAGTCCTGCTTGTCTACAATCCTGCTTGTCTACAATCCTGATTGTCTAGACTCCTGAATGTCTACAATCCTGCTTGTCTACAGTCCTGCTTGTCTACAATCCAGCTTGTCTACAATCCTGCTTGTCTACAATCCTGCTTGTCTACAGTCCTGCTTGTCTACAATCCTGTTTGTCAACAGTCCTGCATGTCTCCCGTCCTGCTTGTCTACAGTCCTGCTTGTCTACAGTCCTGCTTGTCAACAGTCCTGCTTGTCTAAAATCCTGCTTGTCTACAGTCCTGCTTGTCTACAATACTGCTTGTCTACAATCCTGCTTGTCTACAGTCCTGCTTGTCTACAATCCTGCTTGTCTACAATCCTGCATGTCTACAATCCTGCTTGTCTACAGTCCTCCCTGTCTACAATCTTCCTTGTCTACAGTCCTGCTTGTCTACAATCCTGCTTATCTACAGTCCTGCTTGAATACAATCCTGCCTGTCTACAATCCTGCTTGTCTACAATCCTGTTTGTCTAAAATCATGCTTGTCTAAAATCCTGCTTGTCTACAATGCTGCGTGTCTACAGACCTGCTTGTCTACAATCCTGCTTGCCTACATTCCTGCTTGTCTACAATCCTGCTTGTCTACAGTCCTGCTTTTCTACAATCCTGCTTGTCTACAATCCTGCTTGTCCACAGTCCTGTTTGTCTACAATCCTGCTTGTCTACAATCCTGCTTGTCTACAGTCCTGCTTGTCTACAATCCTGCTTGTCTACAGTCCTGCTTGTCTACAGTCCTGCTTGTCTACAATCCTGCTTGTCCACAGTCCTGTTTGTCCACAATCCTGCTTGTCTGCAGTCCTGCTTGTCTACAGTCCTGCTTGTCTACAATCCTGTTTGTCTACAATCCTGCTTGCCTACAATCCTGCTTGTCTACAGTCCTGCTTGTATACAATCCTGCTTGTCTACAATCCTGCTTGTCTACAATCCTGTTTGTCTACAATCCTGCGTGTCTACAATCCTGTTTGTCTACAATGCTGCTTGTCTGCAGTCCTCCATTTCTACAGTCCTGCTTGTCTACAATCCTGCGTGTCTGCAATCCTGTTTGTCTACAATCCTGCTTGTCTGCAATCCTGCTTGTCTAAAAACCTGTTTGTCTACAATCCTGCTTGTCTACAATCCTGCTTGTCTACAGTCCTATTTGTCTACAATCCTGATTGTCTGCAGTCCTGCGTGTCTACAATCCTGTTTGTCTACAATCCTGCTTGTCTACAATCCTGCTTGTCTAAAAACCTGTTTGTCTACAATCCTGCTTGTCTACAATCCTGCTTGTCTACAGTCCTGTTTGTCTACAATCCTGATTGTCTGCAGTCCTGCGTGTCTACAATCCTGTTTGTCTACAATCATGCTTGTCTAAAATCCTGTATGTCGACAATCCTGCTCGTCTACAATCCTGCTTGTCTACAGTCCTGCTTGTCTACAGTCCTCCCTGTCTACAATCTTGCTTGTCTACAGTCCTGCTTGTCTACAATCCTGCTTATCTACAGTCCTGCTTGACTACAATCCTGCCTGTCTACAATCCTGCTTGTCTACAATCCTGTTTGTCTACAATCATGCTTGTCTAAAATCCTGTTTGTCGACAATCCTGCTTGTCTACAGTACTGCTTGTCTACAATCCTGTTTGTCTACAATTCTGCCTGTCTACAGTCCTGCTTGTCTACAGTCCTGCTTGTCTACAGTCCTGCTTGTCTAAAGTCCTGCTTGTCTACAGTCCTGATTGTGTACAGTCCTGCTTGTCTACAGTCCTGCTTGTCTACAATCCTGCTTGTCTACAGTCCTGCTTGTCTACCGTCCTGCTTGTCTACAATCCTGCTTGTCTACAATCCTGCTTGTCTAAAAACCTGTTTGTCTACAATCCTGCTTTTTAAAATCCTGCTTGTCTACAGTCCTGCTTGTCTACAGTCCTGCTTGTCTACAGTCCTGTTTGTCTACAATCCTGCATGTCTACAATCCTGCTTGTCTACAATCCAGCTTGTCTACAATCCTGCTTGTCTACAGTCCTGCTTGTCTACAATCCAGCTTGTCTACAATCCTGCTTGTCTACAGTCCTGCTTGTCAAAATCCTGCAAGTCTACAATCCTGCATGTCTACAGTTCTGCTTGTCTACAATCCTGCTTGTCTACAATCCTGCTTGTCTACAATCCTGCTTTTCTACAATAATGCTTGTCTACAGTCATGTTTGTCTACAATCCTGCTTGTCTACAGTCCTGCTTGTCTACAATCCTGCTTGTCTACAATCCTGCTTGTCTACAGTCCTGCTTGTCTACAATCCTGCTTGTCTACAATCCTGCTTGTCTACAATCCTACTTGTGTACAATCCCGCTTGTCTACAGTCCTGCTTGTCTACAATCCTGCTTGTCAACAGTCCTATTTGTCTACAATCCTGCTTGTCTACAGTCCTGCTTCTCTACAGTCCTGTTTGTCTACAATCCTGCTTGTCTACAATCCTGCTTGTCTACAGTC
This sequence comes from Isurus oxyrinchus, assembly GCA_026770705.1. NCBI lineage: Eukaryota > Metazoa > Chordata > Chondrichthyes > Lamniformes > Lamnidae > Isurus > Isurus oxyrinchus. The sequence continues at coordinate 98,759 of JANJGN010000322.1, forward strand.
CTGCTTGTCTACAATCCTGATTGTCTACAATCCTGCTTGTCTACAATCCTGCTTGTCTACAGACCTGTTTGTCTACAGTCCTGTTTGTCTACAATCCTGCTTGTCTACAATCCTGCTTGTCTACAGTCCTGCTTGTCTACAATCCTGCTTGTCTACAATCCTGCTTGTCTACAGTCCTGCTTGTCTACAATCCTGTTTGTCAACAGTCCTGCATGTGTCCCGTCCTGCTTGTCTACAGTCCTGCTTGTCAACAGTCCTGCTTGTCTACAATCCTGTTTGTCAACAGTCCTGCAAGTCTCCCTCCCTGCTTGTCTACAGTCCTGTTTGTCTACAGTCCTGCTTGTCTACAATCCTGCTTGTCTACAGTCCTGCTTGTCTACAATCCTGCTTGTCTACAATCCTGCTTGTCTACAGTCCTGCTTGTCTACAATCCTGCTTGTCTACAATCCTGCTTGTCTACAATCCTGCTTGTCTACAGTCCTCCCTGTCTACAATCCTGCTTGTCTACAGTCCTGCTTGTCTACAATCCTGCTTATCTACAGTCCTGCTTGACTACATTCCTGCCTGTCTACAATCCTGCTTGTCTACAATCCTGTTTGTCTACAATCATGCTTGTCTAAAATCCTGTTTGTCGACAATCCTGCTTGTCTACAGTACTGCTTGTCTACAATCCTGTTTGTCTACAATCCTGCCTGTCTACAGTCCTGCTTGTCTACAGTCCTGCTTGTCTAAAGTCCTGCTTGTCTAATGTCCTGCTTGTGTACAGTCCTGCTTGTCTACAGTCCGGCTTGTCTACAATACTGCTTGTCTACAGTCCTGCTTGTCTACAGACCTGCTTGTCTACAATCCTGCTTGTCAACAGTCCTATTTGTCTACAATCCTGCTTGTCTACAGTCCTGCTTCTCTACAGTCCTGTTTGTCTACAATCCTGCTTGTCTACAATCCTGCTTGTCTACAATCCTGATTGTCTACAATCCTGCTTGTCTACAATCCTGCTTGTCTACAGACCTGTTTGTCTACAGTCCTGTTTGTCTACAATCCTGCTTGTCTACAATCCTGCTTGTCTACAGTCCTGCTTGTCTACAATCCTGCTTGTCTACAATCCTGCTTGTCTACAGTCCTGCTTGTCTACAATCCTGTTTGTCAACAGTCCTGCATGTGTCCCGTCCTGCTTGTCTACAGTCCTGCTTGTCAACAGTCCTGCTTGTCTACAATCCTGTTTGTCAACAGTCCTGCAAGTCTCCCTCCCTGCTTGTCTACAGTCCTGTTTGTCTACAGTCCTGCTTGTCTACAATCCTGCTTGTCTACAGTCCTGCTTGTCTACAATCCTGCTTGTCTACAATCCTGCTTGTCTACAGTCCTGCTTGTCTACAATCCTGCTTGTCTACAATCCTGCTTGTCTACAATCCTGCTTGTCTACAGTCCTCCCTGTCTACAATCCTGCTTGTCTACAGTCCTGCTTGTCTACAATCCTGCTTATCTACAGTCCTGCTTGACTACATTCCTGCCTGTCTACAATCCTGCTTGTCTACAATCCTGTTTGTCTACAATCATGCTTGTCTAAAATCCTGTTTGTCGACAATCCTGCTTGTCTACAGTACTGCTTGTCTACAATCCTGTTTGTCTACAATCCTGCCTGTCTACAGTCCTGCTTGTCTACAGTCCTGCTTGTCTAAAGTCCTGCTTGTCTAATGTCCTGCTTGTGTACAGTCCTGCTTGTCTACAGTCCGGCTTGTCTACAATACTGCTTGTCTACAGTCCTGCTTGTCTACAGACCTGCTTGTCTACAATCATGCTTGTCTACAATCCTGCTTGTCTAAAAACCCGTTTGTCTACAATCCTGCTTGTCTACAATCCTGCTTGTCTACAGTCCTGTTTGTCTACAATCCTGATTGTCTGCAGTCCTGCGTGTCTACAATCCTGCATGTCTACAGTCCTGTTTGTCTACAATCCTGCTTGTCTACAATCCTGCTTGTCTACAGTCCTGCTTGTCTACAATCCTGCTTGTCTACAATCCTGCTTGTCTACAATCCTGCTTGTCTACAATCCTGCGTGCCTACAGTCCTGTTTGTCTACAATCCTGCTTGTCTACAATCCTGCTTGTCTACAATCCTGCTTGTCTACAGTCCTGCTTGTCTACAGTGCTGCTTGTCTACAATCCTGCTTGTCTACAGTCCTGCCTGTCTACAGTCCTGCTTGTCTACAATCCTGCTTGTCTACAAACCTGTTTGTCTACAATCCTGCTTGTCTATAGTCCTGCTTGTCTACTTTCCTGCTTGTGTACAATCCTGCTTGTCTACAATCCTGCTTGTCTACAATCCTGCTTGTATTCAGTCCTGCTTGTCTACAATCCTGCTTTTCTACAATCCTGCTTGTCTACAATCCTGTTTGTCTACAATCCTGCGTGTCTTCAATCCTGTTTGTCTACAATCCTGCTTGTCTACAATCCTGCTTGTCTACAATCCTGCTTGTCTACAATCCTGCTTGTCTACAATCTTGCTTGTCTACAGTCCTGGTTGTCTACAATCCTGCTTGTCTACAGTCCTGCTTGTTTACAATCCTGCTTGTCTACAGTCCTGCTTGTCTACAATCCTGCTTGTCTACAGTCCTGCTTGTCTACAATCCTGCTTGTCTACAGTCCTGCTTGTCTACAATCCTGCTTGTCTACAATTCTTTTTGTCTACAATCCTGCTTGCCTACAATCCTGCTTGTCTACAGTCCAGCTTGTATACAATCCTGCCTGTCTACAATCCTGCTTGTCTACAATCCTGTTTGTCTACAATCCTGCGTGTCTACAATCCTGTTTGTCTACAATGCTGCTTGTCTGCAGTCCTGCATATCTACAGTCCTGCTTGTCTACAATCCTGCCTGTCTACAATCCTGTTTGTCTACAATCCTGCTTGTCTACAATCCTGTTTGTCTACAATCCTGCTTGTCTACAATCCTGCTTGTCTACAATCCTGTTTGTCTACAGTCCTGTTTGTCTACAATCCTGCTTGTCTACAATCCTGCTTATCTCCAGTCCTGCTTGTCTACAATCCTGATTGTCTACAGTCCTGCTTGTCTAAAATCCTGCTTGTCTACAGTTCTGCTTGTTTACAATCCTGCTGGTCTACAGTCCTGCATGTCTACAATCCTGCTTGTCTACAGTCCTGCTTGTCCACAATCCTGCTTGTCTACAGTCCTGTTTGTCTACAATCCTGCTTGTCTGCAGTCCTGCTCGTCTACAGTCCTGCTTGTCTACAATCCAGCTTGTCTACAATCCTGCTTGTCTACATTCCTGCTTGTTTACCATCCTGCTTGTCTACAATCCTGCTTGTCTACAGTCCTGCTTGTCTACAGTCCTGCTTGTCTACAGTCCTGCTTGTCTACAATCCTGCTTGTCTACAATCCTGCTTGTCTACAAACCTGTTTGTCTACAATCCTGCTTGTCTACAAACCTGCTTGTCTACAGTCCTGTTTGTCTACAATCCTGCTTGTCTACAATCCTGATTGTCTGCAGTCCTGCGTGTCTACAATCCTGCATGTCTACAGTCCTGTTTGTCTACAATCCTGCTTGTCTACAATCCTGCTTGTCTACAGTCCTGCTTGTCTACAATCCTGCTTTTCTACAATCCTGCTTGTCTACAATCCTGCTTGTGTACAATCCTGCGTGTCTACAGTCCTGCTTGTCTACAATTCTGCTTGTCTAAAATCCTGCTTGTCTACAATCCTGCTTGTCTACAGTCCTGCTTGTCTACAGTCCTGCTTGTCTACAGTCCTGCTTGTCTACAGTCCTGTTTGTCTACAATCCTGCATGTCTACAGTCCTGCTTGTCTACAATCCAGCTTGTCTACAATCCTGCTTGTCTACAGTCCTGCTTGTCTACAATCCAGCTTGTCTACAATCCTGCTTGTCTACAGTCCTGCTTGTCAAAATCCTGCAAGTCTACAATCCTGCATGTCTACAGTCCTGCTTGTCTACAATCCTGCTTGTCTACAATCCTGCTTGTCTACAATCCTGCTTGTCTACAATAATGCTTGTCTACAGTCCTGTTTGTCTACAATCCTGCTTGTCTACATTCCTGCTTGTCCACAATCCTGCTTGTCTACAATCCTGCTTGTCTACAGTCCTGCTTGTCTACAATCCTGCTTGTCTACAATCCTACTTGTGTACAATCCTGCTTGTCTACAGTCCTAATTGTCTACAATCCTGCTTGTCTACAGTCCTGTTTGTCTACAGTCCTGTTTGTCTACAATCCTGCTTGTCTACAATCCTGCTTGTCTACAGTCCTGCTTCTCTACAATCCTGCTTGTCTACAATCCTGCTTGTCTACAGTCCTGCTTGTCTACAATCCTGTTTGTCAACAGTCCTGCATGTCTCCCGTCCTGCTTGTCTAAAGTCCTGCTTGTCTACAGTCCTGCTTGTCAACAGTCCTGCTTGTCTACAATCCTGCTTGTCTACAGTCCTGCTTGTCTACAATCCTGCTTGTCTACAATCCTGCTTGTCTACAGTCCTGCTCGTCTACAATCCTGCTTGTCCACAATCCTGCTTGTCTACAATCCTGCTTGTCTACAGTCCTCCCTGTCTACAATCTTGCTTGTCTACAGTCCTGCTTGTCTACAATCCTGCTTATCTACAGTCCTGCATGACTAAAATCCTGCCTGTCTACAATCCTGCTTGTCTACAATCCTGTTTGTCTACAATCATGCTTGTCTAAAATCCTGTTTGTCGACAATCCTGCTTGTCTACAGTACTGCTTGTCTACAATCTTGTTTGTCTACAATCCTGCCTGTCTACAGTCCTGCTTGTCTAAAGTCCTGCTTGTCTAAAGTCCTGCTTGTCTACAGTCCTGCTTGTGTACAGTCCTGCTTGTCTACAGTCCTGCTTGTCTACAATCCTACTTGTCTGCAGTCCTGCTTGTCTGCAGTCCTGCTTGTCTACAATCCTGCTTGTCTACAGTCCTGCTTGTCAACAGTCCTGCTTGTCTAAAATCCTGCTTGTCTACAGTCCTGCTTGTCTACAATACTGCTTGTCTACAATCCTGCTTGTCTACAGTCCTGCTTGTCTACAATCCTGCTTGTCTACAATCCTGCATGTCTACAATCCTGCTTGTCTACAGTCCTCCCTGTCTACAATCTTCCTTGTCTACAGTCCTGCTTGTCTACAATCCTGCTTATCTACAGTCCTGCTTGAATACAATCCTGCCTGTCTACAATCCTGCTTGTCTACAATCCTGTTTGTCTAAAATCATGCTTGTCTAAAATCCTGCTTGTCTACAATGCTGCGTGTCTACAGACCTGCTTGTCTACAATCCTGCTTGCCTACATTCCTGCTTGTCTACAATCCTGCTTGTCTACAGTCCTGCTTTTCTACAATCCTGCTTGTCTACAATCCTGCTTGTCCACAGTCCTGTTTGTCTACAATCCTGCTTGTCTACAATCCTGCTTGTCTACAGTCCTGCTTGTCTACAATCCTGCTTGTCTACAGTCCTGCTTGTCTACAGTCCTGCTTGTCTACAATCCTGCTTGTCCACAGTCCTGTTTGTCCACAATCCTGCTTGTCTGCAGTCCTGCTTGTCTACAGTCCTGCTTGTCTACAATCCTGTTTGTCTACAATCCTGCTTGCCTACAATCCTGCTTGTCTACAGTCCTGCTTGTATACAATACTGCTTGTCTACAATCCTGCTTGTCTACAATCCTGTTTGTCTACAATCCTGCGTGTCTACAATCCTGTTTGTCTACAATGCTGCTTGTCTGCAGTCCTGCATTTCTACAGTCCTGCTTGTCTACAATCCTGCGTGTCTGCAATCCTGTTTGTCTACAATCCTGCTTGTCTGCAATCCTGCTTGTCTAAAAACCTGTTTGTCTACAATCCTGCTTGTCTACAATCCTGCTTGTCTACAGTCCTATTTGTCTACAATCCTGATTGTCTGCAGTCCTGCGTGTCTACAATCCTGTTTGTCTACAATCCTGCTTGTCTACAATCCTGCTTGTCTAAAAACCTGTTTGTCTACAATCCTGCTTGTCTACAATCCTGCTTGTCTACAGTCCTGTTTGTCCTCAATCCTGATTGTCTGCAGTCCTGCGTGTCTACAATCCTGTTTGTCTACAATCATGCTTGTCTAAAATCCTGTATGTCGACAATCCTGCTCGTCTACAATCCTGCTTGTCTACAGTCCTGCTTGTCTACAGTCCTCCCTGTCTACAATCTTGCTTGTCTACAGTCCTGCTTGTCTACAATCCTGCTTATCTACAGTCCTGCTTGACTACAATCCTGCCTGTCTACAATCCTGTTTGTCTACAATCCTGTTTGTCTACAATCATGCTTGTCTAAAATCCTGTTTGTCGACAATCCTGCTTGTCTACAGTACTGCTTGTCTACAATCCTGTTTGTCTACAATTCTGCCTGTCTACAGTCCTGCTTGTCTACAGTCCTGCTTGTCTACAGTCCTGCTTGTCTAAAGTCCTGCTTGTCTACAGTCCTGATTGTGTACAGTCCTGCTTGTCTACAGTCCTGCTTGTCTACAATCCTGCTTGTCTACAGTCCTGCTTGTCTACAGTCCTGCTTGTCTACAATCCTGCTTGTCTACAATCCTGCTTGTCTAAAAACCTGTTTGTCTACAATCCTGCTTTTTAAAATCCTGCTTGTCTACAGTCCTGCTTGTCTACAGTCCTGCTTGTCTACAGTCCTGTTTGTCTACAATCCTGCATGTCTACAATCCTGCTTGTCTACAATCCAGCTTGTCTACAATCCTGCTTGTCTACAGTCCTGCTTGTCTACAATCCAGCTTGTCTACAATCCTGCTTGTCTACAGTCCTGCTTGTCAAAATCCTGCAAGTCTACAATCCTGCATGTCTACAGTTCTGCTTGTCTACAATCCTGCTTGTCTACAATCCTGCTTGTCTACAATCCTGCTTTTCTACAATAATGCTTGTCTACAGTCATGTTTGTCTACAATCCTGCTTGTCTACAGTCCTGCTTGTCTACAATCCTGCTTGTCTACAATCCTGCTTGTCTACAGTCCTGCTTGTCTACAATCCTGCTTGTCTACAATCCTGCTTGTCTACAATCCTACTTCTGTACAATCCTGCTTGTCTACAGTCCTGCTTGTCTACAATCCTGCTTGTCAACAGTCCTATTTGTCTACAATCCTGCTTGTCTACAGTCCTGCTTCTCTACAGTCCTGTTTGTCTACAATCCTGCTTGTCTACAATCCTGCTTGTCTACAGTCCTGCTTGTCTACAATCCTGATTGTCTACAATCCTGCTTGTCTACAATCCTGCTTGTCTACAGACCTGTTTGTCTACAGTCCTGTTTGTCTACAATCCTGCTTGTCTACAATCCTGCTTGTCTACAGTCCTGCTTGTCTACAATCCTGCTTGTCTACAATCCTGCTTGTCTACAGTCCTGCTTGTCTACAATCCTGTTTGTCAACAGTCCTGCATGTCTCCCGTCCTGCTTGTCTACAGTCCTGCTTGTCAACAGTCCTGCTTGTCTACAATCCTGTTTGTCAACAGTCCTGCAAGTCTCCCTCCCTGCTTGTCTACAGTCCTGTTTGTCTACAGTCCTGCTTGTGTACAATCCTGCTTGTCTACAGTCCTGCTTGTCTACAATCCTGCTTGTCTACAATCCTGCTTGTCTACAGTCCTGCTTGTCTACAATCCTGCTTGTCTACAATCCTGCTTGTCTACAATCCTGCTTGTCTACAGTCCTCCCTGTCTACAATCCTGCTTGTCTACAGTCCTGCTTGTCTACAATCCTGCTTATCTACAGTCCTGCTTGACTACATTCCTGCCTGTCTACAATCCTGCTTGTCTACAATCCTGTTTGTCTACAATCATGCTTGTCTAAAATCCTGTTTGTCGACAATCCTGCTTGTCTACAGTACTGCTTGTCTACAATCCTGTTTGTCTACAATCCTGCCTGTCTACAGTCCTGCTTGTCTACAGTCCTGCTTGTCTAAAGTCCTGCTTGTCTAATGTCCTGCTTGTGTACAGTCCTGCTTGTCTACAGTCCGGCTTGTCTACAATACTGCTTGTCTACAGTCCTGCTTGTCTACAGACCTGCTTGTCTACAATCATGCTTGTCTACAATCCTGCTTGTCTAAAAACCCGTTTGTCTACAATCTTGCTTGTCTACAATCCTGCTTGTCTACAGTCCTGTTTGTCTACAATCCTGATTGTCTGCAGTCCTGCGTGTCTACAATCCTGCATGTCTACAGTCCTGTTTGTCTACAATCCTGCTTGTCTACAATCCTGCTTGTCTACAGTCCTGCTTGTCTACAATCCTGCTTGTCTACAATCCTGCTTGTCTACAATCCTGCTTGTCTACAATCCTGCGTGCCTACAGTCCTGTTTGTCTACAATCCTGCTTGTCTACAATCCTGCTTGTCTACAATCCTGCTTGTCTACAGTCCTGCTTGTCTACAGTGCTGCTTGTCTACAATCCTGCTTGTCTACAGTCCTGCCTGTCTACAGTCCTGCTTGTCTACAATCCTGCTTGTCTACAAACCTGTTTGTCTACAATCCTGCTTGTCTATAGTCCTGCTTGTCTACTTTCCTGCTTGTGTACAATCCTGCTTGTCTACAATCCTGCTTGTCTACAATCCTGCTTGTATTCAGTCCTGCTTGTCTACAATCCTGCTTTTCTACAATCCTGCTTGTCTACAATCCTGTTTGTCTACAATCCTGCGTGTCTTCAATCCTGTTTGTCTACAATCCTGCTTGTCTACAATCCTGCTTGTCTACAATCCTGCTTGTCTACAATCCTGCTTGTCTACAATCTTGCTTGTCTACAGTCCTGGTTGTCTACAATCCTGCTTGTCTACAGTCCTGCTTGTTTACAATCCTGCTTGTCTACAGTCCTGCTTGTCTACAATCCTGCTTGTCTACAGTCCTGCTTGTCTACAATCCTGCTTGTCTACAGTCCTGCTTGTCTACAATCCTGCTTGTCTACAATTCTTTTTGTCTACAATCCTGCTTGCCTACAATCCTGCTTGTCTACAGTCCAGCTTGTATACAATCCTGCCTGTCTACAATCCTGCTTGTCTACAATCCTGTTTGTCTACAATCCTGCGTGTCTACAATCCTGTTTGTCTACAATGCTGCTTGTCTGCAGTCCTGCATATCTACAGTCCTGCTTGTCTACAATCCTGCCTGTCTACAATCCTGTTTGTCTACAATCCTGCTTGTCTACAATCCTGTTTGTCTACAATCCTGCTTGTCTACAATCCTGCTTGTCTACAATCCTGTTTGTCTACAGTCCTGTTTGTCTACAATCCTGCTTGTCTACAATCCTGCTTATCTCCAGTCCTGCTTGTCTACAATCCTGATTGTCTACAGTCCTGCTTGTCTAAAATCCTGCTTGTCTACAGTTCTGCTTGTTTACAATCCTGCTGGTCTACAGTCCTGCATGTCTACAATCCTGCTTGTCTACAGTCCTGCTTGTCCACAATCCTGCTTGTCTACAGTCCTGTTTGTCTACAATCCTGCTTGTCTGCAGTCCTGCTCGTCTACAGTCCTGCTTGTCTACAATCCAGCTTGTCTACAATCCTGCTTGTCTACAGTCCTGCTTGTTTACCATCCTGCTTGTCTACAATCCTGCTTGTCTACAGTCCTGCTTGTCTACAGTCCTGCTTGTCTACAGTCCTGCTTGTCTACAATCCTGCTTGTCTACAATCCTGCTTGTCTACAAACCTGTTTGTCTACAATCCTGCTTGTCTACAAACCTGCTTGTCTACAGTCCTGTTTGTCTACAATCCTGCTTGTCTACAATCCTGATTGTCTGCAGTCCTGCGTGTCTACAATCCTGCATGTCTACAGTCCTGTTTGTCTACAATCCTGCTTGTCTACAATCCTGCTTGTCTACAGTCCTGCTTGTCTACAATCCTGCTTTTCTACAATCCTGCTTGTCTACAATCCTGCTTGTGTACAATCCTGCGTGTCTACAGTCCTGCTTGTCTACAATTCTGCTTGTCTAAAATCCTGCTTGTCTACAATCCTGCTTGTCTACAGTCCTGCTTGTCTACAGTCCTGCTTGTCTACAGTCCTGCTTGTCTACAGTCCTGTTTGTCTACAATCCTGCATGTCTACAGTCCTGCTTGTCTACAATCCAGCTTGTCTACAATCCTGCTTGTCTACAGTCCTGCTTGTCTACAATCCAGATTGTCTACAATCCTGCTTGTCTACAGTCCTGCTTGTCAAAATCCTGCAAGTCTACAATCCTGCATGTCTACAGTCCTGCTTGTCTACAATCCTGCTTGTCTACAATCCTGCTTGTCTACAATCCTGCTTGTCTACAATAATGCTTGTCTACAGTCCTGTTTGTCTACAATCCTGCTTGTCTACAGTCCTGCTTGTCCACAATCCTGCTTGTCTACAATCCTGCTTGTCTACAGTCCTGCTTGTCTACAATCCTGCTTGTCTACAATCCTACTTGTGTACAATCCTGCTTGTCTACAGTCCTAATTGTCTACAATCCTGCTTGTCTAAAGTCCTGTTTGTCTACAGTCCTGTTTGTCTACAATCCTGCTTGTCTACAATCCTGCTTGTCTACAGTCCTGCTTGTCTACAATCCTGCTTGTCTACAATCCTGCTTGTCTACAGTCCTGCTTGTCTACAATCCTGTTTGTCAACAGTCCTGCATGTCTCCCGTCCTGCTTGTCTAAAGTCCTGCTTGTCTACAGTCCTGCTTGTCAACAGTCCTGCTTGTCTACAATCCTGCTTGTCTACAGTCCTGCTTGTCTACAATCCTGCTTGTCTACAATCCTGCTTGTCTACAGTCCTGCTCGTCTACAATCCTGCTTGTCCACAATCCTGCTTGTCTACAATCCTGCTTGTCTACAGTCCTCCCTGTCTACAATCTTGCTTGTCTACAGTCCTGCTTGTCTACAATCCTGCTTATCTACAGTCCTGCTTGACTAAAATCCTGCCTGTCTACAATCCTGCTTGTCTACAATCCTGTTTGTCTACAATCATGCTTGTCTAAAATCCTGTTTGTCGACAATCCTGCTTGTCTACAGTACTGCTTGTCTACAATCTTGTTTGTCTACAATCCTGCCTGTCTACAGTCCTGCTTGTCTAAAGTCCTGCTTGTCTAAAGTCCTGCTTGTCTACAGTCCTGCTTGTGTACAGTCCTGCTTGTCTACAGTCCTGCTTGTCTACAATCCTACTTGTCTGCAGTCCTGCTTGTCTGCAGTCCTGCTTGTCTACAATCCTGCTTGTCTACAATCCTGCTTGTCTAAAAACATGTTTGTCTACAATCCTGCTTGTCTACAATCCTGCTTGTCTACAGTCCTGTTTGTCTACAATCCTGATTGTCTGCAGTCCTGCGTGTCTACAATCCTGCATGTCTACAGTCCTGTTTGTCTACAATCCTGCTTGTCTACAATCCTGCTTGTCTACAGTCCTGCTTGTCTACAATCCTGCTTGTCTACAATCCTGCTTGTCTACAATCCTGCGTGTCTACAGTCCTGCTTGTCTACAGTCCTGCTTGTCTACAGTGCTGCTTGTCTACAATCCTGCTTGTCTACAGTCCTGCCTGTCTACAGTCCTGCTTGTCTACAATCCTGCTTGTCTACAAACCTGTTTGTCTACAATCCTGCTTGTCTATAGTCCTGCTTGTCTACATTCCTGCTTGTGTACAATCCTGCTTGTCTACAATCCTGCTTGTCTACAATCCTGCTTGTCTACAGTCCTGCTTGTCTACAATCCTGCTTTTCTACAATCCTGCTTGTCTACAATCCTCTTTGTCTACAATCCTGCGTGTCTTCAATCCTGTTTGTCTACAATCCTGCTTGTCTACAATCCTGCTTGTCTACAATCCTGCTTGTCTACAATCCTGATTGTCTACAGTCCTGCTTGTCTACAATCCTGCTTGTCTACAGTCCTGTTTGTCTACAATCCTGCTTGTCTACAGTCCTGCTTGTCTACAATCCTGCTTGTCTACAGTCCTGCTTGTTTACAATCCTGCTTGTCTACAGTCCTGCTTGTCTACAATCCTGCTTGACTACAGTCGTGCTTGTCTACAATCCTGCTTGTCTACAATCCTGATTGTCTAGAGTCCTGAATGTCTACAATCCTGCTTGTCTACAGTCCTGCTTGTCTACAATCCAGCTTGTCTACAATCCTGCTTGTCTACAATCCTGCTTGTCTACAGTCCTGCTTGTCTACAATCCTGTTTGTCAACAGTCCTGCATGTCTCCCGTCCTGCTTGTCTACAGTCCTGCTTGTCTACAGTCCTGCTTGTCAACAGTCCTGCTTGTCTACAATCCTGCTTGTCTACAGTCCTGCTTGTCTACAGTCCTGCTTGTCTACAATCCTGCTTATCTACAGTCCTGCTTGACTACAATCCTGCCTGTCTACAATCCTGCTTGTCTACAAACCTGTTTGTCTACAATCATGCTTGTCTAAAATCCTGCTTGTCTACAATACTGCGTGTCTACAGACCTGCTTGTCTACAATCCTGCTTGCCTACAGTCCTGCTTGTCTACAATCCTGCTTGTTTACAGTCCTGCGTGTCTACAATCCTGCTTGTCTACAATCCTGCTTGTCCACAGTCCTGTTTGTCTACATTCCTGCTTGTCTACAATCCTGCTTGTCTACAGTCCTGCTTGTCTACAATCCTGCTTGTCTACAGTCCTGATTGTCTACAGTCCTGCTTGTCTACAATCCTGCTTGTCCACAGTCCTGTTTGTCCACAATCCTGCTTGTCTGCAGTCCTGCTTGTCTACAGTCCTGCTTGTCGACAATCCTGTTTGTCTGCAATCCTGCTTGCCTACAATCCTGTTTGTCTACAGTCCTGCTTGTAAACAATCCTGCTTGTCTACAATCCTGCATGTCTACAATCCTGTTTGTCTACAATCATGCGTGTCTACAATCCTGTTTGTCTACAATGCTGCTTGTCTGCAGTCCTGCATATCTACAGTCCTGCTTGTCTACAATCCTGCGTGTCTACAATCCTGTTTGTCTACAATCCTGCTTGTCTACAATCCTGCTTGTCTAAAAACCTGTTTGTCTACAATCCTGCTTGTCTACAATCCTGCTTGTCTACTGTCCTGTTTGTCTACAATCTTGATTGTCTGCAGTCCTGCGTGTCTACAATCCTGTTTGTCTACAATCCTCCTTGTCTACAATCCTGCTTGTCTAAAAACCAGTTTGTCTACAATCCTGCTTGTATACAATCCTGCTTGTCTACAGTCCTGTTTGTCTACAATCCTGATTGTCTGCAGTCCTGCGTGTCTACAATACTGTTTGTCTACAATCATGCTTGTCTAAAATCCTGTTTGTCCACAATCCTGCTTGTCTACAATCCTGCTTGTCTACAATCCTGCTTGTCTACAGTCCTCCCTGTCTACAATCTGGTTTGTCTACAGTCCTGCTTGTCTACAATCCTGCTTATCTACAATCCTGCTTGACTACAATCCTGCCTGTCTACAATCCTGCTTGTCTACAATCCTATTTGTCTACAATCATGCTTGTCTAAAATACTGTTTGTCGACAATCCTGCTTGTGTACAGTCCTGCTTGTCTACAGTCCTGCTTGTCTACAATCCTGCTTGTCTACAGTCCTGCTTGTCTACAGTCCTGCTTGTCTAGAATCCTGCTTGTCTACAATCCTGCTTGTCTAAAAACCTGTTTGTCTACAATCCTGCTTGTCTGCAATCCAGCTTGTTTGCAATCCTGCTTGTCTACAGTCCTGTTTGTCCACAATCCTGGTTGTCTACAGTTCTGCTTGTCTACAGTCCTGCTTGTCTACGATCCTGCTTGTCTACAATCCTGCTTGTCTTCAGTCCTGCTTGTTTACAATCCAGCTTGTCTACAATCCTGCTTGTCTACAGTCCTGCTTGTCTACAATCCTGCTTGTCTACAATCCTGCTTGTCTACAGTCCTGCTTGTCTACAATCCTGCTTGTCTACAATCCTGCTTGTCTACAGTCCTGCTTGTCTACAATCCTGCTTGTCAACAGTCCTATTTGTCTACAATCCTGCTTGTCTACAGTCCTGCTTCTCTACAGTCCTGCTTGTCTACAATCCTGCTTGTCTACAATCCTGCTTGTCTACAGTCCTGTTTGTCTACAGTCCTGTTTGTCTACAATCCTGCTTGTCTACAATCCTGCTTGTCTACAGTCCTGCTTGTCTACAATCCTGCCTGTCTACAATCCTGCTTGTCTACAGTCCTGCTTGTCCACAATCCTGTTTGTCAACAGTCCTGCATGTCTCCCGTCCTGCTTGTCTACAGTCATGCTTGTCTACAGTCCTGCTTGTCAACAGTCCTGCTTGTCTACAATCCTGCTTGTCTACAGTCCTGCTTGTCTACAATCCTGCTTGTCTACAATCCTGCTTGTCTACAGTCCTGCATGTCTACAATTCTGCTTGTCTACAATCCTGCTTGTCTACAATCCTGCCTGTCAACAGTCCTCCCTGTCTACAATCTTGCTTGTCTACAGTCCTGCTTGTCTACAATCCTGCTTATCTACAATCCTGCTTGACTACAATCCTGCCTGTCTACAATCCTGCTTGTCTACAATCCTGTTTGTCTACAATCATGCTTGTCTACAATCCTGTGTGTCTACAATCCTGCCTGTCTACAGTCCTGCTTGTCTACAGTCCTGCTTGTCTAAAGTCCTGCTTGTCTACAGTCCTGCTTGTGTACAGTCCTGCTTGTCTACAGTCCTGCTTGTCTACAATCCTGCTTGTCTACAGTCCTGCTTGTCTACAGTCCTGCTTGTCTACAATCCTGCTTGTCTACAATCCTGCTTGTCGAAAAAACTGTTTGTCTACAATCCTGCTTTTCCACAATCCTGCTTGTCTACAGTCCTGTTTGTCGACAATCCTGACTGTCTGCAGTCCTGCGTGTCTACAATCCTGCATGTCTACAGTCGTGTTTGTCTACAATCCTGCTTGTCTACAATCCTGCTTGTCTACAGTCCTGCCTGTCTACAATCCTGCTTGTCTACAATCCTGCTTGTCTACAATCCTGCTTGTCTACAATCCTGCGTGTCTACAGTCCTGTTTGTCTACAATCCTGCTTGTCTACAATCCTGCTTGTCTACAATCCTGCTTGTCTACAGTCCTGCTTGTCTACAGTCCTGCTTGTCTACAGTCCTGCTTGTCTACAGTGCTGCTTGTCTACAATCCTGCTTGTCTGCAGTCCTGCCTGTCTACAGTCCTGCTTGTCTACAATCCTGCTTGTCTACAAACCTGTTTGTCTAAAATCCTACTTGTCTATAGTCCTGCTTGTCTACATTCCTGCTTGTGTACAATCCTGCTTGTCTACAATCCTGCTTGTCTACAATCCTGCTTGTCTACAGTCCTGCTTGTCTACAATCCTGCTTTTCTACAATCCTGCTTGTCTACAGTCCTGTTTGTCTACAATCCTGCGTGTCTTCAATCTTGTTTGTCTACAATCCTGCTTGTCTACAATCCTGCTTGTCTACAATCCTGCTTGTCTACAATCCTGTTTGTCTACAGTCCTGCTTGTCTACAATCCTGCTTGTCTACAGTCCAGCTTGTCTACAATCCTGCTGGTCTACAATCCTGCTTGTCTACAATCCTGCTTGTCTACAGTCCTGCTTGTCTACAATCCTGCTTTTCTACAATCCTGCTTGTCTACAATCCTGTTTGTCTACAATCCTGCGTGTCTTCAATCTTGTTTGTCTACAATCCTGCTTGTCTACAATCCTGCTTGTCTACAATCCTGCTTGTCTACAATCCTGTTTGTCTACAGTCCTGCTTGTCTACAATCCTGCTTGTCTACAATCCTGCTTGTCTACAGTCCTGCTTGTCTACAATCCTGCTTGTCAACAGTCCTATTTGTCTACAATCCTGCTTGTCTACAGTCCTGCTTCTCTACAGTCCTGCTTGTCTACAATCCTGCTTGTCTACAATCCTGCTTGTCTACAATCCTGCTTGTCTACAGTCCTGTTTGTCTACAGTCCTGTTTGTCTACAATCCTGCTTGTCTACAATCCTGCTTGTCTACAGTCCTGCTTGTCTACAATCCTGCTTGTCTACAATCCTGCTTGTCTACAGTCCTGCTTGTCTACAATCCTGTTTGTCAACAGTCCTGCATGTCTCCCGTCCTGCTTGTCTACAGTCATGCTTGTCTACAGTCCTGCTTGTCAACAGTCCTGCTTGTCTACAATCCTGCTTGTCTACAGTCCTGCTTGTCTACAATCCTGCTTGTCTACAATCCTGCTTGTCTACAGTCCTGCTTGTCTACAATCCTGTTTGTCTACAATCCTGCCTTTCTACAGTACTGCTTGTCTACAGTCCTGCTTGTCTAAAGTCCTGCTTGTCTACAGTCCTGCTTGTGTACAGTCCTGCTTGTCTATAATCCTGCTTGTCTACAATCCTGTTTGTCTACAATCTTGCGTGTCTACAATCCTGTTTGTCTACAATCCTGCTTGTCTATAGTCCTGCTTGTCTACAGTCCTGCTTGTGTACAATCCTGCTTGTCTACAATCCTGCTTGTCTACAATCCTGCTTGTCTATAGTCCTGCTTGTCTACAATCCTGCTTTTCTACAATCCTGCTTGTCTAAAATCCTGTTTGTCTACAATCCTGCGTGTCTTCAATCCTGTTTGTCTACAATCCTGCTTGTCTACAATCCGGCTTTTCTACAATCCTGCTTGTCTGCAATCCTGCTTGTCTACAATCCTGTTTGTCTACAGTCCTGCCTGTCTACAATCCTGCTTGTCTACAGTCCTGCTTGTCTACAATCCTGCTTGTCTACAGTCCTGATTGTCTACAATCCTGCTTGTCTACAGTCCTGCTTGTTTACAATCCTGCTTGTCAACAGTCCTGCTTGTCTACAATCCTGCTTGTCTACAGTCCTGCTTGTCTACAATCCTGCTTGTCTACAATCCTGCTTGTCTAGAGTCCTGAATGTCTACAATCCTGCTTGTCTACAGTCCTGCTTGTCTCCAATCCAGCTTGTCTACAATCCTGCTTTTCTACAGTCCTGCTTGTCTACAATCCAGCTTGTCTACCATCCTGCTTGTCTACAGTCCTGCTTGTCTTCAATCCTGCTTGTCTATAATCCTGCTTGTCTAAAGTGCTGCTTGTCTACAATCCTGCTTGTCTACAATCCTGCTTGTCTACAATCCTGCTTGTCTACAGTCCTGCTTGTCTACAATCCTGCTTGTCTACAGTCCTGCTTATCTAGAATCCTGCTTGTCTACAGTCCTGCTTGTCTACAATCCAGCTTGTCCACAATCCTGCTTGTCTACATTCCTGCTTGTCAAAATCCTGCAAGTCTACAATCCTGCATGTCTACAGTCCTGCTTGTGTACAATCCTGCTGGTCAACAATCCTGCTTGTCTACAATCCAGCTTGTCTACAATCCTGCTTGTCTACAGGCCTGTTTGTCTACAATCCTGCTTGTCTACGTTCCTGCTTGTCTACAATGCTGCTTGTCTACAATCCTGCTTTTCTACAGTCCTGCTTGACTATAATCCTGCTTGTCTACAATCCTGCTTCTCTACACACCTGCATGTCTACAATCCTGCTTGTCTACAATCCTGTTTGTCTACAGTCCTGCTTGTCTACAATCCTGCTTGTCTACAGTCCTGCTTGTCTACAATCCTGCTTGTCTACAATCCTGCTTGTCTACAATCCTGCGTGTCTACAGTCCTGTTTGTCTACTATCTTGCTTGTCTACAATCCTGCTTGTCTGCAATCCTGCTTGTCTGCAGTCCTGCTTGTCTACAGTCCTGCTTGTCTGCAGTCCTGCTTGTCTACAGTGCTGCTTGTCTACAATCCTGCTTGTCTACATTCCTGCCTGTCTACAGTCCTGCTTGTCTACAATCCTGCTTGTCTACAAACCTGTTTGTCTACAATCCTGCTTGTCTACAATCCTGCTTGTCTACAGTCCTGCTTGTCGACAATCCTGCATGTCTACAATCCTGCTTGTCTACAATCCTGCTTGTCTACAGTCCTGCTTGTCGACAATCCTGCTTGTCTACAGTCCTGCTTGTCTACAATCCTGCTTGTCTACAATCCTGCTCGTCTACAATCCTGTTTGTCTACAATCCTGCTTGTCTGCAGTCCTGCTTGTCTACAGTCCTGCTTGTCTACAATCCTGCTTGTCTACAATCCTGGTTGTCTACAGTCCTGCTTGTCTACAATCCTGCTTGTCAACAATCCTGCTTTCTACAATCCTGTTTGTCTACAATCCTGCGTGTCTACAAACCTGTTTGTCTACAATCCTGCTTGTCTACAGTCCTGCTTGTCTACAATCCTGCTTTTCTACAATCCTGCTTGTCTACAATCCTGTTTGTCTACAATCCTGCGTGTCTTCAATCCTGTTTGTTTACAATCCTGCTTGTCTACAATCCTGCTTGTCTACAATCCTGCTTGTCTACAATCCTGTTTGTCTACAGTCCTGCTTGTCTACAATCCTGCTTGTCTACAGTCCTGCTTGTCTACAATCCTGCTTGTCTACAGTCCTGCTTGTCTACAATCCTGCTTGTCTACAGTCCTGCTTGTTTACAATCCTGCTTGTCTACAGTCCTGCTTGTCTACAATCCTGCTTGTCTACAGTCCTGCTTGTCTACAATCCTGCTTGTCTACAATCCTGATTGTCTAGAGTCCTGAATGTCTACAATCCTGCTTGTCTGCAGTCCTGCTTGTCTACAATCCAGCTTGTCTACAATCCTGCTTGTCTACAATCCAGCTTGTCTCAGTCCTGCTTGTCTACAATCCTGTTTGTCAACAGTCCTGCATGTCTCCCGTCCTGCTTGTCTACAGTCCTGCTTGTCTACAGTCCTGCTTGTCAACAGTCCTGCTTGTCTACAATCCTGCTTGTCTACAGTCCTGCTTGTCTACAATCCTGCTTGTCTACAATCATGCTTGTCTACAGTCCTGTTGTCTACAATCCTGCTTGTCTACAATCCTGCTTGTCTACAATCCTGCTTGTCTACAGTCCTCCCTGTCTACAATCTTGCTTGTCAACAGTCCTGCTTGTCTACAATCCTGCTTATCTACAGTCCAGCTTGACTACAATCCTGCCTGTCTACAATCCTGCTTGTCTACAATCCTGTTTGTCTACAATCATGCTTGTCTAAAATCTTGCTTGTCTACAATCCTGCTTGTCTACAGTACTGATTGACTACAATCCTGTTTGTCTACAATCCTGCCTTTCTACAGTACTGCTTGTCTACAGTCCTGCTTGTCTAAAGTCCTGCTTGTCTACAGTCCTGCTTGTGTACAGTCCTGCTTGTCTATAATCCTGCTTGTCTACAATCCTGTTTGTCTACAATCTTGCGTGTCTACAATCCTGTTTGTCTACAATCCTGCTTGTCTATAGTCCTGCTTGTCTACAGTCCTGCTTGTGTACAATCCTGCTTGTCTACAATCCTGCTTGTCTACAATCCTGCTTGTCTATAGTCCTGCTTGTCTACAATCCTGCTTTTCTACAATCCTGCTTGTCTAAAATCCTGTTTGTCTACAATCCTGCGTGTCTTCAATCCTGTTTGTCTACAATCCTGCTTGTCTACAATCCGGCTTTTCTACAATCCTGCTTGTCTGCAATCCTGCTTGTCTACAATCCTGTTTGTCTACAGTCCTGCCTGTCTACAATCCTGCTTGTCTACAGTCCTGCTTGTCTACAATCCTGCTTGTCTACAGTCCTGCTTGTTTACAATCCTGCTTGTCAACAGTCCTGCTTGTCTACAATCCTGCTTGTCTACAGTCCTGCTTGTCTACAATCCTGCTTGTCTACAATCCTGCTTGTCTAGAGTCCTGAATGTCTACAATCCTGCTTGTCTACAGTCCTGCTTGTCTCCAATCCAGCTTGTCTACAATCCTGCTTTTCTACAGTCCTGCTTGTCTACAGTCCAGCTTGTCTACCATCCTGCTTGTCTACAGTCCTGCTTGTCTTCAATCCTGCTTGTCTATAATCCTGCTTGTCTAAAGTGCTGCTTGTCTACAATCCTGCTTGTCTACAATCCTGCTTGTCTACAATCCTGCTTGTCTACAGTCCTGCTTGTCTACAATCCTGCTTGTCTACAGTCCTGCTTATCTAGAATCCTGCTTGTCTACAGTCCTGCTTGTCTACAATCCAGCTTGTCCACAATCCTGCTTGTCTACATTCCTGCTTGTCAAAATCCTGCAAGTCTACAATCCTGCATGTCTACAGTCCTGCTTGTGTACAATCCTGCTGGTCAACAATCCTGCTTGTCTACAATCCAGCTTGTCTACAATCCTGCTTGTCTACAGTCCTGTTTGTCTACAATCCTGCTTGTCTACGTTCCTGCTTGTCTACAATGCTGCTTGTCTACAATCCTGCTTTTCTACAGTCCTGCTTGACTATAATCCTGCTTGTCTACAATCCTGCTTCTCTACACTCCTGCATGTCTACAATCCTGCTTGTCTACAGTCCTGTTTGTCTACAATCCTGCTTGTCTACGTTCCTGCTTGTCTACAATGCTGCTTGTCTACAATCCTGCTTTTCTACAGTCCTGCTTGACTATAATCCTGCTTGTCTACAATCCTGCTTCTCTACACTCCTGCATGTCTACAATCCTGCTTGTCTACAATCCTGCTTTTCTACAGTCCTGCTTGTCTACAATCCTGCTTGTCTACAATCCTGCTTGTCTACAATCCTGCTTGTCTACAATCCTGCGTGTCTACAGTCCTGTTTGTCTACAATCCTGCTTGTCTACAATCCTGCTTGTCTACAATCCTGCTTGTCTGCAGTCCTGCTTTTCTACAGTCCTCCTTGTCTACAGTCCTGCTTGTCTACAGTGCTGCTTGTCTACAATCCTGCTTGTCTACATTCCTGCCTGTCTACAGTCCTGCTTGTCTACAATCCTGCTTGTCTACAAACCTGTTTGTCTACAATCCTGCTTGTCTACAATCCTGCTTGTCGACAATCCTGCTTGTCTACAATCCAGCTTGTCTATAATCCTGCTTGTCTACAGTCCTGCTTGTCTACAATCCTGCTTGTCTACAATCCTGCTTGTCTACAATCCTGTTTGTCTACAATCCTGCTTGTCTGCAGTCCTGCTTGTCTACAGTCCTGCTTGTCTACAATCCTGCTTGTCTACAATCCTGGTTGTCTACAGTCCTGCTTGTCTACAATCCTGCTTGTCTACAATCCTGCTTTCTACAATCCTGTTTGTCTACAATCCTGCGTGTCTACAAACCTGTTTGTCTAAAATCCTGCTTGTCTACAGTCCTGCTTGACTAAAATCCTGCTTTTCTACAATCCTGCTTGTCTACAATCCTGTTTGTCTACAATCCTGCGTGTCTTCAATCCTGTTTGTTTACAATCCTGCTTGTCTACAATCCTGCTTGTCTACAATCCTGCTTGTCTACAATCCTGTTTGTCTACAGTCCTGCTTGTCTACAATCCTGCTTGTCTACAGTCCTGCTTGTCTACAATCCTGCTTGTCTACAGTCCTGCTTGTCTACAATCCTGCTTGTCTACAGTCCTGCTTGTTTACAATCCTGCTTGTCTACAGTACTGCTTGTCTACAATCCTGCTTGTCTACAGTCCTGCTTGTCTACAATCCTGCTTGTCTACAATCCTGATTGTCTAGAGTCCTGAATGTCTACAATCCTGCTTGTCTGCAGTCCTGCTTGTCTACAATCCAGCTTGTCTACAATCCTGCTTGTCTACAATCCAGCTTGTCTCAGTCCTGCTTGTCTACAATCCTGTTTGTCAACAGTCCTGCATGTCTCCCGTCCTGCTTGTCTACAGTCCTGCTTGTCCACAGTACTGCTTGTCAACAGTCCTGCTTGTCTACAATCCTGCTTGTCTACAGTCCTGCTTGTCTACAATCCTGCTTGTCTACAATCGTGCTTGTCTACAGTCCTGTTGTCTACAATCCTGCTTGTCTACAATCCTGCTTGTCTACAATCCTGCTTGTCTACAGTCCTCCCTGTCTACAATCTTCCTTGTCAACAGTCCTGCTTGTCTACAATCCTTCTTATCTACAGTCCTGCTTGACTACAATCCTGCCTGTCTACAATCCTGCTTGTCTACAATCCTGTTTGTCTACAATCATGGTTGTCTAAAATCCTGCTTGTCTACAATCCTGCTTGTCTACAGTACTGATTGACTACAATCCTGTTTGTCTACAATCCTGCCTGTCTACAGTACTGCTTGTCTACAGTCCTGCTTGTCTAAAGTCCTGCTTGTCTACAGTCCTGCTTGTCTACAATCCTGTTTGTCTACAATCTTGCGTGTCTACAATCCTGCTTGTCTACAATCCTGCTTGTCTATAGTCCTGCTTGTCTGCAGTCCTGCTTGTGTACAATCCTGCTTGTCTACAATCCTGCTTGTCTATAGTCCTGCTTGTCTGCAGTCCTGCTTGTGTACAATCCTGCTTGTCTACAATCCTGCTTGTCTACAATCCTGCTTGTCTATAGTCCTGCTTGTCTACAATCCTGCTTTTCTACAATCCTGCTTGTCTAAAATCCTGTTTGTCTACAATCCTGCGTGTCTTCAATCCTGTTTGTCTACAATCCTGCTTGTCTACAATCCTGCTTTTCTACAATCCTGCTTGTCTGCAATCCTGCTTGTCTACAATCCTGTTTGTCTACAGTCCTGCTTGTCTACAATCCTGCTTGTCTACAGTCCTGCTTGTCTACAATCCTGCTTGTCTACAATCCTGCTTGTCTACAGCCCTGCTTGTTTACAATCCTGCTTGTCTACAGTCCTGCTTGTCTACAATCCTGCTTGTCTGCAGTCCTGCTTGTCTACAATCCTGCTTGTCTACAATCCTGCTTGTCTAGAGTCCTGAATGTCTACAATCCTGCTTGTCTACAGTCCTGCTTGTCTACAATCCTGCTTGTCTACAATCCTGCTTGTCTAGAGTCCTGAATGTCTACAATCCTGCTTGTCTACAATCCTGCTTGTCTACAATCCTGCTTGTCTACAGTCCTGCTTGTCTACAATCCTGCTTGTCTACAGTCCTGCTTATCTAGAATCCTGCTTGTCTACAGTCCTGCTTGTCTACAATCCAGCTTGTCCACAATCCTGCTTGTCTACAGTCCTGCTTGTCAAAATCCTGCAAGTCTACAATCCTGCATGTCTACAGTTTTGCTTGTGTACAATTCTGCTGGTCACCAATCCTGCTTGTCTACAATCCTGCTTGTCTACAATCCTGCTTGTCTACAGTCCTGTTTGTCTAAAATCCTGCTTGTCTACAATCCTGCTTGTCTACAGTCCTCCCTGTCTACAATCCTGTATGTCTAAAATCCTGCATGTCTACAGTCCTGCTTGTCTACAGTCCTGCTTGTCTACAATGCTGCTTGTCTACAATCCTGCTTTTCTACAGTCCTGCTTGACTATAATCCTGCTTGTCTACAATCCTGCTTCTCTACACTCCTGCATGTCTACAATCCTGCTTGTCTACAATCCTGTTTGTCTACAATCCTGCTTGTCTACAGTCCTGTTTGTCTACAATCCTGCTTTTCAACAGTCCTGCTTGTCTACAATCCTGCTTGTCTACAATCCTGCTTGTCTACAGTCCTGTTTGTCTACAATTCTGCTTGTCTACAATCCTGCTTGTCTACAATCCTGCTTGTCTACAATCCTGCTTGTCTACAATCCTGCTTGTCTACAGTCCTGCTTGTCTACAATCCTGCTTGTCTACAGTCCTGTTTGTCTACAATCCTGCTTGTCTACAATGCTGCTTGTCTACAGTCCTGCTTGTCTACAATCCTGCTTGTCTACAATCCTGCTTTTCAACAGTCCTGCTTGTCTACAATCCTGCTTGTCTACAATCCTGCTTGTCTACAATCCTGCTTGTCTACCGTCCTGCTTGTCTACAGTCCTGCTTGTCTACAATCCTGCTTGTCTACAGTCCTGCTTGTCGACAATCCTGCTTGTCTACAATCCTGCTTGTCTACAATCCTGCTTGTCTACAGTCCTGCTTGTCTACAGTCCTGCTGGTCTACAATCCTGCTTGTCTGCAATCCTGCTTGTCAACAATCCTGTTTGTCTACAATCCTGCTTGTCTACAAACCTGCTTTTCAACAGTCCTGCTTGTCTACAATCCTGCTTGTCTACAATCCTGCTTGTCTGCAGTCATGCTTGTCTGTTGTCCTGCTTGTCTACAATCCTGCTTGTCTACAGTGCTGTTTGTCTACAATCCTGCTTGTCTACAATCCTGCTTGTCTACAGTCCTGCTTGTCTACAATCCTGCTTGTCTACAATCCTGCTTGTCTACAATCCTGCATGTCTGCAGTCCTGCTTGTCTACAATCGTGCTTGCCCACAGTCCTGCTTGTCTACAATCCTGCTTGTCCACAATCCTGCTTGTCTACAATCCTGCTTGTCTACAGTCCTGCTTGTCTACAGTCCTGCTTGTCCACAATCCTTTTTGTCTACATCCCTGTTTGTCTACAATCCTGCTTGTCTGCAATCCTGCTTCTCTACAATCCTCCTTGTCTACAATCCTGCTTGTCTACAATCCTGCTTGTCTACAATCCTGTATGTCTACAGTCCTGTTTGTCTACAATCCTGCTTGTCTACAATCCTGCTTGTCTACAATCCTGCTTGTCTACAATGCTGCTTGTCTAGAGTCCTGAATGTCTACAATCCTGCTTGTCTACAGTCCTGCTTGTCTCCAATCCAGCTTGTCTACAATCCTGCTTTTCTAAAGTCCTGCTTGTCTACAATCCAGCTTGTCTACAGTCCTGCTTGTCTTCAATCCTGCTTGTCTACAATCCTGCTTGTCTAAAGTGCTGCTTGTCTACAATCCTGCTTGACTACAATCCTGCTTGTCTACAATCCTGCTTGTCTACAGTCCTGCTTGTCTACAATCCTGCTTGTCTACAATCCTGCTTGTCTACAGTCCTGCTTGTCTACAGTCCTGCTTGTCCACAATCCTTTTTGTCTACAACCCTGTTTGTCTACAATCCTGCTTGTCTACAATCCTGCTTCCCTACAATCCTCCTTGTCTACAATCCTGCTTGTCTACAGTCCTGCTTGTCTAGAATCCTGCTTGTCTACAATCCTGCTTGTCTACAGTCCTGCTTGTCTACAGTCCTGCTTGTCCACAATCCTTTTTGTCTACAACCCTGTTTGTCTACAATCCTGCTTGTCTACAATCCTGCTTCCCTACAATCCTCCTTGTCTACAATCCTGCTTGTCTACAGCCCTGCTTGTTTACAATCCTGCTTGTCTACAGTCCTGCTTGTCTACAATCCTGCTTGTCTACAGTCCTGCTTGTCTACAATCCTGCTTGTCTACAATCCTGTATGTCTACAGTCCTGTTTGTCTACAATCCTGCTTGTCTACAATCCTGCTTGTCTACAGTCCTGCTTGTCTACAATCCTGCTTGTCTACAATCCAGCTTGTCTACAGTCCTGCTTGTCTTCAATCCTGCTTGTCTACAATCCTGCTTGTCTAAAGTGCTGCTTGTCTACAATCCTGCTTGTCTACAATCCTGCTTGTCTACAGTCCTGCATGTCTGGAATGCTGCTTGTCTACAGTCCTGCTTGTCTAGAATCCTGCTTGTCTACAATCCTGCTTGTCTACAGTCCTGCTTGTCTACAGTCCTGCTTGTCCACAATCCTTTTTGTCTACAACCCTGTTTGTCTACAATCCTGCTTGTCTACAATCCTGCTTCCCTACAATCCTCCTTGTCTACAATCCTGCTTGTCTACAATCCTGCTTGTCTACAATCCAGCTTGTCCACAATCCTGCTTGTCTACAGTCCTGCTTATCTAGAATCCTGCTTGTCTACAGTCCTGCTTGTCTACAATCCAGCTTGTCCACAATCCTGCTTGTCTACATTCCTGCTTGTCAAAATCCTGCAAGTCTACAATCCTGCATGTCTACAGTCCTGCTTGTGTACAATCCTGCTGGTCAACAATCCTGCTTGTCTACAATCCAGCTTGTCTACAATCCTGCTTGTCTACAGTCCTGTTTGTCTACAATCCTGCTTGTCTACGTTCCTGCTTGTCTACAATGCTGCTTGTCTACAATCCTGCTTTTCTACAGTCCTGCTTGACTATAATCCTGCTTGTCTACAATCCTGCTTCTCTACACTCCTGCATGTCTACAATCCTGCTTGTCTACAGTCCTGTTTGTCTACAATCCTGCTTGTCTACGTTCCTGCTTGTCTACAATGCTGCTTGTCTACAATCCTGCTTTTCTACAGTCCTGCTTGACTATAATCCTGCTTGTCTACAATCCTGCTTCTCTACACTCCTGCATGTCTACAATCCTGCTTGTCTACAATCCTGCTTTTCTACAGTCCTGCTTGTCTACAATCCTGCTTGTCTACAATCCTGCTTGTCTACAATCCTGCTTGTCTACAATCCTGCGTGTCTACAGTCCTGTTTGTCTACAATCCTGCTTGTCTACAATCCTGCTTGTCTACAATCCTGCTTGTCTGCAGTCCTGCTTTTCTACAGTCCTCCTTGTCTACAGTCCTGCTTGTCTACAGTGCTGCTTGTCTACAATCCTGCTTGTCTACATTCCTGCCTGTCTACAGTCCTGCTTGTCTACAATCCTGCTTGTCTACAAACCTGTTTGTCTACAATCCTGCTTGTCTACAATCCTGCTTGTCGACAATCCTGCTTGTCTACAATCCAGCTTGTCTATAATCCTGCTTGTCTACAGTCCTGCTTGTCTACAATCCTGCTTGTCTACAATCCTGCTTGTCTACAATCCTGTTTGTCTACAATCCTGCTTGTCTGCAGTCCTGCTTGTCTACAGTCCTGCTTGTCTACAATCCTGCTTGTCTACAATCCTGGTTGTCTACAGTCCTGCTTGTCTACAATCCTGCTTGTCTACAATCCTGCTTTCTACAATCCTGTTTGTCTACAATCCTGCGTGTCTACAAACCTGTTTGTCTAAAATCCTGCTTGTCTACAGTCCTGCTTGACTAAAATCCTGCTTTTCTACAATCCTGCTTGTCTACAATCCTGTTTGTCTACAATCCTGCGTGTCTTCAATCCTGTTTGTTTACAATCCTGCTTGTCTACAATCCTGCTTGTCTACAATCCTGCTTGTCTACAATCCTGTTTGTCTACAGTCCTGCTTGTCTACAATCCTGCTTGTCTACAGTCCTGCTTGTCTACAATCCTGCTTGTCTACAGTCCTGCTTGTCTACAATCCTGCTTGTCTACAGTCCTGCTTGTTTACAATCCTGCTTGTCTACAGTACTGCTTGTCTACAATCCTGCTTGTCTACAGTCCTGCTTGTCTACAATCCTGCTTGTCTACAATCCTGATTGTCTAGAGTCCTGAATGTCTACAATCCTGCTTGTCTGCAGTCCTGCTTGTCTACAATCCAGCTTGTCTACAATCCTGCTTGTCTACAATCCAGCTTGTCTCAGTCCTGCTTGTCTACAATCCTGTTTGTCAACAGTCCTGCATGTCTCCCGTCCTGCTTGTCTACAGTCCTGCTTGTCCACAGTACTGCTTGTCAACAGTCCTGCTTGTCTACAATCCTGCTTGTCTACAGTCCTGCTTGTCTACAATCCTGCTTGTCTACAATCGTGCTTGTCTACAGTCCTGTTGTCTACAATCCTGCTTGTCTACAATCCTGCTTGTCTACAATCCTGCTTGTCTACAGTCCTCCCTGTCTACAATCTTCCTTGTCAACAGTCCTGCTTGTCTACAATCCTTCTTATCTACAGTCCTGCTTGACTACAATCCTGCCTGTCTACAATCCTGCTTGTCTACAATCCTGTTTGTCTACAATCATGGTTGTCTAAAATCCTGCTTGTCTACAATCCTGCTTGTCTACAGTACTGATTGACTACAATCCTGTTTGTCTACAATCCTGCCTGTCTACAGTACTGCTTGTCTACAGTCCTGCTTGTCTAAAGTCCTGCTTGTCTACAGTCCTGCTTGTCTACAATCCTGTTTGTCTACAATCTTGCGTGTCTACAATCCTGCTTGTCTACAATCCTGCTTGTCTATAGTCCTGCTTGTCTGCAGTCCTGCTTGTGTACAATCCTGCTTGTCTACAATCCTGCTTGTCTATAGTCCTGCTTGTCTGCAGTCCTGCTTGTGTACAATCCTGCTTGTCTACAATCCTGCTTGTCTACAATCCTGCTTGTCTATAGTCCTGCTTGTCTACAATCCTGCTTTTCTACAATCCTGCTTGTCTAAAATCCTGTTTGTCTACAATCCTGCGTGTCTTCAATCCTGTTTGTCTACAATCCTGCTTGTCTACAATCCTGCTTTTCTACAATCCTGCTTGTCTGCAATCCTGCTTGTCTACAATCCTGTTTGTCTACAGTCCTGCTTGTCTACAATCCTGCTTGTCTACAGTCCTGCTTGTCTACAATCCTGCTTGTCTACAATCCTGCTTGTCTACAGCCCTGCTTGTTTACAATCCTGCTTGTCTACAGTCCTGCTTGTCTACAATCCTGCTTGTCTACAGTCCTGCTTGTCTACAATCCTGCTTGTCTACAATCCTGCTTGTCTAGAGTCCTGAATGTCTACAATCCTGCTTGTCTACAGTCCTGCTTGTCTACAATCCTGCTTGTCTACAATCCTGCTTGTCTAGAGTCCTGAATGTCTACAATCCTGCTTGTCTACAATCCTGCTTGTCTACAATCCTGCTTGTCTACAGTCCTGCTTGTCTACAATCCTGCTTGTCTACAGTCCTGCTTATCTAGAATCCTGCTTGTCTACAGTCCTGCTGGTCTACAATCCAGCTTGTCCACAATCCTGCTTGTCTACAGTCCTGCTTGTCAAAATCCTGCAAGTCTACAATCCTGCATGTCTACAGTTTTGCTTGTGTACAATTCTGCTGGTCACCAATCCTGCTTGTCTACAATCCTGCTTGTCTACAATCCTGCTTGTCTACAGTCCTGTTTGTCTAAAATCCTGCTTGTCTACAATCCTGCTTGTCAACAGTCCTCCCTGTCTACAATCCTGTATGTCTAAAATCCTGCATGTCTACAGTCCTGCTTGTCTACAGTCCTGCTTGTCTACAATGCTGCTTGTCTACAATCCTGCTTTTCTACAGTCCTGCTTGACTATAATCCTGCTTGTCTACAATCCTGCTTCTCTACACTCCTGCATGTCTACAATCCTGCTTGTCTACAATCCTGTTTGTCTACAATCCTGCTTGTCTACAGTCCTGTTTGTCTACAATCCTGCTTTTCAACAGTCCTGCTTGTCTACAATCCTGCTTGTCTACAATCCTGCTTGTCTACAGTCCTGTTTGTCTACAATTCTGCTTGTCTACAATCCTGCTTGTCTACAATCCTGCTTGTCTACAATCCTGCTTGTCTACAATCCTGCTTGTCTACAGTCCTGCTTGTCTACAATCCTGCTTGTCTACAGTCCTGTTTGTCTACAATCCTGCTTGTCTACAATGCTGCTTGTCTACAGTCCTGCTTGTCTACAATCCTGCTTGTCTACAATCCTGCTTTTCAACAGTCCTGCTTGTCTACAATCCTGCTTGTCTACAATCCTGCTTGTCTACAATCCTGCTTGTCTACCGTCCTGCTTGTCTACAGTCCTGCTTGTCTACAATCCTGCTTGTCTACAGTCCTGCTTGTCGACAATCCTGCTTGTCTACAATCCTGCTTGTCTACAATCCTGCTTGTCTACAGTCCTGCTTGTCTACAGTCCTGCTGGTCTACAATCCTGCTTGTCTGCAATCCTGCTTGTCAACAATCCTGTTTGTCTACAATCCTGCTTGTCTACAAACCTGCTTTTCAACAGTCCTGCTTGTCTACAATCCTGCTTGTCTACAATCCTGCTTGTCTGCAGTCATGCTTGTCTGTTGTCCTGCTTGTCTACAATCCTGCTTGTCTACAGTGCTGTTTGTCTACAATCCTGCTTGTCTACAATCCTGCTTGTCTACAGTCCTGCTTGTCTACAATCCTGCTTGTCTACAATCCTGCTTGTCTACAATCCTGCATGTCTGCAGTCCTGCTTGTCTACAATCGTGCTTGCCCACAGTCCTGCTTGTCTACAATCCTGCTTGTCCACAATCCTGCTTGTCTACAATCCTGCTTGTCTACAGTCCTGCTTGTCTACAGTCCTGCTTGTCCACAATCCTTTTTGTCTACATCCCTGTTTGTCTACAATCCTGCTTGTCTGCAATCCTGCTTCTCTACAATCCTCCTTGTCTACAATCCTGCTTGTCTACAATCCTGCTTGTCTACAATCCTGTATGTCTACAGTCCTGTTTGTCTACAATCCTGCTTGTCTACAATCCTGCTTGTCTACAATCCTGCTTGTCTACAATGCTGCTTGTCTAGAGTCCTGAATGTCTACAATCCTGCTTGTCTACAGTCCTGCTTGTCTCCAATCCAGCTTGTCTACAATCCTGCTTTTCTAAAGTCCTGCTTGTCTACAATCCAGCTTGTCTACAGTCCTGCTTGTCTTCAATCCTGCTTGTCTACAATCCTGCTTGTCTAAAGTGCTGCTTGTCTACAATCCTGCTTGACTACAATCCTGCTTGTCTACAATCCTGCTTGTCTACAGTCCTGCTTGTCTACAATCCTGCTTGTCTACAATCCTGCTTGTCTACAGTCCTGCTTGTCTACAGTCCTGCTTGTCCACAATCCTTTTTGTCTACAACCCTGTTTGTCTACAATCCTGCTTGTCTACAATCCTGCTTCCCTACAATCCTCCTTGTCTACAATCCTGCTTGTCTACAGTCCTGCTTGTCTAGAATCCTGCTTGTCTACAATCCTGCTTGTCTACAGTCCTGCTTGTCTACAGTCCTGCTTGTCCACAATCCTTTTTGTCTACAACCCTGTTTGTCTACAATCCTGCTTGTCTACAATCCTGCTTCCCTACAATCCTCCTTGTCTACAATCCTGCTTGTCTACAGCCCTGCTTGTTTACAATCCTGCTTGTCTACAGTCCTGCTTGTCTACAATCCTGCTTGTCTACAGTCCTGCTTGTCTACAATCCTGCTTGTCTACAATCCTGTATGTCTACAGTCCTGTTTGTCTACAATCCTGCTTGTCTACAATCCTGCTTGTCTACAGTCCTGCTTGTCTACAATCCTGCTTGTCTACAATCCAGCTTGTCTACAGTCCTGCTTGTCTTCAATCCTGCTTGTCTACAATCCTGCTTGTCTAAAGTGCTGCTTGTCTACAATCCTGCTTGTCTACAATCCTGCTTGTCTACAGTCCTGCATGTCTGGAATGCTGCTTGTCTACAGTCCTGCTTGTCTAGAATCCTGCTTGTCTACAATCCTGCTTGTCTACAGTCCTGCTTGTCTACAGTCCTGCTTGTCCACAATCCTTTTTGTCTACAACCCTGTTTGTCTACAATCCTGCTTGTCTACAATCCTGCTTCCCTACAATCCTCCTTGTCTACAATCCTGCTTGTCTACAATCCTGCTTGTCTACAATCCTGTATGTCTACAGTCCTGTTTGTCTACAATCCTGCTTGTCTACAATCCTGCTTGTCTACAGTCCTGCTTGTCTACAATCCTGCTTGACTACAGTCCTGCTTGTCTACAATCCTGCTTGTCTACAGTCCTGCTTGTTTACAATCCTGCTTGTCTACAGTCCTGCTTGTCTACAATCCTGCTTGTCTAGAGTCCTGCTTGTCTACAATCCAGCTTGTCTACAATCCTGCTTGTCTACAGTCCTGCTTGTCAAAATCCTGCAAGTCTACAATCCTGCATGTCTACAGTCCTGCTTGTCTACAATCCTGCTTGTCTACAATCCTGCTTTTCTACAATCCTGTTTGTCTACAATCCTGCTTGTCTACAGTCCTGCTTGTCTACAATCCTGCTTGTCTACAATCCAGCTTATCTACAATCCTGCTTGTCTACAATCCTGCTTGTCAAAATCCTGCAAGTCTACAATCCTGCATGTCTACAGTCCTGCTTGTCTACAATCCTGCTTGTCTACAATCCTGCTTGTCTACAATCCTGCTTGTCTACAATCCTGCTTGTCTACAGTCCTGCTTGTCTACAGTCCTGCTTGTCTACAATCCTGCTTGTCAACAATCCTGTTTGTCTACAATAATGCTTGTCTACAATCCTGCTTTTCAACAGTCCTGCTTGTCTACAATCCTGCTTGTCCACAATCCTGCTTCTCTACATTCCTGCTTGTCTACAGTCCTGCTTGTCTACAATCGTGCTTGTCTACAGTGCTGTTTGTCTACAATCCTGCCTGTCTACAATCCTGCTTGTCTACAGTCCTGCTTGTCTACAATCCTGCTTGTCTACAATCCTGCTTGTCTGCAATCCTGCTTGTCTGCAGTCCTGCTTGTGTACAATCCTGCTTGTCTACAATCCTGCTTGTCTACAATCCTGCTTGTCTATAGTCCTGCTTGTCTACAATCCTGCTTTTCTACAATCCTGCTTGTCTAAAATCCTGTTTGTCTACAATCCTGCGTGTCTTCAATCCTGTTTGTCTACAATCCTGCTTGTCTACAATCCTGCTTTTCTACAATCCTGCTTGTCTGCAATCCTGCTTGTCTACAATCCTGTTTGTCTACAGTCCTGCTTGTCTACAATCCTGCTTGTCTACAGTCCTGCTTGTCTACAATCCTGCTTGTCTACAATCCTGCTTGTCTACAGCCCTGCTTGTTTACAATCCTGCTTGTCTACAGTCCTGCTTGTCTACAATCCTGCTTGTCTACAGTCCTGCTTGTCTACAATCCTGCTTGTCTACAATCCTGCTTGTCTAGAGTCCTGAATGTCTACAATCCTGCTTGTCTACAGTCCTGCTTGTCTACAATCCTGCTTGTCTACAATCCTGCTTGTCTAGAGTCCTGAATGTCTACAATCCTGCTTGTCTACAATCCTGCTTGTCTACAATCCTGCTTGTCTACAGTCCTGCTTGTCTACAATCCTGCTTGTCTACAGTCCTGCTTATCTAGAATCCTGCTTGTCTACAGTCCTGCTTGTCTACAATCCAGCTTGTCCACAATCCTGCTTGTCTACAGTCCTGCTTGTCAAAATCCTGCAAGTCTACAATCCTGCATGTCTACAGTTTTGCTTGTGTACAATTCTGCTGGTCACCAATCCTGCTTGTCTACAATCCTGCTTGTCTACAATCCTGCTTGTCTACAGTCCTGTTTGTCTAAAATCCTGCTTGTCTACAATCCTGCTTGTCTACAGTCCTCCCTGTCTACAATCCTGTATGTCTAAAATCCTGCATGTCTACAGTCCTGCTTGTCTACAGTCCTGCTTGTCTACAATGCTGCTTGTCTACAATCCTGCTTTTCTACAGTCCTGCTTGACTATAATCCTGCTTGTCTACAATCCTGCTTCTCTACACTCCTGCATGTCTACAATCCTGCTTGTCTACAATCCTGTTTGTGTACAATCCTGCTTGTCTACAGTCCTGTTTGTCTACAATCCTGCTTTTCAACAGTCCTGCTTGTCTACAATCCTGCTTGTCTACAATCCTGCTTGTCTACAGTCCTGTTTGTCTACAATCCTGCTTGTCTACAATCCTGCTTGTCTACAATCCTGCTTGTCTACAATCCTGCTTGTCTACAGTCCTGCTTGTCTACAATCCTGCTTGTCTACAGTCCTGTTTGTCTACAATCCTGCTTGTCTACAATGCTGCTTGTCTACAGTCCTGCTTGTCTACAATCCTGCTTGTCTACAATCCTGCTTTTCAACAGTCCTGCTTGTCTACAATCCTGCTTGTCTACAATCCTGCTTGTCTACAATCCTGCTTGTCTACCGTCCTGCTTGTCTACAGTCCTGCTTGTCTACAATCCTGCTTGTCTACAGTCCTGCTTGTCGACAATCCTGCTTGTCTACAATCCTGCTTGTCTACAATCCTGCTTGTCTACAGTCCTGCTTGTCTACAGTCCTGCTGGTCTACAATCCTGCTTGTCTGCAATCCTGCTTGTCAACAATCCTGTTTGTCTACAATCCTGCTTGTCTACAAACCTGCTTTTCAACAGTCCTGCTTGTCTACAATCCTGCTTGTCTACAATCCTGCTTGTCTGCAGTCATGCTTGTCTGTTGTCCTGCTTGTCTACAATCCTGCTTGTCTACAGTGCTGTTTGTCTACAATCCTGCTTGTCTACAATCCTGCTTGTCTACAGTCCTGCTTGTCTACAATCCTGCTTGTCTACAATCCTGCTTGTCTACAATCCTGCATGTCTGCAGTCCTGCTTGTCTACAATCGTGCTTGCCCACAGTCCTGCTTGTCTACAATCCTGCTTGTCCACAATCCTGCTTGTCTACAATCCTGCTTGTCTACAGTCCTGCTTGTCTACAGTCCTGCTTGTCCACAATCCTTTTTGTCTACATCCCTGTTTGTCTACAATCCTGCTTGTCTGCAATCCTGCTTCTCTACAATCCTCCTTGTCTACAATCCTGCTTGTCTACAATCCTGCTTGTCTACAATCCTGTATGTCTACAGTCCTGTTTGTCTACAATCCTGCTTGTCTACAATCCTGCTTGTCTAGAGTCCTGCTTGTCTACAATCCAGCTTGTCTACATTCCTGCTTGTCTACAGTCCTGCTTGTCAAAATCCTGCAAGTCTACAATCCTGCATGTCTACAGTCCTGCTTGTCTACAATCCTGCTTGTCTACAATCCTGCTTGTCTACAAACCTGTTTGTCTACAATCCTGCTTGTCTACAGTCCTGCTTGTCTACAATCCTGCTTGTCTACAATCCTGCTTGTCTACAATCCTGCATGTCTACAATCCTGCTTGTCTACAGTCCTGCTTGTCTACAATCCTGCTTGTCTACAGTCCTGCTTGTCGACAATCCTGCTTGTCTACAGCCCTGCTTGTTTACAATCCTGCTTGTCTACAGTCCTGCTTGTCTACAATCCTGCTTGTCTACAATGCTGCTTGTCTAGAGTCCTGAATGTCTACAATCCTGCTTGTCTACAGTCCTGCTTGTCTCCAATCCAGCTTGTCTACAATCCTGCTTGTCTACAGTCCTGCTTGTCTTCAATCCTGCTTGTCTACAATCCTGCTTGTCTAAAGTGCTGCTTGTCTACAATCCTGCTTGACTACAATCCTGCTTGTCTACAATCCTGCTTGTCTACTGTCCTGCTTGTCTACAATCCTGCTTGTCTACAATCCTGCTTGTCTACAGTCCTGCTTGTCTACAGTCCTGCTTGTCCACAATCCTTTTTGTCTACAACCCTGTTTGTCTACAATCCTGCTTGTCTACAATCCTGCTTCCCTACAATCCTCCTTGTCTACAATCCTGCTTGTCTACAGTCCTGCTTGTCTAGAATCCTGCTTGTCTACAATCCTGCTTGTCTACAATCCTGCTTGTCTACAGTCCTGCTTGTCTACAGTCCTGCTTGTCCACAATCCTTTTTGTCTACAACCCTGTTTGTCTACAATCCTGCTTGTCTACAATCCTGCTTCCCTACAATCCTCCTTGTCTACAATCCTGCTTGTCTACAGCCCTGCTTGTTTACAATCCTGCTTGTCTACAGTCCTGCTTGTCTACAATCCTGCTTGTCTACAGTCCTGCTTGTCTACAATCCTGCTTGTCTACAATCCTGTATGTCTACAGTCCTGTTTGTCTACAATCCTGCTTGTCTACAATCCTGCTTGTCTACAGTCCTGCTTGTCTTCAATCCAGCTTGTCTACAATCCTGCTTGTCTAAAGTGCTGCTTGTCTACAATCCTGCTTGTCTACAATCCTGCTTGTCTACAGTCCTGCATGTCTGGAATGCTGCTTGTCTACAGTCCTGCTTGTCTAGAATCCTGCTTGTCTACAATCCTGCTTGTCTACAGTCCTGCTTGTCTACAGTCCTGCTTGTCCACAATCCTTTTTGTCTACAACCCTGTTTGTCTACAATCCTGCTTGTCTACAATCCTGCTTCCCTACAATCCTCCTTGTCTACAATCCTGCTTGTCTACAATCCTGCTTGTCTACAATCCTGTATGTCTACAGTCCTGTTTGTCTACAATCCTGCTTGTCTACAATCCTGCTTGTCTACAGTCCTGCTTGTCTACAATCCTGCTTGACTACAGTCCTGCTTGTCTACAATCCTGCTTGTCTACAGTCCTGCTTGTTTACAATCCTGCTTGTCTACAGTCCTGCTTGTCTACAATCCTGCTTGTCTAGAGTCCTGCTTGTCTACAATCCAGCTTGTCTACAATCCTGCTTGTCTACAGTCCTGCTTGTCAAAATCCTGCAAGTCTACAATCCTGCATGTCTACAGTCCTGCTTGTCTACAATCCTGCTTGTCTACAATCCTGCTTTTCTACAATCCTGTTTGTCTACAATCCTGCTTGTCTACAGTCCTGCTTGTCTACAATCCTGCTTGTCTACAATCCAGCTTATCTACAATCCTGCTTGTCTACAATCCTGCTTGTCAAAATCCTGCAAGTCTACAATCCTGCATGTCTACAGTCCTGCTTGTCTACAATCCTGCTTGTCTACAATCCTGCTTGTCTACAATCCTGCTTGTCTACAATCCTGCTTGTCTACAGTCCTGCTTGTCTACAGTCCTGCTTGTCTACAATCCTGCTTGTCAACAATCCTGTTTGTCTACAATAATGCTTGTCTACAATCCAGCTTTTCAACAGTCCTGCTTGTCTACAATCCTGCTTGTCCACAATCCTGCTTCTCTACAGTCCTGCTTGTCTACAGTCCTGCTTGTCTACAATCGTGCTTGTCTACAGTGCTGTTTGTCTACAATCCTGCTTGTCTACAATCCTGCTTGTCTACAGTCCTGCTTGTCTACAATCCTGCTTGTCTACAATCCTGCTTGTCTGCAATCCTGCTTGTCTGCAGTCCTGCTTGTCTACAATCGTGCTTGCCAACAGTCCTGCTTGTCTACAATCCTGCTTGTCCACAATCCTGCTTGTCTACAATCCTGCTTGTCTACAGTCCTGCTTGTCTACAGTCCTGCTTGTCCACAATCCTTTTTGTCTACAACCCTGTTTGTCTACAATCCTGCTTGTCTACACTCCTGCTTCTCTACAATCCTCCTTGTCTACAAACCTGCTTGTCTACAATCCTGCTTGTCTACAATCCTGCTTGTCCACAGTCCTGCTTGTCTACAATCCTGCTTGACTACAGTCCTGCTTGTCTACAATCCTGCTTGTCTACAGTCCTGCTTGTTTACAATCCTGCTTGTCTACAGTCCTGCTTGTCTACAATCCTGCTTGTCTACAATCCTGCTTTTCAACAGTCCTGCTTGTCTACAATCCTGCTTGTCTACAATCCTGCTTGTCTACAATCCTGCTTGTCTACCGTCCTGCTTGTCTACAGTCCTGCTTGTCTACAATCCTGCTTGTCTACAGTCCTGCTTGTCTACAATCCTGCTTGTCTACAATCCTGCTTGTCTACAATCCTGCTTGTCTACAATCCTGCTTGTCTACAGTCCTGCTTGTCTACAGTCCTGCTTGTCTACAATCCTGCTTGTCTACAATCCTGCTTGTCTGCAGTCCTGCTTGTCTACAATCGTGCTTGCGAACAGTCCTGCTTGTCTACAATCCTGCTTGTCCACAATCCTGCTTGTCTACAATCCTGCTTGTCTACAGTCCTGCTTGTCTACAGTCCCGCTTGTCCACAATCCTTTTTGTCTACAACCCTGTTTGTCTACAATCCTGCTTGTCTACAATCCTGCTTCCCTACAATCCTCCTTGTCTACAATCCTGCTTGTCTACAATCCTGCTTGTCTACAATCCTGTATGTCTACAGTCCTGTTTGTCTACAATCCTGCTTGTCTACAATCCTGCTTGTCTACAGTCCTGCTTGTCTACAATCCTGCTTGACTACAGTCCTGCTTGTCTACAATCCTGCTTGTCTACAGTCCTGCTTGTTTACAATCCTGCCTGTCTACAGTCCTGCTTGTCTACAATCCTGCTTGTCTAGAGTCCTGCTTGTCTACAATCCAGCTTGTCTACAATCCTGCTTGTCTACAGTCCTGCTTGTCAAAATCCTGCAAGTCTACAATCCTGCATGTCTACAGTCCTGCTTGTCTACAATCCTGCTTGTCTACAATCCTGCTTGTCTACAATACTGTTTGTCTACAATCCTGCTTGTCTACAGTCCTGCTTGTCTACAATCCTGCTTGTCTACAATCCAGCTTATCTACAATCCTGCTTGTCTACAATCCTGCTTGTCAAAATCCTGCAAGTCTACAATCCTGCATGTCTACAGTCCTGCTTGTCTACAATCCTGCTTGTCTACAATCCTGCTTGTCTACAATCCTGCTTGTCTACAATCCTGCTTGTCTACAGTCCTGCTTGTCTACAGTCCTGCTTGTCTACAATCCTGCTTGTCAACAATCCTGTTTGTCTACAATCATGCTTGTCTACAATCCTGCTTTTCAACAGTCCTGCTTGTCTACAATCCTGCTTGTCCACAATCCTGCTTTTCTACAGTCCTGCTTGTCTACAGTCCTGCTTGTCTACAATCCTGCTTGTCTACAGTGCTGTTTGTCTACAATCCTGCTTGTCTACAATCCTGCTTGTCTACAGTCCTGCTTGTCTACAGTCCTGCTTGTCTACAATCCTGCTTGTCTACAATCCTGCTTGTCTGCAGTCCTGCTTGTCTACAATCGTGCTTGCCAACAGTCCTGCTTGTCTACAATCCTGCTTGTCCACAATCCTGCTTGTCTACAATCCTGCTTGTCTACAGTCCTGCTTGTCCACAATCCTTTTTGTCTACAACCCTGTTTGTCTACAATCCTGCTTGTCTACACTCCTGCTTCTCTACAATCCTCCTTGTCTACAATCCTGCTTGTCTACAATCCTGCTTGTCTACAATCCTGTATGTCTACAGTCCTGTTTGTCTACAATCCTGCTTGTCTACAATCCTGCTTGTCTACAGTCCTGCTTGTCTACAATCCTGCTTGACTACAGTCCTGCTTGTCTAAAATCCTGCTTGTCTACAGTCCTGCTTGTTTACAATCCTGCTTGTCTACAGTCCTGCTTGTCTACAATCCTGCTTGTCTAGAGTCATGCTTGTCTACAATCCACCTTGTCTACAATCCTGCTTCTCTACAGTCCTGCTTGTCAAAATCCTGCAAGTCTACAATCCTGCATGTCTACAATCCTGCTTGTCTACAATCCTGTTTGTCTACAATCCTGCTTGTCTACAGTCCTGCTTGTCTACAATCCTGCTTGTCTACAATCCAGCTTGTCTACAATCCTGCTTGTCTACAATCCTGCTTGTCAAAATCCTGCAAGTCTACAATCCTGCATGTCTACAGTCCTGCTTGTCTACAATCCTGCTTGTCTACAATCCTGCTTGTCTACAATCCTGCTTGTCTGCAGTCCTGCTTGTCTACAATCCTGCTTGCCAACAGTCCTGCTTGTCTACAATCCTGCTTGTCCACAATCCTGCTTGTCTACAATCCTGCTTGTCGACAGTCCTGCTTGTCTACAGTCCTGCTTGTCCACAATACTTTTTGTCTACAATCCTGTTTGTCTACAATCCTGCTTGTCTACCATCCTGCTTGTCTACAGTCCTGTTTGTCCACAATCCTGCTTGTCTACAGTCCTGCTTGTCTACAATCCTGCTTGTCTACACTCCTGCATGGCTACAATCCTGCTTGTCAACAATCCTGTTTGTCTACAATCCTGCTTGTCTACAATCCTGCTTTTCAACAGTCCTGCTTGTCTACAATCCTGCTTGTCTACAATCCTGCTTGTCTACCGTCCTGCTTGTCTACAGTCCTGCTTGTCTACAATCCTGCTTGTCTACAATCCTGCTTGTCTACAATCCTGCTTGTCTACAATCCTGCATGTCTACAATCCTTCTTGTCTACAATCCTGCTTGTCTACAGTCCTGCTTGTCTACAATCCTGCTTGTCTACAATCCTGCTAGCCAATAATCCTGTTTGTCTACAATCCTGCTTGTCTACAATTCTGGTTTTCAACAGTCCTGCTTGTCTACAATCCTGCTTGTCCACAATCCTGCTTGTCTACAGTCCTGCTTGTCTACAGTCCTGCTTGTCTACAATCCTGCTTGTCTGCAGTGCTGTTTGTCTACAATCCTGCTTGTCTACAATCCTGCTTGTCTACAGTCCTGCTTGTCTACAATCCTGCTTGTCTACAATCCTGCTTGTCTACAATCCTGCTTGTCTGCAGTCCTGCTTGTCTACAATCGTGCTTGCCAACTGTCCTGCTTGTCTACAATCCTGCTTGTCCACAATCCTGCTTGTCTACAATCCTGCTTGTCTACAGTCCTGCTTGTCTACAGTCCTGCTTGTCCACAATCCTTTTTGTCTACAACCCAGTTTGTCTACAATCCTGCTTGTCTACAATCCTGCTTCTCTACAATCCTCCTTGTCTACAATCCTGCTTGTCTACAATCCTGTATGTCTACAGTCCTGTTTGTCTACAATCCTGCTTGTCTACAATCCTGCTTGTCTACAGTCCTGCTTGTCTACAATCCTGCTTGACTACAGTCCTGCTTGTCTACAATCCTGCTTGTCTACAGTCCTGCTTGTTTACAATCCTGCGTGTCTACAGTCCTGCTTGTCTGCAATCCTGCTTGTCTAGAGTCCTGCTTGTCTACAATCCAGCTTGTCTAAAATCCTGCTTGTCTACAGTCCTGCTTGTCAAAATCCTGCAAGTCTACAATCCTGCATGTCGACAGTCCTGCTTGTCTACAATCCTGCTTGTCTACAATCCTGCTTGTCTACAATCCTGTTTGTCTACAATCCTGCTTGTCTACAGTCCTGCTTGTCTACAATCCTGCTTGTCTACAATCCAGCTTGTCTACAATCCTGCTTGTGTACCATCCTGCTTGTCAAAATCCTGCAAGTCTACAATCCTGCATGTCTACAGTCCTGCTTGTCTACAATCCTGCTTGTCTACAATCCTGCTTGTCTACAATCCTGTTTGTCTACAATCCTGCTTGTCTACAGTCCTGCTTGTCTACAATCCTGCTTGTCTACAATCCTGCTGGTCTACAGTCCTGCTTGTCTACAATCCTGCTTGTCTACAATCCTGCATGTCTACAATCCTGCTTGTCTGCAGTCCTGTTTGTCTACAATCCTGCTTGTCTACAGTTCTGTTTGTCTACAATCCTGCTTGTCTACAATCCTGCTTTTCAACAGTCCTGCTTGTCTACAATCCTGCTTGTCTACAGTCCTGCTTGTCTACTGTCCTGCTTGTCTACAATCCTGCTTGTCTACAGTCCTGCTTGTCTACAGTCCTGCTTGTCTACAATCCTGCATGTCTACAGTCCTGTTTGTCTACAATCCTGATTGTCTACAATCCTCCTTTTCTACAGTCATGCTTGTCTACAATCCTGCTTGTCAAGAATCCTGCTTGTCTACAATCCTGCTTGTCTGCAGTCCTGCTTGTCTACAATCCTGCTTGTCAACAGTCCTGCTTGTCTACAATCCTGCATGTCCACAATCCTGCTTGTCTACAATCCTGCTTGTCTACAGTCCTGCTTGTCTACAGTCCTGCTTGTCCACAATCCTGTTTGTCTACAATCCTGTTTGTCTACAATCCTGCTTGTCTACAATCCTGCTTCTCTACAATCCTGTTTGTCTACAATCCTGCTTGTCTACAATCCTGCTTGTCTACAATCCTGTTTATCTACAGTCCTGTTGTCTACAATCCTGCATGTCGACAGTCCTGCTTGTCTACAATCCTGCTTGTCTACAATCCTGCTTGTCTACAATCCTGTTTGTCTACAATCCTGCTTGTCTACAGTCCTGCTTGTCTACAATCCTGCTTGTCTACAATCCAGCTTGTCTACAATCCTGCTTGTCTACAATCCTGCTTGTCAAAATCCTGCAAGTCTACAATCCTGCATGTCTACAGTCCTGCTTGTCTACAATCCTGCTTGTCTACAATCCTGCTTGTCTACAATCCTGTTTGTCTACAATGCTGCTTGTCTACAGTCCTGCTTGTCTACAATCCTGCTTGTCTACAATCCTGCTGGTCTACAGTCCTGCTTGTCTACAATCCTGCTTGTCTACAGTCCTGCATGTCTACAATCCTGCTTGTCTGCAGTCCTGTTTGTCTACAATCCTGCTTGTCTACAGTTCTGTTTGTCTACAATCCTGGTTGTCTACAATCCTGCTTTTCAACAGTCCTGCTTGTCTACAATCCTGCTTGTCTAAAATCCTGCTTGTCTACAATCCTGCTTGTCTACAGTCCTGCTTGTCTACTGTCCTGCTTGTCTACAATCCTGCTTGTCTACAGTCCTGCTTGTCTACAGTCCTGCTTGTGTACAATCCTGCATGTCTACAGTCCTGTTTGTCTACAATCCTGATTGTCTACAATCCTCCTTTTCTAAAGTCATGCTTGTCTACAATCCTGCTTGTCTACAATCCTGCTTGTCTACAATCCTGCTTGTCTGCAGTCCTGCTTGTCTACAATCCTGCTTGTCAACAGTCCTGCTTGTCTACAATCCTGCATGTCCACAATCCTGCTTGTCTACAATCCGGCTTGTCTACAGTCCTGCTTGTCTACAGTCCTGCTTGTCCACAATCCTGTTTGTCTGCAATCCTGTTTGTCTACAATCCTGCTTGTCTACAATCCTGCTTCTCTACAATCCTGTTTGTCTACAATCCTGCTTGTATACAATCCTGCTTGTCTACAATCCTGCTTGTCTACAGTCCTGCTTGTCTAAAATCCTGCTTGTCTACAATCCTGCTTGTCTACAGTCCTGCTTGTCTACAATCATGCTTGTCTACAATCCTGCTTGTCTACAATCCTGCTTGTCTACAGTCCTGCTTGTTTACAGTCCTGCTTGTCTACAATCCTGCTTGTCTACAGTCCTGCTTCTCTACAGTCCTGCTTGTCTACAATCCTGCTTGTCAACAATCCAGCTTGTCTACAATCCTGCTTGTCTACACTCCTGCTTGTCTACAATCCTGCTTGTCTACAATCCTGCTTGTCTACAGTCCTGCTTGTCTACAGTCCTGCTTGTCTCCACTCCTGCTAGTCTACAATC
This sequence comes from Isurus oxyrinchus, assembly GCA_026770705.1. Taxonomy (NCBI): domain Eukaryota; kingdom Metazoa; phylum Chordata; class Chondrichthyes; order Lamniformes; family Lamnidae; genus Isurus; species Isurus oxyrinchus. The sequence continues at coordinate 141,511 of JANJGN010000322.1, forward strand.
CTGCTTGTCTACAATCCTGCTTGTCTACAATCCTGCTTGTCTGCATTCCTGTTTGACTACAGTCCTGCTTGTCTACAGTCCTGTTTGTCTACAATCCTGCTTGTCTACAATCCTGCTTGTCTACAGTCCTTCTTGTCTACAATCCTGCTTGTCTACAATCCTGCTTGTCTACAGTCCTGCTTGGCTTCAATCCTGATTGTCAACAGTCCTGCATGTCTCCAGTTCTGCTTGTCTACAGTCCTGCATGTGTACAGTCCTGCTTGTCAACAGTCCTGCTTGTCTACAATCCTGCTTGTCAACAGTCCTGCTGGTCTACAATCCTGCTTGTCTACAATCCTGCTTGTCTACAGTCCTGCTTGTCTACAATCCTGCTTGTCTACAATCCTGCTTGTCTACAATCCTGCTTGTCTACAGTCCTCCCTGTCTACAATCTTGCTTGTCTACAGTCCTGCTTGTTTACATTCCTGATTGTCTACAGTCCTGCTTGTCTACAATCCTGCTTGTCTACAGTCCAGCTTGTCTACAATCCTGCTTGTCTACAATCCAGCTTGTCTAGAGTCCTGCTTGTCTACAATCCTGCTTGACTACAGTCCTGCTTGTCTACTTTCCTGCTTGTCTACCATCCTGCTTGTCTACAATCCTGCTTGACTACAGTCCTGCTTGTCTACAATCCAGCTTGTCTACAATCCTGCTTGTCTACAGTCCTGCTTGTCAAAATCCTGCAAGTCTACAATCCTGCATGTCTACAGTCCTGCTTGTCTACAATCCTGCTTGTCTACAATCCTGCTTGTCCACAATCCTGCTTGTCTACAGTCCTGTTTGTCTACAATCCTGCTTGTCTACAGTCCTGCTTGTCTACAATCCTGCTTGTCTACAATCCTGCTTGTCTACAGTCCTGCTTGTCAACAATAATGCTTGTCTACAATCCTGCTTGTCTACAATCCTGCTTGTGTACAGTCCTGCTTGTCTACAATCCTGCTTGTCAACAGTCCTATTTCTCTACAATCCTGCTTGTCTACAGTCCTGCTTCTCTACAGTCCTGCTTGTGTACAAACCTGCTTGTCAACAATCCTGCTTGTCTACAATCCTGCTTGTCTACAGTCCTGCTTGTCTACAATCCTGCTTGTCTACAATCCTGCTTGTCTACAGTCCTGCTTGTCTACAGTCCTGCTTGTCTCCAGTCCTGCTTGTCTACAATCCTGCTTGTCTACTGTCCTGTTTGTCTACAATCCTGCTTGTCTGCAGTCCTGTTTGACTACAGTCCTGCTTGTCTACAGTCCTGCTTGTCTACAATCCTGCTTGTCTACTGTCCTGTTTGTCTACAATCCTGCTTGTCTACAAACCTGCTTGTCTACAATCCTGCTTGTCTACAGTCCTGTTTGTCTACAGTCCTGTTTGTCTACAATCCTGCTTGTCTACAATCCTGCTTGTCTACAGTCCTGCTTGTCTACAATCCTGCTTGTCTACAATCCTGCTTGTCTACAGTCCTGCTTGTCTAAAATCCTGTTTGTCAACAGTCCTGCATGTCTCCAGTCCTGCTTGTCTACAGTCCTGCTTGTCTACAGTCCTGCTTGTCAACAGTCCTGCTTGTCTACAATCCAGCTTGTCTACCATCCTGCTTGTCTACAATCCTGCTTGTCTACAATCCTGCTTGTCTACAGTCCTCCCTGTCTACAATCCTGCTTATCTACAGTCCTGATTGACTACAATCCTGCTTGTCTACAATCCTGATGGTCTACAATCCTGTTTGTCTACAATCCTGCTTGTCTAAAATCCTGCTTGTCTACAATCATGCTTGTCTACAGTACTGCTTGTCTACAATCCTGTTTGTCTACAATCCTGCCTGTCTGCAGTCCTGCTTGTCTACAGTCCTGCTTGTCTACAGTCCTGCTTGTCTACAGTCCTGCTTGTCTACAATCCTGCTTGTCTACAATCCTGCTTGTCTGCAGTCCTGTTTGTCTACAGTCCGGCTTGTCGACAGTCCTGCTTGTCTACAATCCTGCTTGCCTACATTCCTGCTTGTCTAAAATCCTGCTTGTCTACAATCCTGCTTGTCTGCAGTCCTGTTTGTCTACAGCCCTGCTTGTCTACAATCCTGCCTGTCTACAATCCTCCTTGTCTACAGTCCTGTTTGTCTACAGTCCTGCTTGTCTACAGTCCTGCTTGTCTACAATCCTGCTTGTCTACAATCCTGCTTGACTACAATCCTGCTTGTCTACAATCCTGCTTGTCTACAGTCCTGCTTGTCTACAATCCTGCTTGTCTACAATCCTGCTTGTCTACAATCCTGCTTGTCTACAGTCCTGCTTGTCTACAGTCCTGCTTGTCTACAAACCTGCTTGTCTACAATCCTGCTTGTCTACAGTCCTGTTTGTCTACAGTCCTGCTTGTCTACAGTCCTGCTTGTCTACAATGCTGCTTGTCTACAATCCTGCTTGTCTGCAGTCCTGCTTGTCTACAGTCCTGTTTGTCTACAATCCTGCTTGTCTGCAATCCTGGTTGTCTACAGTCCTGCTTGTCTACAGTCCTGCTTGTCTACAGTCCTGCTTGTCTACAGTCCTGCCTGTCTACAATCTTGCTTGCCTACAATCCTGCTTGTCTAAAATCCTGCTTGTCTACAATCCTGCTTGTCTACAGTCCTGTTTGTCTACAGTCCTGCTTGTCTACAATCCTTCTTGTCTACAGTCCTGCTTGTCTACAATCCTGCTTGTCTACAGTCCTGCTTGTCTACAATCCTGCTTGTCTGCACTCCTGCTTGTCTACAATCCTGCTTGTCGACAATCCTGCTTGTCTACAGACCTGCTTGTCTACAATCCTGCTTGTCTGCACTCCTGCTTGTCTACAATCCTGCTTGTCGACAATCCTGCTTGTCTACAGTCCTGCTTGTCTAGAGTCCTGCTTGCCTACAATCCTGCTTGTCTACAATCCAGCTTGTCTACAGTCCTGTTTGTCTACAGTCCTGCTTGTCTACAGTCCTGCTTGTCTTCAATCCTGCTTGTCTACAGTCCTGCTTGTCTACAATCTGCTTGTCTACAATCCTGCGTGTCTACAGTCCTGCTTGTCTACAATCCTGCTTGTCTTCAATCCTGCTTGTCTACAATCCTGCTTGTCTACAGTCCTGCTTGTCTACAGTCCTGCTTGTCTACAATCCTGCTTGTCTACAATACTGCTTGTCTACAGTCCTGTTTTTCTACAGTCCTGCTTGTCTACAATCCTGCTAGTCTACAATCCTGCTTGTCTACAATCCTGCTTGTCTACAGTCTTGCTTGTCTACAATCCTGCTTGTCTACAGTCCTGCTTGTCTACAATCCTCCTTGTCTACAATCCTGCTTGTCTTGATTCCTGCTTGTCAACAATCCTGCTTGTCTACAGTCCTGCTTGTCTACAATCCAGCTTGTCTACAATCCTGCTTGTCTACCGTCCTGCCTGTCTTCAATCCTGCTTGTCTACAATCCTGCTTGTCTACAGTGCTGCTTGTCTACAATCCTGCTTGTCTACAATCCTGCTTGTCTACAATCCTGCTTATCTACAGTCCTGCTCTTCTACAGTCCTGATTGTCGACAATCCTGCTTGTCTACAGTCCTGCTGGTCAAAATCCTGCAAGTCTACAATCCTGCATGTCGACAGTCCTGCTTGTCTACAATCCTGCTTGTCTACAATCCTGCTTGTCTGCAATCCTGCTTGTCTACAATGCTGCTTGTCTACAGTCCTGTTTGTCTACAATCCTGCTTGTCTACAGTCCTGCTTGTCTACAGTCCTGCTTGTCTACAGTCCTGCTTGTCTACAATCATGCTTGTCTACAATCCTGCTTGTTGTCAATCCTGCTTGTCTACAGTCCTGTTTGTCTACAGTCCTGCTTGTCTACAGTCCTGCTTGTCTACAATGCTGCTTGTCTACAATCCTGCTTGTCTGCAGTCCTGCTTGTCTACAGTCCTGCTTGTCTAAAATCCTGCTTGTCTACAATCCTGGTTGTCTACAGTCCTGCTTGTCTACAATCCTGCTTGTCTACAATCCTGCTTGTCTACAATCCTGTTTGGCTACAATACTGCGTGTCTACAAACCTGTTTGTCTACAATCTTGCTTGTCTATAGTCCTGCTTGTCTACAGTCCTGCTTGTGTACAATCCTGCTTGTCTACAATCCTGCTTGTCTACAATCCTGCTTGTCTACAGTCCTGCTTGTCTACAATCCTGCTTTTCTACAATCCTGCTTGTCTACAATCCTGTTTGTCTACAATCCTGCGTGTCTTCAATCCTGTTGGTCTACAATCCTGCTGGTCTACAATCCTGCTTGTCTACAATCCTGCTTGTCTACAATCCTGTTTGTCTCCAGTCCTGCTTGTCTACAATCCTGCTTGTCTACAGTCCTGCTTGTCTACAGTCCTGCTTGTCTACAATCCTGCTTGTCTACTGTCCTGCTTGTTTACAATCCTGCTTGTCTACAGTCCTGCTTGTCTACAATCCTGCTTGCCTACAATCCTGCTTGTCTACAATCCTGCTTGTCTCGAGTCCTGAATGTCTACAATCCTGCATGTCTACAGTCCTGATTGTCTACAATCCAGCTTGTCTACAATCCTGCTTGTCTACAATCCTGCTTGTCTACAATCCTGCTTGTCTACAATGCTGCTTGTCTACAGTCCTGTTTGTCTACAATCCTGCTTGTCTACAGTCCTGCTTGTCTACAGTCCTGCTTGTCTACAGTCCTGCTTGTCTACAATCATGCTTGTCTACAATCCTGCTTGTCTACAATCCTGCTTGTCTACAGTCCTGTTTGTCTACAGTCCTGCTTGTCTAAAGTCCTGCTTGTCTACAATGCTGCATGTCTACAATCCTGCTTGTCTGCAGTCCTGCTTGTCTACAGTCCTGCTTGTCTACAATCCTGCTTGTCTACAATCCTGGTTGTCTACAGTCCTGCTTGTCTACAGTCCTGCTTGTCTACAGTCCTGGTTGTCTACAGTCCTGCTTGTCTACAGTCCTGCCTGTCTCCAATCCTGCTTGTCTACAGTCCAACTTGTCTACAATCTTGATTATCTACAGTCCGGCTTGTCGACAGTCCTGCTTGTCTACAATCCTGCTTGCCTACAATCCTGCTTGTCTAAAATCCTGCTTGTCTACAATCCTGCTTGTCTACAGTCCTGTTTGTCTACAGCCCTGCTCGTCTACAATACTGCCTGTCTACAATCCTGCTTGTCTACAGACCTGTTTGTCTACAGTCCTGCTTGTCTGCAATCCTGCTTGTCTACAATCCTGCTTGTCTACAGTCCTGCTTGTCTACAATCCTGCTTGTCTACAATCCTGCTTGTGTGCTGTCCTGCTTGTCTCCAGTCCTGCTTGTCTACAGTCCTGCTTGTCTACAATCCTGTTTTCAACAATCCTGCTTGTCTACAGTCCTGCTTGTCTACAGTCCTGCTTGTCTACAATCCTGCTTGTCGGCACTCCTGCTTGTCTACAATCCTGCTTGTCGACAATCCTGCTTGTCTACAGTCCTGCTTGTCTAGAGTCCTGCTTGTCTACAATCCTGCTTGTCTACAATCCAGCTTGTCTACAGTCCTGTTGGTCTACAGTCCTGCTTGTCTACAGTCCTGCTTGTCTACAATCTGCTTGTCTACAATCCTGCTTGTATACAATCCTGCTTGTCTTCAATCCTGCTTGTCTACAATCCTGCTTGTCTACAGTCCTGCTTGTCTACAGTCCTGCTTGTCTACAATCCTGCTTGTCTACAATACTGCTTGTCTACAGTCCTGTTTTTCTACAGTCCTGCTTGTCTACAATCCTGCTAGTCTACAATCCTGCTTGTCTACAATCCTGCTTGTCTACAGTCTTGCTTGTCTACAATCCTGCTTGTCTACAGTCCTGCTTGTCTACAATCCTCCTTGTCTACAATCCTGCTTGTCTTGATTCCTGCTTGTCAACAATCCTGCTTGTCTACAGTCCTGCTTGTCTACAATCCAGCTTGTCTACAATCCTGCTTGTCTACAGTCCTGCTTGTCTACAATCCAGCTTGTCTACAATCCTGCTTGTCTACCGTCCTGCTTGTCTTCAATCCTGCTTGTCTACAATCCTGCTTGTCTACAGTGCTGCTTGTCTACAATCCTGCTTGTCTACAATCCTGCTTGTCTACAATCCTGCTTATCTACAGTCCTGCTTGTCTACAGTCCTGATTGTCGACAATCCTGCTTGTCTACAGTCCTGCTGGTCAAAATCCTGCAAGTCTACAATCCTGCATGTCGACAGTCCTGCTTGTCTACAATCCTGCTTGTCTACAATCCTGCTTGTCTACAATCCTGCTTGTCTACAATGCTGCTTGTCTACAGTCCTGTTTGTCTACAATCCTGCTTGTCTACAGTCCTGCTTGTCTACAGTCCTGCTTGTCTACAGTCCTGCTTGTCTACAATCATGTTTGTCTACAATCCTGCTTGTCTACAATCCTGCTTGTCTACAGTCCTGTTTGTCTACAGTCCTGCTTGTCTACAGTCCTGCTTGTCTACAATGCTGCTTGTCTACAATCCTGTTTGTCTGCAGTCCTGCTTGTCTAAAGTCCTGCTTGTCTAAAATCCTGCTTGTCTACAATCCTGGTTGTCTACAGACCTGCTTGTCTACAATCCTGCTTGTCTACAATCCTGCTTGTCTACAATATTGTTTGTCTACAATCCTGCGTGTCTACAAACCTGTTTGTCTACAATCCTGCTTGTCTATAGTACTGCTTGTCTACAGTCCTGCTTGTGTACAATCCTGCTTGTCTACAATACTGCTTGTCCACAATCCTGCTTGTCTACAGTCCTGCTTGTCTACAATCCTGCTTTTCTACAATCCTGCTTGTCTACAATCCTGTTTGTCTACAATCCTGCGTGTCTTCAATCCTGTTTGTCTACAATCCTGCTGGTCTACAATCCTGCTTGTCTACAATCCTCCTTGTCTACAATCCTGTTTGTCTCCAGTCCTGCTTGTCTACAATCCTGCTTGTCTACAGTCCTGCTTGTCTACAGTCCTGCTTGTCTACTGTCCTGCTTGTTTACAATCATGCTTGTCTACAGTCCTGCTTGTCTACAATCCAGCTTGTCTACAATCCTGATTGTCTACAATCCTGCATGTCTACAATCCTGCTTGTCTACAGTCCTGCTTGTCTACAATCCTGCTTGTCTACAATCCTGCTTGTCTACAGTCCTGCTTGTCTGCAATCCTTCTTGTCTACAATCCTGCTTGTCTACAGTCCTCCCTGTCTACAATCCTGCTTATCTACAGTCCTGCTTGTCTACAGTCCTGCTTGTCTAAAGTCCTGCTTGTCTACAGTCCTGCTTGTGTACAGTCCTGCTTGTCTACAGTCCTGCCTGTCTCCAATTCTGCTTGTCTATAGTCCAGCTTGTCTACAATCGTGATTATCTACAGTCCGGCTTGTCGACAGTCCTGCTTGTCTACAATCCTGCTTGTCTACAATCCTGCTTGTCTACAGTCCTCTTTGTCTACAGCCCTGCTTGTCTACAATCCTGCCTGACTACAATCCTGCTTGTCTACTGTCCTGTTTGTCTACAGTCCTGCTTGTCTACAATCCTGCTTGTCTACAATCCTGCTTGTCTACAGTCCTACTTGTCTTCAGTCCTGCTTGTCTACAATCCTGCTTGTCTACAATCCTGCTTGTCTACAATCCTGCTTGTCTACAGTCCTGCTTGTCTACAATCCTGCTTGTCTACAATCCTGCTTGTCTACCGTCCTGCTTGTCTCCAGTCCTGCTTGTCTACCGTCCTGCTTGTCTACAATCCTGCTTGTCTGCACTCCTGCTTGTCTACAATCCTGCTTGTCTACAATCCTGCTTGTCTAAAGTCCTGCTTTTCTAGAGTCCTGCTTGTCTACAATCCTGCTTGTCTACAATCCAGCTTGTCTACAGTACTGTTTGTCTACATTCCTGCTTGTCTACAGTCCTGCTTGTCTACAATCCTGCTTGGCTACAGTCCTGCTTGTCTACAATCTGCTTGTCTACAATCCTGCTTGTCTACAGTCCTGCTTGTCTACAATCCTGCTTGTCTTCAATCCTGCTTGTCTACAATCCTGCTTGTCTACAGTCCTGCTTGTCTACAGTCCTGCTTGTCTACAATCCTGCTTGTCTACAATACTGCTTGTCTACAGTCCTGTTTGTCTACAGTCCTGCTTGTCTAGAATCCTGCTAGTCTACAATCCTGCTTATCTACAGTCCTGCTTGTCTACAGTCCTGATTGTCGACAATCCTGCTTGTCAACAGCCCTGCTTGTCTACAATCTAGCTTGTCCACAATCCTGCTTGTCTACAGTCCTGCTGGTCAAAATCCTGCAAGTCTACAATCCTGCATGTCGACAGTCCTGCTTGTCTACAATCCTGCTTGTCTACAATCCTGCTTGTCTACAATCCTGCTTGTCTACAATGCTGCTTGTCGACAGTCCTGTTTGTCTACAATCCTGCTTGTCTACAGTCCTGCTTGTCTACAGTCCTGCTTGTCTACAGTCCTGCTTGTCTACAATCATGCTTGTCTACAATCCTGCTTGTCTACAATCCTGCTTGTCTACAGTCCTGTTTGTCTACAGTCCTGCTTGTCTACAGTCCTGCTTGTCTACAATGCTGCTTGTCTACAATCCTGCTTGTCTGCAGTCCTGCTTGTCTACAGTCCTGCTTGTCTACAATCCTGCTTGTCTACAATCCTGGTTGTCTACAGTCCTGCTTGTCTACAGTCCTGCTTGTCTACAGTCCTGGTTGTCTACAGTCCTGCTTGTCTACAGTCCTGCCTGTCTCCAATCCTGCTTGTCTACAGTCCAACTTGTCTACAATCCTGATTATCTACAGTCCTGCTTGTCGACAGTCCTGCTTGTCTACAATCCTGTTTGCCTACAATCCTGCTTGTCTAAAATCTTGCTTGTCTACAATCCTGCTTGTCTACAGTCCTGTTTGTCTACTGCCCTGCTTGTCTACAATCCAGCCTGTCTACAATCCTGCTTGTCTACAGTCCTGTTTGTCTACAGTCCTGCTTGTCTACAATCCTGCTTGTCTACAATCCTGCTTGTCTACAATCCTGCTTGTCTACAATGCTGCTTGTGTGCTGTCCTGCTTGTCTCCAGTCCTGCTTGTCTACTGTCCTGCTTGTCTACAATCCTGCTTGTCTGCACTCCTGCTTGTCGACAATCCTGCTTGTCGACAATCCTGCTTGTCTACAGTCCTGCTTGTCTAGAGTCCTGCTTGTCTACAATCCTGCTTGTCTACAATCCAGCTTGTCTACAGTCCTGTTTGTCTACAGTCCTGCTTGTCTACAGTCGTGCTTGTCTTCAATCCTGCTTGTCTACAGTCCTGCTTGTCTACAATCTGCTTGTCTACAATCCTGCGTGTCTACAGTCCTGCTTGTCTACAATCCTGCTTGTCTTCAATCCTGCTTGTCTACAATCCTGCTTGTCTACAGTCCTGCTTGTCTACAGTCCTGCTTGTCTACAATCCTGCTTGTCTACAATACTGCTTGTCTACAGTCCTGTTTTTCTACAGTCCTGCTTGTCTACAATCCTGCTAGTCTACAAATCTGCTTGTCTACAATCCTGCTTGTCTACAGTCTTGCTTGTCTACAATCCTGCTTGTCTACAGTCCTGCTTGTCTACAATCCTCCTTGTCTACAATCCTGCTTGTCTTGATTCCTGCTTGTCAACAATCCTGCTTGTCTACAGTCCTGCTTGTCTACAATCCAGCTTGTCTACAATCCTGCTTGTCTACAGTCCTGCTTGTCTACAATCCAGCTTGTCTACAATCCTGCTTGTCTACCGTCCTGCTTGTCTTCAATCCTGCTTGTCTACAATCCTGCTTGTCTACAGTGTTGCTTGTCTACAATCCTGCTTGTCTACAATCCTGCTTGTCTACAAACCTGCTTATCTACAGTCCTGCTTGTCTACAGTCCTGATTGTCGACAATCCTGCTTGTCTACAGTCCTGCTGGTCAAAATCCTGCAAGTCTACAATCCTGCATGTCGACAGTCCTGCTAGTCTACAATCCTGCTTGTCTACAATCCTGCTTGTCTACAATCCTGCTTGTCTACAATGCTGCTTGTCTACAGTCCTGTTTGTCTACAATCCTGCTTGTCTACAGTCCTGCTTGTCTACAGTCCTGCTTGTCTACAGTCCTGCTTGTCTACAATCATGCTTGTCTACAATCCTGCTTGTCTACAATCCTCCTTTCTACAGTCCTGTTTGTCTACAGTCCTGCTTGTCTACAATGCTGCTTGTCTACAATCCTGCTTGTCTGCAGTCCTGCTTGTCTACAGTCCTGCTTGTCTAAAATCCTGCTTGTCTACAATGCTGGTTGTCTACAGTCCTGCTTCTCTACAATCCTGCTTGTCTACAATCCTGCTTGTCTACAATCCTGTTTGTCTACAATCCTGCGTGTCTACAAACCTGTTTGTCTACAATCCTGCTTGTCTATAGTCCTGCTTGTCTACAATCCAGCTTGTGTACAATCCTGCTTGTCTACCGTCCTGCTTGTCTTCAATCCTGCTTGTCTACAATCCTGCTTGTCTACAATCCTGCTTGTCTACAATCCTGCTTATCTACAGTCCTGCTTGTCTACAGTCCTGATTGTCGACAATCCTGCTTGTCAACAGCCCTGCTTGTCTACAATCTAGCTTGTCCACAATCCTGCTTGTCTACAGTCCTGCTGGTCAAAATCCTGCAAGTCTACAATCCTGCATGTCGACAGTCCTGCTTGTCTACAATCCTGCTTGTCTACAATCCTGCTTGTCTACAATGCTGCTTGTCGACAGTCCTGTTTGTCTACAATCCTGCTTGTCTACAGTCCTGCTTGTCTACAGTCCTGCTTGTCTACAGTCCTGCTTGTCTACAATCATGCTTGTCTACAATCCTGCTTGTCTACAATCCTGCTTGTCTACAGTCCTGTTTGTCTTCAGTCCTGCTTGTCTACAGTCCTGCTTGTCTACAATGCTGCTTGTCTACAATCCTGCTTGTCTGCAGTCCTGCTTGTCTACAGTCCTGCTTGTCTACAATCCTGCTTGTCTACAATCCTGGTTGTCTACAGTCCTGCTTGTCTACAGTCCTGCTTGTCTACAGTCCTGGTTGTCTACAGTCCTGCTTGTCTACAGTCCTGCCTGTCTCCAATCCTGCTTGTCTACAGTCCAACTTGTCTACAATCCTGATTATCTACAGTCCGGCTTGTCTACAGCCCTGCTTGTCTACAATCCTGCCTGTCTACAATCCTGCTTGTCTACAGTCCTGTTTGTCTACAGTCCTGCTTGTCTACAATCCTGCTTGTCTACAATCCTGCTTGTCTACAGTCCTGCTTGTCTACAATCCTGCTGGTCTACAATCCTGCTTGTCTACAATCCTGCTTGTCTCCAGTCCTGCTTGTCTACAGTCCTGCTTGTCTACAATCCTGTTTTCAACAATCCTGTTTGTCTACAGTCCTGCTTGTCTACAGTCCTGCTTGTCTACAATCCTGCTTGTCTACAATCCTGCTTGTCTCCAGTCCTGCTTGTCTACAGTCCTGCTTGTCTACAATCCTGTTTTCAACAATCCTGCTTGTCTACAGTCCTGCTTGTCTACAGTCCTGCTTGTCTACAATCCTGCTTGTCTGCACTCCTGCTTGTCTACAATCCTGCTTGTCTACAGTCCTGCTTGTCTACAATCCTGCTTGTCTACAGTCCTGTTTGTCTACAATCTGCTTGTCTACAATCCTGCGTGTCTACAGTCCTGCTTGTCTACAATCCTGCTTGTCTACAGTCCTGTTTGTCTACAGTCCTTCTTGTCTACAGTCCTGCTTGTCTTCAATCCTGCTTGTCTACAATCCTGCTTGTCTACAATCCTGCTTGTCTACAGTCCTGTTTGTCTACAATCTGCTTGTCTACAATCCTGCGTGTCTACAGTCCTGCTTGTCTACAATCCTGCTTGTCTTCAATCCTGCTTGTCTACAGTCCTGCTTGTCTACAATCCTGCTTGTCTACAATACTTCTTGTCTACAGTCCTGTTTTTCTACAGTCCTGCTAGTCTACAATCCTGCTTGTCTACAATCCTGCTTGTCTACAGTCTTGCTTGTCTACAATCCTGCTTGTCTACAGTCCTGCTTGTCTACAATCCTCCTTGTCTACAATCCTGCTTGTCTTGATTCCTGCTTGTCAACAATCCTGCTTGTCTACAGTCCTGCTTGTCTACAATCCAGCTTTTCTACAATCCTGCTTGTCTACAGTCCTGCTTGTCTACAATCCAGCTTGTCTACAATCCTGCTTGTCTACCGTCCTGCTTGTCTTCAATCCTGCTTGTCTACAATCCTGCTTGTCTACAGTGCTGCTTGTCAACAATCCTGCTTGTCTACAATCCTGCGTGTCTACAATCCTGCTTATCTACAGTCCTGCTTGTCTACAGTCCTGATTGTCGACAATCCTGCTTGTCTGCAGTCCTGCTGTTCAAAATCCTGCAAGTCTAAAATCCTGCATGTCGACAATCACTCGTGTCTACAATCCTGCTTGTCTACAATCCTGCTTGTCTACAGTGCTGCTTGTCTACAGTCCTGTTTGTCTACAATCCTGCTTGTCTACAGTCCTGCTTGTCTACAGTCCTGCTTGTCTACAGTCCTGCTTGTCTACAATCATGCTTGTCTACAATCCTGCTTGTCTACAATCCTGCTTGTCTACAGTCCTGTTTGTCTACAGTCCTGCTTGTCTACAGTCCTGCTTGTCTACAATGCTGCTTGTCTACAATCCTGCTTGTCTGCAGTCCTGCTTGTCTACAGTCCTGCTTGTCTAAAATCCTGCTTGTCTACAATCCTGGTTGTCTACAGTCCTGCTTGTCTACAATCCTGCTTGTCTACAATCCTGCTTGTCTACAATCCAGTTTGTCTACAATCCTGCGTGTCTACAAACCTGTTTGTCTACAATCCTGCTTGTCTATAGTCCTGCTTGTCTACAGTCCTGCTTGTGTACAATCCTGCTTGTCTACAATCCTGCTTGTCTACAATCCTGCTTGTCTAGAGTCCTGAATGTCTACAATCCTGCATGTCTACAGTCCTGCTTGTCTACAATCCAGCTTGTCTACAATCCTGCTTGTCTACCGTCCTGCTTGTCTTCAATCCTGCTTGTCTACAATCCTGCTTGTCTACAGTGTTGCTTGTCTACAATCCTGCTTGTCTACAATCCTGCTTGTCTACAAACCTGCTTATCTACAGTCCTGCTTGTCTACAGTCCTGATTGTCGACAATCCTGCTTGTCTACAGTCCTGCTGGTCAAAATCCTGCAAGTCTACAATCCTGCATGTCGACAGTCCTGCTAGTCTACAATCCTGCTTGTCTACAATCCTGCTTGTCTACAATCCTGCTTGTCTACAATGCTGCTTGTCTACAGTCCTGCTTGTCTACAATCCTGCTTGTCTACAGTCCTGCTTGTCTACAGTCCTGCTTGTCTACAGTCCTGCTTGTCTACAATCATGCTTGTCTACAATCCTGCTTGTCTACAATCCTCCTTTCTACAGTCCTGTTTGTCTACAGTCCTGCTTGTCTACAATGCTGCTTGTCTACAATCCTGCTTGTCTGCAGTCCTGCTTGTCTACAGTCCTGCTTGTCTAAAATCCTGCTTGTCTACAATGCTGGTTGTCTACAGTCCTGCTTCTCTACAATCCTGCTTGTCTACAATCCTGCTTGTCTACAATCCTGTTTGTCTACAATCCTGCGTGTCTACAAACCTGTTTGTCTACAATCCTGCTTGTCTATAGTCCTGCTTGTCTACAATCCAGCTTGTGTACAATCCTGCTTGTCTACAATCCTGCTTGTCTACAATCCTGCTTGTCTACAATCCTGCTTATCTACAGTCCTGCTTGTCTACAGTCCTGATTGTCGACAATCCTGCTTGTCAACAGCCCTGCTTGTCTACAATCTAGCTTGTCCACAATCCTGCTTGTCTACAGTCCTGCTGGTCAAAATCCTGCAAGTCTACAATCCTGCATGTCGACAGTCCTGCTTGTCTACAATCCTGCTTGTCTACAATCCTGCTTGTCTACAATGCTGCTTGTCGACAGTCCTGTTTGTCTACAATCCTGCTTGTCTACAGTCCTGCTTGTCTACAGTCCTGCTTGTCTACAGTCCTGCTTGTCTACAATCATGCTTGTCTACAATCCTGCTTGTCTACAATCCTGCTTGTCTACAGTCCTGTTTGTCTTCAGTCCTGCTTGTCTACAGTCCTGCTTGTCTACAATGCTGCTTGTCTACAATCCTGCTTGTCTGCAGTCCTGCTTGTCTACAGTCCTGCTTGTCTACAATCCTGCTTGTCTACAATCCTGGTTGTCTACAGTCCTGCTTGTCTACAGTCCTGCTTGTCTACAGTCCTGGTTGTCTACAGTCCTGCTTGTCTACAGTCCTGCCTGTCTCCAATCCTGCTTGTCTACAGTCCAACTTGTCTACAATCCTGATTATCTACAGTCCGGCTTGTCTACAGCCCTGCTTGTCTACAATCCTGCCTGTCTACAATCCTGCTTGTCTACAGTCCTGTTTGTCTACAGTCCTGCTTGTCTACAATCCTGCTTGTCTACAATCCTGCTTGTCTACAGTCCTGCTTGTCTACAATCCTGCTGGTCTACAATCCTGCTTGTCTACAATCCTGCTTGTCTCCAGTCCTGCTTGTCTACAGTCCTGCTTGTCTACAATCCTGTTTTCAACAATCCTGCTTGTCTACAGTCCTGCTTGTCTACAGTCCTGCTTGTCTACAATCCTGCTTGTCTACAATCCTGCTTGTCTCCAGTCCTGCTTGTCTACAGTCCTGCTTGTCTACAATCCTGTTTTCAACAATCCTGCTTGTCTACAGTCCTGCTTGTCTACAGTCCTGCTTGTCTACAATCCTGCTTGTCTGCACTCCTGCTTGTCTACAATCCTGCTTGTCTACAGTCCTGCTTGTCTACAATCCTGCTTGTCTACAGTCCTGTTTGTCTACAATCTGCTTGTCTACAATCATGCGTGTCTACAGTCCTGCTTGTCTACAATCCTGCTTGTCTACAGTCCTGTTTGTCTACAGTCCTTCTTGTCTACAGTCCTGCTTGTCTTCAATCCTGCTTGTCTACAATCCTGCTTGTCTACAATCCTGCTTGTCTACAGTCCTGTTTGTCTACAATCTGCTTGTCTACAATCCTGCGTGTCTACAATCCTGCTTGTCTACAATCCTGCTTGTCTTCAATCCTGCTTGTCTACAGTCCTGCTTGTCTACAATCCTCCTTGTCTACAATCCTGCTTGTCTTGATTCCTGCTTGTCAACAATCCTGCTTGTCTACAGTCCTGCTTGTCTACAATCCAGCTTTTCTACAATCCTGCTTGTCTACAGTCCTGCTTGTCTACAATCCAGCTTGTCTACAATCCTGCTTGTCTACCGTCCTGCTTGTCTTCAATCCTGCTTGTCTACAATCCTGCTTGTCTACAGTGCTGCTTGTCTACAATCCTGCTTGTCTACAATCCTGCTTGTCTACAATCCTGCTTATCTACAGTCCTGCTTGTCTACAGTCCTGATTGTCGACAATCCTGCTTGTCTACAGTCCTGCTGTTCAAAATCCTGCAAGTCTAAAATCCTGCATGTCGACAATCACTCGTGTCTACAATCCTGCTTGTCTACAATCCTGCTTGTCTACAATGCTGCTTGTCTACAGTCCTGTTTGTCTACAATCCTGCTTGTCTACAGTCCTGCTTGTCTACAGTCCTGCTTGTCTACAGTCCTGCTTGTCTACAATCATGCTTGTCTACAATCCTGCTTGTCTACAATCCTGCTTGTCTACAGTCCTGTTTGTCTACAGTCCTGCTTGTCTACAGTCCTGCTTGTCTACAATGCTGCTTGTCTACAATCCTGCTTGTCTGCAGTCCTGCTTGTCTACAGTCCTGCTTGTCTAAAATCCTGCTTGTCTACAATCCTGGTTGTCTACAGTCCTGCTTGTCTACAATCCTGCTTGTCTACAATCCTGCTTGTCTACAATCCTGTTTGTCTACAATCCTGCGTGTCTACAAACCTGTTTGTCTACAATCCTGCTTGTCTATAGTCCTGCTTGTCTACAGTCCTGCTTGTGTACAATCCTGCTTGTCTACAATCCTGCTTGTCTACAATCCTGCTTGTCTAGAGTCCTGAATGTCTACAATCCTGCATGTCTACAGTCCTGCTTGTCTACAATCCAGCTTGTCTACAATCCTGCTTGTCTACAATCCTGCTTGTCTACAATCCTGCTTGTCTACAATGCTGCTTGTCTACAGTCCTGTTTGTCTACAATCCTGCTTGTCTACAGTCCTGCTTGTCTACAGTCCTGCTTGTCTACAGTCCTGCTTGTCTACAATCATGCTTGTCTACAATCCTGCTTGTCTACAATCCTGCTTGTCTGCAGTCCTGTTTGTCTACAGTCCTGCTTGTCTACAGTCCGGCTTGTCTACAATGCTGCTTGTCTACAATCCTGCTTGTCTGCAGTCCTGCTTGTCTACAGTCCTGCTTGTCTACAATCCTGCTTGTCTACAATCCTGGTTGTCTACAGTCCTGCTTGTCTACAGTCCTGCTTGTCTACAGTCCTGGTTGTCTACAGTCCTGCTTGTCTACAGTCCTGCCTGTCTCCAATCCTGCTTGTCTACAGTCCAAGTTGTCTACAATCCTGATTATCTACAGTCCGGCTTCTCGACAGTCCTGCTTGTCTACAATCCTGCTTGCCTACAATCCTGCTTGTCTAAAATCCTGCTTGTCTACAATCCTGCTTGTCTACAGTCCTGTTTGTCTACAGCCCTGCTCGTCTACAATCCTGCCTGTCTACAATCCTGCTTGTCTACAGTCCTGTTTGTCTACAGTCCTGCTTGTCTACAATCCTGCTTGTCTACAATCCTGCTTGTCTACAGTCCTGCTTGTCTACAATCCTGCTTGTCTACAATCCTGCTTGTGTGCTGTCCTGCTTGTCTCCAGTCCTGCTTGTCTACAGTCCTGCATGTCTACAATCCTGTTTTCAACAATCCTGCTTGTCTACAGTCCTGCTTGTCTACAGTCCTGCTTGTCTACAATCCTGCTTGTCTGCACTCCTGCTTGTCTACAATCCTGCTTGTCTACAGTCCTGCTTGTCTAGAGTCCTGCTTGTCTACAATCCTGCTTGTCTACAATCCAGCTTGTCTACAGTCCTGTTTGTCTACAGTCCTGCTTGTCTACAGTCCTGCTTGTCTTCAATCCTGCTTGTCTACAGACCTGCTTGTCTACAATCTGCTTGTCTACAATCCTGCGTGTCTACAGTCCTGCTTGTCTACAATCCTGCTTGTCTTCAATCCTGCTTGTCTACAATCCTGGTTGTCTACAGTCCTGCTTGTCTACAGTCCTGCTTGTCTACAATCCTGCTTGTCTACAATACTGCTTGTCTACAGTCCTGTTTTTCTACAGTCCTGCTTGTCTACAATCCTGCTAGTCTACAATCCTGCTTGTCTACAGTCTTGCTTGTCTACAATCCTGCTTGTCTACAGTCCTGCTTGTCTACAATCCTCCTTGTCTACAATCCTGCTTGTCTTGATTCCTGCTTGTCAACAATCCTGCTTGTCTACAGTCCTGCTTGTCTACAATCCAGCTTGTCTACAATCCAGCTTGTCTACAATCCTGCTTGTCTACCGTCCTGCTTGTCTTCAATCCTGCTTGTCTACAATCCTGCTTGTCGACAGTGCTGCTTGTCTACAATCCTGCTTGTCTACAATCCTGCTTGTCTACAATCCTGCTTATCTACAGTCCTGCTTGCCCTCAGTCCTGATTGTCGACAATCCTGCTTGTCTACAGTCCTGCTGGTCAAAATCCTGCAAGTCTACAATCCTGCATGTCGACAGTCCTGCTTGTCTACAATCCTGCTTGTCTACAATCCTGCTTGTCTACAATTCTGCTTGTCTACAATGCTGCTTGTCTACAGTCCTGTTTGTCTACAATCCTGCTTGCCTACAGTCCTGCTTGTCTACAGTCCTGCTTGTCTACAGTCCTGCTTGTCTACAATCATGCTTGTCTACAATCCTGCTTGTCTACAATCCTGCTTGTCTACAGTCCTGTTTGTCTACAGTCCTGCTTGTCTACAGTCCTGCTTGTCTACAATGCTGCTTGTCTACAATCCTGCTTGTCTGCAGTCCTGCTTGTCTACAGTCCTGCTTGTCAAAAATCCTGCTTGTCTACAATCCTGGTTGTCTACAGTCCTGCTTGTCTACAATCCTGCTTGTCTACAATCCTGCTTGTCTACAATCCTGTTTGTCTACAATCCTGCGTGTCTACAAACCTGTTTGTCTACAATCCTGGTGTCTATAGTCCTGCTTGTCTACAGTCCTGCTTGTGTACAATCCTGCTTGTCTACAATCCTGCTTGTCTACAATCCTGCTTGTCTACAGTCCTGCTTGTCTACAATCCTGCTTTTCTACAATCCTGCTTGTCTACAATCCTGTTTGTCTACAATCCTGCATGTCTTCAATCCTGTTTGTCTACAATCCTGCTGGTCTACAATCCTGCTTTTCTACAATCCTGCTTGTCTACAATCCTGTTTGTCTCCAGTCCTGCTTGTCTACAATCCTGCTTGTCTACAGTCCTGCTTGTCTACAGTCCTGCTTGTCTACAGTCCTGCTTGTCTACAATCCTGCTTGTCTACTGTCCTGCTTGTTTACTATCATGCTTGTCTACAGTCCTGCTTGTCTACAATCCTGCTTGTCTACAATCCTGCTTGTCTACAATCCTGCTTGTCTAGGGTCCTGAATGTCTACAACCCTGCTTGTCTACAGTCCTGCTTGTCTACAATCCAGCTTGTCTACAATCCTGATTGTCTACAATCCTTCTTCTCTACTGTCCTGCTTGTCTACAGCCCTGCTTGTCTACAGTCCTGCTTGTCAACAGTCCTGCATGTCTACAATCCTGCTTGTCTACAGTCCTGCTTGTCTACAATCCTGCTTGTCTACAATCCTGCTTGTCTACAGTCCTGCTTGTCTGCAATCCTGCTTGTCTACAATCCTGCTTGTCTACAGTCCTCCCTGTCTACAATCCTGCTTATCTACAGTCCTGCTTGACTACAATCCTGCTTGTCTACAATCCTGCTTGTCTACAATCCTGTTTGTCTACCATCCTGCTTGTCTAAAATCCTGCTTGTCTACAATCATGCTTGTCAACAGTACTGCTTGTCTACAATCCTGTTTGTCTACAATCCTGCCTGTCTGCAGTCCTGCTTGTCTACAGTCCTGCTTGTCTAAAGTCCTGCTTGTCTACAGTCCTGCTTGTGTACAGTCCTGCTTGTCTACAGTCCTGCCTGTCTCCAATTCTGCTTGTCTACAGTCCAGCTTGTCTACAATCCTGATTATCTACAGTCCGGCTTGTCGACAGTCCTGCTTGTCTACAATCCTGCTTGCCTACAATCCTGCTTGTCTAAAATCCTGCTTGTCTACAATCCTGCTTGTCTACAGTCCTGTTTGTCTACAGCCCTGCTTGTCTACAATCCTGCCTGACTACAATCCTGCTTGTCTACAGTCCTGTTTGTCTACAGTCCTGCTTGTCAACAATCCTGCTTGTCTACAATCCTGCTTGTCTACAGTCCTGCTTGTCTACAGTCCTGCTTGTCTACAATCCTGCTTGTGTGCAGTCCTGCTTGTCTCCAGTCCTGCTTGTCTACAGTCCTGCTTGTCTACAATCCTGTTTTCAACAATCCTGGTTGTCTACAGTCCTGTTTGTCTACCGTCCTGCTTGTCTACAATCCTGCTTGTCTGCACTCCTGCTTGTCTACAATCTTGCTTGTCTACAATCCTGCTTGTCTAAAGTCCTGCTTGTCTAGAGTCCTGCTTGTCTACAATCCTGCTTGTCTACAATCCAGCTTGTCTACAGTCCTGTTTGTCTACAGTCCTGCTTGTCTACAGTCCTGCTTGTCTACAATCCTGCTTGTCTACAGTCCTGCTTGTCTACAATCTGCTTGTCTACAATCCTGCTTGTCTACAGTCCTGCTTGTCTACAATCCTGCTTGTCTACAAAACTGCTTGTCTACAGTCCTGCTTGTCTACAGTCCTGCTTGTCTTCAATCCTGCTTGTCTACAATCCTGCTTGTCTACAGTCCTGCTTGTCTACAGTCCTGCTTGTCTACAATCCTGCTTGTATACAATACTGCTTGTCTACAGTTCTGTTTGTCTACAGTCCTGCTTGTCTAGAATCCTGCTAGTCTACAATCCTGCTTGTCTACAATCCTGCTTGTCTACAGTCCTGCTTGTCTACAGTCCTGCTTGTGTACAGACCTGCTTGTTTACAATCCTGCTTGTCTACAGTCTTGCTTGTCTACAATCCAGCTTGTCTACAGTCCTGCTTGTCTACAATCCTCCTTGTCTACAATCCTACTTGTCTCGATTCCTGCTTGTCAACAATCCTGCTTGTCTACAGTCCTGCTTGTCTACAATCCAGCTTGTCTACAATCCTGTTTGTCTACAGTCCTGCTTGTCAACAGCCCTGCTTGTCTACAATCTAGCTTGTCCACAATCCAGCTTGTCTACAATCCTGCTTGTCTACAGTCCTGCTTGTCTACAATCCAGCTTGTGTACAATCCTGCTTGTCTACCGTCCTGCTTGTCTTCAATCCTGCTTGTCTACAATGCTGCTTGTCTACAGTCCTGTTTGTCTACAATCCTGCTTGTCTACAGTCCTGCTTGTCTACAGTCCTGCTTGTCTACAGTCCTGCTTGTCTACAATCATGCTTGTCTACAATCCTGCTTGTCTACAATCCTGCTTGTCCACAGTCCTGTTGGTCTACAGTCCTGCTTGTCTACAGTCCTGCTTGTCTACAATGCTGCTTGTCTACAATCCTGCTTTTCTGCAGTCCTGCTTGTCTACAGTCCTGCTTGTCTACAATCCTGCTTGTCTACAATCCTGGTTGTCTACAGTCCTGCTTGTCTACAGTCCTGGTTGTCTACAGTCCTGCTTGTCTACAGTCCTGCCTGTCTCCAAACCTGCTTGTCTACAGTCCAACTTGTCTACAATCCTGATTATCTACAGTCCGGCTTGTCGACAGTCCTGCTTGTCTACAATCTTGCTTGCCTACAATCCTGCTTGTCTAAAATCCTGCTTGTCTACAATCCTGCTTGTCTACAGTCCTGTTTGTCTACTGCCCTGCTTGTCTACAATCCTGCCTGTCTACAATCCTGCTTGTCTACAGTCCTGTTTGTCTACAGTCCTGCTTGTCTACAATCCTGCTTGTCGACAATCCTGCTTGTCTACAATCCTGCTTGTCTACAATCCTGCTTGTGTGCTGTCCTGCTTGTCTCCAGTCCTGCTTGTCTACAGTCCTGCTTGTCTACAATCCTGTTTTCAACAATCCTGCTTGTCTACAGTCCTGCTTGTCTACAGTCCTGCTTGTCTACAATCCTGCTTGTCTGCAATCCTGCTTGTCTGCACTCCTGCTTGTCTACAATCCTGCTTGTCGACAATCCTGCTTGTCTACAGTCCTGCTTGTCTAGAGTCCTGCTTGTCTACAATCCTGCTCGTCTACAATCCAGCTTGTCTACAGTCCTGTTTGTCTACAGTCCTGCTTGTCTACAGTCCTGCTTGTCTACAGTCCTGTTTGTCTACAGTCGTGCTTGTCTTCAAACCTGCTTGTCTACAGTCCTGCTTGTCTACAATCTGCTTGTCTACAATCCTGCGTGTCTACAGTCCTGCTTGTCTACAATCCTGCTTGTCTTCAATCCTGCTTGTCTACAATCCTGCTTGTCTACAGTCCTGCTTGTCTGCAGTCCTGCTTGTCTACAATCCTGCTTGTCTACAATACTGCTTGTCTACAGTCCTGCTTGTCTACAATCCTGCTAGTCTACAATCCTGCTTGTCTACAATCCTGCTTGTCTACAGTCTTGCTTGTGAACAATCCTGCTTGTCTACAGTCCTGCTTGTCTACAATCCTCCTTGTCTACAATCCTGCTTGTCTTGATTCCTGCTTGTCAACAATCCTGCTTGTCTACAGTCCTGCTTGTCTACAATCCAGCTTGTCTACAATCCTGCTTGTCTACAGTCCTGCTGGTCAAAATCCTGCAAGTCTACAATCCTGCATGTCGACAGTCCTGCTTGTCTACAATCCTGCTTGTCTACAATCCTGCTTGTCTACAATCCTGCTTGTCTACAATGCTGCTTGTCTACAGTACTGTTTGTCTACAATCCTGCTTGTCTACAGTCCTGCTTGTCTACAGTCCTGCTTGTCTACAGTCCTGCTTGTCTACAATCATGCTTGTCTACAATCCTGCTTGTCTACAATCCTGCTTGTCTACAGTCCTGTTTGTCTACAGTCCTGCTTGTCTACAGTCCTGCTTGTCTACAATGCTGCTTGTCTACAATCCTGCTTGTCTGCAGTCCTGCTTGTCTACAGTCCTGCTTGTCTAAAATCCTGCTTGTCTACAATCCTGGTTGTCTACAGTCCTGCTTGGCTACAATCCTGCTTGTCTACAATCCTGCTTGTCTACAATCCTGTTTGTCTACAATACTGCGTGTCTACAAACCTGTTTGTCTACAATCCTGCTTGCCTATAGTCCTGCTTGTCTACAGTCCTGCTTGTGTACAATCCTGCTTGTCGACAATCCTGCTTGTCTACAATCCTGCTTGTCTACAGTCCTGCTTGTCTACAATCCTGCTTTTCTACAATCCTGCTTGTCTACAATCCTGTTTGCCTACAATCCTGCGTGTCTTCAATCCTGTTTGTCTACAATCCTGCTGGTCTACAATCCTGCTTGTCTACAATCCTGCTTGTCTACAATCCTGTTTGTCTCCAGTCCTGCTTGTCTACAATCCTGCTTGTCTACAGTCCTGCTTGTCTACAGTCCTGCTTGTCTACAATCCTGCTTGTCTACTGTCCTGCTTGTTTACAATCCTGCTTGTCTACAGTCCTGCTTGTCTACAATCCTGCTTGCCTACAATCCTGCTTGTCTACAATCCTGCTTGTCTCGAGTCCTGAATGTCTACAATCCTGCATGTCTACAGTCCTGCTTGTCTACAATCCAGCTTGTCTACAATCCTGCTTGTCTACAATCCTGCTTGTCTACAATCCTGCTTGTCTACAATGCTGCTTGTCTACAGTCCTGTTTGTCTACAATCCTGCTTGTCTAAAGTCCTGCTTGTCTACAGTCCTGCTTGTCTACAGTCCTGCTTGTCTACAATCATGCTTGTCTACAATCCTGCTTGTCTACAATCCTGCTTGTCTACAGTCCTGTTTGTCTACAGTCCTGCTTGTCTAAAGTCCTGCTTGTCTACAATGCTGCTTGTCTACAATCCTGCTTGTCTGCAGTCCTGCTTGTCTACAGTCCTGCTTGTCTACAATCCTGCTTGTCTACAATCCTGGTTGTCTACAGTCCTGCTTGTCTACAGTCCTGCTTGTCTACAGTCCTGGTTGTCTACAGTCCTGCTTGTCTACAGTCCTGCCTGTCTCCAATCCTGCTTGTCTACAGTCCAACTTGTCTACAATCCTGATTATCTACAGTCCGGCTTGTCGACAGTCCTGCTTGTCTACAATCCTGCTTGCCTACAATCCTGCTTGTCTAAAATCCTGCTTGTCTACAATCCTGCTTGTCTACAGTCCTGCTTGTCTACAGACCTGTTTGTCTACAGTCCTGCTTGTCTGCAATCCTGCTTGTCTACAATCCTGCTTGTCTACAGTCCTGCTTGTCTACAATCCTGCTTGTCTACAATCCTGCTTGTGTGCTGTCCTGCTTGTCTCCAGTCCTGCTTGTCTACAGTCCTGCTTGTCTACAATCCTGTTTTCAACAATCCTGCTTGTCTGCAGTCCTGCTTGTCTACAGTCCTGCTTGTCTACAATCCTGCTTCTCGGCACTCCTGCTTGTCTACAATCCTGCTTGTCGACAATCCTGCTTGTCTACAGTCCTGCTTGTCTAGAGTCCTGCTTGTCTACAATCCTGCTTGTCTACAATCCAGCTTGTCTACAGTCCTGTTGGTCTACAGTCCTGCTTGTCTACAGTCCTGCTTGTCTTCAATCCTGCTTGTCTACAGTCCTGCTTGTCTACAATCTGCTTGTCTACAATCCTGCGTGTCTACAGTCCTGCTTGTCTACAATCCTGCTTGTCTTCAATCCTGCTTGTCTACAATCCTGCTTGTCTACAGTCCTGCTTGTCTACAGTCCTGCTTGTCTACAATCCTGCTTGTCTACAATACTGCTTGTCTACAGTCCTGTTTTTCTACAGTCCTGCTTGTCTACAATCCTGCTAGTCTACAATCCTGCTTGTCTACAATCCTGCTTGTCTACAATCCTGCTTATCTACAGTCCTGCTTGTCTACAGTCCTGATTGTCGACAATCCTGCTTGTCAACAGCCCTGCTTGTCTACAATCTAGCTTGTCCACAATCCTGCTTGTCTACAGTCCTGCTGGTCAAAATCCTGCAAGTCTACAATCCTGCATGTCGACAGTCCTGCTTGTCTACAATCCTGCTTGTCTACAATCCTGCTTGTCTACAATGCTGCTTGTCGACAGTCCTGTTTGTCTACAATCCTGCTTGTCTACAGTCCTGCTTGTCTACAGTCCTGCTTGTCTACAGTCCTGCTTGTCTACAATCATGCTTGTCTACAATCCTGCTTGTCTACAATCCTGCTTGTCTACAGTCCTGTTTGTCTTCAGTCCTGCTTGTCTACAGTCCTGCTTGTCTACAATGCTGCTTGTCTACAATCCTGCTTGTCTGCAGTCCTGCTTGTCTACAGTCCTGCTTGTCTACAATCCTGCTTGTCTACAATCCTGGTTGTCTACAGTCCTGCTTGTCTACAGTCCTGCTTGTCTACAGTCCTGGTTGTCTACAGTCCTGCTTGTCTACAGTCCTGCCTGTCTCCAATCCTGCTTGTCTACAGTCCAACTTGTCTACAATCCTGATTATCTACAGTCCGGCTTGTCTACAGCCCTGCTTGTCTACAATCCTGCCTGTCTACAATCCTGCTTGTCTACAGTCCTGTTTGTCTACAGTCCTGCTTGTCTACAATCCTGCTTGTCTACAATCCTGCTTGTCTACAGTCCTGCTTGTCTACAATCCTGCTGGTCTACAATCCTGCTTGTCTACAATCCTGCTTGTCTCCAGTCCTGCTTGTCTACAGTCCTGCTTGTCTACAATCCTGTTTTCAACAATCCTGTTTGTCTACAGTCCTGCTTGTCTACAGTCCTGCTTGTCTACAATCCTGCTTGTCTACAATCCTGCTTGTCTCCAGTCCTGCTTGTCTACAGTCCTGCTTGTCTACAATCCTGTTTTCAACAATCCTGCTTGTCTACAGTCCTGCTTGTCTACAGTCCTGCTTGTCTACAATCCTGCTTGTCTGCACTCCTGCTTGTCTACAATCCTGCTTGTCTACAGTCCTGCTTGTCTACAATCCTGCTTGTCTACAGTCCTGTTTGTCTACAATCTGCTTGTCTACAATCCTGCGTGTCTACAGTCCTGCTTGTCTACAATCCTGCTTGTCTACAGTCCTGTTTGTCTACAGTCCTTCTTGTCTACAGTCCTGCTTGTCTTCAATCCTGCTTGTCTACAATCCTGCTTGTCTACAATCCTGCTTGTCTACAGTCCTGTTTGTCTACAATCTGCTTGTCTACAATCCTGCGTGTCTACAGTCCTGCTTGTCTACAATCCTGCTTGTCTTCAATCCTGCTTGTCTACAGTCCTGCTTGTCTACAATCCTGCTTGTCTACAATACTTCTTGTCTACAGTCCTGTTTTTCTACAGTCCTGCTAGTCTACAATCCTGCTTGTCTACAATCCTGCTTGTCTACAGTCTTGCTTGTCTACAATCCTGCTTGTCTACAGTCCTGCTTGTCTACAATCCTCCTTGTCTACAATCCTGCTTGTCTTGATTCCTGCTTGTCAACAATCCTGCTTGTCTACAGTCCTGCTTGTCTACAATCCAGCTTTTCTACAATCCTGCTTGTCTACAGTCCTGCTTGTCTACAATCCAGCTTGTCTACAATCCTGCTTGTCTACCGTCCTGCTTGTCTTCAATCCTGCTTGTCTACAATCCTGCTTGTCTACAGTGCTGCTTGTCTACAATCCTGCTTGTCTACAATCCTGCTTGTCTACAATCCTGCTTATCTACAGTCCTGCTTGTCTACAGTCCTGATTGTCGACAATCCTGCTTGTCTACAGTCCTGCTGTTCAAAATCCTGCAAGTCTAAAATCCTGCATGTCGACAATCACTCGTGTCTACAATCCTGCTTGTCTACAATCCTGCTTGTCTACAGTGCTGCTTGTCTACAGTCCTGTTTGTCTACAATCCTGCTTGTCTACAGTCCTGCTTGTCTACAGTCCTGCTTGTCTACAGTCCTGCTTGTCTACAATCATGCTTGTCTACAATCCTGCTTGTCTACAATCCTGCTTGTCTACAGTCCTGTTTGTCTACAGTCCTGCTTGTCTACAGTCCTGCTTGTCTACAATGCTGCTTGTCTACAATCCTGCTTGTCTGCAGTCCTGCTTGTCTACAGTCCTGCTTGTCTAAAATCCTGCTTGTCTACAATCCTGGTTGTCTACAGTCCTGCTTGTCTACAATCCTGCTTGTCTACAATCCTGCTTGTCTACAATCCTGTTTGTCTACAATCCTGCGTGTCTACAAACCTGTTTGTCTACAATCCTGCTTGTCTATAGTCCTGCTTGTCTACAGTCCTGCTTGTGTACAATCCTGCTTGTCTACAATCCTGCTTGTCTACAATCCTGCTTGTCTAGAGTCCTGAATGTCTACAATCCTGCATGTCTACAGTCCTGCTTGTCTACAATCCAGCTTGTCTACAATCCTGCTTGTCTACCGTCCTGCTTGTCTTCAATCCTGCTTGTCTACAATCCTGCTTGTCTACAGTGTTGCTTGTCTACAATCCTGCTTGTCTACAATCCTGCTTGTCTACAAACCTGCTTATCTACAGTCCTGCTTGTCTACAGTCCTGATTGTCGACAATCCTGCTTGTCTACAGTCCTGCTGGTCAAAATCCTGCAAGTCTACAATCCTGCATGTCGACAGTCCTGCTAGTCTACAATCCTGCTTGTCTACAATCCTGCTTGTCTACAATCCTGCTTGTCTACAATGCTGCTTGTCTACAGTCCTGCTTGTCTACAATCCTGCTTGTCTACAGTCCTGCTTGTCTACAGTCCTGCTTGTCTACAGTCCTGCTTGTCTACAATCATGCTTGTCTACAATCCTGCTTGTCTACAATCCTCCTTTCTACAGTCCTGTTTGTCTACAGTCCTGCTTGTCTACAATGCTGCTTGTCTACAATCCTGCTTGTCTGCAGTCCTGCTTGTCTACAGTCCTGCTTGTCTAAAATCCTGCTTGTCTACAATGCTGGTTGTCTACAGTCCTGCTTCTCTACAATCCTGCTTGTCTACAATCCTGCTTGTCTACAATCCTGTTTGTCTACAATCCTGCGTGTCTACAAACCTGTTTGTCTACAATCCTGCTTGTCTATAGTCCTGCTTGTCTACAATCCAGCTTGTGTACAATCCTGCTTGTCTACAATCCTGCTTGTCTACAATCCTGCTTGTCTACAATCCTGCTTATCTACAGTCCTGCTTGTCTACAGTCCTGATTGTCGACAATCCTGCTTGTCAACAGCCCTGCTTGTCTACAATCTAGCTTGTCCACAATCCTGCTTGTCTACAGTCCTGCTGGTCAAAATCCTGCAAGTCTACAATCCTGCATGTCGACAGTCCTGCTTGTCTACAATCCTGCTTGTCTACAATCCTGCTTGTCTACAATGCTGCTTGTCGACAGTCCTGTTTGTCTACAATCCTGCTTGTCTACAGTCCTGCTTGTCTACAGTCCTGCTTGTCTACAGTCCTGCTTGTCTACAATCATGCTTGTCTACAATCCTGCTTGTCTACAATCCTGCTTGTCTACAGTCCTGTTTGTCTTCAGTCCTGCTTGTCTACAGTCCTGCTTGTCTACAATGCTGCTTGTCTACAATCCTGCTTGTCTGCAGTCCTGCTTGTCTACAGTCCTGCTTGTCTACAATCCTGCTTGTCTACAATCCTGGTTGTCTACAGTCCTGCTTGTCTACAGTCCTGCTTGTCTACAGTCCTGGTTGTCTACAGTCCTGCTTGTCTACAGTCCTGCCTGTCTCCAATCCTGCTTGTCTACAGTCCAACTTGTCTACAATCCTGATTATCTACAGTCCGGCTTGTCTACAGCCCTGCTTGTCTACAATCCTGCCTGTCTACAATCCTGCTTGTCTACAGTCCTGTTTGTCTACAGTCCTGCTTGTCTACAATCCTGCTTGTCTACAATCCTGCTTGTCTACAGTCCTGCTTGTCTACAATCCTGCTGGTCTACAATCCTGCTTGTCTACAATCCTGCTTGTCTCCAGTCCTGCTTGTCTACAGTCCTGCTTGTCTACAATCCTGTTTTCAACAATCCTGCTTGTCTACAGTCCTGCTTGTCTACAGTCCTGCTTGTCTACAATCCTGCTTGTCTACAATCCTGCTTGTCTCCAGTCCTGCTTGTCTACAGTCCTGCTTGTCTACAATCCTGTTTTCAACAATCCTGCTTGTCTACAGTCCTGCTTGTCTACAGTCCTGCTTGTCTACAATCCTGCTTGTCTGCACTCCTGCTTGTCTACAATCCTGCTTGTCTACAGTCCTGCTTGTCTACAATCCTGCTTGTCTACAGTCCTGTTTGTCTACAATCTGCTTGTCTACAATCATGCGTGTCTACAGTCCTGCTTGTCTACAATCCTGCTTGTCTACAGTCCTGTTTGTCTACAGTCCTTCTTGTCTACAGTCCTGCTTGTCTTCAATCCTGCTTGTCTACAATCCTGCTTGTCTACAATCCTGCTTGTCTACAGTCCTGTTTGTCTACAATCTGCTTGTCTACAATCCTGCGTGTCTACAGTCCTGCTTGTCTACAATCCTGCTTGTCTTCAATCCTGCTTGTCTACAGTCCTGCTTGTCTACAATCCTGCTTGTCTACAGTCCTGCTTGTCTACAATCCTCCTTGTCTACAATCCTGCTTGTCTTGATTCCTGCTTGTCAACAATCCTGCTTGTCTACAGTCCTGCTTGTCTACAATCCAGCTTTTCTACAATCCTGCTTGTCTACAGTCCTGCTTGTCTACAATCCAGCTTGTCTACAATCCTGCTTGTCTACCGTCCTGCTTGTCTTCAATCCTGCTTGTCTACAATCCTGCTTGTCTACAGTGCTGCTTGTCTACAATCCTGCTTGTCTACAATCCTGCTTGTCTACAATCCTGCTTATCTACAGTCCTGCTTGTCTACAGTCCTGATTGTCGACAATCCTGCTTGTCTACAGTCCTGCTGTTCAAAATCCTGCAAGTCTAAAATCCTGCATGTCGACAATCACTCGTGTCTACAATCCTGCTTGTCTACAATCCTGCTTGTCTACAATGCTGCTTGTCTACAGTCCTGTTTGTCTACAATCCTGCTTGTCTACAGTCCTGCTTGTCTACAGTCCTGCTTGTCTACAGTCCGGCTTGTCTACAATCATGCTTGTCTACAATCCTGCTTGTCTACAATCCTGCTTGTCTACAGTCCTGTTTGTCTACAGTCCTGCTTGTCTACAGTCCTGCTTGTCTACAATGCTGCTTGTCTACAATCCTGCTTGTCTGCAGTCCTGCTTGTCTACAGTCCTGCTTGTCTAAAATCCTGCTTGTCTACAATCCTGGTTGTCTACAGTCCTGCTTGTCTACAATCCTGCTTGTCTACAATCCTGCTTGTCTACAATCCTGTTTGTCTACAATCCTGCGTGTCTACAAACCTGTTTGTCTACAATCCTGCTTGTCTATAGTCCTGCTTGTCTACAGTCCTGCTTGTGTACAATCCTGCTTGTCTACAATCCTGCTTGTCTACAATCCTGCTTGTCTAGAGTCCTGAATGTCTACAATCCTGCATGTCTACAGTCCTGCTTGTCTACAATCCAGCTTGTCTACAATCCTGCTTGTCTACAATCCTGCTTGTCTACAATCCTGCTTGTCTACAATGCTGGTTGTCTACAGTCCTGTTTGTCTACAATCCTGCTTGTCTACAGTCCTGCTTGTCTACAGTCCTGCTTGTCTACAGTCCTGCTTGTCTACAATCATGCTTGTCTACAATCCTGCTTGTCTACAATCCTGCTTGTCTGCAGTCCTGTTTGTCTACAGTCCTGCTTGTCTACAGTCCGGCTTGTCTACAATGCTGCTTGTCTACAATCCTGCTTGTCTGCAGTCCTGCTTGTCTACAGTCCTGCTTGTCTACAATCCTGCTTGTCTACAATCCTGGTTGTCTACAGTAATGCTTGTCTACAGTCCTGCTTGTCTACAGTCCTGGTTGTCTACAGTCCTGCTTGTCTACAGTCCTGCCTGTCTCCAATCCTGCTTGTCTACAGTCCAAGTTGTCTACAATCCTGATTATCTACAGTCCGGCTTCTCGACAGTCCTGCTTGTCTACAATCCTGCTTGCCTACAATCCTGCTTGTCTAAAATCCTGCTTGTCTACAATCCTGCTTGTCTACAGTCCTGTTTGTCTACAGCCCTGCTCGTCTACAATCCTGCCTGTCTACAATCCTGCTTGTCTACAGTCCTGTTTGTCTACAGTCCTGCTTGTCTACAATCCTGCTTGTCTACAATCCTGCTTGTCTACAGTCCTGCTTGTCTACAATCCTGCTTGTCTACAATCCTGCTTGTGTGCTGTCCTGCTTGTCTCCAGTCCTGCTTGTCTACAGTCCTGCATGTCTACAATCCTGTTTTCAACAATCCTGCTTGTCTACAGTCCTGCTTGTCTACAGTCCTGCTTGTCTACAATCCTGCTTGTCTGCACTCCTGCTTGTCTACAATCCTGCTTGTCTACAGTCCTGCTTGTCTAGAGTCCTGCTTGTCTACAATCCTGCTTGTCTACAATCCAGCTTGTCTACAGTCCTGTTTGTCTACAGTCCTGCTTGTCTGCAGTCCTGCTTGTCTTCAATCCTGCTTGTCTACAGACCTGCTTGTCTACAATCTGCTTGTCTACAATCCTGCGTGTCTACAGTCCTGCTTGTCTACAATCCTGCTTGTCTTCAATCCTGCTTGTCTACAATCCTGGTTGTCTACAGTCCTGCTTGTCTACAGTCCTGCTTGTCTACAATCCTGCTTGTCTACAATACTGCTTGTCTACAGTCCTGTTTTTCTACAGTCCTGCTTGTCTACAATCCTGCTAGTCTACAATCCTGCTTGTCTACAGTCTTGCTTGTCTACAATCCTGCTTGTCTACAGTCCTGCTTGTCTACAATCCTCCTTGTCTACAATCCTGCTTGTCTTGATTCCTGCTTGTCAACAATCCTGCTTGTCTACAGTCCTGCTTGTCTACAATCCAGCTTGTCTACAATCCAGCTTGTCTACAATCCTGCTTGTCTACCGTCCTGCTTGTCTTCAATCCTGCTTGTCTACAATCCTGCTTGTCGACAGTGCTGCTTGTCTACAATCCTGCTTGTCTACAATCCTGCTTGTCTACAATCCTGCTTATCTACAGTCCTGCTTGCCCTCAGTCCTGATTGTCGACAATCCTGCTTGTCTACAGTCCTGCTGGTCAAAATCCTGCAAGTCTACAATCCTGCATGTCGACAGTCCTGCTTGTCTACAATCCTGCTTGTCTACAATGCTGCTTGTCTACAATTCTGCTTGTCTACAATGCTGCTTGTCTACAGTCCTGTTTGTCTACAATCCTGCTTGCCTACAGTCCTGCTTGTCTACAGTCCTGCTTGTCTACAGTCCTGCTTGTCTACAATCATGCTTGTCTACAATCCTGCTTGTCTACAATCCTGCTTGTCTACAGTCCTGTTTGTCTACAGTCCTGCTTGTCTACAGTCCTGCTTGTCTACAATGCTGCTTGTCTACAATCCTGCTTGTCTGCAGTCCTGCTTGTCTACAGTCCTGCTTGTCAAAAATCCTGCTTGTCTACAATCCTGGTTGTCTACAGTCCTGCTTGTCTACAATCCTGCTTGTCTACAATCCTGCTTGTCTACAATCCTGTTTGTCTACAATCCTGCGTGTCTACAAACCTGTTTGTCTACAATCCTGGTGTCTATAGTCCTGCTTGTCTACAGTCCTGCTTGTGTACAATCCTGCTTGTCTACAATCCTGCTTGTCTACAATCCTGCTTGTCTACAGTCCTGCTTGTCTACAATCCTGCTTTTCTACAATCCTGCTTGTCTACAATCCTGTTTGTCTACAATCCTGCATGTCTTCAATCCTGTTTGTCTACAATCCTGCTGGTCTACAATCCTGCTTTTCTACAATCCTGCTTGTCTACAATCCTGTTTGTCTCCAGTCCTGCTTGTCTACAATCCTGCTTGTCTACAGTCCTGCTTGTCTATAGTCCTGCTTGTCTACAGTCCTGCTTGTCTACAATCCTGCTTGTCTAATGTCCTGCTTGTTTACAATCATGCTTGTCTACAGTCCTGCTTGTCTACAATCCTGCTTGTCTACAATCCTGCTTGTCTACAATCCTGCTTGTCTAGGGTCCTGAATGTCTACAACCCTGCTTGTCTACAGTCCTGCTTGTCTACAATCCAGCTTGTCTACAATCCTGATTGTCTACAATCCTTCTTCTCTACTGTCCTGCTTGTCTACAGCCCTGCTTGTCTACAGTCCTGCTTGTCAACAGTCCTGCATGTCTACAATCCTGCTTGTCTACAGTCCTGCTTGTCTACAATCCTGCTTGTCTACAATCCTGCTTGTCTACAGTCCTGCTTGTCTGCAATCCTGCTTGTCTACAATCCTGCTTGTCTACAGTCCTCCCTGTCTACAATCCTGCTTATCTACAGTCCTGCTTGACTACAATCCTGCTTGTCTACAATCCTGCTTGTCTACAATCCTGTTTGTCTACCATCCTGCTTGTCTAAAATCCTGCTTGTCTACAATCATGCTTGTCAACAGTACTGCTTGTCTACAATCCTGTTTGTCTACAATCCTGCCTGTCTGCAGTCCTGCTTGTCTACAGTCCTGCTTGTCTAAAGTCCTGCTTGTCTACAGTCCTGCTTGTGTACAGTCCTGCTTGTCTACAGTCCTGCCTGTCTCCAATTCTGCTTGTCTACAGTCCAGCTTGTCTACAATCCTGATTATCTACAGTACGGCTTGTCGACAGTCCTGCTTGTCTACAATCCTGCTTGCCTACAATCCTGCTTGTCTAAAATCCTGCTTGTCTACAATCCTGCTTGTCTACAGTCCTGTTTGTCTACAGCCCTGCTTGTCTACAATCCTGCCTGACTACAATCCTGCTTGTCTACAGTCCTGTTTGTCTACAGTCCTGCTTGTCTACAATCCTGCTTGTCTACAATCCTGCTTGTCTACAGTCCTGCTTGTCTACAGTCCTGCTTGTCTACAATCCTGCTTGTGTGCCGTCCTGCTTGTCTCCAGTCCTGCTTGTCTACAGTCCTGCTTGTCTACAATCCTGTTTTCAACAATCCTGGTTGTCTACAGTCCTGTTTGTCTACCGTCCTGCTTGTCTACAATCCTGCTTGTCTGCACTCCTGCTTGTCTACAATCTTGCTTGTCTACAATCCTGCTTGTCTAAAGTCCTGCTTGTCTAGAGTCCTGCTTGTCTACAATCCTGCTTGTCTACAATCCAGCTTGTCTACAGTCCTGTTTGTCTACATTCCTGCTTGTCTACAGTCCTGCTTGTCTACAATCCTGCTTGTCTACAGTCCTGCTTGTCTACAATCTGCTTGTCTACAATCCTGCTTGTCTACAGTCCTGCTTGTCTACAATCCTGCTTGTCTTCAATCCTGCTTGTCTACAATCCTGCTTGTCTACAGTCCTGCTTGTCTACAGTCCTGCTTGTCTACAATCCTGCTTTTATACAATACTGCTTGTCTACAGTTCTGTTTGTCTACAGTCCTGCTTGTCTAGAATCCTGCTAGTCTACAATCCTGCTTGTCTACAATCCTGCTTGTCTACAGTCCTGCTTGTCTACAGTCCTGCTTGTGTACAGACCTGCTTGTTTACAATCCTGCTTGTCTACAGTCTTGCTTGTCTACAATCCAGCTTGTCTACAGTCCTGCTTGTCTACAATCCTCCTTGTCTACAATCCTACTTGTCTCGATTCCTGCTTGTCAACAATCCTGCTTGTCTACAGTCCTGCTTGTCTACAATCCAGCTTGTCTACAATCCTGTTTGTCTACAGTCCTGCTTGTCAACAGCCCTGCTTGTCTACAATCTAGCTTGTCCACAATCCAGCTTGTCTACAATCCTGCTTGTCTACAGTCCTGCTTGTCTACAATCCAGCTTGTGTACAATCCTGCTTGTCTACCGTCCTGCTTGTCTTCAATCCTGCTTGTCTACAATGCTGCTTGTCTACAGTCCTGTTTGTCTACAATCCTGCTTG
This sequence comes from Isurus oxyrinchus, assembly GCA_026770705.1. Lineage (NCBI taxonomy): Eukaryota > Metazoa > Chordata > Chondrichthyes > Lamniformes > Lamnidae > Isurus > Isurus oxyrinchus. Next base: position 175,766 of record JANJGN010000322.1, read on the forward strand.
TCTACAGTCCTGCTTGTCTACAGTCCTGCTTGTCTACAGTCCTGCTTGTCTACAATCATGCTTGTCTACAATCCTGCTTGTCTACAATCCTGCTTGTCCACAGTCCTGTTGGTCTACAGTCCTGCTTGTCTACAGTCCTGCTTGTCTACAATGCTGCTTGTCTACAATCCTGCTTTTCTGCAGTCCTGCTTGTCTACAGTCCTGCTTGTCTACAATCCTGCTTGTCTACAATCCTGGTTGTCTACAGTCCTGCTTGTCTACAGTCCTGGTTGTCTACAGTCCTGCTTGTCTACAGTCCTGCCTGTCTCCAAACCTGCTTGTCTACAGTCCAACTTGTCTACAATCCTGATTATCTACAGTCCGGCTTGTCGACAGTCCTGCTTGTCTACAATCCTGCTTGCCTACAATCCTGCTTGTCTAAAATCCTGCTTGTCTACAATCCTGCTTGTCTACAGTCCTGTTTGCCTACTGCCCTGCTTGTCTACAATCCTGCCTGTCTACAATCCTGCTTGTCTACAGTCCTGTTTGTCTACAGTCCTGCTTGTCTACAATCCTGCTTGTCGACAATCCTGCTTGTCTACAATCCTGCTTGTCTACAATCCTGCTTGTGTGCTGTCCTGCTTGTCTCCAGTCCTGCTTGTCTACAGTCCTGCTTGTCTACAATCCTGTTTTCAACAATCCTGCTTGTCTACAGTCCTGCTTGTCTACAGTCCTGCTTGTCTACAATCCTGCTTGTCTGCAATCCTGCTTGTCTGCACTCCTGCTTGTCTACAATCCTGCTTGTCGACAATCCTGCTTGTCTACAGTCCTGCTTGTCTAGAGTCCTGCTTGTCTACAATCCTGCTCGTCTACAATCCAGCTTGTCTACAGTCCTGTTTGTCTACAGTCCTGCTTGTCTACAGTCCTGCTTGTCTACAGTCCTGTTTGTCTACAGTCGTGCTTGTCTTCAAACCTGCTTGTCTACAGTCCTGCTTGTCTACAATCTGCTTGTCTACAATCCTGCGTGTCTACAGTCCTGCTTGTCTACAATCCTGCTTGTCTTCAATCCTGCTTGTCTACAATCCTGCTTGTCTACAGTCCTGCTTGTCTGCAGTCCTGCTTGTCTACAATCCTGCTTGTCTACAATACTGCTTGTCTACAGTCCTGCTTGTCTACAATCCTGCTAGTCTACAATCCTCCTTGTCTACAATCCTGCTTGTCTACAGTCTTGCTTGTGAACAATCCTGCTTGTCTACAGTCCTGCTTGTCTACAATCCTCCTTGTCTACAATCCTGCTTGTCTTGATTCCTGCTTGTCAACAATCCTGCTTGTCTACAGTCCTGCTTGTCTACAATCCAGCTTGTCTACAATCCTGCTTGTCTACAGTCCTGCTGGTCAAAATCCTGCAAGTCTACAATCCTGCATGTCGACAATCCTGCTTGTCTACAATCCTGCTTGTCTACAATGCTGCTTGTCTACAGTCCTGTTTGTCTACAATCCTGCTTGTCTACAGTCCTGCTTGTCTACAGTCCTGCTTGTCTACAGTCCTGCTTGTCTACAATCATGCTTGTCTACAATCCTGCTTGTCTACAATCCTGCTTGTCTACAGTCCTGTTTGTCTACAGTCCTGCTTGTCTACAGTCCTGCTTGTCTACAATGCTGCTTGTCTACAATCCTGCTTGTCTGCAGTCCTGCTTGTCTACAGTCCTGCTTGTCTAAAATCCTGCTTGTCTACAATCCTGGTTGTCTACAGTCCTGCTTGGCTACAATCCTGCTTGTCTACAATCCTGCTTGTCTACAATCCTGTTTGTCTACAATACTGCGTGTCTACAAACCTGTTTGTCTACAATCCTGCTTGCCTATAGTCCTGCTTGTCTACAGTCCTGCTTGTGTACAATCCTGCTTGTCGACAATCCTGCTTGTCTACAATCCTGCTTGTCTACAGTCCTGCTTGTCTACAATCCTGCTTTTCTACAATCCTGCTTGTCTACAATCCTGTTTGCCTACAATCCTGCGTGTCTTCAATCCTGTTTGTCTACAATCCTGCTGGTCTACAATCCTGCTTGTCTACAATCCTGCTTGTCTACAATCCTGTTTGTCTCCAGTCCTGCTTGTCTACAATCCTGCTTGTCTACAGTCCTGCTTGTCTACAGTCCTGCTTGTCTACAATCCTGCTTGTCTACTGTCCTGCTTGTTTACAATCCTGCTTGTCTACAGTCCTGCTTGTCTACAATCCTGCTTGACTACAATCCTGCTTGTCTACAATCCTGCTTGTCTCGAGTCCTGAATGTCTACAATCCTGCATGTCTACAGTCCTGCTTGTCTACAATCCAGCTTGTCTACAATCCTGCTTGTCTACAATCCTGCTTGTCTACAATCCTGCTTGTCTACAATGCTGCTTGTCTACAGTCCTGTTTGTCTACAATCCTGCTTGTCTAAAGTCCTGCTTGTCTACAGTCCTGCTTGTCTACAGTCCTGCTTGTCTACAATCATGCTTGTCTACAATCCTGCTTGTCTACAATCCTGCTTGTCTACAGTCCTGTTTGTCTACAGTCCTGCTTGTCTAAAGTCCTGCTTGTCTACAATGCTGCTTGTCTACAATCCTGCTTGTCTGCAGTCCTGCTTGTCTACAGTCCTGCTTGTCTACAATCCTGCTTGTCTACAATCCTGGTTGTCTACAGTCCTGCTTGTCTACAGTCCTGCTTGTCTACAGTCCTGGTTGTCTACAGTCCTGCTTGCCTACAGTCCTGCCTGTCTCCAATCCTGCTTGTCTACAGTCCAACTTGTCTACAATCCTGATTATCTACAGTCCGGCTTGTCGACAGTCCTGCTTGTCTACAATCCTGCTTGCCTACAATCCTGCTTGTCTAAAATCCTGCTTGTCTACAATCCTGCTTGTCTACAGTCCTGCTTGTCTACAGACCTGTTTGTCTACAGTCCTGCTTGTCTGCAATCCTGCTTGTCTACAATCCTGCTTGTCTACAGTCCTGCTTGTCTACAATCCTGCTTGTCTACAATCCTGCTTGTGTGCTGTCCTGCTTGTCTCCAGTTATGCTTGTCTACAGTCCTGCTTGTCTACAATCCTGTTTTCAACAATCCTGCTTGTCTGCAGTCCTGCTTGTCTACAGTCCTGCTTGTCTACAATCCTGCTTCTCGGCACTCCTGCTTGTCTACAATCCTGCTTGTCGACAATCCTGCTTGTCTACAGTCCTGCTTGTCTAGAGTCCTGCTTGTCTACAATCCTGCTTGTCTACAATCCAGCTTGTCTACAGTCCTGTTGGTCTACAGTCCTGCTTGTCTACAGTCCTGCTTGTCTTCAATCCTGCTTGTCTACAGTCCTGCTTGTCTACAATCTGCTTGTCTACAATCCTGCGTGTCTACAGTCCTGCTTGTCTACAATCCTGCTTGTCTTCAATCCTGCTTGTCTACAATCCTGCTTGTCTACAGTCCTGCTTGTCTACAGTCCTGCTTGTCTACAATCCTGCTTGTCTACAATACTGCTTGTCTACAGTCCTGTTTTTCTACAGTCCTGCTTGTCTACAATCCTGCTAGTCTACAATCCTGCTTGTCTACAATCCTGCTTGTCTACAGTCTTGCTTGTCTACAATCCTGCTTGTCTACAGTCCTGCTTGTCTACAATCCTCCTTGTCTACAATCCTGCTTGTCTTGATTCCTGCTTGTCAACAATCCTGCTTGTCTACAGTCCTGCTTGTCTACAATCCAGCTTGTCTACAATCCAGCTTGTCTACAATCCTGCTTGTCTACCGTCCTGCTTGTCTTCAATCCTGCTTGTCTACAATCCTGCTTGTCTACAGTGCTGCTTGTCTACAATCCTGCTTGTCTACAATCCTGCTTGTCTACAATCCTGCATATCTACAGTCCTGCTTGTCTACAGTCCTGATTGTCGACAATCCTGCTTGTCTACAGTCCTGCTGGTCAAAATCCTGCAAGTCTACAATCCTGCATGTCGACAGTCCTGCTTGTCTACAATCCTGCTTGTCTACAATCCTGCTTGTCTACAATCCTGCTTGTCTACAATGCTGCTTGTCTACAGTCCTGTTTGTCTACAATCCTGCTTGTCTACAGTCCTGCTTGTCTACAGTCCTGCTTGTCTACAATCATGCTTGTCTACAATCCTGCTTGTCTACAATTCTGCTTGTCTACAGTCCTGTTTGTCTACAGTCCTGCTTGTCTACAGTCCTGCTTGTCTACAATGCTGCTTGTCTACAATCCTGTTTGTCTGCAGTCCTGCTTGTCTACAGTCCTGCTTGTCTAAAATCCTGCTTGTCTACAATCCTGGTTGTCTACAGTCCTGCTTGTCTACAATCCTGCTTGTCTACAATCCGGCTTGTCTACAATCTTGTTTGTCTACAATCCTGCGTGTCTACAAACCTGTTTGTCTACAATCCTGCTTGTCTATAGTCCTGCTTGTCTACAGTCCTGCTTGTGTACAATCCTGCTTGTCTACAATCCTGCTTGTCCACAATCCTGCTTGTCTACAGTCCTGCTTGTCTACAATCCTGCTTTTCTACAATCCTGCTTGTCTACAATCCTGTTTGTCTACAATCCTGCTGGTCTACAATCCTGCTTGTCTACAATCCTGCTTGTCTACAATCCAGCTTGTCTACAATCCTTCTTTTTTCTACAATCCTGCTTGTCTACAGTCCTGCTTGTCTACAATCCTGCTTGTCTACGGTTCTGCTTGTCTACAGTCCTGCTTCTCTACAATCCTGCTTGTCTACAATCCTGCTTGTCTACAGTCCTGCTTGTCTACAATCCTGCTTGTCTACAATCCTGCTTGTCTACAATCCGTTTTGTCTACACACCTGCTTGTCTACAATCCTGTTTGTCTACAATCCTGCTGGTCTACAGTCCTGCTTGTCTACAATCCTGCTTGTCTACAATATTGCTTGTCTACAATCCTGCTTGTCTACAATCCTGCTTGTCTACAATCCTGCCTGTCTACAGTCCTGCTTGTCTACAGTCCTGCTTGTCTACAATCCTGCTTGTCTTCAGTCCTGTTTGTCTACAATCCTGCTTGTCTACAATCCTGCTTGTCTACAATCCTGTATATCTAAAATCCTGCATGTCTACAGTCCTGCTTGTCTACAGTCCTGCTTCTCTACAGTCCTGCTTGTCTACAATCCTGCTTGTCTACAATCCTGCTTGTCTACAATCCATCTTTTGTCTACAATCCTGCTTGTCTACAGTCCTGCTTGTCTACAATCCTGCTTGTCTACAGTCCTGCTTCTCTACAGTCCTGCTTGTCTACAATCCTGCTTGTCTACAATCCTGCTTGTCTACAATCCTTCTTTTGTCTACAATCCTGCTTGTCTACAGTCCTGCTTGTCAACAATCCTGCTTGTCTACGGTCCTGCTTGTCTACAGTCCTGCTTCTCTTCAATCCTGCTTGTCTACATTCCTGCTTGTCTACAGTACTGCTTGTCTACAATCCTGCTTGTCTACAATCCTGCTTGTCTACAATCCGTTTTGTCCACACACCTGCTTGTCTACAATCCTGTTTGTCTACAATCCTGCTGGTCTACAGTCCTGCTTGTCTTCAATCCTGCCTGTCTACAGTCCTGCTTGTCTACAGTCCTGCTTGTCTACAATCCTGCTTGTCTTCAGTCCTGTTTGTCTACAATCCTCATGTCTACAATCCTGCTTGTCTACAGTCCTGCTTGTCTACAGTCCTGCTTGTCTTCATTCCTGCTTGTCTACAGTCCTGTTTGTCTACAATCCTGCTTGTCTACAGTCCTGCTTGTCTACAGTCCTGCTTGTCTACAATCCTGCTTGTCTACAATCCAGCTTGTCTCCACTCCTTTTGTCTACAATCCTGTTTGTCTAAAGTCCTGCTTGTCTACAGTCCTTGCTTGTCTACAGTCCGGCTTGTCTACAATCCTGCTTGTCTACAATCCTGCTTGTCTACACTCCTGCGTGTCTACAGTCCTGCTTGTCTACAATCCTTCTTTTTTCTACAATCCTGCTTGTCTACAATCCTGCTTGTCTACAATCCTGCTTGTCTAAAGTCCTGCTTGTCTACCGTCCTGCTTGTCTTCAATCCTGCTTGTCTACAATCCTGCTTGTCTACAGTGCTGCTTGTCTACAATCCTGCTTGTCTACAATCCTGCTTGTCTACAATCCTGCATATCTACAGTCCTGCTTGTCTACAGTCCTGATTGTCGACAATCCTGCTTGTCTACAGTCCTGCTGGTCAAAATCCTGCAAGTCTACAATCCTGCATGTCGACAGTCCTGCTTGTCTACAATCCTGCTTGTCTACAATCCTGCTTGTCTACAATCCTGCTTGTCTACAATGCTGCTTGTCTACAGTCCTGTTTGTCTACAATCCTGCTTGTCTACAGTCCTGCTTGTCTACAGTCCTGCTTGTCTACAATCATGCTTGTCTACAATCCTGCTTGTCTACAATTCTGCTTGTCTACAGTCCTGTTTGTCTACAGTCCTGCTTGTCTACAGTCCTGCTTGTCTACAATGCTGCTTGTCTACAATCCTGTTTGTCTGCAGTCCTGCTTGTCTACAGTCCTGCTTGTCTAAAATCCTGCTTGTCTACAATCCTGGTTGTCTACAGTCCTGCTTGTCTACAATCCTGCTTGTCTACAATCCGGCTTGTCTACAATCTTGTTTGTCTACAATCCTGCGTGTCTACAAACCTGTTTGTCTACAATCCTGCTTGTCTATAGTCCTGCTTGTCTACAGTCCTGCTTGTGTACAATCCTGCTTGTCTACAATCCTGCTTGTCCACAATCCTGCTTGTCTACAGTCCTGCTTGTCTACAATCCTGCTTTTCTACAATCCTGCTTGTCTACAATCCTGTTTGTCTACAATCCTGCTGGTCTACAATCCTGCTTGTCTACAATCCTGCTTGTCTACAATCCAGCTTGTCTACAATCCTTCTTTTTTCTACAATCCTGCTTGTCTACAGTCCTGCTTGTCTACAATCCTGCTTGTCTACGGTCCTGCTTGTCTACAGTCCTGCTTCTCTACAATCCTGCTTGTCTACAATCCTGCTTGTCTACAGTCCTGCTTGTCTACAATCCTGCTTGTCTACAATCCTGCTTGTCTACAATCCGTTTTGTCTACACACCTGCTTGTCTACAATCCTGTTTGTCTACAATCCTGCTGGTCTACAGTCCTGCTTGTCTACAATCCTGCTTGTCTACAATATTGCTTGTCTACAATCCTGCTTGTCTACAATCCTGCTTGTCTACAATCCTGCCTGTCTACAGTCCTGCTTGTCTACAGTCCTGCTTGTCTACAATCCTGCTTGTCTTCAGTCCTGTTTGTCTACAATCCTGCTTGTCTACAATCCTGCTTGTCTACAATCCTGTATATCTAAAATCCTGCATGTCTACAGTCCTGCTTGTCTACAGTCCTGCTTCTCTACAGTCCTGCTTGTCTACAATCCTGCTTGTCTACAATCCTGCTTGTCTACAATCCATCTTTTGTCTACAATCCTGCTTGTCTACAGTCCTGCTTGTCTACAATCCTGCTTGTCTACAGTCCTGCTTCTCTACAGTCCTGCTTGTCTACAATCCTGCTTGTCTACAATCCTGCTTGTCTACAATCCTTCTTTTGTCTACAATCCTGCTTGTCTACAGTCCTGCTTGTCAACAATCCTGCTTGTCTACGGTCCTGCTTGTCTACAGTCCTGCTTCTCTTCAATCCTGCTTGTCTACATTCCTGCTTGTCTACAGTACTGCTTGTCTACAATCCTGCTTGTCTACAATCCTGCTTGTCTACAATCCGTTTTGTCCACACACCTGCTTGTCTACAATCCTGTTTGTCTACAATCCTGCTGGTCTACAGTCCTGCTTGTCTTCAATCCTGCCTGTCTACAGTCCTGCTTGTCTACAGTCCTGCTTGTCTACAATCCTGCTTGTCTTCAGTCCTGTTTGTCTACAATCCTCATGTCTACAATCCTGCTTGTCTACAGTCCTGCTTGTCTACAGTCCTGCTTGTCTTCATTCCTGCTTGTCTACAGTCCTGTTTGTCTACAATCCTGCTTGTCTACAGTCCTGCTTGTCTACAGACCTGCTTGTCTACAATCCTGCTTGTCTACAATCCAGCTTGTCTCCACTCCTTTTGTCTACAATCCTGTTTGTCTAAAGTCCTGCTTGTCTACAGTCCTTGCTTGTCTACAGTCCGGTTTGTCTACAATCCTGCTTGTCTACAATCCTGCTTGTCTACACTCCTGCGTGTCTACAGTCCTGCTTGTCTACAATCCTTCTTTTTTCTACAATCCTGCTTGTCTACAATCCTGCTTGTCTACAATCCTGCTTGTCTAAAGTCCTGCTTGTCGACAATCCTGCTTGTCTACAATCCTGCTTGTCTACAATCCTGCTTGTCTACAAAACTGCTTGTCTACAATCCTGTTTGTCTGCAGTCTTGCTTGTCTACAATCCTGCTTGTCTACAGTCCTGTTTGTCTACAATCCTGCATGTCTACAATCCTGCTTGTCTACAATCCTGCTTGTCTACAATCCTGTTTGTCTACAATCCTGCATGTCTACAATCCTGCTTGTCTACAATCCTGCTTGTCAACAATACTGCTTGTCTACATTCCTGCGTGTCTACAGTCCTGCTTGTCTACAATCATTCTTTTGGCTTCAACTCCTGCTTGTGTACAATCCTGCTTGTCTACAATCCTGCTTGTCTACAGTCCTGCTTGTCTACAGTCCTTCTTCTCTACAATCCTGCTTGTCTACAATCCTGCTTGTCTACAGTCCTGCATGTCTACAGTCCTGCTTGTCTAGAGTCCTGCTTGTCTACAGCCCTGTTTGTCTACAATCCTGCTTGTCTACAGTCCTGTTTGTCTACAATCCTGCTTGTCTACAATCCTGCTTGTCTACAGTCCTGCTTGTCTACAGTCCTGCTTGTCTACAGTCCTGCTTGTCTACAGTCCTGTTTGTCTACAATCCTGTTTGTTAACATTCCTGCATGTCTACAATCCTGCTTGTCTACAATCCTGCTTGTCTACAGTCCTGTTTGTCTACAATCCTGCATGTCTACAATCCTGCTTGTCTACAATCCTGTTTGTTTACAGTCCTGCTTGTCTACAAAACTGCTTGTCTACAATCCTGTTTGTCTACAATCCTGCATGTCTACAATCCTGCTTGTCTACAAACCTGTTTGTCTACAGTCATGCTTGTCTACAATCCTGCTTGTCTACAGTCCTGTTTGTCTACAATCCTGCGTGTCTACATTCCTGCTTGTCTACAATCTTGTTTGTCTACAATCCTGCGTGTCTACAAACCTGTTTGTCTACAATCCTGCTTGTCTATAGTCCTGCTTGTCTACAGTCCTGCTTGTGTACAATCCTGCTTGTCTACAATCCTGCTTGTCCACAATCCTGCTTGTCTACAGTCCTGCTTGTCTACAATCCTGCTTGTCTACAATCCTGCTTGTCTACAATCCTGCTTGTCTACAATCCTTCTTTTGTCTACAATCCTGCTTGTCTACAGTCCTGCTTGTCTACAATCCTGCTTGTCTACGGTCCTGCTTGTCTACAGTCCTGCTTCTCTACAATCCTGCTTGTCTACAATCCTGCTTGTCTACAGTCCTGCTTGTCTACAATCCTGCTTGTCTACAATCCTGCTTGTCTACAATCCAGCTTGTCTACAATCCTTCTTTTTTCTACAATCCTGCTTGTCTACAGTCCTGCTTGTCTACAATCCTGCTTGTCTACGGTCCTGCTTGTCTACAGTCCTGCTTCTCTACAATCCTGCTTGTCTACAATCCTGCTTGTCTACAGTCCTGCTTGTCTACAATCCTGCTTGTCTACAATCCTGCTTGTCTACAATCCGTTTTGTCTACACACCTGCTTGTCTACAATCCTGTTTGTCTACAATCCTGCTGGTCTACAGTCCTGCTTGTCTACAATCCTGCTTGTCTACAATATTGCTTGTCTACAATCCTGCTTGTCTACAATCCTGCTTGTCTACAATCCTGCCTGTCTACAGTCCTGCTTGTCTACAGTCCTGCTTGTCTACAATCCTGCTTGTCTTCAGTCCTGTTTGTCTACAATCCTGCTTGTCTACAATCCTGCTTGTCTACAATCCTGTATATCTAAAATCCTGCATGTCTACAGTCCTGCTTGTCTACAGTCCTGCTTCTCTACAGTCCTGCTTGTCTACAATCCTGCTTGTCTACAATCCTGCTTGTCTACAATCCATCTTTTGTCTACAATCCTGCTTGTCTACAGTCCTGCTTGTCTACAATCCTGCTTGTCTACAGTCCTGCTTCTCTACAGTCCTGCTTGTCTACAATCCTGCTTGTCTACAATCCTGCTTGTCTACAATCCTTCTTTTGTCTACAATCCTGCTTGTCTACAGTCCTGCTTGTCAACAATCCTGCTTGTCTACGGTCCTGCTTGTCTACAGTCCTGCTTCTCTTCAATCCTGCTTGTCTACATTCCTGCTTGTCTACAGTACTGCTTGTCTACAATCCTGCTTGTCTACAATCCTGCTTGTCTACAATCCGTTTTGTCCACACACCTGCTTGTCTACAATCCTGTTTGTCTACAATCCTGCTGGTCTACAGTCCTGCTTGTCTTCAATCCTGCCTGTCTACAGTCCTGCTTGTCTACAGTCCTGCTTGTCTACAATCCTGCTTGTCTTCAGTCCTGTTTGTCTACAATCCTCATGTCTACAATCCTGCTTGTCTACAGTCCTGCTTGTCTACAGTCCTGCTTGTCTTCATTCCTGCTTGTCTACAGTCCTGTTTGTCTACAATCCTGCTTGTCTACAGTCCTGCTTGTCTACAGTCCTGCTTGTCTACAATCCTGCTTGTCTACAATCCAGCTTGTCTCCACTCCTTTTGTCTACAATCCTGTTTGTCTAAAGTCCTGCTTGTCTACAGTCCTTGCTTGTCTACAGTCCGGCTTGTCTACAATCCTGCTTGTCTACAATCCTGCTTGTCTACACTCCTGCGTGTCTACAGTCCTGCTTGTCTACAATCCTTCTTTTTTCTACAATCCTGCTTGTCTACAATCCTGCTTGTCTACAATCCTGCTTGTCTAAAGTCCTGCTTGTCGACAATCCTGCTTGTCTACAATCCTGCTTGTCTACAATCCTGCTTGTCTACAAAACTGCTTGTCTACAATCCTGTTTGTCTGCAGTCTTGCTTGTCTACAATCCTGCTTGTCTACAGTCCTGTTTGTCTACAATCCTGCATGTCTACAATCCTGCTTGTCTACAATCCTGCTTGTCTACAATCCTGTTTGTCTACAATCCTGCATGTCTACAATCCTGCTTGTCTACAATCCTGCTTGTCAACAATACTGCTTGTCTACATTCCTGCGTGTCTACAGTCCTGCTTGTCTACAATCATTCTTTTGGCTTCAACTCCTGCTTGTGTACAATCCTGCTTGTCTACAATCCTGCTTGTCTACAGTCCTGCTTGTCTACAGTCCTTCTTCTCTACAATCCTGCTTGTCTACAATCCTGCTTGTCTACAGTCCTGCATGTCTACAGTCCTGCTTGTCTAGAGTCCTGCTTGTCTACAGCCCTGTTTGTCTACAATCCTGCTTGTCTACAGTCCTGTTTGTCTACAATCCTGCTTGTCTACAATCCTGCTTGTCTACAGTCCTGCTTGTCTACAGTCCTGCTTGTCTACAGTCCTGCTTGTCTACAGTCCTGTTTGTCTACAATCCTGTTTGTTAACATTCCTGCATGTCTACAATCCTGCTTGTCTACAATCCTGCTTGTCTACAGTCCTGTTTGTCTACAATCCTGCATGTCTACAATCCTGCTTGTCTACAATCCTGTTTGTTTACAGTCCTGCTTGTCTACAAAACTGCTTGTCTACAATCCTGTTTGTCTACAATCCTGCATGTCTACAATCCTGCTTGTCTACAAACCTGTTTGTCTACAGTCATGCTTGTCTACAATCCTGCTTGTCTACAGTCCTGTTTGTCTACAATCCTGCGTGTCTACATTCCTGCTTGTCTACAATCTTGTTTGTCTACAATCCTGCGTGTCTACAAACCTGTTTGTCTACAATCCTGCTTGTCTATAGTCCTGCTTGTCTACAGTCCTGCTTGTGTACAATCCTGCTTGTCTACAATCCTGCTTGTCCACAATCCTGCTTGTCTACAGTCCTGCTTGTCTACAATCCTGCTTGTCTACAATCCTGCTTGTCTACAATCCTGCTTGTCTACAATCCTTCTTTTGTCTACAATCCTGCTTGTCTACAGTCCTGCTTGTCTACAATCCTGCTTGTCTACGGTCCTGCTTGTCTACAGTCCTGCTTCTCTACAATCCTGCTTGTCTACAATCCTGCTTGTCTACAGTCCTGCTTGTCTACAATCCTGCTTGTCTACAATCCTGCTTGTCTACAATCCGTTTTGTCTACACACCTGCTTGTCTACAATCCTGTTTGTCTACAATCCTGCTGGTCTACAGTCCTGCTTGTCTACAATCCTGCCTGTCTACAATATTGCTTGTCTACAATCCTGCTTGTCTACAATCCTGCTTGTCGACAATCCTTCCTGTCTACAGTCCTGCTTGTCTACAGTCCTGCTTGTCTACAATCCTGCTTGTCTTCAGTCCTGTTTGTCTACAATCCTGCTTGTCTACAATCCTGCTTGTCTGCAATCCTGTATATCTAAAATCCTGCATGTCTACAGTCCTGCTTGTCTACAGTCCTGCTTCTCTACAGTCCTGCTTGTCTACAATCCTGCTTGTCTACAATCCTGCTTGTCTACAATCCATCTTTTGTCTACAATCCTGCTTGTCTACAGTCCTGCTTGTCTACAATCCTGCTTGTCTACAGTCCTGCTTGTCTACAGTCCTGCTTCTCTACAGTCCTGCTTGTCTACAATCCTGCTTGTCTACAATCCGGCTTGTCTACAATCCTTCTTTTGTCTACAATCCTGCTTGTCTACAGTCCTGCTTGTCTACAATCCTGCTTGTCTACGGTCCTGCTTGTCTACAGTCCTGCTTCTCTTCAATCCTGCTTGTCTACAATCCTGCTTGTCTACAGTACTGCTTGTCTACAATCCTGCTTGTCTACAATCCTGCTTGTCTACAATCCGTTTTGTCCACACACCTGCTTGTCTACAATCCTGTTTGTCTACAATCCTGCTGGTCTACAGTCCTGCTTGTCTTCAATCCTGCCTGTCTACAGTCCTGCTTGTCTACAGTCCTGCTTGTCTTCATTCCTGCTTGTCTACAGTCCTTTTTGTCTACAATCCTGCTTGTCTACAGTCCTGCTTGTCTACAGTCCTGCTTGTCTACAATCCTGCTTGTCTACAATCCAGCTTGTCTCCACTCCTTTTGTCTACAATCCTGTTTGTCTAAAGTCCTGCTTGTCTACAGTCCTTGCTTGTCTACAGTCCGGCTTGTCTACAATCCTGCTTGTCTACAATCCTGCTTGTCTACACTCCTGCGTGTCTACAGTCCTGCTTGTCTACAATCCTTCTTTTTTCTACAATCCTGCTTGTCTACAATCCTGCTTGTCTACAATCCTGCTTGTCTAAAGTCCTGCTTGTCGACAATCCTGCTTGTCTACAATCCTGCTTGTCTACAATCCTGCTTGTCTACAAAACTTCTTGTCTACAATCCTGTTTGTCTGCAGTCTTGCTTGTCTACAATCCTGCTTGTCTACAGTCCTGTTTGTCTACAATCCTGCATGTCTACAATCCTGCTTGTCTACAATCCTGCTTGTCTACAATCCTGTTTGTCTACAATCCTGCATGTCTACAATCCTGCTTGTCTACAATCCTGCTTGTCAACAATACTGCTTGTCTACATTCCAGCGTGTCTACAGTCCTGCTTGTCTACAATCATTCTTTTGGCTTCAACTCCTGCTTGTGTACAATCCTGCTTGTGTACAATCCTGCTTGTCTACAGTCCTGCTTGTCTACAGTCCTTCTTCTCTACAATCCTGCTTGTCTACAATCCTGCTTGTCTACAGTCCTGCTTGTCTACAGTCCTGCTTGTCTAGAGTCCTGCTTGTCTACAGCCCTGTTTGTCTACAATCCTGCTTGTCTACAGTCCTGTTTGTCTACAATCCTGCTTGTCTACAATCCTGCTTGTCTACAGTCCTGCTTGTCTACAGTCCTGCTTGTCTACAGTCCTGCTTGTCTACAGTCCTGTTTGTCTACAATCCTGTTTGTTAACATTCCTGCATGTCTACAATCCTGCTTGTCTACAATCCTTTTTGTCTACAGTCCTGTTTGTCTACAATCCTGCATGTCTACAATCCTGCTTGTCTACAATCCTGTTTGTTTACAGTCCTGCTTGTCTACAAAACTGCTTGTCTACAATCCTGTTTGTCTACAATCCTGCATGTCTACAATCCTGCTTGTCTACAAACCTGTTTGTCTACAGTCCTGCTTGTCTACAATCCTGCTTGTCTACAGTCCTGTTTGTCTACAATCCTGCGTGTCTACAATCCTGCTTGTCTACAATCCTGCTTGTCTACAATCCTGTATGTCTAAAATCCTGCATGTCTACAATCCTGCTTGTCTACAGTCCTGCTTGTCTACAATCCTGCTTGTCTAAAATCCTGCTTGTCTACAGTCCTGCTTGTCTACAGTCCTGCCTGTCTACAGTCCTGCTTGTCTACAGTCCTGCTTGTCTACAGTCCTGCTTGTCTACAATGCTTCTTTTGTCTACAATCCTGCTTGTCTACAGTCCTGCTTGTCTACAGTCCTGTTTGTCTACAATCCTGCTTGTCTACAATCCTGCTTGTCTACATTCCTGCTTGTCTACAGTCCTGCTTGTCTACAGTCCTGCTTGTCTACAGTCCTGTTTGTCTACAATCCTGTTTGTTAACATTCCTGTATGTCTACAATCCTGCTTGTCTACAATCCTGTTTGTCTACAGTCCTGCTTCTCTACAATCCTGCTTGTCTACAGTCCTGTTTGTCTACAATCCTGCATGTCTACAATCCTGCTTGTCTACAATCCTGTTTGTTTACAGTCCTGCTTGTCTACAAAACTGCTTGCCTACAATCCTGTTTGTCTACAATCCTGCTTGTCTACAAACCTGTTTGTCTACAGTCATGCTTGTCTACAATCCTGCTTGTCTACAGTCCTGTTTGTCTACAATCCTGCGTGTCTACAATCCTGCTTGTCTACAATCTTGTTTGTCTACAATCCTGCGTGTCTACAAACCTGTTTGTCTACAATCCTGCTTGTCTATAGTCCTGCTTGTCTACAGTCCTGCTTGTGTACAATCCTGCTTGTCTACAATCCTGCTTGTCCACAATCCTGCTTGTCTACAGTCCTGCTTGTCTACAATCATGCTTTTCTACAATCCTGCTTGTCTACAATCCTGTTTGTCTACAATCCTGCTGGTCTACAATCCTGCTTGTCTACAATCCTGCTTGTCTACAATCCTTCTTTTGTCTACAATCCTGCTTGTCTACAGTCCTGCTTGTCTACAATCCTGCTTGTCTACGGTCCTGCTTGTCTACAGTCCTGCTTCTCTACAATCCTGCTTGTCTACAATCCTGCTTGTCTACAGTCCTGCTTGTCTACAATCCTGCTTGTCTACAATCCTGCTTGTCTACAATCCGTTTTGTCTACACACCTGCTTGTCTACAATCCTGTTTGTCTACAATCCTGCTGGTCTACAGTCCTGCTTGTCTACAATCCTGCTTGTCTACAATATTGCTTGTCTACAATCCTGCTTGTCTACAATCCTGCTTGTCTACAATCCTGCCTGTCTACAGTCCTGCTTGTCTACAGTCCTGCTTGTCTACAATCCTGCTTGTCTTCAGTCCTGTTTGTCTACAATCCTGCTTGTCTACAATCCTGCTTGTCTACAATCCTGTATATCTAAAATCCTGCATGTCTACAGTCCTGCTTGTCTACAGTCCTGCTTCTCTACAGTCCTGCTTGTCTACAATCCTGAATGTCTACAATCCTGCTTGTCTACAATCCATCTTTTGTCTACAATCCTGGTTGTCTACAGTCCTGCTTGTCTACAATCCTGCTTGTCTACAATCCTGCTTGTCTACAGTCCTGCTTGTCTACAGTCCTGCTTCTCTACAGTCCTGCTTGTCTACAATCCTGCTTGTCTACAATCCTGCTTGTCTACAATCCTTCTTTTGTCTACAATCCTGCTTGTCTACAGTCCTGCTTGTCTACAATCCTGCTTGTCTACGGTCCTGCTTGTCTACAGTCCTGCTTCTCTTCAATCCTGCTTGTCTACAATCCTGCTTGTCTACAGTACTGCTTGTCTACAATCCTGCTTGTCTACAATCCTGCTTGTCTACAATCCGTTTTGTCCACACACCTGCTTGTCTACAATCCTGTTTGTCTACAATCCTGCTGGTCTACAGTCCTGCTTATCTTCAATCCTGCCTGTCTACAGTCCTGCTTGTCTACAGTCCTGCTTGTCTACAATCCTGCTTGTCTTCAGTCCTGTTTGTCTACAATCCTCATGTCTACAATCCTGCTTGTCTACAGTCCTGCTTGTCTACAGTCCTGCTTGTCTTCATTCCTGCTTGTCTACAGTCCTGTTTGTCTACAATCCTGCTTGTCTACAATCCTGCTTGTCTACAATCCAGCTTGTCTCCACTCCTTTTGTCTACAATCCTGTTTGTCTAAAGTCCTGCTTGTCTACAGTCCTTGCTTGTCTACAGTCCGGCTTGTCTACAATCCTGCTTGTCTACAATCCTGCTTGTCTACACTCCTGCGTGTCTACAGTCCTGCTTGTCTACAATCCTTCTTTTTTCTACAATCCTGCTTGTCTACAATCCTGCTTGTCTACAATCCTGCTTGTCTAAAGTCCTGCTTGTCGACAATCCTGCTTGTCTACAATCCTGCTTGTCTACAATCCTGCTTGTCTACAAAACTTCTTGTCTACAATCCTGTTTGTCTGCAGTCTTGCTTGTCTACAGTCCTTCTTCTCTACAATCCTGCTTGTCTACAATCCTGCTTGTCTACAGTCCTGCTTGTCTACAGTCCTGCTTGTCTAGAGTCCTGCTTGTCTACAGCCCTGTTTGTCTACAATCCTGCTTGTCTACAGTCCTGTTTGTCTACAATCCTGCTTGTCTACAATCCTGCTTGTCTACAGTCCTGCTTGTCTACAGTCCTGCTTGTCTACAGTCCTGCTTGTCTACAGTCCTGTTTGTCTACAATCCTGTTTGTTAACATTCCTGCATGTCTACAATCCTGCTTGTCTACAATCCTGTTTGTCTACAGTCCTGCTTGTCTACAATCCTGCTTGTCTACAGTCCTGTTTGTCTACAATCCTGCATGTCTACAATCCTGCTTGTCTACAATCCTGTTTGTTTACAGTCCTGCTTGTCTACAAAACTGCTTGTCTACAATCCTGTTTGTCTACAATCCTGCTTGTCTACAATCCTGCTTGTCTACAGTCCTGCTTGTCTACAGTCCTGCTTGTCTACAGTCCTGCTTGTCTACAGTCCTGCTTGTCTACAGTCCTGCTTGTCTACAATGCTTCTTTTGTCTACAATCCTGCTTGTCTACAGTCCTGCTTGTCTACAGTCCTGCTTGTCTACAGTCCTGCTTGTCGACAATCCTGCTTGTCTACAGTCCTGCTTGTCTACAGTCCTGCTTGTCTACCATCCTGCTTGTCTACAATCCTGCTAGTCTACAATCCGGTTTGTCTACAAACCTGCTTGTCTACAATCCTGTTTGTCTACAATCCTGCTGGTCTACAGTCCTGCTTGTCTACAATCCTTCTTGTCTACAATATTGCTTGTCTACAATCCTGCTTGTCTACAATCCTGCCTGTCTACAGTCCTGCTTTTCTACAATCCTGCTTGTCTACAGTCCTGCTTGTCTACAATCCTGCTTGTCTACAATCCTGCATGTCTGCAATCCTGCATGTCTACAATCCTGCTTGTCTAAAGTCCTGCTTGTCTCCAATCCTGCTTGTCTACCATCCTGCTTGCTACAGTCCTGCTTGTCTACAATCCTGCATGTCTGCAATCCTGCATGTCTACAATCCTGCTTGTCTAAAGTCCTGCTTGTCTCCAATCCTGCTTGTCTACCATCCTGCATGTCTACAGTCCTGCTTGTCTACAGTCCTGCTTGTCTACAGTCCTGCTTGTCTACAGTCCTGCTTGTCTACAGTCCTGCTTGTCTACAGTCCTGCTTGTCTACAATCCTGCTTGTCTACAGTCCTGCTTGTCTAAAGTCCTGCTTGTCTACAATCCTGCTTGTCTGCAGTCCTGCTTGTCTACCGTCCTGTTTGTCTACAGTCCTGTCTTGTCTACAGTCCTGATGTCTACAATCCTGCTTGTCTACAATCCTGCTTGTCTACAATCCTGCTTGTCTACGATCCTGCTTGTTAAGAGTCCTGTTTGTTGACAGTCCTGCTTGTCTACAGTCCTGCTTGTCTACAATCTTGTTTGTCTGCAATCCTGCTTGTCAACAGTCCAGTCTGTCTACAATACTGCTTGTCTACAATGCTGCTTGTCTACAGTCCTGCTTGTCTACAGTCCTGATTGTCTACAGAACTGCATGTCTACAGTTCTGTTTGTCTCCAATCCTGCTTGTCTACAGTCCTGTTTGTCAACAATCCTGCTTGTCTACAATGCTGCCTGTCTACAGTCCTGCTTGTCTACAGTCCTTCTTGTCTACAGTCCTGTTTGTCTACAATCCTGCTTGTCTACAGTCCTGCTTGTCTACAATCCTGCTTGTCTACAGTCATGCTTGTCTACAGTCCTGGTGGTCTACAATCCTGCTTGTCTACAATCCTGCTTGTCTACAGTCCTGCTTGTCTACAGTCCTGCTTGTCTACAGTCCTGCTTGTCTACAGTCCTGCTTGTCTACAGTCCTGCTTGTCTACAATGCTTCTTTTGTCTACAATCCTGCTTGTCTACAGTCCTGCTTGTCTACAGTCCTGCTTGTCTACAGTCCTGCTTGTCTACAGTGCTGCTTGTCGACAATCCTGCTTGTCTACAGTCCTGCTTGTCTACAGTCCTGCTTGTCTACAATCCTGCTTGTCTACAATCCTGCTAGTCTACAATCCGGTTTGTCTACAAACCTGCTTGTCTACAATCCTGTTTCTCGACAATCCTGCTGTTCTACAGTCCTGCTTGTCTACAATCCTTCTTGTCTACAATATTGCTTGTCTACAATCCTGCTTGTCTACAATCCTGCTTGTCTACAATCCTGCCTGTCTACAGTCCTGCTTTTCTACAATCCTGCTTGTCTACAGTCCTGCTTGTCTACAATCCTGCTTGTCTACAATCCTGCATGTCTGCAATCCTGCATGTCTACAATCCTGCTTGTCTAAAGTACTGCTTGTCTCCAATCCTGCTTGTCTACCATCCTGCTTGTCTACAGTCCTGCTTGTCTACAATCCTGCATGTCTGCAATCCTGCATGTCTACAATCCTGCTTGTCTAAAGTCCTGCTTGTCTCCAATCCTGCTTGTCTACCATCCTGCATGTCTACAGTCCTGCTTGTCTACAGTCCTGCTTGTCTACAGTCCTGCTTGTCTACAGTCCTGCTTGTCTACAGTCCTGCTTGTCTACAGTCCTGCTTGTCTACAATCCTGCTTGTCTACAGTCCTGCTTGTCTAAAGTCCTGCTTGTCTACAATCCTGCTTGTCTGCAGTCCTGCTTGTCTACCGTCCTGTTTGTCTACAGTCCTGTCTTGTCTACAGTCCTGATGTCTACAATCCTGCTTGTCTACAATCCTGCTTGTCTACAATCCTGCTTGTCTACGATCCTGCTTGTTAAGAGTCCTGTTTGTTGACAGTCCTGCTTGTCTACAGTCCTGCTTGTCTACAATCTTGTTTGTCTGCAATCCTGCTTGTCAACAGTCCAGTCTGTCTACAATACTGCTTGTCTACAATGCTGCTTGTCTACAGTCCTGCTTGTCTACAGTCCTGATTGTCTACAGAACTGCATGTCTACAGTTCTGTTTGTCTCCAATCCTGCTTGTCTACAGTCCTGTTTGTCAACAATCCTGCTTGTCTACAATGCTGCCTGTCTACAGTCCTGCTTGTCTACAGTCCTGCTTGTCTACAGTCCTGCTTGTCTACAGTCCTGTTTGTCTACAATCCTGCTTGTCTACAGTCCTGCTTGTCTACAATCCTGCTTGTCTACAGTCCTGGTTGTCTACAGTCCTGCTTGTCTACAATCCTGCTTGTATACAGTCCGGCTTGTCTACAGTCCTGCTTGTCTACAATCCTGCTTGTCGACAGTCCTGTTTATCTACAGTTCTGTTTGTCTACAGTCCTGCATGTCTATAGTCCAGATGTCTACAATCCTGCTTGTCTACAATCCTGCTTGTCTACAATCCAGCTGGTCTACGATCCTGCATGTCAACAGTCCTGTTTGTCTACAGTCCTGCTTGTCTACAATCCTGCTTGTCTACAATCCAGCTTGTCTCCACTCCTTCTTTTGTCTACAATCCTGTTTGTCTACAGTCCTGCTTGTCTACAGTCCTTGCTTGTCAACAGTCCGGCTTGTCTACAATCCTGCTTGTCTACAATCCTGCTTGTCTACACTCCTGCGTGTCTACAGTCCTGCTTGTATACAATCCTTCTTTTATCTACATTCCTGCTTGTCTACAATCCTACTTGTCTACAATCCTGCTTGTCTACAGTCCTGTTTGTATACAATCATGCATGTCTACAAGCCTCCTTGTCTACAATCCTGTTTGTCTGCAGTCCTGCTTGTCTACAATCCTGCTTGTCTACAGTCCTGCTTGTCTACAGTCCTGCTTGTCTACAATCCTGCTTGTCTACAATACTGCTTGTCTACAGTCCTGTTTTTCTACAGTCCTGCCTATCTACAATCCTGCTAGTCTACAATCCTGCTTGTCTACAATCCTGCTTGTCTACAGTCTTGCTTGTGAACAATCCTGCTTGTCTACAGTCCTGCTTGTCTACAATCCTCCTTGTCTACAATCCTGCTTGTCTTGATTCCTGCTTGTCAACAATCCTGCTTGTCTACAGTCCTGCTTGTCTACAATCCAGCTTGTCTACAATCCTGCTTGTCTACAGTCCTGCTGGTCAAAATCCTGCAAGTCTACAATACTGCATGTCGACAGTCCTGCTTGTCTACAATCCTGCTTGTCTACAATCCTGCTTGTCTACAATCCTGCTTGTCTACAATGCTGCTTGTCTACAGTCCTGTTTGTCTACAATCCTGCTTGTCTACAGTCCTGCTTGTCTACAGTCCTGCTTGTCTACTGTCCTGCTTGTCTACAATCATGCTTGTCTACAATCCTGCTTGTCTACAATCCTGCTTGTCTACAGTCCTGTTTGTCTACAGTCCTGCTTGTCTACAGTCCTGCTTGTCTACAATGCTGCTTGTCTACAATCCTGCTTGTCTGCAGTCCTGCTTGTCTACAGTCCTGCTTGTCTAAAATCCTGCTTGTCTACAATCCTGGTTGTCTACAGTCCTGCTTGTCTACAATCCTGCTTGTCTACAATCCTGCTTGTCTACAATCCTGTTTGTCTACAATACTGCGTGTCTACAAACCTGTTTGTCTACAATCCTGCTTGTCTATAGTCCTGCTTGTCTACAGTCCTGCTTGTGTACAATCCTGCTTGTCGACAATCCTGCTTGTCTACAATCCTACTTGTCTACAGTCCTGCTTGTCTACAATCCTGCTTTTCTACAATCCTGCTTGTCTACAATCCTGTTTGTCTACAATCCTGCGTGTCTTCAATCCTGTTTGTCTACAATCCTGCTGGTCTACAATCCTGCTTGTCTACAATCCTGCTTGTCTACAATCCTGTTTGTCTCCAGTCCTGCTTGTCTACAATCATGCTTGTCTACAGTCCTGCTTGTCTACAGTCCTGCTTGTCTACAATCCTGCTTGTCTACTGTCCTGCTTGTTTACAATCCTGCTTGTCTACAGTCCTGCTTGTCTACAATCCTGCTTGCCTACAATCCTGCTTGTCTACAATCCTGCTTGTCTCGAGTCCTGAATGTCTACAATCCTGCATGTCTACAGTCCTGCTTGTCTACAATCCAGCTTGTCTACAATCCTGCTTGTCTACAATCCTGCTTGTCTACAATCCTGCTTGTCTACAATGCTGCTTGTCTACAGTCCTGTTTGTCTACAATCCTGCTTGTCTACAGTCCTGCTTGTCTACAGTCCTGCTTGTCTACAGTCCTGCTTGTCTACAATCATGCTTGTCTACAATCCTGCTTGTCTACAATCCTGCTTGTCTACAGTCCTGTTTGTCTACAGTCCAGCTTGTCTAAAGTCCTGCTTGTCTACAATGCTGCTTGTCTACAATCCTGCTTGTCTGCAGTCCTGCTTGTCTACAGTCCTGCTTGTCTACAATCCTGCTTGTCTACAATCCTGGTTGTCTACAGTCCTGCTTGTCTACAGTCCTGCTTGTCTACAGTCCTGGTTGTCTACAGTCCTGCTTGTCTACAGTCCTGCCTGTCTCCAATCCTGCTTGTCTACAGTTCAACTTGTCTACAATCCTGATTATCTACAGTCCGGCTTGTCGACAGTCCTGCTTGTCTACAATCCTGCTTGCCTACAATCCTGCTTGTCTAAAATCCTGCTTGTCTACAATCCTGCTTGTCTACAGTCCTGTTTGTCTACAGCCCTGCTCGTCTACAATCCTGCCTGTCTACAATCCTGCTTGTCTACAGACCTGTTTGTCTACAGTCCTGCTTGTCTGCAATCCTGCTTGTCTACAATCCTGCTTGTCTACAGTCCTGCTTGTCTACAATCCTGCTTGTCTACAATCCTGCTTGTGTGCTGTCCTGCTTGTCTCCAGTCCTGCTTGTCTACAGTCCTGCTTGTCTACAATCCTGTTTTCAACAATCCTGCTTGTCTACAGTCCTGCTTGTCTACAATCCTGCTTGTCGGCACTCCTGCTTGTCTACAATCCTGCTTGTCGACAATCCTGCTTGTCTACAATCCTGCTTGTCGACAATCCTGCTTGTCTACAGTCCTGCTTGTCTACAATCCTGCTTGTCTACAATCCAGCTTGTCTACAGTCCTGTTGGTCTACAGTCCTGCTTGTCTACAGTCCTGCTTGTCTTCAATCCTGCTTGTCTACAGTCCTGCTTGTCTACAATCTGCTTGTCTACAATCCTGCGTGTCTACTGTCCTGCTTGTCTACAATCTTGCTTGTCTTCAATCCTGCTTGTCTACAATCCTGCTTGTCTACAGTCCTGCTTGTCTACAGTCCTGCTTGTCTACAATCCTGCTTGTCTACAATACTGCTTGTCTACAGTCCTGTTTTTCTACAGTCCTGCTTGTCTACAATCCTGCTAGTCTACAATCCTGCTTGTCTACAATCCTGCTTGTCTACAGTCTTGCTTGTCTACAATCCTGCTTGTCTACAGTCCTGCTTGTCTACAATCCTCCTTGTCTACAATCCTGCTTGTCTTGATTCCTGCTTGTCAACAATCCTGCTTGTCTACAATCCTCCTTGTCTACAATCCTGCTTGTCTTGATTCCTGCTTGTCAACAATCCTGCTTGTCTGCAATCCAGCTTGTCTACAATCCTGCTTGTCTACCGTCCTGCTTGTCTTCAATCCTGCTTGTCTACAATCCTGCTTGTCTACAGTGCTGCTTGTCTACAATCCTGCTTGTCTACAATACTGCTTGTCTACAATCCTGCTTATCTACAGTCCTGCTTGTCTACAGTCCTGATTGTCGACAATCCTGCTTGTCTACAGTCCTGCTGGTCAAAATCCTGCAAGTCTACAATCCTGCATGTCGACAGTCCTGCTTGTCTACAATCCTGCTTGTCTACAATCCTGCTTGTCTACAATCCTGCTTGTCTACAATGCTGCTTGTCTACAGTCCTGTTTGTCTACGGTCCTGCTTGTCTACAATCATGCTTGTCTACAATCCTGCTTGTCTACAATTCTGCTTGTCTACAGTCCTGTTTGTCTCCAGTCCTGCTTGTCTACAGTCCTGCTTGTCTACAATGCTGCTTGTCTACAATCCTGTTTGTCTGCAGTCCTGCTTGTCTACAGTCCTGCTTGTCTAAAATCCTGCTTGTCTACAATCCTGGTTGTCTACAGTCCTGCTTGTCTACAATCCTGCTTGTCTACAATCCTGCTTGTCTATAATCTTGTTTGTCTACAATCCTGCGTGTCTACAAACCTGTTTGTCTACAATCCTGCTTGTCTATAGTCCTGCTTGTCTACAGTCCTGCTTGTGTACAATCCTGCTTGTCTACAATCCTGCTTGTCCACAATCCTGCTTGTCTACAGTCCTGCTTGTCTACAATCCTGCTTTTCTACAATCCTGCTTGTCTACAATCCTGTTTGTCTACAATCCTGCTGGTCTACAATCCTGCTTGTCTACAATCCTGCTTGTCTACAATCCTGCTTGTCTACAATCCTTCTTTTGTCTACAATCCTGCTTGTCTAAAGTCCTGCTTGTCTACAATCCTGCTTGTCTACGGTCCTGCTTGTCTACAGTCCTGCTTCTCTACAATCCTGCTTGTCTACAATCCTGCTTGTCTACACTCCTGCTTGTCTACAATCCTGCTTGTCTACAATCCTGCTTGTCTACAATCCGTTTTGTCTACACATCTGCTTGTCTACAATCCTGTTTGTCTACAATCCTGCTGGTCTACAGTCCTGCTTGTCTACAATCCTGCTTGTCTACAATATTGCTTGTCTACAATCCTGCTTGTCTACAATCCTGCTTGTCTACAATCCTGCCTGTCTACAGTCCTGCTTGTCTACAGTCCTGCTTGTCTACAATCCTGCATGTCTTCAGTCCTGTTTGTCTACAATCCTGCTTGTCTACAATCCTGCTTGTCTACAATCCTGTATATCTAAAATGCTGCATGTCTACAGTCCTGCTTGTCTACAGTCCTGCTTCTCTACAGTCCTGCTTGTCTACAATCCTGCTTGTCTACAATCCTGCTTGTCTACAATCCATCTTTTGTCTACAATCCTGCTTGTCTACAGTCCTGCTTGTCTACAATCCTGCTTGTCTACAGTGCTGCTTGTCTACAGTCCTGCTTCTCTACAGTCCTGCTTGTCTACAATCCTGCTTGTCTACAATCCTGCTTGTCTACAATCCTTCTTTTGTCTACAATCCTGCTTGTCTACAGTCCTGCTTGTCTACAATCCTGCTTGTCTACGGTCCTGCTTGTCTACAGTCCTGCTTCTCTTCAATCCTGCTTGTCTACAATCCTGCTTGTCTACAGTTCTGCTTCTCTACAATCCTGCTTGTCTACAATCCTGCTTGTCTACAATCCGTTTTGTCCACACACCTGCTTGTCTACAATCCTGTTTGTCTACAATCCTGCTGGTCTACAGTCCTGCTTGTCTTCAATCCTGCCTGTCTACAGTCCTGCTTGTCTACAGTCCTGCTTGTCTACAATCCTGCTTGTCTTCAGTCCTGTTTGTCTACAATCCTCATGTCTACAATCCTGCTTGTCTACAGTCCTGCTTGTCTACAGTCCTGCTTGTCTTCATTCCTGCTTGTCTACAGTCCTGTTTGTCTACAATCCTGCTTGTCTACAGTCCTGCTTGTCTACAGTCCTGCTTGTCTACAATCCTGCTTGTCTACAATCCAGCTTGTCTCCACTCCTTTTGTCTACAATCCTGTTTATCTAAAGTCCTGCTTGTCTACAGTCCTTGCTTGTCTACAGTCCGGCTTGTCTACAATCCTGCTTGTCTACAATCCTGCTTGTCTATACTCCTGCGTGTCTACAGTCCTGCTTGTCTACAATCCTTCTTTTTTCTACAATCCTGCTTGTCTACAATCCTGCTTGTCTACAATCCTGCTTGTCTAAAGTCCTGCTTGTCGACAATCCTGCTTGTCTACAATCCTGCTTGTCTACAATCCTGCTTGTCTACAAAACTGCTTGTCTACAATCCTGTTTGTCTGCAGTCTTGCTTCTCTACAATCCTGCTTGTCTACAGTCCTGTTTGTCTACAATCCTGCATGTCTACAATCCTGCTTGTCTACAATCCTGCTTGTCTACAATCCTGTTTGTCTACAATCCTGCATGTCTACAATCCTGCTTGTCTACAATCCTGCTTGTCAACAATACTGCTTGTCTACATTCCTGCGTGTCTACAGTCCTGCTTGTCTACAATCATTCTTTTGGCTTCAACTCCTGCTTGTGTACAATCCTGCTTGTCTACAATCCTGCTTGTCTACAGTCCTGCTTGTCTACAGTCCTTCTTCTCTACAATCCTGCTTGTCTACAATCCTGCTTGTCTACAGTCCTGCTTGTCTACAGTCCTGCTTGTCTAGAGTCCTGCTTGTCTACAGCCCTGTTTGTCTACAATCCTGCTTGTCTACAGTCCTGTTTGTCTACAATCCTGCTTGTCTACAATCCTGCTTGTCTACAGTCCTGCTTGTCTAGAGTCCTGCTTGTCTACAGTCCTGCTTGTCTACAGTCCTGTTTGTCTACAATCCTGTTTGTTAACATTTCTGCATGTCTACAATCCTGCTTGTCTACAATCCTGTTTGTCTACAGTCCTGCTTGTCTACAATCCTGCTTGTCTACAGTCCTGTTTGTCTACAATCCTGCATGTCTACAATCCTGCTTGTCTACAATCCTGTTTGTTTACAGTCCTGCTTGTCTACAAAACTGCTTGTCTACAATCCTGTTTGTCTACAATCCTGCATGTCTACAATCCTGCTTGTCTACAAACCTGTTTGTCTACAGTCCTGCTTGTCTACAATCCTGCTTGTCTGCAGTCCTGTTTGTCTACAATCCTGCGTGTCTACAATCCTGCTTGTCTACAATCCTGCTTGTCTACAATCCGGTATGTCTAAAATCCTGCATGTCTACAATCCTGCTTGTCTACAGTCCTGCTTGTCTACAATCCTGCTTGTCTACAATCCTGCTTGTCTACAGTCCTGCTTGTCTACAGTCCTGCTTGTCTACAGTCCTGCTTGTCTACAGTCCTGCTTGTCTACAATGCTTCTTTTGTCTACAATCCTGCTTGTCTACAGTCCTGCTTGTCTACAGTCCTGCTTGTCTACAGTCCTGCTTGTCGACAATCCTGCTTGTCTACAGTCCTGCTTGTCTACAGTCCTGCTTGTCTACAATCCTGCTTGTCTACAATCCTGCTAGTCTACAATCCGGTTTGTCTACAAACCTGCTTGTCTACAATCCTGTTTGTCTACAATCCTGCTGGTCTACAGTCCTGCTTGTCTACAATCCTTCTTGTCTACAATATTGCTTGTCTACAATCCTGCTTGTCTACAATCCTGCATGTCTACAATCCTGCCTGTCTACAGTCCTGCTTTTCTACAATCCTGCTTGTCTACAGTCCTGCTTGTCTACAATCCTGCTTGTCTACAATCCTGCATGTCTGCAATCCTGCATGTCTACAATCCTGCTTGTCTAAAGTCCTGCTTGTCTCCAATCCTGCTTGTCTACCATCCTGCTTGTCTACAGTCCTGCTTGTCTACAATCCTGCATGTCTGCAATCCTGCATGTCTACAATCCTGCTTGTCTAAAGTCCTGCTTGTCTCCAATCCTGCTTGTCTACCATCCTGCATGTCTACAGTCCTGCTTGTCTACAGTCCTGCTTGTCTACAGTCCTGCTTGTCTACAGTCCTGCTTGTCTACAGTCCTGCTTGTCTACAGTCCTGCTTGTCTACAATCCTGCTTGTCTACAGTCCTGTTTGTCTAAAGTCCTGCTTGTCTACAATCCTGCTTGTCTGCAGTCCTGCTTGTCTACCGTCCTGTTTGTCTACAGTCCTGTCTTGTCTACAGTCCTGATGTCTACAATCCTGCTTGTCTACAATCCTGCTTGTCTACAATCCTGCTTGTCTACGATCCTGCTTGTTAAGATTCCTGTTTGTTGACAGTCCTGCTTGTCTACAGTCCTGCTTGTCTACAATCTTGTTTGTCTGCAATCCTGCTTGTCAACAGTTCAGTCTGTCTACAATACTGCTTGTCTACAATGCTGCTTGTCTACAGTCCTGCTTGTCTACAGTCCTGATTGTCTACAGAACTGCATGTCTACAGTTCTGTTTGTCTCCAATCCTGCTTGTCTACAGTCCTGTTTGTCAACAATCCTGCTTGTCTACAATGCTGCCTGTCTACAGTCCTGCTTGTCTACAGTCCTGCTTGTCTACAGTCCTGCTTGTCTACAGTCCTGTTTGTCTACAATCCTGCTTGTCTACAGTCCTGCTTGTCTACAATCCTGCTTGTCTCCAGTCCTGCTTGTCTACAGTCCTGCTTGTCTACAATCCTGCTTGTCTACAATCCTGCTTGTCTACAGTCCTGCTTGTCTACAGTCCTGCTTGTCTACAGTCCTGCTTGTCTACAGTCCTGCTTGTCTACAGTCCTGCTTGTCTGCAATGCTTCTTTTGTCTACAATCCTGCTTGTCTACAGTCCTGCTTGTCTACAGTCCTGCTTGTCTACAGTCCTGCTTGTCTACAGTCCTGCTTGTCGACAATCCTGCTTGTCTACAGTCCTGCTTGTCTACAGTCCTGCTTGTCTACAATCCTGCTTGTCTACAATCCTGCTAGTCTACAATCCGGTTTGTCTACAAACCTGCTTGTCTACAATCCTGTTTGTCTACAATCCTGCTGGTCTACAGTCCTGCTTGTCTACAATCCTTCTTGTCTACAATATTGCTTGTCTACAATCCTGCTTGTCTACAATCCTGCTTGTCTACAATCCTGCCTGTCTACAGTCCTGCTTTTCTACAATCCTGCTTGTCTACAGTCCTGCTTGTCTACAATCCTGCTTGTCTACAATCCTGCATGTCTGCAATCCTGCATGTCTACAATCCTGCTTGTCTAAAGTCCTGCTTGTCTCCAATCCTGCTTGTCTACCATCCTGCTTGTCTACAGTCCTGCTTGTCTACAATCCTGCATGTCTGCAATCCTGCATGTCTACAATCCTGCTTGTCTAAAGTCCTGCTTGTCTCCAATCCTGCTTGTCTACCATCCTGCATGTCTACAGTCCTGCTTGTCTACAGTCCTGCTTGTCTACAGTCCTGCTTGTCTACAGTCCTGCTTGTCTACAGTCCTGCTTGTCTACAGTCCTGCTTGTCTACAATCCTGCTTGTCTACAGTCCTGCTTGTCTAAAATCCTGCTTGTCTACAATCCTGCTTGTCTGCAGTCCTGCTTGTCTACCGTCCTGTTTGTCTGCAATCCTGTCTTGTCTACAGTCCTGATGTCTACAATCCTGCTTGTCTACAATCCTGCTTGTCTACAATCCTGCTTGTCTACGATCCTGCTTGTTAAGAGTCCTGTTTGTTGACAGTCCTGCTTGTCTACAGTCCTGCTTGTCTACAATCTTGTCTGTCTGCAATCCTGCTTGTCAACAGTCCAGTCTGTCTACAATACTGCTTGTCTACAATGCTGCTTGTCTACAGTCCTGCTTGTCTACAGTCCTGCTTGTCTACAGTCCTGCTTGTCTACAGTCCTGCTTGTCTGAAATGCTTCTTTTGTCTACAATCCTGCTTGTCTACAGTCCTGCTTGTCTACAGTCCTGCTTGTCTACAGTCCTGCTTGTCTACAGTCCTGCTTGTCGACAATCCTGCTTGTCTACAGTCCTGCTTGTCTACAGTCCTGCTTGTCTACAATCCTGCTTGTCTACAATCCTGCTAGTCTACAATCCGGTTTGTCTACAAACCTGCTTGTCTACAATCCTGTTTGTCTACAATCCTGCTGGTCTACAGTCCTGCTTGTCTACAATCCTTCTTGTCTACAATATTGCTTGTCTACAATCCTGCTTGTCTACAATCCTGCTTGTCTACAATCCTGCCTGTCTACAGTCCTGCTTTTCTACAATCCTGCTTGTCTACAGTCCTGCTTGTCTACAATCCTGCTTGTCTACAATCCTGCATGTCTGCAATCCTGCATGTCTACAATCCTGCTTGTCTAAAGTCCTGCTTGTCTCCAATCCTGCTTGTCTACCATCCTGCTTGTCTACAGTCCTGCTTGTCTACAATCCTGCATGTCTGCAATCCTGCATGTCTACAATCCTGCTTGTCTAAAGTCCTGCTTGTCTCCAATCCTGCTTGTCTACCATCCTGCATGTCTACAGTCCTGCTTGTCTACAGTCCTGCTTGTTTACAGTCCTGCTTGTCTACAGTCCTGCTTGTCTACAGTCCTGCTTGTCTACAGTCCTGCTTGTCTACAATCCTGCTTGTCTACAGTCCTGCTTGTCTAAAATCCTGCTTGTCTACAATCCTGCTTGTCTGCAGTCCTGCTTGTCTACCGTCCTGTTTGTCTGCAATCCTGTCTTGTCTACAGTCCTGATGTCTACAATCCTGCTTGTCTACAATCCTGCTTGTCTACAATCCTGCTTGTCTACGATCCTGCTTGTTAAGAGTCCTGTTTGTTGACAGTCCTGCTTGTCTACAGTCCTGCTTGTCTACAATCTTGTCTGTCTGCAATCCTGCTTGTCAACAGTCCAGTCTGTCTACAATACTGCTTGTCTACAATGCTGCTTGTCTACAGTCCTGCTTGTCTACAGTCCTGATTGTCTACAGAACTGCATGTCTACAGTTCTGTTTGTCTCCAATCCTGCTTGTCTACAGTCCTGTTTGTCAACAATCCTGCTTGTCTACAATGCTGCCTGTCTACAGTCCTGCTTGTCTACAGTCCTGCTTGTCTACAGTCCTGCTTGTCTACAGTCCTGTTTGTCTACAATCCTGCTTGTCTACAGTCCTGCTTGTCTACAATCCTGCTTGTCTACAGTCCTGGTTGTCTACAGTCCTGCTTGTCTACAATCCTGCTTGTCTACAGTCCGGCTTGTCTACAGTCCTGCTTGTCTACAATCCTGCTTGTCGACAGTCCTGTTTATCTACAGTTCTGTTTGTCTACAGTCCTGCATGTCTATAGTCCAGATGTCTACAATCCTGCTTGTCTACAATCCTGCTTGTCTACAATCCAGCTGGTCTACGATCCTGCTTGTCAACAGTCCTGTTTGTCTACAGTCCTGCTTGTCTACAATCCTGCTTGTCTACAATCCAGCTTGTCTCCACTCCTTCTTTTGTCTACAATCCTGTTTGTCTACAGTCCTGCTTGTCTACAGTCCTTGCTTGTCTACAGTCCGGCTTGTCTACAATCCTGCTTGTCTACAATCCTGCTTGTCTACACTCCTGCGTGTCTACAGTCCTGCTTGTCTACAATCCTTCTTTTTTCTACATTCCTGCTTGTCTACAATCCTGCTTGTCTACAATCCTGCTTGTCTACAGTCCTGCTTGTCGACAATCCTGCTTGTCTACAATCCTGCTTGTCTACAATCCTGTTTGTCTACAAAACTGCTTGTCTACAATCCTGTTTGTATACAATCATGCATGTCTACAATCCTCCTTGTCTACAATCCTGTTTGTCTGCAGTCCTGCTTGTCTAAAATGCTGCTTGTCTACAGTCCTGTTTGTCCACAATCCTGCATGTCTACAATCCTGCTTGTCTACAATCCTGCTTGTCTACAATCCAGTTTGTGTACAATCCTGCATGTCTACAATCCTGCTTGTCTACAGTGCTGCTTGTCTACAATCCTGCTTGTCTACAATAGTGCCTGTCTACAGTCCTGCATGTCTACAGTCCTGCTTGTCTACAATCATTCTTTTGGCTTCAAATCCTGCTTGTGTACAGTCCTGCTTGTCTACAATCCTGCTTGTCTACAGTCCTGCTTGTCTACAGTCCTGCTTCTCAACAATCCTGCTTGTCTACAATCCTGCTTGTCTACAGTCCTGCTTGTCTACAGTCCTGATTGTCTACAGTCCAGCTTGTCTACAGCCCTGTTTGTCTACAATCCTGCTTGTCTACAGTCCTGTTTGTCTACAATCCTGCTTGTCTACAATCCTGCTTGTGTACAGTACTGCTTGTCTACAGTCCTGCTTGTCTACAGTCCTGCTTGTCTACAGTCCTGTTTGTCTACAATCCTGCTTGTCTACAGACCTGCTTGTCTACAATCCTGCTTGTCAACAGTCCTGCTTGTCAACAGTCCTGCTTGTCTACAATCCTGCTTGTCCACAGTCCTGCTTGTCTACAATCCTGCTTGTCTACAATCCTGTTTGTCTACAGTAGTGCTTGTCTACAGTCCTGTTTGTCTACAGTCCTGCTTTTCTACAGTCCTGATGTCTACAATCCTGCTTGTCTACAATCCTGCTTGTCTACAATCCTGCTTGTCCAGAATCCTGCCTGTCTACGATCCTGCTTGTCAACAGTCCTCTTTGTCTACAGTCCTGCTTGTCTGCAATGCTTCTTTTGTCTACAATCCTGCTTGTCTACAGTCCTGCTTGTCTACAGTCCTGCTTGTCTACAGTCCTGCTTGTCTACAGTCCTGCTTGTCGACAATCCTGCTTGTCTACAGTCCTGCTTGTCTACAGTCCTGCTTGTCTACAATCCTGCTTGTCTACAATCCTGCTAGTCTACAATCCGGTTTGTCTACAAACCTGCTTGTCTACAATCCTGTTTGTCTACAATCCTGCTGGTCTACAGTCCTGCTTGTCTACAATCCTTCTTGTCTACAATATTGCTTGTCTACAATCCTGCTTGTCTACAATCCTGCTTGTCTACAATCCTGCCTGTCTACAGTACTGCTTTTCTACAATCCTGCTTGTCTACAGTCCTGCTTGTCTACAATCCTGCTTGTCTACAATCCTGCATGTCTGCAATCCTGCATGTCTACAATCCTGCTTGTCTAAAGTCCTGCTTGTCTCCAATCCTGCTTGTCTACCATCCTGCTTGTCTACAGTCCTGCTTGTCTACAATCCTGCATGTCTGCAATCCTGCATGTCTACAATCCTGCTTGTCTAAAGTCCTGCTTGTCTCCAATCCTGCTTGTCTACCATCCTGCATGTCTACAGTCCTGCTTGTCTACAGTCCTGCTTGTCTACAGTCCTGCTTGTCTACAGTCCTGCTTGTCTACAGTCCTGCTTGTCTACAGTCCTGCTTGTCTACAATCCTGCTTGTCTACAGTCCTGCTTGTCTAAAATCCTGCTTGTCTACAATCCTGCTTGTCTGCAGTCCTGCTTGTCTACCGTCCTGTTTGTCTGCAATCCTGTCTTGTCTACAGTCCTGATGTCTACAATCCTGCTTGTCTACAATCCTGCTTGTCTACAATCCTGCTTGTCTACGATCCTGCTTGTTAAGAGTCCTGTTTGTTGACAGTCCTGCTTGTCTACAGTCCTGCTTGTCTACAATCTTGTCTGTCTGCAATCCTGCTTGTCAACAGTCCAGTCTGTCTACAATACTGCTTGTCTACAATGCTGCTTGTCTACAGTCCTGCTTGTCTACAGTCCTGCTTGTCTACAGTCCTGCTTGTCTACAGTCCTGCTTGTCTGCAATGCTTCTTTTGTCTACAATCCTGCTTGTCTACAGTCCTGCTTGTCTACAGTCCTGCTTGTCTACAGTCCTGCTTGTCTACAGTCCTGCTTGTCGACAATCCTGCTTGTCTACAGTCCTGCTTGTCTACAGTCCTGCTTGTCTACAATCCTGCTTGTCTACAATCCTGCTAGTCTACAATCCGGTTTGTCTACAAACCTGCTTGTCTACAATCCTGTTTGTCTACAATCCTGCTGGTCTACAGTCCTGCTTGTCTACAATCCTTCTTGTCTACAATATTGCTTGTCTACAATCCTGCTTGTCTACAATCCTGCTTGTCTACAATCCTGCCTGTCTACAGTCCTGCTTTTCTACAATCCTGCTTGTCTACAGTCCTGCTTGTCTACAATCCTGCTTGTCTACAATCCTGCATGTCTGCAATCCTGCATGTCTACAATCCTGCTTGTCTAAAGTCCTGCTTGTCTCCAATCCTGCTTGTCTACCATCCTGCTTGTCTACAGTCCTGCTTGTCTACAATCCTGCATGTCTGCAATCCTGCATGTCTACAATCCTGCTTGTCTAAAGTCCTGCTTGTCTCCAATCCTGCTTGTCTACCATCCTGCATGTCTACAGTCCTGCTTGTCTACAGTCCTGCTTGTTTACAGTCCTGCTTGTCTACAGTCCTGCTTGTCTACAGTCCTGCTTGTCTACAGTCCTGCTTGTCTACAATCCTGCTTGTCTACAGTCCTGCTTGTCTAAAATCCTGCTTGTCTACAATCCTGCTTGTCTGCAGTCCTGCTTGTCTACCGTCCTGTTTGTCTGCAATCCTGTCTTGTCTACAGTCCTGATGTCTACAATCCTGCTTGTCTACAATCCTGCTTGTCTACAATCCTGCTTGTCTACGATCCTGCTTGTTAAGAGTCCTGTTTGTTGACAGTCCTGCTTGTCTACAGTCCTGCTTGTCTACAATCTTGTCTGTCTGCAATCCTGCTTGTCAACAGTCCAGTCTGTCTACAATACTGCTTGTCTACAATGCTGCTTGTCTACAGTCCTGCTTGTCTACAGTCCTGATTGTCTACAGAACTGCATGTCTACAGTTCTGTTTGTCTCCAATCCTGCTTGTCTACAGTCCTGTTTGTCAACAATCCTGCTTGTCTACAATGCTGCCTGTCTACAGTCCTGCTTGTCTACAGTCCTGCTTGTCTACAGTCCTGCTTGTCTACAGTCCTGTTTGTCTACAATCCTGCTTGTCTACAGTCCTGCTTGTCTACAATCCTGCTTGTCTACAGTCCTGGTTGTCTACAGTCCTGCTTGTCTACAATCCTGCTTGTCTACAGTCCGGCTTGTCTACAGTCCTGCTTGTCTACAATCCTGCTTGTCGACAGTCCTGTTTATCTACAGTTCTGTTTGTCTACAGTCCTGCATGTCTATAGTCCAGATGTCTACAATCCTGCTTGTCTACAATCCTGCTTGTCTACAATCCAGCTGGTCTACGATCCTGCTTGTCAACAGTCCTGTTTGTCTACAGTCCTGCTTGTCTACAATCCTGCTTGTCTACAATCCAGCTTGTCTCCACTCCTTCTTTTGTCTACAATCCTGTTTGTCTACAGTCCTGCTTGTCTACAGTCCTTGCTTGTCTACAGTCCGGCTTGTCTACAATCCTGCTTGTCTACAATCCTGCTTGTCTACACTCCTGCGTGTCTACAGTCCTGCTTGTCTACAATCCTTCTTTTTTCTACATTCCTGCTTGTCTACAATCCTGCTTGTCTACAATCCTGCTTGTCTACAGTCCTGCTTGTCGACAATCCTGCTTGTCTACAATCCTGCTTGTCTACAATCCTGTTTGTCTACAAAACTGCTTGTCTACAATCCTGTTTGTATACAATCATGCATGTCTACAATCCTCCTTGTCTACAATCCTGTTTGTCTGCAGTCCTGCTTGTCTAAAATGCTGCTTGTCTACAGTCCTGTTTGTCCACAATCCTGCATGTCTACAATCCTGCTTGTCTACAATCCTGCTTGTCTACAATCCAGTTTGTGTACAATCCTGCATGTCTACAATCCTGCTTGTCTACAGTGCTGCTTGTCTACAATCCTGCTTGTCTACAATAGTGCCTG
This sequence comes from Isurus oxyrinchus, assembly GCA_026770705.1. NCBI lineage: Eukaryota > Metazoa > Chordata > Chondrichthyes > Lamniformes > Lamnidae > Isurus > Isurus oxyrinchus. The sequence goes on from JANJGN010000322.1 coordinate 211,025, forward strand.
TCTACAGTCCTGCATGTCTACAGTCCTGCTTGTCTACAATCATTCTTTTGGCTTCAAATCCTGCTTGTGTACAGTCCTGCTTGTCTACAATCCTGCTTGTCTACAGTCCTGCTTGTCTACAGTCCTGCTTCTCAACAATCCTGCTTGTCTACAATCCTGCTTGTCTACAGTCCTGCTTGTCTACAGTCCTGATTGTCTACAGTCCAGCTTGTCTACAGCCCTGTTTGTCTACAATCCTGCTTGTCTACAGTCCTGTTTGTCTACAATCCTGCTTGTCTACAATCCTGCTTGTCTACAGTACTGCTTGTCTACAGTCCTGCTTGTCTACAGTCCTGCTTGTCTACAGTCCTGTTTGTCTACAATCCTGCTTGTCTACAGACCTGCTTGTCTACAATCCTGCTTGTCAACAGTCCTGCTTGTCAACAGTCCTGCTTGTCTACAATCCTGCTTGTCCACAGTCCTGCTTGTCTACAATCCTGCTTGTCTACAATCCTGTTTGTCTACAGTAGTGCTTGTCTACAGTCCTGTTTGTCTACAGTCCTGCTTTTCTACAGTCCTGATGTCTACAATCCTGCTTGTCTACAATCCTGCTTGTCTACAATCCTGCTTGTCCAGAATCCTGCCTGTCTACGATCCTGCTTGTCAACAGTCCTCTTTGTCTACAGTCCTGCTTGTCTACAGTCCTGCTTGTCTACAATCCTGCTTGTCTACAATCCAGCTTGTCTCCCCTCCATCTTTTGTCTACAATCCTGTTTGTCTACAGTCCTGCTTGTCTACAGTCCTTGCTTGTCAACAGTCCTGCTTGTCTACAATCCTGCTTGTCTAAAATCCTGCTTGTCTACACTCCTGTGTGTTTACAGTCCTGCTTGTCTACAATCCTTCTTTTGTCTACAATCCTGCTTGTCTACAATCCTGCTTGTCTACCATCCTGCTTGTCTACAGTCCTGCTTGTCTACAATCCTGCTTGTCTACAATCCTGCTTGTCTACATTCCTGCTTGTCTACAAAACTGCTTGTCTACAATCCTGTTTGTCTACAATCCTGCATGTCTGCAATCGTGCTTGTCTACAATTCTGTTTGTCTACAGTCCTGTTTGTCTACAATCCTGCATGTCTACAATCCTGCTTGTCTACAATCCTGCTTGTCTACAATCCTGCTTGTCTACAGACCTGCGTGTCTACTGTCCTGCTTGTCTACAGTCCTGCTTCTCTACAGTCCTGCTTGCCAACAATCCTGCTTGTCTACAATCCTGCTTGTCTACAATCCATCTTTTGTCTACAATCCTGCTTGTCTACAGTCCTGCTTGTCTACAATCCTGCTTGTTTACAGTCCTGCTTGTCTACAGTCCTGCTTCTCTACAGTCCTGCTTGTCTACAATCCTGCTTGTCTACAATCCTGCTTGTCTACAATCCTTCTTTTGTCTACAATCCTGCTTGTCTACAGTCCTGCTTGTCTACAATCCTGCTTGTCTACGGTCCTGCTTGTCTACAGTCCTGCTTCTCTACAATTCTGCTTGTCTACAATCCTGCTTGTCTACTGTCCTGCTTGTCTACAATCCTGCTTGTCTACAATCCTGCATGTCTACAATCCGTTTTGTCTACAAACCTGCTTGTCTCCAATCCTGTTTGTCTACAATCCTGCTGGTCTACAGTCCTGCTTGTCTACAATCCTGCTTGTCTACAATATTGCTTGTCTACAATCCTGCTTGTCGACAATCCTGCTTGTCTACAATCCTGCTTGTCTACAGTCCTGCTTGTCTACAGTCCTGCTTGTCTACAATCCTGCTTGTCTTCAGTCCTGTTTGTCTACAATCCTGCTTGTATACAATCCTGCTTGTCTACAATCCTGTATATCTAAAATCCTGCATGTCTACAGTCCTGCTTGTCTACAGTCCTGCTTCTCTGCAGTCCTGCTTGTCTACAGTCCTGCTTGTCTACAATCTTGTTTGTCTGCAATCCTGCGTGTCTACAGTCCAGTCTGTCTACAATACTGCTTGTCTACAATGCTGCTTGTCTACGGTCCTGCTTGTCTACAGTCCTGCTTGTCTACAGAACTGCATGTCTACAGTTCTGTTTGTCTCCAATCCTGCTTGTCTACAGTCCTGTTTGTCTACAATCCTGCTTGTCTACAATCCTGCCTGTCTACAGTCCTGCTTGTCTACAGTCCTGCTTGTCTACAGTCCTGCTTGTCTACAGTCCTGTTTGTCTACAATCCTGCTTGTCTACAGTCCTGCTTGTCTACAATCCTGCTTGTCCACAGTCCTGGTTGTCTACAGTCCTGCTTGTCTACAATCCTGCTTGTCTACAGTCCGGCTTGTCTACAGTCCTGCTTGTCTACAATCCTGCTTGTCGACAGTCCTGTTTGTCTACAGTTCTGTTTGTCTACAGTCCTGCATTTCTACAGTCCAGATGTCTACAATCCTGCTTGGCTACAATCCTGCTTGTCTACAATCCAGCTGGTCTACGATCCTGCTTGTCAACAGTCCTGTTTGTCTACAGTCCTGCTTGTCTACAGTTCTGCTTGTCTACAATCCTGCTTGTCTACAATCCAGCTTGTCTCCACTCCTTCTTTTGTCCACAATCCTGTTTGTCTACAGTCCTGCTTGTCTACAGTCCTTGCTTGTCTACAGTCCGGCTTGTCTACAATCCTGCTTGTCTACAATCCTGCTTGTCTACACTCCTGCGTGTCTACAGTCCTGCTTGTCTACAATCCTTCTTTTTTCTACAATCCTGCTTGTCTACAATCCTGCTTGTCTACCATCCTGCTTGTCTACAGTCATGCTTGTCGACAATCCTGCTTGTCTACAATCCTGCTTGTCTACAATCCTGTTTGTCTACAAAACTGCTTGTCTACAATCCTGTTTGTATACAATCATGCTTGTCTACAATCCTGCTTGTCTACAATCCTGTTTGTCTGCAGTCCTGCTTGTCTATAATCCTGCTTGTCTACAGTCCTGTTTGTCTACAATCCTGCATGTCTACAATCCTGCTTGTCTACAATCCTGCTTGTCTTCAATCCTGTTTGTTTACAATCCTGCATGTCTACAATCCAGCTTGTCTACAGTCCTGCTTGTCTACAATCCTGCTTGTCTACAATACTGCCTGTCTACAGTCCTCCATGTCTACAGTCCTGCTTGTCTACAATCATTCTTTTGGCTTCAAATCTTGCTTGTGTACAGTCCTGCTTGTCTACAATCCTGCTTGTCTACAGTCCTGCTTGTCTACAGTCCTGCTTCTCAACAATCCTGCTTGTCTACAATCCTGCTTGTCTACAGTCCTGCTTGTCTACAGTCCTGCTTGTCTACAGTCCAGCTTGTCTACATCCCTGTTTGTCTACAATCCTGCTTGTCTACAGTCCTGTTTGTCGACAGTCCTGCTTTTCAACAGTCCTGATGACTACAATCCTGCTTGTCTACAATCCTGCTTGTCTACAATCCTGCTTGTCCAGAATCCTGCTTGTCTACGATCCTGCTTGTCAACAGTCCTCTTTGTCTACAGTCCTGCTTGTCTACAGTCCTGCTTGTCTACAATCCTGCTTGTCTACAATCCAGCTTGTCTCCTCTCCATCTTTTGTCTACAATCCTGTTTGTCTACAGTCCTGCTTGTCTACAGTCCTTGCTTGTCTACAGTCCTGCTTGTCTACAATCCTGCTTGTCTAAAATCCTGCTTGTCTACACTCCTGCGTGTTTACAGTCCTGCTTGTCTACAATCCTTCTTTTGTCTACAATCCAGCTTGTCTACAATCCTGCTTGTCTACAATCCTGCTTGTCTACAGTCCTGCTTGTCTAAAATCCTGCTTTTCTACAATCCTGCTTGTCTACAGTCCTGCTTGTCTACAAAACTGCTTGTCTACAATCCTGTTTGTCTACAATCCTGCATGTCTGCAATCCTGCTTGTCTACAATTGTTTGTCTACAGTCCTGTTTGTCTACAATCCTGCATGTCTACAACCCTGCTTGTCTACAATCCTGCTTGTCTGCAATCCTGCTTGTCTACAGTCCTGCGTGTCTACAGTCCTGCTTGTCTACAGTACTGCTTCTCTACAGTCCTGCTTGTCCACAATCCTTCTTGTCTACAATCCTGCTTGTCTACAATCCATCTTTTGTCTACAATCCTGCTTGTCTACAGTCCTGCTTGTCTACAATCCTGCTTGTCTACAGTCCTGCTTGTCTACAGACCTGCTTGTCTACAGTCCTGCTTGTCTACAATCCTTCTTGTCTACAATCCTGCTTGTCTACAATCCTTCTTTTGTCTACAATCCTGCTTGTCTACAGTCCTGCTTGTCTACAATCCTGCTTGTCTACGGTCCTGCTTGTCTACAGTCCTGCTTCTCTACAATCCTGCTTGTCTACAATCCTGCTTGTCTACAATAAGTTTTGTCTACACACCTGCTTGTCTACAATCCTGTTTGTCTACAATCCTGCTGGTCTACAGTCCTGCTTGTCTACAATCCTGCTTGTCTACAATATTGCTTGTCTACAATCCTGCTTGTCTACAATCCTGCTTGTCTACAATCCTGCCTGTCTACAGTCCTGCTTGTCTACAGTCCTGCTTGTCTACAATCCTGCTTGTCTTCAGTCCTGTTTGTCTACAATCCTGCTTGTCTACAATCCTGCTTGTCTACAATCCTGTATATCTAAAATCCTGCATGTCTACAGTCCTGCTTGTCTACAGTCCTGTTTCTCTACAGTCCTGCTTGTCTACAATCCTGCTTGTCTACAATCCTGCTTGTCTACAATCCATCTTTTGTCTACAATCCTGCTTCTCTACAGTCCTGCTTGTCTACAATCCTGCTTGTCTACAGTCCTGCTTGTCTACTATCCTGCTTCTCTACAGTCCTGCTTGTCTACAATCCTGCTTGTCTACAATCCTGCTTGTCTACAATCCTTCTTTTGTCTACAATCCTGCTTGTCTACAGTCCTGCTTGTCTACAATCCTGCTTGTCTACGGTCCTGCTTGTCTACAGTCCTGCTTCTCTACAATCCTGCTTGTCTACAATCCTGCTTGTCTACAGTACTGCTTGTCTACAATCCTGCTTGTCTACAATCCTGCTTGTCTACAATCCGTTGTGTCCACACACCTGCTTGTCTACAATCCTGCTTGTCTACAATCCTGCTGGTCTACAGTCCTGCTTGTCTTCAATCCTGCCTGTCTACAGTCCAGCTTGTCTACAGTCCTGCTTGTCTACAATCCTGCTTGTCTTCAGTCCTGTTTGTCTACAATCCTGCTTGTCTACAATCCTGCTTGTCTACAGTCCTGCTTGTCTACAGTCCTGCTTGTCTACAATCCTGCTTGTCTACAATCCAGCTTGTCTCCACTCCTTTTGTCTACAATCCTGTTTGTCTAAAGTCCTGCTTGTCTACAGTCCTTGCTTGTCTACAGTCCGGCTTGTCTACAATCCTGCTTGTCTACAATCCTGCTTGTCTACACTCCTGCATGTCTACAGTCCTGCTTGTCGACAATCCTTCTTTTTTCTACAATCCTGCTTGTCTACAATCCTGCTTGTCTACAATCCTGCTTGTCTAAAGTCCTGCTTGTCGACAATCCTGCTTGTCTACAATCCTGCTTGTCTACAATCCTGCTTGTCCACAAAACTGCTTGTGTACAATCCTGTTTGTCTGCAGTCCTGCTTGTCTACAATCCTGCTTGTCTACAGTCCTGTTTGTCTACAATCCTGCATGTCTACAATCCTGCTTGTCTACAATCCTGCTTGTCTACAATCCTGTTTGTCTACAATCCTGCATGTCTACAATCCTGCTTGTCTACAATCCTGCTTGTCAACAATACTGCTTGTCTACATTCCTGCGTGTCTACAGTCCTGCTTGTCTACAATCATTCTTTTGGCTTCAAATCCTGCTTGTGTACAATCCTGCTTGTCTACAGTCCTTCTTCTCTACAATCCTGTTTGTCTACAATCCTGCTTTTCTACAGTCCTGCTTGTCTACAGTCCTGCTTGTCTAGAGTCCTGCTTGTCTACAGCCCTGTTTGTCTACAATCCTGCTTGTCTACAGTCCTGTTTGTCTACAATCCTGCTTGTCTACAATCCTGCTTGTCTACAGTCCTGCTTGTCTACAGTGCTGCTTGTCTACAGTCCTGCTTGTCTACAGTCCTGTTTGTCTACAATCCTGTATGTCTACATTCCTGCATGTCTGCAATCCTGCTTGTCTACAATCCTGTTTGTCTACAGTCCTGCTTGTCTACAATCCTGCTTGTCTACAGTCCTGTTTGTCTACAATCCTGCATGTCTACAATCCTGCTTGTCTACAATCCTGTTTGTTTACAGTCCTGCTTGTCTACAAAACTGCTTGTCTACAATCCTGTTTGTCTACAATCCTGCATGTCTACAATCCTGCTTGTCTACAAACCTGTTTGTCTACAGTCCTGCTTGTCTACAATCCTGCTTGTCTACAGTCCTGTTTGTCTACAATCCTGCATGTCTACAATCCTGCTTGTCTACAGTCCTGCTTGTCTACAATCCTGTATGTCTAAAATCCTGCATGTCTACAATCCTGCTTGTCAACAGTCCTGCTTGTCTACAATCCTGCTTGTCTACAATCCTGCTTGTCTACAGTCCTGCTTGTCTACAGTCCTGCTTGTCTACAGTCCTGCTTGTCTACAGTCCTGCTTGTCTACAGTCCTGCTTGTCTACAATCCTTCTTTTGTCTACATTCCTGCTTGTCTACAGTCCTGCTTGTCTACAGTCCTGCTTGTCTACAGTCCTGCTTGTCTACAATCCTGCTTGTCTACAGTCCTGCTTGTCGACAATCCTGCTTGTCTACAGTCCTGCTTGTCTACAGTCCTGCTTGTCTACAATCCTGCTTGTCTACAATCCTGCTAGTCTACAGACCTGCTTGTCTACAGTCCTGCTTGTCTACAATCCTTCTTGTCTACAATCCTGCTTGTCTACAATCCTTCTTTTGTCTACAATCCTGCTTGTCTACAGTCCTGCTTGTCTACAATCCTGCTTGTCTACGGTCCTGCTTGTCTACAGTCCTGCTTCTCTACAATCCTGCTTGTCTACAATCCTGCTTGTCTACAATAAGTTTTGTCTACACACCTGCTTGTCTACAATCCTGTTTGTCTACAATCCTGCTGGTCTACAGTCCTGCTTGTCTACAATCCTGCTTGTCTACAATATTGCTTGTCTACAATCCTGCTTGTCTACAATCCTGCTTGTCTACAATCCTGCCTGTCTACAGTCCTGCTTGTCTACAGTCCTGCTTGTCTACAATCCTGCTTGTCTTCAGTCCTGTTTGTCTACAATCCTGCTTGTCTACAATCCTGCTTGTCTACAATCCTGTATATCTAAAATCCTGCATGTCTACAGTCCTGCTTGTCTACAGTCCTGTTTCTCTACAGTCCTGCTTGTCTACAATCCTGCTTGTCTACAATCCTGCTTGTCTACAATCCATCTTTTGTCTACAATCCTGCTTCTCTACAGTCCTGCTTGTCTACAATCCTGCTTGTCTACAGTCCTGCTTGTCTACTATCCTGCTTCTCTACAGTCCTGCTTGTCTACAATCCTGCTTGTCTACAATCCTGCTTGTCTACAATCCTTCTTTTGTCTACAATCCTGCTTGTCTACAGTCCTGCTTGTCTACAATCCTGCTTGTCTACGGTCCTGCTTGTCTACAGTCCTGCTTCTCTACAATCCTGCTTGTCTACAATCCTGCTTGTCTACAGTACTGCTTGTCTACAATCCTGCTTGTCTACAATCCTGCTTGTCTACAATCCGTTGTGTCCACACACCTGCTTGTCTACAATCCTGCTTGTCTACAATCCTGCTGGTCTACAGTCCTGCTTGTCTTCAATCCTGCCTGTCTACAGTCCAGCTTGTCTACAGTCCTGCTTGTCTACAATCCTGCTTGTCTTCAGTCCTGTTTGTCTACAATCCTGCTTGTCTACAATCCTGCTTGTCTACAGTCCTGCTTGTCTACAGTCCTGCTTGTCTACAATCCTGCTTGTCTACAATCCAGCTTGTCTCCACTCCTTTTGTCTACAATCCTGTTTGTCTAAAGTCCTGCTTGTCTACAGTCCTTGCTTGTCTACAGTCCGGCTTGTCTACAATCCTGCTTGTCTACACTCCTGCATGTCTACAGTCCTGCTTGTCGACAATCCTTCTTTTTTCTACAATCCTGCTTGTCTACAATCCTGCTTGTCTACAATCCTGCTTGTCTAAAGTCCTGCTTGTCGACAATCCTGCTTGTCTACAATCCTGCTTGTCTACAATCCTGCTTGTCCACAAAACTGCTTGTGTACAATCCTGTTTGTCTGCAGTCCTGCTTGTCTACAATCCTGCTTGTCTACAGTCCTGTTTGTCTACAATCCTGCATGTCTACAATCCTGCTTGTCTACAATCCTGCTTGTCTACAATCCTGTTTGTCTACAATCCTGCATGTCTACAATCCTGCTTGTCTACAATCCTGCTTGTCAACAATACTGCTTGTCTACATTCCTGCGTGTCTACAGTCCTGCTTGTCTACAATCATTCTTTTGGCTTCAAATCCTGCTTGTGTACAATCCTGCTTGTCTACAGTCCTTCTTCTCTACAATCCTGTTTGTCTACAATCCTGCTTTTCTACAGTCCTGCTTGTCTACAGTCCTGCTTGTCTAGAGTCCTGCTTGTCTACAGCCCTGTTTGTCTACAATCCTGCTTGTCTACAGTCCTGTTTGTCTACAATCCTGCTTGTCTACAATCCTGCTTGTCTACAGTCCTGCTTGTCTACAGTGCTGCTTGTCTACAGTCCTGCTTGTCTACAGTCCTGTTTGTCTACAATCCTGTATGTCTACATTCCTGCATGTCTGCAATCCTGCTTGTCTACAATCCTGTTTGTCTACAGTCCTGCTTGTCTACAATCCTGCTTGTCTACAGTCCTGTTTGTCTACAATCCTGCATGTCTACAATCCTGCTTGTCTACAATCCTGTTTGTTTACAGTCCTGCTTGTCTACAAAACTGCTTGTCTACAATCCTGTTTGTCTACAATCCTGCATGTCTACAATCCTGCTTGTCTACAAACCTGTTTGTCTACAGTCCTGCTTGTCTACAATCCTGCTTGTCTACAGTCCTGTTTGTCTACAATCCTGCATGTCTACAATCCTGCTTGTCTACAGTCCTGCTTGTCTACAATCCTGTATGTCTAAAATCCTGCATGTCTACAATCCTGCTTGTCAACAGTCCTGCTTGTCTACAATCCTGCTTGTCTACAATCCTGCTTGTCTACAGTCCTGCTTGTCTACAGTCCTGCTTGTCTACAGTCCTGCTTGTCTACAGTCCTGCTTGTCTACAGTCCTGCTTGTCTACAATCCTTCTTTTGTCTACATTCCTGCTTGTCTACAGTCCTGCTTGTCTACAGTCCTGCTTGTCTACAGTCCTGCTTGTCTACAATCCTGCTTGTCTACAGTCCTGCTTGTCGACAATCCTGCTTGTCTACAGTCCTGCTTGTCTACAGTCCTGCTTGTCTACAATCCTGCTTGTCTACAATCCTGCTAGTCTACAATCCGGTTTGTCTACAAACCTGCTTGTCTACAATCCTGTTTGTCTACAATCCTGCTGGTCTACAGTCCTGCTTGTCTACAATCCTTCTTGTCTACAATATTGCTTGTCTACAATCCTGCTTGTCTACAATCCTGCTTGTCTACAATCCTGCCTGTCTACAGTCCTGCTTTTCCACAATCCTGCTGGTCTACAGTCCTGCTTGTCTACAATCCTGCTTGTCTACAATCCTGCATGTCTGCAATCCTGCATGTCTACAATCCTGCTTGTCTAAAGTCCTGCTTGTCTCCAATCCTGCTTGTCTACCATCCTGCTTGTCTACAGTCCTGCTTGTCTACAATCCTGCTTGTCTACAGTCCTGCATGTCTACAGTCCTGCTTGTCTACAGTCCTGCTTGTCTACAGTCCTGCTTGTCTACAGTCCTGCTTGTCTACAGTCCTGCTTGTCTACAGTCCTGCTTGTCTACAATCCTGCTTGTCTACAGTCCTGCTTGTCTAAAGTCCTGCTTGTCTACAATCCTGCTTGTCTACAGTCCTGCTTGTCTACCGTCCTGTTTGTCTACAGTCCTGTCTTGTCTACAGTCCTGATGTCTACAATCCTGCTTGTCTACAATCCTGCTTGTCTACAATCCTGCTTGTCTACGATCCTGCTTGTTAAGAGTCCTGTTTGTTGACAGTCCTGCTTGTCTACAGTCCTGCTTGTCTACAATCTTGTTTGTCTGCAATCCTGCTTGTCTACAGTCCAGTCTGTCTACAATACTGCTTGTCTACAATGCTGCTTGTCTACAGTCCTGCTTGTCTACAGTCCTGATTGTCTACAGAACTGCATGTCTACAGTTCTGTTTGTCTCCAATCCTGCTTGTCTACAGTCCTGTTTGTCAACAATCCTGCTTGTCTACAATCCTGCTTGTCAACAGTCCTGCTTGTCTACAATCCTGCTCGTCTACAGTCCTGGTTGTCTACAGTCCTGCTTGTCTACAATCCTGCTTGTCTACAGTCCTGCTTGTCTACAATACTGCTTGTCTACAATGCTGCTTGTCTACAGTCCTGCTTGTCTACAGTCCTGATTGTCTACAGAACTGCATGTCTACAGTCCTGCTTGTCTACAGTCCTGCTTGTCTACAGTCCTGCTTGTCTACAGTCCTGTTTGTCTACAATCCTGCTTGTCTACAGTCCTGCTTGTCTACAATCCTGCTTGTCTACAGTCCTGGTTGTCTACAGTCCTGCTTGTCTACAATCCTGCTTGTCTACAGTCCGGCTTGTCTACAGTCCTGCTTGTCTACAATCCTGCTTGTCGACAGTCCTGTTTATCTACAGTTCTGTTTGTCTACAGTCCTGCATGTCTATAGTCCAGATGTCTACAATCCTGCTTGTCTACAATCCTGCTTGTCTACAATCCAGCTGGTCTACGATCCTGCTTGTCAACAGTCCTGTTTGTCTACAGTCCTGCTTGTCTACAGTCCTGCTTGTCTACAATCCTGCTTGTCTACAATCCAGCTTGTCTCCACTCCTTCTTTTGTCTACAATCCTGTTTGTCTACAGTCCTGCTTGTCTACAGTACTTGCTTGTCTACAGTCCGGCTTGTCTACAATCCTGCTTGTCTACAATCCTGCTTGTCTACACTCCTGCGTGTCTACAGTCCTGCTTGTCTACAATCCTTCTTTTTTCTACATTCCTGCTTGTCTACAATCCTGCTTGTCTACAATCCTGCTTGTCTACAGTCCTGCTTGTCGACAATACTGCTTGTCTACAATCCTGCTTGTCTACAATCCTTCTTTTGTCTACAAAACTGCTTGTCTACAATCCTGTTTGTATACAATCATGAATGTCTACAATCCTCCTTGTCTACAATCCTGTTTGTCTGCAGTCCTGCTTGTCTACAATCCTGCTTGTCTACAGTCCTGTTTGTCCACAATCCTGCATGTCTACAATCCTGCTTGTCTACAATCCTGCTTGTCTACAATCCTGTTTTTGTACAATCCTGCATGTCTACAATCCTGCTTGTCTACAGTGCTGCTTGTCTACAATCCTGCTTGTCTACAATAGTGCCTGTCTACAGTCCTGCATGTCTACAGTCCTGCTTGTCTACAATCATTCTTTTGGCTTCAAAACCTGCTTGTGTACAGTCCTGCTTGTCTACAATCCTGCTTGTCTACAGTCCTGCTTGTCTACATTCCTGTTTGTCAACAATCCTGCTTGTCTACAATCCTGCTTGTCTACAGTCCTGCTTGTCTACAGTCCTGATTGTCTACAGTCCAGCTTGTCTACAGCCCTGTTTGTCTACAATCCTGCTTGTCTACAGTCCTGTTTGTCTACAATCCTGCTTGTCTACAATCCTGCTTGTCTACAGTACTGCTTGTCTACAGTCCTGCTTGTCTACAGTCCTGCTTGTCTACAGTCCTGTTTGTCTACAATCCTGCTTGTCTACAGTCCTGCTTGTCTACAATCCTGCTTGTCAACAGTCCTGCTTGTCAACAGTCCTGCTTGTCTACAATCCTGCTTGTCCACAGTCCTGCTTGTCTACAATCCTGCTTGTCTACAATCCTGTTTGTCTACAGTAGTGCTTGTCTACAGTCCTGTTTGTCTACAGTCCTGCTTTTCTACAGTCCTGATGTCTACAATCCTGCTTGTCTACAATCCTGCTTGTCTACAATCCTGCTTGTCCAGAATCCTGCTTGTCTACGATCCTGCTTGTCAACAGTCCTCTTTGTCTACAGTCCTGCTTGTCTACAGTCCTGCTTGTCTACAATCCTGCTTGTCTACAATCCAGCTTATCTCCACTCCATCTTTTGTCTACAATCCTGTTTGTCTACAGTCCTGCTTGTCTACAGTCCTTGCTTGTCTACAGTCCTGCTTGTCTACAATCCTGCTTGTCTAAAATCCTGCTTGTCTACACTCCTGTGTGTTTACAGTCCTGCTTGTCTACAATCCTTCTTTTGTCTACAATCCTGCTTGTCTACGATCCTGCTTGTCTACCATCCTGCTTGTCTGCAGTCCTGCTTGTCTACAATCCTGCTTGTCTACAATCCTGCTTGTCTACAAAACTGCTTGTCTACAATCCTGTTTGACTACAATCCTGCATGTCTGCAATCGTGCTTGTCTACAATTCTGTTTGTCTACAGTCCTGTTTGTCTACAATCCTGCTTGTCTACAATCCTGCTTGTCTACAGACCTGCGTGTCTACTGTCCTGCTTGTCTACAGTCCTGCTTCTCTACAGTCCTGCTTGTCCACAATCCTGCTTGTCTACAATCCTGCTTGTCTACAATCCATCTTTTGTCTACAATCCTGCTTGTCTACAGTCCTGCTTGTCTACAGTCCTGTTTCTCTACAGTCCTGCTTGTCTACAATCCTGCTTGTCTACAATCCTGCTTGTCTACAATCCATCTTTTGTCTACAATCCTGCTTCTCTACAGTCCTGCTTGTCTACAATCCTGCTTGTCTACAGTCCTGCTTGTCTACTATCCTGCTTCTCTACAGTCCTGCTTGTCTACAATCCTGCTTGTCTACAATCCTGCTTGTCTACAATCCTTCTTTTGTCTACAATCCTGCTTGTCTACAGTCCTGCTTGTCTACAATCCTGCTTGTCTACGGTCCTGCTTGTCTACAGTCCTGCTTCTCTACAATCCTGCTTGTCTACAATCCTGCTTGTCTACAGTACTGCTTGTCTACAATCCTGCTTGTCTACAATCCTGCTTGTCTACAATCCGTTGTGTCCACACACCTGCTTGTCTACAATCCTGCTTGTCTACAATCCTGCTGGTCTACAGTCCTGCTTGTCTTCAATCCTGCCTGTCTACAGTCCAGCTTGTCTACAGTCCTGCTTGTCTACAATCCTGCTTGTCTTCAGTCCTGTTTGTCTACAATCCTGCTTGTCTACAATCCTGCTTGTCTACAGTCCTGCTTGTCTACAGTCCTGCTTGTCTACAATCCTGCTTGTCTACAATCCAGCTTGTCTCCACTCCTTTTGTCTACAATCCTGTTTGTCTAAAGTCCTGCTTGTCTACAGTCCTTGCTTGTCTACAGTCCGGCTTGTCTACAATCCTGCTTGTCTACAATCCTGCTTGTCTACACTCCTGCATGTCTACAGTCCTGCTTGTCGACAATCATTCTTTTTTCTACAATCCTGCTTGTCTACAATCCTGCTTGTCTACAATCCTGCTTGTCTAAAGTCCTGCTTGTCGACAATCCTGCTTGTCTACAATCCTGCTTGTCTACAATCCTGCTTGTCCACAAAACTGCTTGTGTACAATCCTGTTTGTCTGCAGTCCTGCTTGTCTACAATCCTGCTTGTCTACAGTCCTGTTTGTCTACAATCCTGCATGTCTACAATCCTGCTTGTCTACAATCCTGCTTGTCTACAATCCTGTTTGTCTACAATCCTGCATGTCTACAATCCTGCTTGTCTACAATCCTGCTTGTCAACAATACTGCTTGTCTACATTCCTGCGTGTCTACAGTCCTGCTTGTCTACAATCATTCTTTTGGCTTCAAATCCTGCTTGTGTACAATCCTGCTTGTCTACAGTCCTTCTTCTCTACAATCCTGTTTGTCTACAATCCTGCTTTTCTACAGTCCTGCTTGTCTACAGTCCTGCTTGTCTAGAGTCCTGCTTGTCTACAGCCCTGTTTGTCTACAATCCTGCTTGTCTACAGTCCTGTTTGTCTACAATCCTGCTTGTCTACAATCCTGCTTGTCTACAGTCCTGCTTGTCTACAGTGCTGCTTGTCTACAGTCCTGCTTGTCTACAGTCCTGTTTGTCTACAATCCTGTATGTCTACATTCCTGCATGTCTGCAATCCTGCTTGTCTACAATCCTGTTTGTTTACAGTCCTGCTTGTCTACAATCCTGCTTGTCTACAGTCCTGTTTGTCTACAATCCTGCATGTCTACAATCCTGCTTGTCTACAATCCTGTTTGTTTACAGTCCTGCTTGTCTACAAAACTGCTTGTCTACAATCCTGTTTGTCTACATTCCTGCATGTCTACAATCCTGCTTGTCTACAAACCTGTTTGTCTACAGTCCTGCTTGTCTACAATCCTGCTTGTCTACAGTCCTGTTTGTCTACAATCCTGCATGTCTACAATCCTGCTTGTCTACAGTCCTGCTTGTCTACAATCCTGTATGTCTAAAATCCTGCATGTCTACAATCCTGCTTGTCAACAGTCCTGCTTGTCTACAATCCTGCTTGTCTACAATCCTGCTTGTCTACAGTCCTGCTTGTCTACAGTCCTGCTTGTCTACAGTCCTGCTTGTCTACAGTCCTGCTTGTCTACAGTCCTGCTTGTCTACAATCCTTCTTTTGTCTACATTCCTGCTTGTCTACAGTCCTGCTTGTCTACAGTCCTGCTTGTCTACAGTCCTGCTTGTCTACAATCCTGCTTGTCTACAGTCCTGCTTGTCGACAATCCTGCTTGTCTACAGTCCTGCTTGTCTACAGTCCTGCTTGTCTAGAATCCTGCTTGTCTACAATCCTGCTAGTCTACAATCCGGTTTGTCTACAAACCTGCTTGTCTACAATCCTGTTTGTCTACAATCCTGCTGGTCTACAGTCCTGCTTGTCTACAATCCTTCTTGTCTACAATATTGCTTGTCTACAATCCTGCTTGTCTACAATCCTGCTTGTCTACAATCCTGCCTGTCTACAGTCCTGCTTTTCCACAATCCTGCTGGTCTACAGTCCTGCTTGTCTACAATCCTGCTTGTCTACAATCCTGCATGTCTGCAATCCTGCATGTCTACAATCCTGCTTGTCTAAAGTCCTGCTTGTCTCCAATCCTGCTTGTCTACCATCCTGCTTGTCTACAGTCCTGCTTGTCTACAATCCTGCTTGTCTACAGTCCTGCATGTCTACAGTCCTGCTTGTCTACAGTCCTGCTTGTCTACAGTCCTGCTTGTCTACAGTCCTGCTTGTCTACAGTCCTGCTTGTCTACAGTCCTGCTTGTCTACAATCCTGCTTGTCTACAGTCCTGCTTGTCTAAAGTCCTGCTTGTCTACAATCCTGCTTGTCTACAGTCCTGCTTGTCTACCGTCCTGTTTGTCTACAGTCCTGTCTTGTCTACAGTCCTGATGTCTACAATCCTGCTTGTCTACAATCCTGCTTGTCTACAATCCTGCTTGTCTACGATCCTGCTTGTTAAGAGTCCTGTTTGTTGACAGTCCTGCTTGTCTACAGTCCTGCTTGTCTACAATCTTGTTTGTCTGCAATCCTGCTTGTCTACAGTCCAGTCTGTCTACAATACTGCTTGTCTACAATGCTGCTTGTCTACAGTCCTGCTTGTCTACAGTCCTGATTGTCTAAAGAACTGCATGTCTACAGTTCTGTTTGTCTCCAATCCTGCTTGTCTACAGTCCTGTTTGTCAACAATCCTGCTTGTCTACAATCCTGCTTGTCAACAGTCCTGCTTGTCTACAATCCTGCTCGTCTACAGTCCTGGTTGTCTACAGTCCTGCTTGTCTACAATCCTGCTTGTCTACAGTCCTGCTTGTCTACAATAGTGCTTGTCTACAATGCTGCTTGTCTACAGTCCTGCTTGTCTACAGTCCTGATTGTCTACAGAACTGCATGTCTACAGTCCTGCTTGTCTACAGTCCTGCTTGTCTACAGTCCTGCTTGTCTACAGTCCTGTTTGTCTACAATCCTGCTTGTCTACAGTCCTGCTTGTCTACAATCCTGCTTGTCTACAGTCCTGGTTGTCTACAGTCCTGCTTGTCTACAATCCTGCTTGTCTACAGTCCGGCTTGTCTACAGTCCTGCTTGTCTACAATCCTGCTTGTCGACAGTCCTGTTTATCTACAGTTCTGTTTGTCTACAGTCCTGCATGTCTATAGTCCAGATGTCTACAATCCTGCTTGTCTACAATCCTGCTTGTCTACAATCCAGCTGGTCTACGATCCTGCTTGTCAACAGTCCTGTTTGTCTACAGTCCTGCTTGTCTACAGTCCTGCTTGTCTACAATCCTGCTTGTCTACAATCCAGCTTGTCTCCACTCCTTCTTTTGTCTACAATCCTGTTTGTCTACAGTCCTGCTTGTCTACAGTACTTGCTTGTCTACAGTCCGGCTTGTCTACAATCCTGCTTGTCTACAATCCTGCTTGTCTACACTCCTGCGTGTCTACAGTCCTGCTTGTCTACAATCCTTCTTTTTTCTACATTCCTGCTTGTCTACAATCCTGCTTGTCTACAATCCTGCTTGTCTACAGTCCTGCTTGTCGACAATCCTGCTTGTCTACAATCCTGCTTGTCTACAATCCTTCTTTTGTCTACAAAACTGCTTGTCTACAATCCTGTTTGTATACAATCATGAATGTCTACAATCCTCCTTGTCTACAATCCTGTTTGTCTGCAGTCCTGCTTGTCTACAATCCTGCTTGTCTACAGTCCTGTTTGTCCACAATCCTGCATGTCTACAATCCTGCTTGTCTACAATCCTGCTTGTCTACAATCCTGTTTTTGTACAATCCTGCATGTCTACAATCCTGCTTGTCTACAGTGCTGCTTGTCTACAATCCTGCTTCTCTACAATAGTGCCTGTCTACAGTCCTGCATGTCTACAGTCCTGCTTGTCTACAATCATTCTTTTGGCTTCAAAACCTGCTTGTGTACAGTCCTGCTTGTCTACAATCCTGCTTGTCTACAGTCCTGCTTGTCTACATTCCTGTTTGTCAACAATCCTGCTTGTCTACAATCCTGCTTGTCTACAGTCCTGCTTGTCTACAGTCCTGATTGTCTACAGTCCAGCTTGTCTACAGCCCTGTTTGTCTACAATCCTGCTTGTCTACAGTCCTGTTTGTCTACAATCCTGCTTGTCTACAATCCTGCTTGTCTACAGTACTGCTTGTCTACAGTCCTGCTTGTCTACAGTCCTGCTTGTCTACAGTCCTGTTTGTCTACAATCCTGCTTGTCTACAGTCCTGCTTGTCTACAATCCTGCTTGTCAACAGTCCTGCTTGTCAACAGTCCTGCTTGTCTACAATCCTGCTTGTCCACAGTCCTGCTTGTCTACAATCCTGCTTGTCTACAATCCTGTTTGTCTACAGTAGTGCTTGTCTACAGTCCTGTTTGTCTACAGTCCTGCTTTTCTACAGTCCTGATGTCTACAATCCTGCTTGTCTACAATCCTGCTTGTCTACAATCCTGCTTGTCCAGAATCCTGCTTGTCTACGATCCTGCTTGTCAACAGTCCTCTTTGTCTACAGTCCTGCTTGTCTACAGTCCTGCTTGTCTACAATCCTGCTTGTCTACAATCCAGCTTATCTCCACTCCATCTTTTGTCTACAATCCTGTTTGTCTACAGTCCTGCTTGTCTACAGTCCTTGCTTGTCTACAGTCCTGCTTGTCTACAATCCTGCTTGTCTAAAATCCTGCTTGTCTACACTCCTGTGTGTTTACAGTCCTGCTTGTCTACAATCCTTCTTTTGTCTACAATCCTGCTTGTCTACGATCCTGCTTGTCTACCATCCTGCTTGTCTGCAGTCCTGCTTGTCTACAATCCTGCTTGTCTACAATCCTGCTTGTCTACAAAACTGCTTGTCTACAATCCTGTTTGTCCACAATCCTGCATGTCTGCAATCGTGCTTGTCTACAATTCTGTTTGTCTACAGTCCTGTTTGTCTACAATCCTGCTTGTCTACAATCCTGCTTGTCTACAGACCTGCGTGTCTACTGTCCTGCTTGTCTACAGTCCTGCTTCTCTACAGTCCTGCTTGTCCACAATCCTGCTTGTCTACAATCCTGCTTGTCTACAATCCATCTTTTGTCTACAATCCTGCTTGTCTACAGTCCTGCTTGTCTACAATCCTGCTTGTCTACAGTCCTTCTTGTCTACAGTCCTGCTTCTCTACAGTCCTGCTTGTCTACAATCCTGCTTGTCTACAATCCTGCTTGTCTACAATCCTTCTTTTGTCTACAATCCTGCCTGTCTACAGTCCTGCTTGTCTACAATCCTGCTTGTCTATGGTCCTGCTTGTCTACGGTCCTGCTTCTCTACAATCCTGCTTGTCTACAATCCTGCTTGTCTACAGTCCTGCTTCTCTACAATCCTGCTTGTCTACAATCCTGCTTGTCTACAATCCGTTTTGTCTACAAACCTGCTTGTCTCCAATCCTGTTTGTCTACAATCCTGCTGGTCTACAGTCCTGCTTGTCTACAGTCCTGCTTCTCTACAGTCCTGCTTGTCTACAATCCTGCTTGTCTACAATCCTGCTTGTCTACAATCCTTCTTTTGTCTACAATCCTGCCTGTCTACAGTCCTGCTTGTCTACAATCCTGCTTGTCTACGGTCCTGCTTGTCTACGGTCCTGCTTCTCTACAATCCTGCTTGTCTACAATCCTGCTTGTCTACAGTCCTGCTTCTCTACAATCCTGCTTGTCTACAATCCTGCTTGTCTACAATCCGTTTTGTCTACAAACCTGCTTGTCTCCAATCCTGTTTGTCTACAATCCTGCTGGTCTACAGTCCTGCTTGTCTACAATCCTGCTTGTCTACAATATTGCTTGTCTATAATCCTGCTTGTCGACAATCCTGCTTGTCTACAATCCTGCTTGTCTACAGTCCTGCTTGTCTACAGTCCTGCTTGTCTACAATCCTGCTTGTCTTCAGTCCTGTTTGTCTACAATCCTGCTTGTCTGCAATCCTGCTTGTCTACAATCCTGTATATCTAAAATCCTGCATGTCTACAGTCCTGCCTGTCTACAGTCCTGCTTCTCTACATTCCTGCTTGTCTACAATCCTGCTTGTCTACAATCCTGCTTGTCTACAATCCATCTTTTGTCTACAATCCTGCTTGTCTACAGTCCTGCTTGTCTACAGTCCTGCTTCTCAACAATCCTGCTTGTCTACAATCCTGCTTGTCTACAGTCCTGCTTGTCTACAGTCCTGCCTGTCTACAGTCCAGCTTGTCTACAGCCCTGTTTGTCTACAATCCTGCTTGTCTACAGTCCTGTTTGTCTACAATCCTGCTTGTCTACAATCCTGCTTGTCTACAGTCCTGCTTGTCTACAGTCCTGCTTGTCTTCAGTCCTGCTTGTCTACAGTCCTGTTTGTCTACAATCCTGCTTGTCTACAGTCCTGCTTGTCTACAATCCTGCTTGTCAACAGTCCTGCTTGTCAACAGACCTGCTTGTCTACAATCCTGCTTGTCCACAGTCCTGCTTGTCTACAATCCTGCTTGTCTACAGTCCTGTTTGTCTACAGTACTGCTTGTCTACAGTCCTGTTTGTCTACAGTCCTGCTTTTCTACAGTCCTGATGTCTACAATCCTGCTTGACTACAATCCTGCTTGTCTACAATCCTGCTTGTCCAGAATCCTGCTTGTCTACGATCCTGCTTGTCAACAGTCCTCTTTGTCTACAGTCCTGCTTGTCTACAGTCCTGCTTGTCTACAATCCTGCTTGTCTACAATCCAGCTTGTCTCCACTCCATCTTTTGTCTACAATCCGGTTTGTCTACAGTCCTGCTTGTCTACAGTCCTTGCTTGTCTACAGTCCTGCTTGTCTACAATCCTGCTTGTCTAAAATCCTGCTTGTCTACACTCCTGTGTGTTTACAGTCCTGCTTGTCTACAATCCTTCTTTTGTCTACAATCCTGCTTGTCTACAATCCTGCTTGTCTACAATCCTGCTTGTCTACAGTCCTGCTTGTCTACAATCCTGCTTGTCTACAATCCTGCTTGTCTACATTCCTGCTTGTCTACAAAACTGCTTGTCTACAATCCTGTTTGTCTACAATCCTGCATGTCTGCAATCCTGCTTGTCTACAATTCTGTTTGTCTACAGTCCTGTTTGTCTACAATCCTGCATGTCTACAATCCTGCTTGTCTACAATCCTGCTTGTCTACAATCCTGCTTGTCTACAGTCCTGCGTGTCTACAGTCCTGCTTGTCTACAGTCCTGCTTGTCTACAGTCCTGCTTGTCCACAATCCTGCTTGTCTACAATCCTGCTTGTCTACAATCCATCTTTTGTCTACAATCCTGCTTGTCTACAGTCCTGCTTGTCTACAATACTGCTTGTCTACAGTCCTGCTTGTCTACAGTCCTGCTTCTCTACAGTCCTGCTTGTCTACAATCCTGCTTGTCTACAATCCTGCTTGTCTACAATCCTTCTTTTGTCTACAATCCTGCTTGTCTACAGTCCTGCTTGTCTACAATCCTGCTTGTCTACGGTCCTGCTTGTCTACAGTCCTACTTCTCTACAATCCTGCTTGTCTACAATCCTGCTTGTCTACAGTCCTGCTTGTCTACAATCCTGCTTGTCTACAATCCTGCTTGTCTACAATCCGTTTTGTCTACACACCTGCTTGTCTACAATACTGTTTGTCTACAATCCTGCTGGTCTACAGTCCTGCTTGTCTACAATCCTGCTTGTCTACAATATTGCTTGTCTACAATCCTGCTTGTCTACAATCCTGCTTGTCTACAATCCTGCCTGTCTACAGTCCTGCTTGTCTACAGTCCTGCCTGTCTACAATCCTGCTTGTCTTCAGTCCTGTTTGTCTACAATCCTGCTTGTCTACAATCCTGCTTGTCTACAATCCTGTATATCTAAAATCCTGCATGTCTACAGTCCTGCTTGTCTACAGTCCTGCTTCTCTACAGTCCTGCTTGTCTACAATCCTGCTTGTCTACAATCCTGCTTGTCTACAATCCATCTTTTGTCTACAATCCTGCTTGTCTACAGTCCTGCTTGTCTACAATCCTGCTTGTCTACAGTCCTGCTTGTCTACAGTCCTGCTTCTCTACAGTCCTGCTTGTCCACAATCTTGCTTGTCTACAATCCTGCTTGTCTACAATCCTTCTTTTGTCTACAATCCTGCTTGTCTGCAGTCCTGCTTGTCTACAATCCTGCTTGTCTACGGTCCTGCTTGTCTACAGTCCTGCTTCTCTACAATCCTGCTTGTCTACAATCCTGCTTGTCTACAGTCCTGCTTGTCTACAATCCTGCTTGTCTACAATCCTGCTTGTCTACAATCCGTTTTGTCTACACACCTGCTTGTCTACAATCCTGTTTGTCTACAATCCTGCTGGTCTACAGTCCTGCTTGTCTACAATCCTGCTTGTCTACAATATTGCTTGTCTACAATCCTGCTAGTCTACAATCCTGCTTGTCTAAATTCCTGCCTGTCTACAGTCCTGCTTATCTACAGTCCTGCTTGTCTACAATCCTGCTTTTCTTCAGTCCTGTTTGTCTACAATCCTGCTTGTCTACAATCCTGCTTGTCTACAGTCCTGCTTGTCTACAGTCCTGCTTGTCTGCAGTCCTGCTTGTCTACAGTCCTGTTTGTCTACAATCCTGCTTGTCTAAAGTCCTGCTTGTCTACAGTCCTGCTTGTCTACCATCCTGCTTGTCTACAATCCAGCTTGTCTCCACTCCTTCTTTTGTCTACAATCCTGTTTGTCTACAGTCCTGCTTGTCTACAGTCCTGGCTTGTCTACAGTCCGGCTTGTCTACAATACTGCTTGTCTACAATCCTGCTTGTCTACACTCCTGCGTGTCTACAGTCCTGCTTGTCTACAATCCCTCTTTTTTCTACAATCCTGCTTGTCTACAATCCTGCTTGTCTACAATCCTGCTTGTCTACAGTCCTGCTTGTCGACAATCCTACTTGTCTACAATCCTGCTTGTCTACAATCCTGCTTGTCTACAAATCTGCTTGTCTACAATCCTGTTTGTATACAATCCTGCATTTCTACAATCCTGCTTGTCAACAATCCTATTTGTCTGCAGTCCTGCTCGTCTACAATCCTGCTTGTCTACAGTCCTGTTTGTATACAATCCTGCATGTCTACAATCCTGCTTGTCTACAATCATGCTTGTCTACAATCCTGTTTGTCTACAATCCTGCATGTCTACAATCCTGCTTGTCTACAATCCTGCTTGTCTACAATACTGCTTGTCTACAGTCCTGCGTGTCTACAGTCCTGCTTGTCTACAATCATTCTTTTGGCTTCAAATCCTGCTTGTGTACAATCCTGCTTGTCTACAATCCTGCTTGTCTACAGTCCTGCTTGTCTACAGTCCTGCTTCTCTACAATCCTGCTTGTCTACAATCCTGCTTGTCTACAGTCCTGCTTGTCTACAGTCCTGCTTGTCTACAGTCCTACTTGTCTACAGCCCTGTTTGTCTACAATCCTGCTTGTCTACAGTCCTGTTTGTCTACATTCCTGCTTGTCTACAGTCCTGCTTGTCTACAGTCCTGCTTGTCGACAGTCCTGCTTGTCTACAGACCTGTTTGTCTACAATCCTGCTTGTCTACATTCCTGCTTGTCTACAATCCTGCTTGTCAACAGTCCTGCTTGTCAACAGTCCTGCTTGTCTACAATCCTGCTTGTCTACAGTCCAGCTTGTCTACAATTCTGCTTGTCTACAGTCCTGTTTGTCAACAGTCCTGCTTTTCTACAGTCCTGATGTCTACAATCCTGCTTGTCTACAATCCTGCTTGTCTACAATCCTGCTTGTCCACAATCCTGCTTGTCTACGATCCTGCTTGTCAACTGTCCTGTTTGTCTACAGTCCTGCTTGTCTACAGTCCTGCTTGTCTACAATCCAGCTTGTCTCCACTCCTTCTTTTGTCTGCAATCCTGTTTGTCTACAGTCCTGCTTGTCTACAGTCCTTGCTTGTCTACAGTCCTCCTTGTCTACAATCCTGCTTGTCTACAATCCTGCTTGTCTACACTCCTGCGTGTTAACAGTCCTGCTTGTCTACAATACTTCTTTTGTCTACAATCCTGCTTGTCTACAATCCTGCTTGTCTACAGTCCTGCTTGTCTACAGTCCTGCTTGTCTACAGTCCTGCTTGTCTACAGACCTGTTTGTCTACAATCCTGCTTGTCTACATTCCTGCTTGTCTACAATCCTGCTTGTCAACAGTCCTGCTTGTCAACAGTCCTGCTTGTCTACAATCCTGCGTGTCTACAGTCCAGCTTGTCTACAATTCTGCTTGTCTACAGTCCTGTTTGTCAACAGTCCTGCTTTTCTACAGTCCTGATGTCTACAATCCTGCTTGTCTACAATCCTGCTTGTCTACAATCCTGCTTGTCCACAATCCTGCTTGTCTACGATCCTGCTTGTCAACTGTCCTGTTTGTCTACAGTCCTGCTTGTCTACAATCCAGCTTGTCTCCACTCCTTCTTTTGTCTACAATCCTGTTTGTCTACAGTCCTGCTTGTCTACAGTCCTTGCTTGTCTACAGTCCTGCTTGTCTACAATCCTGCTTGTCTACAATCCTGCTTGTCTACACTCCTGCGTGTTAACAGTCCTGCTTGTGTACAATACTTCTTTTGTCTACAATCCTGCTTGTCTACAATCCTGCTTGTCTACAATCCTGCTTGTCTACAGTCCTGCTTGTCTACAATCCTGCTTGTCTACAATCCTGCTTGTCTACATTCCTGCTCGTCTACAAAACTGCTTGTCTAAAATCCTGTTTGTCTACAATCCTGCATGTCTACAATCCTGCTTGTCTACAATTCTGTTTGTCTACAGTGTTGCTTGTCTACAATCCTGCTTGTCTACAGTCCTGTTTGTCTACAATCCTGCATGTCTACAATCCTGCTTGTCTACAATCCTGCTTGTCTACAATCCTGTATATCTAAAATCCTGCATGTCGACAATCCTGCTTGTCTACAGTCCTGCTTGTCTACAATCCTGCTTGTCTACAATCCTGCTTGTCTACAGTCCTGCGTGTCTACAGTCCTGCTTGTCTACAATCCATCTTTTGTCTACAATCCTGCTTGTCTACAGTCCTGCTTGTCTACAATCCTGCTTGTCTACAGTCCTGCTTGTCTACAGTCCTTCTTCTCTACAATCCTGCTTGTCTACAATCCTGCTTGTCTACAATCCTGCTTGTCTACAATCCTTCTTTTGTCTACAATCCTGCTTGTCTACAGTCCTGCTTGCCTACAATCCTGCTTGTCTACGGTCCTGCTTGTCTACAGTCCTGCTTCTCTACAATCCTGCTTGTCTACAATCCTGCTTGTCTACAGTCCTGCTTGTCTACAATCCTGCTTGTCTACAATCCTGCTTGTCTGCAATCCGTTTTGTCT
Organism: Isurus oxyrinchus; assembly: GCA_026770705.1. Classification (NCBI taxonomy): domain Eukaryota; kingdom Metazoa; phylum Chordata; class Chondrichthyes; order Lamniformes; family Lamnidae; genus Isurus; species Isurus oxyrinchus. The sequence continues at coordinate 235,555 of JANJGN010000322.1, forward strand.
ACAAACCTGCTTGTCTACAATCCTGTTTGTCTACAATCCTGCTGGTCTACAGTCCTGCTTATCTACAATCCTGCATGTCTACAATATTGCTTGTCTACAATCCTGCTTGTCTACAATCCTGCCTGTCCTCAATCCTGCCTGTCTACAGTCCTGCTTGTCTACAATCCGGCTTGTCTACAGTCCTGCGTGTCTACAATCCTGCTTGTCTACAGTCCTGTTTGTCTACAATCCTGCTTGTCTACAATCCTGCTTGTCTACAGTCCTGCTTGTCTACAGTCCTGCTTGTCTACAGTCCTGCTTGTCTACAGTCCTGTTTGTCTACAATCCTGCTTGTCTACAGTCCTGCTTGTCTACAATCCTGCTTGTCAACAGTCCAGCTTGTCAACAGTCCTGCTTGTCTACAATCCTGCTTGTCTACAGTGCTGCTTGTCTACAATCCTGCTTGTCTACAATCCTGCTTGTCTACAGTCCTGCTTGTCTACAGTCCTGCTTTTCTACAGTCCTGATGTCTACAATCCTGCTTGTCTACAATCCTGCTTGTCTACAATCCTGCTTGTCTACAATCCAGCTTGTCTCCACTCCTTCTTTTGTCAACAATCCTGTTTGTCTACAGTCCTGCTTGTCTACAGTCCTTGCTTGTCTACAGTCCTGCTTGTCTACAATCCTGCTTGTCGACAATCCTGCTTGTCTACACTCCTGCGTGTTTACAGTCCTGCTTGTCTACAATCCTTCTTTTGTCTACAATCCTGCTTGTCTACAATCCTGCTTGTCTACAATCCTGCTTGGCTACAATCCTGCTTGTCGACAATCCTGCTTGTCTACATTCCTGCTTGTCTACAAAACTGCTGGTCTACAATCCTGTTTGTCTACAATCCTGCATGTCTACAATCCTGCTTGTCTACAATCCTGTTTGTCTACAGACCTGCCTGTCTACAATCCTGCTTGTCTACAGTCCTGCGTGTCTACAGTCCTGCTTGTCTACAATCCATCTTTTGTCTACAATCCTGCTTGTCTACAGTCCTGCTTGTCTACAATCCTGCTTGTCTACAATCCTGCTTGTCTACAATCCTGCTTGTCAACAATCCTTCTTTTTTCTACAATCCTGCTTGTCTACAGTCCTGCTTGTCTACAATCCTGCTTGTCTAGGGTCCTGCTTGTCTACAGTCCTGCATCTCTACTATCCTGCTTGTCTACAATCCTGCTTGTCTACAGTCCTGCTTGTCTACAATCCTGCTTGTCTACAATCCTGCTTGTCTTCAATGCGGTTTGTCTACAAACCTGCTTGTTTACAATCCTGTTTGTCTACAATCCTGCTGGTCTACAGTCCTGCTTGTCTACAATCCTGCTTGTCTACAATATTGCTTGTCTACAATCCTGCTTGTCTACAATCCTGCTTGTCTACAATCCTGCCTGTCTACAGTCCGGCTTGTCTACAATCCTGCTTGTCTACAGTCCTGCTTGTCTACATTCCTGCTTGTCTACAATCCTGCATGTCTGCAATCCTGCTTGTCTACAATCCTCCTTGTCTGCAGTCCTGCTTGTCTACAATCCTGCTTGTCTACCGTCCTGCTTGTCTACAGTCCTGCTTGTCTACAGTCCTGCTTGTCTACAATCCTGCTTGTCTACAGTCCTGTTTGTCTACAATCCTGCTTGTCTACAATCCAGCTTGTCTACAGTCCTGCTTGTTTACAGTCCTGCTTTTCTACAGCCCTGCTTGTCTACAGTCCTGTTTGTCTACAATCCTGCTTGTCTACAGTCCTGCTTGTCTACAATCCTGCTTGTCAACAGTCCTGCTTGTCAACAGTCCTGCTTGTCTACAATCCTGCTTGTCTACAGTCCTGCTTGTCTACAATCCTGCTTGTCTACAATCCTGCTTGTCTACAGTCCTGCTTGTCTACAGTCCTGTTTGTCAACAGTCCTGCTTTTCTACAGTCCTGATGTCTACAATCCTGCTTGTCTACAATCCTGCTTGTCCACAATCCTGCTTGTCTACGATCCTGCTTGTCAACAGTCGTGTTTGTCTACAGTCCTGCTTGTCAACAGTCCTGCTTGTCTACAATCCTGCTTGTCTACAATCCTGCTTGTCTACAGTCCTGCTTGTCTGCAATCCTGCTTGTCCACAATCCTGCTTGGCTACATTCCTGCTTGTCTACAAAACTGCTTGTCTACAATCCTGTTTGTCTACAATCCTGCATGTCTACAATCCTTCTTGTCTACAATCCTGTTTGTCTACAGTCCTGTTTGTCTACAATCCTGCATGTCTACAATCCTGCTTGTCTACAATCCTGCTAGTCTACAATCCTGTATATCTAAAATCGTGCATGTCTACAATCCTGCTTGTCTACAGTCCTGCTTGTCTACAATCCTGCTTGTCTACAATCCTGCTTGTCTACAGTCCTGCGTGTCTACAGTCCTGCTTGTCTACAATCCTTCTTTTGTCTACAATCCTGCTGGTCTACAGTCCTGCTTGTCTACAATCCTGCATGTCTACAATGTTGCTTGTCTACAATCCTGCTTGTCTACAATCCTGCCTGTCCACAATCCTGCCTGTCTACAGTCCTGCTTGTCTACAATCCGGCTTGTCTACAGTCCTGCGTGTCTACAATCCTGCTTGTCTACAGTCCTGTTTGTCTACAATCCTGCTTGTCTACAATCCTGCTTGTCTACAGTCCTGCTTGTCTACAGTCCTGCTTGTCTACAGTCCTGCTTGTCTACAGTCCTGTTTGTCTACAATCCTGCTTGTCTACAGTCCTGCTTGTCTACAATCCTGCTTGTCAACAGTCCAGCTTGTCAACAGTCCTGCTTGTCTACAATCCTGCTTGTCTACAGTGCTGCTTGTCTACAATCCTGCTTGTCTACAATCCTGCTTGTCTACAGTCCTGCTTGTCTACAGTCCTGCTTTTCTACAGTCCTGATGTCTACAATCCTGCTTGTCTACAATCCTGCTTGTCTACAATCCTGCTTGTCTACAATCCAGCTTGTCTCCACTCCTTCTTTTGTCAACAATCCTGTTTGTCTACAGTCCTGCTTGTCTACAGTCCTTGCTTGTCTACAGTCCTGCTTGTCTACAATCCTGCTTGTCGACAATCCTGCTTGTCTACACTTCTGCGTGTTTACAGTCCTGCTTGTCTACAATCCTTCTTTTGTCTACAATCCTGCTTGTCTACAATCCTGCTTGTCTACAATCCTGCTTGGCTACAATCCTGCTTGTCGACAATCCTGCTTGTCTACATTCCTGCTTGTCTACAAAACTGCTGGTCTACAATCCTGTTTGTCTACAATCCTGCATGTCTACAATCCTGCTTGTCTACAATCCTGTTTGTCTACAGACCTGCCTGTCTACAATCCTGCTTGTCTACAGTCCTGCGTGTCTACAGTCCTGCTTGTCTACAATCCTTCTTTTGTCTACAATCCTGCTTGTCTACAGTCCTGCTTGTCTACAATCCTGCTTGTCTACAATCCTGCTTGTCTACAATCCTGCTTGTCAACAATCCTTCTTTTGTCTACAATCCTGCTTGTCTACAGTCCTGCTTGTCTACAATCCTGCTTGCCTAGGGTCCTGCTTGTCTACAGTCCTGCATCTCTACAATCCTGCTTGTCTACAATCCTGCTTGTCTACAGTCCTGCTTGTCTACAATCCTGCTTGTCTACAATCCTGCTTGTCTTCAATCCGGTTTGTCTACAAACCTGCTTGTTTACAATCCTGTTTGTCTACAATCCTGCTGGTCTACAGTCCTGCTTGTCTACAATCCTGCTTGTCTACAATCTTGCTTGTCTACAATCCTGCTTGTCTACAATCCTGCTTGTCTACAATCCTGCCTGTCTACAGTCCGGCTTGTCTACAATCCTGCTTGTCTACAGTCCTGCTTGTCTACATTCCTGCTTGTCTACAATCCTGCATGTCTGCAATCCTGCTTGTCTACAATCCTCCTTGTCTGCAGTCCTGCTTGTCTACAATCCTGCTTGTCTACCGTCCTGCTTGTCTACAGTCCTGCTTGTCTACAGTCCTGCTTGTCTACAATCCTGCTTGTCTACAGTCCTGTTTGTCTACAATCCTGCTTGTCTACAATCCAGCTTGTCTACAGTCCTGCTTGTTTACAGTCCTGCTTTTCTACAGTCCTGCTTGTCTACAGTCCTGTTTGTCTACAATCCTGCTTGTCTACAGTCCTGCTTGTCTACAATCCTGCTTGTCAACAGTCCTGCTTGTCAACAGTCCTGCTTGTCTACAATCCTGCTTGTCTACAGTCCTGCTGGTCTACAATCCTGCTTGTCTACAATCCTGCTTGTCTACAGTCCTGCTTGTCTACAGTCCTGTTTGTCAACAGTCCTGCTTTTCTACAGTCCTGATGTCTACAATCCTGCTTGTCTACAATCCTGCTTGTCCACAATCCTGCTTGTCTACGATCCTGCTTGTCAACAGTCGTGTTTGTCTACAGTCCTGCTTGTCAACAGTCCTGCTTGTCTACAATCCTGCTTGTCTACAATCCTGCTTGTCTACAGTCCTGCTTGTCTGCAATCCTGCTTGTCCACAATCCTGCTTGTCTACATTCCTGCTTGTCTACAAAACTGCTTGTCTACAATCCTGTTTGTCTACAATCCTGCATGTCTACAATCCTTCTTGTCTACAATCCTGTTTGTCTACAGTCCTGTTTGTCTACAATCCTTCTTTTGTATACAATCCTGCTTGTCTACAGTCCTGCTTGTCTACAATCCTGCTTGTCTACGGTCCTGCTTGTCTACAGTCCTGCTTCTCTACAATCCTGCTTGTCTACAATCCTGCTTGTCTACAGTCCTGCTTGTCTACAATCCTGCTTGTCTACAATCCTGCTTGTCTGCAATCCGTTTTGTCTACAAACCTGCTTGTCTACAATCCTGTTTGTCTACAATCCTGCTGGTCTACAGTCCTGCTTGTCTACAATCCTGCTTGTCTACAATCCAGCTTGTCTCCACTCCTTCTTTTGTCAACAATCCTGTTTGTCTACAGTCCTGCTTGTCTACAGTCCTTGCTTGTCTACAGTCCTGCTTGTCTACAATCCTGCTTGTCGACAATCCTGCTTGTCTACACTTCTGCGTGTTTACAGTCCTGCTTGTCTACAATCCTTCTTTTGTCTACAATCCTGCTTGTCTACAATCCTGCTTGTCTACAATCCTGCTTGGCTACAATCCTGCTTGTCGACAATCCTGCTTGTCTACATTCCTGCTTGTCTACAAAACTGCTGGTCTACAATCCTGTTTGTCTACAATCCTGCATGTCTACAATCTTGCTTGTCTACAATCCTGTTTGTCTACAGACCTGCCTGTCTACAATCCTGCTTGTCTACAGTCCTGCGTGTCTACAGTCCTGCTTGTCTACAATCCTTCTTTTGTCTACAATCCTGCTTGTCTACAGTCCTGCTTGTCTACAATCCTGCTTGTCTACAATCCTGCTTGTCTACAATCCTGCTTGTCAACAATCCTTCTTTTGTCTACAATCCTGCTTGTCTACAGTCCTGCTTGTCTACAATCCTGCTTGTCTAGGGTCCTGCTTGTCTACAGTCCTGCATCTCTACAATCCTGCTTGTCTACAATCCTGCTTGTCTACAGTCCTGCTTGTCTACAATCCTGCTTGTCTACAATCCTGCTTGTCTTCAATCCGGTTTGTCTACAAACCTGCTTGTTTACAATCCTGTTTGTCTACAATCCTGCTGGTCTACAGTCCTGCTTGTCTACAATCCTGCTTGTCTACAATCTTGCTTGTCTACAATCCTGCTTGTCTACAATCCTGCTTGTCTACAATCCTGCCTGTCTACAGTCCGGCTTGTCTACAATCCTGCTTGTCTACAGTCCTGCTTGTCTACATTCCTGCTTGTCTACAATCCTGCATGTCTGCAATCCTGCTTGTCTACAATCCTCCTTGTCTGCAGTCCTGCTTGTCTACAATCCTGCTTGTCTACCGTCCTGCTTGTCTACAGTCCTGCTTGTCTACAGTCCTGCTTGTCTACAATCCTGCTTGTCTACAGTCCTGTTTGTCTACAATCCTGCTTGTCTACAATCCAGCTTGTCTACAGTCCTGCTTGTTTACAGTCCTGCTTTTCTACAGTCCTGCTTGTCTACAGTCCTGTTTGTCTACAATCCTGCTTGTCTACAGTCCTGCTTGTCTACAATCCTGCTTGTCAACAGTCCTGCTTGTCAACAGTCCTGCTTGTCTACAATCCTGCTTGTCTACAGTCCTGCTTGTCTACAATCCTGCTTGTCTACAATCCTGCTTGTCTACAGTCCTGCTTGTCTACAGTCCTGTTTGTCAACAGTCCTGCTTTTCTACAGTCCTGATGTCTACAATCCTGCTTGTCTACAATCCTGCTTGTCCACAATCCTGCTTGTCTACGATCCTGCTTGTCAACAGTCGTGTTTGTCTACAGTCCTGCTTGTCAACAGTCCTGCTTGTCTACAATCCTGCTTGTCTACAATCCTGCTTGTCTACAGTCCTGCTTGTCTGCAATCCTGCTTGTCCACAATCCTGCTTGTCTGCATTCCTGCTTGTCTACAAAACTGCTTGTCTACAATCCTGTTTGTCTACAATCCTGCATGTCTACAATCCTTCTTGTCTACAATCCTGTTTGTCTACAGTCCTGTTTGTCTACAATCCTTCTTTTGTCTACAATCCTGCTTGTCTACAGTCCTGCTTGTCTACAATCCTGCTTGTCTACGGTCCTGCTTGTCTACAGTCCTGCTTCTCTACAATCCTGCTTGTCTACAATCCTGCTTGTCTACAGTCCTGCTTGTCTACAATCCTGCTTGTCTACAATCCTGCTTGTCTGCAATCCGTTTTGTCTACAAACCTGCTTGTCTACAATCCTGTTTGTCTACAATCCTGCTGGTCTACAGTCCTGCTTGTCTACAATCCTGCATGTCTACAATATTGCTTGTCTACAATCCTGCTTGTCTACAATCCTGCCTGTCCACAATCCTGCCTGTCTACAGTCCTGCTTGTCTACAATCCGGCTTGTCTACAGTCCTGCGTGTCTACAATCCTGCTTGTCTACAGTCCTGTTTGTCTACAATCCTGCTTGTCTACAATCCTGCTTGTCTACAGTCCTGCTTGTCTACAGTCCTGCTTGTCTACAGTCCTGCTTGTCTACAGTCCTGTTTGTCTACAATCCTGCTTGTCTACAGTCCTGCTTGTCTATAATCCTGCTTGTCAACAGTCCAGCTTGTCAACAGTCCTGCTTGTCTACAATCCTGCTTGTCTACAGTGCTGCTTGTCTACAATCCTGCTTGTCTACAATCCTGCTTGTCTACAGTCCTGCTTGTCTACAGTCCTGCTTTTCTACAGTCCTGATGTCTACAATCCTGCTTGTCTACAATCCTGCTTGTCTACAATCCTGCTTGTCTACAATCCAGCTTGTCTCCACTCCTTCTTTTGTCAACAATCCTGTTTGTCTACAGTCCTGCTTGTCTACAGTCCTTGCTTGTCTACAGTCCTGCTTGTCTACAATCCTGCTTGTCGACAATCCTGCTTGTCTACACTCCTGCGTGTTTACAGTCCTGCTTGTCTACAATCCTTCTTTTGTCTACAATCCTGCTTGTCTACAATCCTGCTTGTCTACAATCCTGCTTGGCTACAATCCTGCTTGTCGACAATCCTGCTTGTCTACATTCCTGCTTGTCTACAAAACTGCTGGTCTGCAATCCTGTTTGTCTACAATCCTGCATGTCTACAATCCTGCTTGTCTACAATCCTGTTTGTCTACAGACCTGCCTGTCTACAATCCTGCTTGTCTACAGTCCTGCGTGTCTACAGTCCTGCTTGTCTACAATCCTTCTTTTGTCTACAATCCTGCTTGTCTACAGTCCTGCTTGTCTACAATCCTGCTTGTCTACAATCCTGATTGTCTACAATCCTGCTTGTCAACAATCCTTCTTTTTTCTACAATCCTGCTTGTCTACAGTCCTGCTTGTCTACAATCCTGCTTGTCTAGGGTCCTGCTTGTCTACAGTCCTGCATCTCTACAATCCTGCTTGTCTACAATCCTGCTTGTCTACAGTCCTGCTTGTCTACAATCCTGCTTGTCTACAATCCTGCTTGTCTTCAATCCGGTTTGTCTACAAACCTGCTTGTTTACAATCCTGCTTGTCTACAATCCTGCTGGTCTACAGTCCTGCTTGTCTACAATCCTGCTTGTCTACAATATTGCTTGTCTACAATCCTGCTTGTCTACAATCCTGCTTGTCTACAGTCCGGCTTGTCTACAATCCTGCTTGTCTACAGTCCTGCTTGTCTCCATTCCTGCTTGTCTACAATCCTGCATGTCTGCAATCCTGCTTGTCTACAATCCTCCTTGTCTGCAGTCCTGCTTGTCTACAATCCTGCTTGTCTACCGTCCTGCTTGTCTACAGTCCTGCTTGTCTACAGTCCTGCTTGTCTACAATCCTGCTTGTCTACAGTCCTGTTTGTCTACAATCCTGCTTGTCTACAATCCTGCTTGTCTACAGTCCTGCTTGTTTACAGTCCTGCTTTTCTACAGTCGTGCTTGTCTACAGTCCTGTTTGTCTACAATCCTGCTTGTCTACAGTCCTGCTTGTCTACAATCCTGCTTGTCAACAGTCCTGCTTGTCAACAGTCCTGCTTGTCTACAATCCTGCTTGTCTACAGTCCTGCTTGTCTACAATCCTGCTTGTCTACAATCCTGCTTGTCTACAGTCCTGCTTGTCTACAGTCCTGCTTGTCAACAGTCCTGCTTTTCTACAGTCCTGATGTCTACAATCCTGCTTGTCTACAATCCTGCTTGTCCACAATCCTGCTTGTCTACGATCCTGCTTGTCAACAGTCCTGCTTGTCTACAATCCTGCTTGTCTACAATCCTGCTTGTCAACAGTCCTGCTTGTCTACAATCCTGCTTGTCTACAATCCTGCTTGTCTACAGTCCTGCTTGTCTGCAATCCTGCTTGTCCACAATCCTGCTTGTCTACATTCCTGCTTGTCTACAAAACTGCTTGTCTACAATCCTGTTTGTCTACAATCCTGCAAGTCTACAATCCTTCTTGTCTACAATCCTGTTTGTCTACAGTCCTGTTTGTCTACAATCCTGCATGTCTACAATCCTGCTTGTCTACAATCCTGCTAGTCTACAATCCTGTATATCTAAAATCCTGCATGTCTACAATCCTGCTTGTCTACAGTCCTGCTTGTCTACAATCCTGCTTGTCTACAATCCTGCTTGTCTACAGTCCTGCGTGTCTACAGTCCTGCTTGTCTACAATCCTTCTTTTGTCTACAATCCTGCTGGTCTACAGTCCTGCTTGTCTACAATCCTGCATGTCTACAATGTTGCTTGTCTACAATCCTGCTTGTCTACAATCCTGCCTGTCCACAATCCTGCCTGTCTACAGTCCTGCTTGTCTACAATCCGGCTTGTCTACAGTCCTGCGTGTCTACAATCCTGCTTGTCTACAGTCCTGTTTGTCTACAATCCTGCTTGTCTACAATCCTGCTTGTCTACAGTCCTGCTTGTCTACAGTCCTGCTTGTCTACAGTCCTGTTTGTCTACAATCCTGCTTGTCTACAGTCCTGCTTGTCTACAATCCTGCTTGTCAACAGTCCAGCTTGTCAACAGTCCTGCTTGTCTACAATCCTGCTTGTCTACAGTGCTGCTTGTCTACAATCCTGCTTGTCTACAATCCTGCTTGTCTACAGTCCTGCTTGTCTACAGTCCTGCTTTTCTACAGTCCTGATGTCTACAATCCTGCTTGTCTACAATCCTGCTTGTCTACAATCCTGCTTGTCTACAATCCAGCTTGTCTCCACTCCTTCTTTTGTCAACAATCCTGTTTGTCTACAGTCCTGCTTGTCTACAGTCCTTGCTTGTCTACAGTCCTGCTTGTCTACAATCCTGCTTGTCGACAATCCTGCTTGTCTACACTCCTGCGTGTTTACAGTCCTGCTTGTCTACAATCCTTCTTTTGTCTACAATCCTGCTTGTCTACAATCCTGCTTGTCTACAATCCTGCTTGGCTACAATCCTGCTTGTCGACAATCCTGCTTGTCTACATTCCTGCTTGTCTACAAAACTGCTGGTCTACAATCCTGTTTGTCTACAATCCTGCATGTCTACAATCCTGCTTGTCTACAATCCTGTTTGTCTACAGACCTGCCTGTCTACAATCCTGCTTGTCTACAGTCCTGCGTGTCTACAGTCCTGCTTGTCTACAATCCTTCTTTTGTCTACAATCCTGCTTGTCTACAGTCCTGCTTGTCTACAATCCTGCTTGTCTACAATCCTGCTTGTCAACAATCCTTCTTTTGTCTACAATCCTGCTTGTCTACAGTCCTGCTTGTCTACAATCCTGCTTGTCTAGGGTCCTGCTTGTCTACAGTCCTGCATCTCTACAATCCTGCTTGTCTACAATCCTGCTTGTCTACAGTCCTGCTTGTCTACAATCCTGCTTGTCTACAATCCTGCTTGTCTTCAATCCGGTTTGTCTACAAACCTCCTTGTTTACAATCCTGTTTGTCTACAATCCTGCTGGTCTACAGTCCTGCTTGTCTACAATCCTGCTTGTCTACAATCTTGCTTGTCTACAATCCTGCTTGTCTACAATCCTGCTTGTCTACAATCCTGCCTGTCTACAGTCCGGCTTGTCTACAATCCTGCTTGTCTACAGTCCTGCTTGTCTACATTCCTGCTTGTCTACAATCCTGCATGTCTGCAATCCTGCTTGTCTACAATCCTCCTTGTCTGCAGTCCTGCTTGTCTACAATCCTGCTTGTCTACCGTCCTGCTTGTCTACAGTCCTGCTTGTCTACAGTCCTGCTTGTCTACAATCCTGCTTGTCTACAGTCCTGTTTGTCTACAATCCTGCTTGTCTACAATCCAGCTTGTCTACAGGCCTGCTTGTTTACAGTCCTGCTTTTCTACAGTCCTGCTTGTCTACAGTCCTGTTTGTCTACAATCCTGCTTGTCTACAGTCCTGCTTGTCTACAATCCTGCTTGTCAACAGTCCTGCTTGTCAACAGTCCTGCTTGTCTACAATCCTGCTTGTCTACAGTCCTGCTTGTCTACAATCCTGCTTGTCTACAATCCTGCTTGTCTACAGTCCTGCTTGTCTACAGTCCTGTTTGTCAACAGTCCTGCTTTTCTACAGTCCTGATGTCTACAATCCTGCTTGTCTACAATCCTGCTTGTCCACAATCCTGCTTGTCTACGATCCTGCTTGTCAACATTCGTGTTTGTCTACAGTCCTGCTTGTCAACAGTCCTGCTTGTCTACAATCCTGCTTGTCTACAATCCTGCTTGTCTACAGTCCTGCTTGTCTGCAATCCTGCTTGTCCACAATCCTGCTTGTCTACATTCCTGCTTGTCTACAAAACTGCTTGTCTACAATCCTGTTTGTCTACAATCCTGCATGTCTACAATCCTTCTTGTCTACAATCCTGTTTGTCTACAGTCCTGTTTGTCTACAATCCTGCATGTCTACAATCCTGCTTGTCTACAATCCTGCTAGTCTACAATCCTGTATATCTAAAATCCTGCATGTCTACAATCCTGCTTGTCTACAGTCCTGCTTGTCTACAATCCTGCTTGTCTACAATCCTGCTTGTCTACAGTCCTGCGTGTCTACAGTCCTGCTTGTCTACAATCCTTCTTTTGTCTACAATCCTGCATGTCTACAATCCTTCTTGTCTACAATCCTGTTTGTCTACAGACCTGCCTGTCTACAATCCTGCTTGTCTACAGTCCTGCGTGTCTACAGTCCTGCTTGTCTACAATCCTTCTTTTGTCTACAATCCTGCTTGTCTACAGTCCTGCTTGTCTACAATCCTGCTTGTCTACAATTCTGCTTGTCTACAATCCTGCTTGTCAACAATCCTTCTTTTGTCTACAATCCTGCTTGTCTACAGTCCTGCTTGTCTACAATCCTGCTTGTCTAGGGTCCTGCTTGTCTACAGTCCTGCATCTCTACAATCCTGCTTGTCTACAATCCTGCTTGTCTACAGTCCTGCTTGTCTACAATCCTGCTTGTCTAGAATCCTGCTTGTCTTCAATCCGGTTTGTCTACAAACCTGCTTGTTTACAATCCTGTTTGTCTACAATCCTGCTGGTCTACAGTCCTGCTTGTCTACAATCCTGCTTGTCTACAATATTGCTTGTCTACAATCCTGCTTGTCTACAATCCTGCTTGTCTACAATCCTGCCTGTCTACAATCCTGCTTGTCTACAGTCCTGCGTGTCTACAGTCCTGCTTTTCTACAATCCTTCTTTTGTCTACAATCCTGCTTGTCTACAGTCCTGCTTGTCTACAATCCTGCTTGTCTACAATCCTGCTTGTCTACAATCCTGCTTGTCAACAATCCTTCTTTTGTCTACAATCCTGCTTGTCTACAGTCCTGCTTGTCTACAATCCTGCTTGTCTAGGGTCCTGCTTGTCTACAGTCCTGCATCTCTACAATCCTGCTTGTCTACAATCCTGCTTGTCTACAGTCCTGCTTGTCTACAATCCTGCTTGTCTACAATCCTGCTTGTCTTCAATCCGGTTTGTCTGCAAACCTGCTTGTTTACAATCCTGTTTGTCTACAATCCTGCTGGTCTACAGTCCTGCTTGTCTACAATCCTGCTTGTCTACAATATTGCTTGTCTACAATCCTGCTTGTCTACAATCCTGCTTGTCTACAATCCTGCCTGTCTACAGTCCGGCTTGTCTACAATCCTGCTTGTCTACAGTCCTGCTTGTCTACATTCCTGCTTGTCTACAATCCTGCATGTCTGCAATCCTGCTTGTCTACAATCCTCCTTGTCTGCAGTCCTGCTTGTCTACAATCCTGCTTGTCTACCGTCCTGCTTGTCTACAGTCCTGCTTGTCTACAGTCCTGCTTGTCTACAATCCTGCTTGTCTACAGTCCTGTTTGTCTACAATCCTGCTTGTCTACAATCCAGCTTGTCTACAGTCCTGCTTGTTTACAGTCCTGCTTTTCTACAGTCCTGCTTGTCTACAGTCCTGTTTGTCTACAATCCTGCTTGTCTACAGTCCTGCTTGTCTACAATCCTGCTTGTCAACAGTCCTGCTTGTCAACAGTCCTGCTTGTCTACAATCCTGCTTGTCTACAGTCCTGCTTGTCTACAATCCTGCTTGTCTACAATCCTGCTTGTCTACAGTCCTGCTTGTCTACAGTCCTGTTTGTCAACAGTCCTGCTTTTCTACAGTCCTGATGTCTACAATCCTGCTTGTCTACAATCCTGCTTGTCCACAATCCTGCTTGTCTACGATCCTGCTTGTCAACAGTCCTGTTTGTCTACAGTCCTGCTTGTCAACAGTCCTGCTTGTCTACAATCCTGCTTGTCTACAATCCTGCTTGTCTACAGTCCTGCTTGTCTGCAATCCTGCTTGTCCACAATCCTGCTTGTCTACATTCCTGCTTGTCAACAAAACTGCTTGTCTACAATCCTGTTTGTCTACAATCCTGCATGTCTACAATCCTTCTTGTCTACAATCCTGTTTGTCTACAGTCCTGTTTGTCTACAATCCTGCATGTCTACAATCCTGCATGTCTACAATCCTGCATGTCTACAATCCTTCTTGTCTACAATCCTGTTTGTCTACAGTCCTGTTTGTCTACAATCCTGCATGTCTACAATCCTGCTAGTCTACAATCCTGTATATCTAAAATCCTGCATATCTACAATCCTGCTTGTCTACAGTCCTGCTTGTCTACAATCCTGCTTGTCTACAATCCTGCTTGTCTACAGTCCTGCGTGTCTACAGTCCTGCTTGTCTACAATCCTTCTTTTGTCTACAATCCTGCATGTCTACAATCCTTCTTGTGTACAATCCTGTTTGTCTACAGACCTGCCTGTCTACAATCCTGCTTGTCTACAGTCCTGCGTGTCTACAGTCCTGCTTGTCTACAATCCTTCTTTTGTCTACAATCCTGCTTGTCTACAGTCCTGCTTGTCTACAATCCTGCTTGTCTACAATTCTGCTTGTCTACAATCCTGCTTGTCAACAATCCTTCTTTTGTCTACAATCCTGCTTGTCTACAGTCCTGCTTGTCTACATTCCTGCTTGTCTAGGGTCCTGCTTGTCTACAGTCCTGCATCTCTACAATCCTGCTTGTCTACAATCCTGCTTGTCTACAGTCCTGCTTGTCTACAATCCTGCTTGTCTAGAATCCTGCTTGTCTTCAATCCGGTTTGTCTACAATCCTGTTTGTCTACAATCCTGCTGGTCTACAGTCCTGCTTGTCTACAATCCTGCTTGTCTACAATATTGCTTGTCTACAATCCTGCTTGTCTACAATCCTGCTTGTCTACAATCCTGCCTGTCTACAGTCCTGCTTGTCTACAATCCTGCTTGTCTACAGTCCTGCTTGTCTACATTCCTGCTTGTCTACAATCCTGCATGTCTGCAATCCTGCTTGTCTACAATCCTCCTTGTCTGCAGTCCTGCTTGTCTACAATCCTGCTTGTCTACCGTCCTGCTTGTCTACAATCCTGCTTGTCTACAGTCCTGCTTGTCTACAATCCTGCTTGTCTACAGTCCTGTTTGTCTACAATCCTGCTTGTCTACAATCCAGCTTGTCTACAGTCCTGCTTGTCTACAGTTCTGCTTTTCTACAGTCCTGCTTGTCTACAGTCCTGTTTGTCTACAATCCTGCTTGTCTACAGTCCTGCTTGTCTACAATCCTGCTTGTCAACAGTCCTGCTTGTCAACAGTCCTGCTTGTATACAATCCTGCTTGTCTACAGTCCTGCTTGTCTACAATCCTGCTTGTCTACAATCCTGCTTGTCTACAGTCCTGCTTGTCTACTGTCCTGTTTGTCAACAGTCCTGCTTTTCTACAGTCCTGATGTCTACAATCCTGCTTGTCTACAATCCTGCTTGTCCACAATCCTGCTTGTCTACGATCCTGCTTGTCAACAGTCCTGTTTGTCTACAGTCCTAAGATAAAAACAAAGAGAACTGCGGATGCTGGAAATGCAAAACAAAAACAGAATTACCTGGAAAAACTCAGCAGGTCTGGCAGCATCGGCGGAGAAGAAAAGAGTTGACGTTTCGAGTCTTCATGACCCTTCGACAGAACTTGATTTCGAGTCCAGGAAAGAGTTGAAATATAAGCTGGTTTAAGGTGTGTGGGGGGGGGGCGCGGAGAGAGAGAGAGAGACAGAGGTGCTTGTGTAGACAAACAAGCAGTGATAGAAGCAGATCATCAAAAGATGTCAGTGACAATGGGACAATAGAACACGTAGGTGTTAAAGTTAAAGTTGGTGATATTATCTAAACGAATGTGCTAATTAAGAATGGGTGGTAGGGCACTCAAGGTACAGCTCTAGTGGGGGTGGGGGGAGCATGAAAGATTTTAAAATATTTAAAAATAAGTGGGAAAAGAAAAATCTGTAAAATTTATAGGGAAAAAAAAGGGGGAAAAAAGGGGGGAAACAGAAAGGGGGTGGGGATGGGGGAGGGAGCTCACGACCTAAAGTTATTGAATTCAATATTCAGACCGGAAGGCTGTAAGGTGCCTAGTCGGAAGATGAGGTGTTGTTCCTCCAGTTTGCGTTGGGCTTCACTGGAACAATGCAGTAAGCCAAGGACAGACATGTGGGCAAGAGAGCAGGGTGGAGTGTTAAAATGGCAAGCGACAGGGAGGTTTGGGTCATTCTTGCGGACAGACCGCAGGTGTTCTGCAAAGCGGTCGCCCAGTTTACGTTTGGTCTCTCCAATGTAGAGGAGACCACATTGGGAGCAACGAATGCAGTAGACTAAGTTGGGGGAAATGCAAGTGAAATGCTGCTTCACTTGAAAGGAGTGTTTGGGCCCTTGGACGGTGAGGAGAGAGGAAGTGAAGGGGCAGGTGTTACATCTTTTGCGTGGGCATGGGGTGGTGCCATAGGAGGGGGTTGAGGAGTAGGGGGTGATGGAGGAGTGGACCAGGGTGTCCCGGAGGGAGCGATCCCTACGGAATGCCGATAAGGGGGGTGAAGGGAAGATGTGTTTGGTGGTGGCATCATGCTGGAGTTGGCGGAAATGGCGGAGGATGATCCTTTGAATGCGGAGGCTGGTGGGGTGATAAGTGAGGACAAGGGGGACCCTATCATGTTTCTGGGAGGGAGGAGAAGGCGTGAGGGCGGACGCGCGGGAGATCGGCCGGACACGGTTGAGGGCCCTGTCAACGACCGTGGGTGGAAAACCTCGGTTAAGGAAGAAGGAGGACATGTCAGAGGAACCGTTTTTGAAGGTAGCATCATCGGAACAGATGCGACGAAGGCGAAGGAACTGGGAGAATGGGATGGAGTCCTTACAGGAAGCGGGGTGTGAGGAGCTGTAGTCGAGGTAGCTGTGGGAGTCGGTGGGTTTGTAATGGATATTAGTGGACAGTCTATCACCAGAGATTGAGACAGAGAGGTCAAGGAAGGGAAGGGAAGTGTCAGAGATGGACCACGTGAAAATGATGGAAGGGTGGAGATTGGAAGCAAAATTAATAAATTTTTCCAAGTCCCGACGAGAGCATGAAGCGGCACCGAAGTAATCATCGATGTACCGGAGAAAAAGTTGTGGAAGGGGGCCGGGGTAGGACTGCAACAAGGAATGTTCCACATATCCCATAAAGAGACAGGCATAGCTGGGGCCCATGCGGGTACCCATAGCCACACCTTTTATTTGGAGAAAGTGAGAGGAGTTGAAGGAGAAATTGTTCAACGTGAGAACAAGTTCAGCCAGACGGAGGAGAGTAGTGGTGGATGGGGATTGTTCGGGCCTCTGTTCGAGGAAGAAGCTAAGGGCCCTCAGACCATCCTGGTGGGGGATGGAGGTGTAGAGGGATTGGACGTCCATGGTGAAGAGGAAGCGGTTGGAGCCAGGGAACTGGAAATTGTTGATGTGACGTAAGGTGTCAGAGGAATCACGGATGTAGGTGGGAAGGGACTGGACAAGGGGAGAGAGAAGGGAGTCGGACCTGCGGAGTTTTTCCAGGTAATTCTGTTTTTGTCTACAGTCCTGCTTGTCAACAGTCCTGCTTGTCTACAATCCTGCTTGTCTACAATCCTGCTTGTCAACAGTCCTGCTTGTCTACAATCCTGCTTGTCTACAATCCTGCTTGTCTACAGTCCTGCTTGTCCACAATCCTGCTTGTCTACATTCCTTCTTGTCTACAAAACTGCTTGTCTACAATCCTGTTTGTCTACAATCCTGCATGTCTACAATCCTGCTTGTCTACAGTCCTGTTTGTCTACAATCCTGCATGTCTACAATCCTGCTTGTCTACAATCCTGCTAGTCTACAATCCTGTATATCTAAAATCCTGCATGTCTACAATCCTGCTTGTCTACAGTCCTGCTTGTCTACAATCCTGCTTGTCTACAGTCCTGCGTGTCTACAGTCCTGCTTGTCTACAATCCTTCTTTTGTCTACAATCCTGCTTGTCTACAGTCCTGCTTGTCTACAATCCTGCTTGTCTACAATCCTGCTTGTCTACAGAACTGCTTGTCTACAATCCTGCTTGTCTACAATCCTGCTTGTCTACAATCCTGCTTGTCTACAATCCTTCTTTTGTCTACAATCCTGCTTGTCTACAGTCCTGCTTGTCTACAGTCCTGCTTGTCTACAATCCTGCTTGTCTACAATCCTGCTTGTCTACAAACCGGTTTGTCTACAAACCTGCTTGTCTACAATCCTGCTTGTCTACAGTCCTGCTTGTTTACAATCCTGCTTGTCTACAATATTGCTTGTCTACAATCCTGCTTGTCTACAGTCCTGTTTGTCTACAATCCTGCTGGTCTACAGTCCTGCTTGTCTACAATCCTGCTTGTCTACAATATTGCTTGTCTACAATCCTGCTTGTCTACAATCCTGCCTGTCTACAGTCCTGCTTGTCTACAATCCTGTTTGTCTACAGTCCTGCTTGTCTACAATCCTGCTCGTCTACAATCCTGCATGTCTGCAATCCTGCTTGTCTACAATCCTGCTTTTCTAAAGTCATGCTTGTCTGCAATCCTGCTTGTCTACCATCCTGCTTGTCTACAGTCCTGCTGGTCTACAATCCTGCTTGTCTACAGTCCTGCTTGTCGACAGTCCTGCTTGTCTACAGTCCTGCTTGTCTACAGTCCTGCTTGTCTACAGTCCTGCTTGTCTACAGTCCTGCTTGTCTACAATCCTGCTTGTCTACAGTCCTGCTTGTCTACAATCCTGCTTGTCTACAATCCTGCTTGTCTACGATCCTGCTTGTTAAGAGTCCTGTTTGTCGACAGTCCTGCTTGTCTACAGTCCTGCTTGAGAACAATTTTGTTTGTCAGCAATCCTGCTTGTCTACAGTCCAGTTTGTCTACAATACTGCTTGTCTACAATGTTGCTTGTCTACAGTCCTGCTTGTCTACAATCCTGCTTGTCTACAGAACTGCATGTCTACAGTTCTGTTTGTCTACAATCCTGCTTGTCTACAGTCCTGTTTGTCTAAAATCCTGCTTGACTACAATCCTGCCTGTCTACAGTCCTGCTTGTCTACAGTCCTGCTTGTCTACAGTCCTGCTTGTCTACAGTCCTGTTTGTCTACACTCCTGCGTGTCTACAGTCCTGCTTGTCTACAATCCATCTTTTTTCTACAATCCTGCTTGTCTACAATCCTGCTTGTCTACAATCCTGCATGTCTGCAATCCTGCTTGTCTACAATCCTGCTTGTCTACAATCCTGTTTGTCTACAATCCTGCATGTCTACAATCCTGCTTGTCTACAGTCCTGTTTGTCTACAATCCTGCTTGTCTACAATCCTGCTTGTCTGCAATCCTGCTTGTCTACAGTCCTGCTTGTCTACAGTCCTGCTTGTCTACAGTCCTGTTTGTCTACACTCCTGCGTGTCTACAGTCCTGCTTGTCTACAATCCATCTTTTTTCTACAATCCTGCTTGTCTACAATCCTGCTTGTCTACAATCCTGCATGTCTGCAATCCTGCTTGTCTACAATCCTGCTTGTCTACAATCCTGTTTGTCTACAATCCTGCATGTCTACAATCCTGCTTGTCTACAGTCCTGTTTGTCTACAATCCTGCTTGTCTGCAATCCTGCTTGTCTACAATCCTGCTTGTCTACAGTCCTGTTTGTCTACAATCCTGCTTGTCTACAATCCTGCGTGTCTGCAGTCCTGCTTGTCTACAATCATTCTTTTGGCTTCAAATCCTGCTTGTGTACAGTCCTGCTTGTCTACAATCCTGCTTGTCTACAGTCCTGCTTGTCTACAGTCCTGCTTGTATACAATCCTGCTTGTCTACAGTCCTGCTTGTCTACAGTCCTGCTTATCTACAATCCTGCTTCTCTTCAATCCTGTTTGTCTACAATCCTGCTTGCCTACAGTCCTGCTTGTCTACAATCCTGCTTGTCTACAATCCTGCTTGTCTACAATCCTGCTGGTGTATAATCCTGCTTGTCTACGAACCTGCTTGTCTACAGACCTGCTTGTCTACAATCCTGCTTGTCTACAGTCCTGCTTGTCTACAATCCTGCTTGTCTACAGTCCTGCTTGTCTACAATCCTGCTTGTCTAAAGTCCTGCTTGTCTACAATCCTGCTTGTCTACAGTCCTGTTTGTCTACAATCCTGCTTGTCTAGGGTCCTGCTTGTCTACAGTCCTGCATCTCTAAAATGCTGCTTGTCTACAATCCTGCTTGTCTACAGTCCTGCTTGTCTACAATCCTGCTTGTCTACAATCCTGCTTGTCTTCAATCCGGTTTGTCGACAAACCTGCTTGTTTACAATCCTGTTTGTCTACAATCCTGCTGGTCTACAGTCCTGCTTGTCTACAATCCTGCTTGTCTACAATATTGCTTGTCTACAATCCTGCTTGTCTACAATCCTGCTTGTCTAAAATCCTGCCTGTCTACAGTCCTGCTTGTCTACAATCCTGCTTGTCTACAGTCCTGCTTGTCTACATTCCTGCTTGTCTACAATCCTGCATGTCTGCAATCCTGCTTGTCTACAATCCTCCTTGTCTGCAGTCCTGCTTGTCTACAATCCTGCTTGTCTACCGCCCTGCTTGTCTACAATCCTGCTTGTCTACAGTCCTGCTTGTCTACAATCCTGCTTGTCTACAGTCCTGTTTGTCTACAATCCTGCTTGTCTACAATCCAGCTTGTCTACAGTCCTGCTTGTCTACATTCCTGCTTTTCTACAGTCCTGCTTGTCTACAGTCCTGTTTGTCTACAATCCTGCTTGTCTACAGTCCTGCTTGTCTACAATCCTGCTTTTCAACAGTCCTGCTTGTCAACAGTCCTGCCTGTCTACAATCCTGCTTGTCTACAGTCCTGCTTGTCTACAATCCTGCTTGTCTACAATCCTGCTTGTCTACAGTCCTGCTTGTCTACAGTCCTGTTTGTCAACAGTCCTGCTTTTCTACAGTCCTGATGTCTACAATCCTGCTTGTCTACAATCCTGCTTGTCCACAATCCTGCTTGTCTACGATCCTGCTTGTCAACAGTCCTGTTTGTCTACAGTCCTGCTTGTCAACAGTCCTGCTTGTCTACAATCCTGCTTGTCTACAATCCTGCTTGTCTACATTCCTGCTTGTCTACAATCCTGCTTGTCCACAATCCTGCTTGTCTACATTCCTGCTTGTCTACAAAACTGCTTGTCTACAATCCTGTTTGTCTACAATCCTGCATGTCTACAATCCTTCTTGTCTACAATCCTGTTTGTCTACAGTCCTGCCTGTCTACAATCCTGCTTGTCTACAGTCCTGTTTGTCTACAATCCTGCATGTCTACAATCCTGCTTGTCTACAATCCTGCTAGTCTACAATCCTGTATATCTAAAATCCTGCATGTCTACAATCCTGCTTGTCTACAGTCCTGCTTGTCTACAATCCTGCTTGTCTACAATCCTGCTTTCTACAGTCCTGCGTGTCTACAGTCCTGCTTGTCTACAATCCTTCTTTTGTCTACAATCCTGCTTGTCTACAGTCCTGCTTGTCTACAATCCTGCTTGTCTACAATCCTGCTTGTCTACAGAACTGCTTGTCTACAATCCTGCTTGTCTACAATCCTGCTTGTCTACAATCCTGCTTGTCTACAATCCTTCTTTTGTCTACAATCCTGCTTGTCTACAGTCCTGCATCTCTACAATCCTGTTTGTCTACACTCCTGCGAGTCTACAGTCCTGCTTGTCTACAATCCTTCTTTTTTCTACAATCCTGCTTGTCTACAATCCTGCTTGTCTACAATCCTGCTTGTCTACAATCCTGTTTGTCTACAAAACTGCTTGTGTACAATCCTGTTTGTATACAATCCTGCATGTCTACAATCCTGCTTGTCTACAATCCTGTTTGTCTACAGTCCTGCTTGTCTACAATCCTGCTTGTCTGCAATCCTGCTTGTCTACAGTCCTGCGTGTCTGCAGTCCTGCTTGTCTACAATCATTCTTTTGGCTTCAAATCCTGCTTGTGTACAGTCCTGCTTGTCTACAATCCTGCTTGTCTACAGTCCTGCTTGTCTACAGTCCTGCTTGTCTACAATCCTGTTTGTCTACAATCCTGCTTGCCTACAGTCCTGCTTGTCTACAATCCTGCTTGTCTACAATCCTGCTTGTCTACAATCCTGCTGGTGTATAATCCTGCTTGTCTACGAACCTGCTTGTCTACAGTCCTGCTTGTCTACAATCCTGCTTGTCTACAGTCCTGCTTGTCTACAATCCTGCTTGTCTACAGTCCTGCTTGTCTACAATCCTGCTTGTCTAAAGTCCTGCTTGTCTACAATCCTGCTTGTCTACAGTCCTGCTTGTCTACAATCCTGCTTGTCTAGGGTCCTGCTTGTCTACAGTCCTGCATCTCTACAATCCTGCTTGTCTACAATCCTGCTTGTCTACAGTCCTGCTTGTCTACAATCCTGCTTGTCTACAATCCTGCTTGTCTTCAATCCGGTTTGTCTACAAACCTGCTTGTTTACAATCCTGTTTGTCTACAATCCTGCTGGTCTACAGTCCTGCTTGTCTACAATCCTGCTTGTCTACAATATTGCTTGTCTGCAATCCTGCTTGTCTACAATCCTGCTTGTCTACAATCCTGCCTGTCTACAGTCCTGCTTGTCTACAATCCTGCTTGTCTACAGTCCTGCTTGTCTACATTCCTGCTTGTCTACAATCCTGCATGTCTGCAATCCTCCTTGTCTACAATCCTCCTTGTCTGCAGTCCTGCTTGTCTACAATCCTGCTTGTCTACCGTCCTGCTTGTCTACAATCCTGCTTGTCTACAGTCCTGCTTGTCTACAATCCTGCTTGTCTACAGTCCTGTTTGTCTACAATCCTGCTTGTCTACAATCCAGCTTGTCTACAGTCCTGCTTGTCTACATTCCTGCTTTTCGACAGTCCTGCTTGTCTACAGTCCTGTTTGTCTACAATCCTGCTTGTCTACAGTCCTGCTTGTCTACAATCCTGCTTTTCAACAGTCCTGCTTGTCAACAGTCCTGCCTGTCTACAATCCTGCTTGTCTACAGTCCTGCTTGTCTACAATCCTGCTTGTCTACAATCCTGCTTGTCTACAGTCCTGCTTGTCTACAGTCCTGTTTGTCAACAGTCCTGCTTTTCTACAGTCC
This sequence comes from Isurus oxyrinchus, assembly GCA_026770705.1. NCBI lineage: Eukaryota > Metazoa > Chordata > Chondrichthyes > Lamniformes > Lamnidae > Isurus > Isurus oxyrinchus. The sequence goes on from JANJGN010000322.1 coordinate 258,093, forward strand.
TGATGTCTACAATCCTGCTTGTCTACAATCCTGCTTGTCCACAATCCTGCTTGTCTACGATCCTGATTGTCAACAGTCCTGTTTGTCTACAGTCCTGCTTGTCAACAGTCCTGCTTGTCTACAATCCTGCTTGTCTACAATCCTGCTTGTCTACAGTCCTGCTTGTCTGCAATCCTGCTTGTCCACAATCCTGCTTGTCTACATTCCTGCTTGTCTACAAAACTGCTTGTCTACAATCCTGTTTGTCTACAATCCTGCATGTCTACAATCCTTCTTGTCTACAATCCTGTTTGTCTACAGTCCTGCCTGTCTACAATCCTGCTTGTCTACAGTCCTGTTTGTCTACAATCCTGCATGTCTACAATCCTGCTTGTCTACAATCCTGCTAGTCTACAATCCTGTATATCTAAAATCCTGCATGTCTACAATCCTGCTTGTCTACAGTCCTGCTTGTCTACAATCCTGCTTGTCTACAATCCTGCTTGTCTACAGTCCTGCGTGTCTACAGTCCTGCTTGTCTACAATCCTTCTTTTGTCTACAATCCTGCTTGTCTACAGTCCTGCTTGTCTACAATCCTGCTTGTCTACAATCCTGCTTGTCTACAGAACTGCTTGTCTACAATCCTGCTTGTCTACAATCCTGCTTTTCTACAATCCTGCTTGTCTACAATCCTTCTTTTGTCTACAATCCTGCATGTCTACAGTCCTGCATCTCTACAATCCTGCTTGTCTACAATCCTGCTTGTCTACAGTCCTGCTTGTCTACAATCCTGCTTTTCTACAATCCTGCTTGTCTACAAACCGGTTTGTCTACAAACCTGCTTGTCTACAATCCTGCTTGTCTACAGTCCTGCTTGTTTACAATCCTGCTTGTCTACAATATTGCTTGTCTACAATCCTGCTTGTCTACAGTCCTGTTTGTCTACAATCCTGCTGGTCTACAGTCCTGCTTGTCTACAATCCTGCTTGTCTACAATAGTGCTTGTCTACAATCCTGCTTGTCTACAATCCTGCCTGTCTACAGTCCTGCTTGTCTACAATCCTGCTCGTCTACAATCCTGCATGTCTGCAATCCTGCTTGTCTACAATCCTGCTTGTCTTCAGTCCTGCTTGTCTACAGTCCTGCTTGTCTACAATCCTGCTTGTCTACAGTCCTGCTGGTCTACAATCCTGCTTGTCTACAGTCCTGCTTGTCGACAGTCCTGCTTGTCTACAGTCCTGCTTGTCTACAGTCCTGCTTGTCTACAGTCCTGCTTGTCTACAGTCCTGCTTGTCTACAATCCTGCTTGTCTACAGTCCTCCTTGTCTACAATCCTGCTTGTCTACAATCCTGCTTGTCTACGATCCTGCTTGTTAAGAGTCCTGTTTGTCGACAGTGCTGCTTGTCTGCAGTCCTGCTTGTCTACAATTTTGTTTGTCTGCAATCCTGCTTGTCTACAGTCCAGTTTGATAACAATACTGCTTGTCTACAATGCTGCTTGTCTACAGTCCTGCTTGTCTACAATCCTGCTTGTCTACAGAACTGCATGTCTACAGTTCTGTTTGTCTACAATCCTGCTTGACTACAGTCCTGTTTGTCTAAAATCCTGCTTGACTACAATCCTGCCTGTCTACAGTCCTGCTTGTCTACAGTCCTGCTTGTCTACAGTCCTGTTTGTCTACACTCCTGCAAGTCTACAGTCCTGCTTGTCTACAATCCTTCTTTTTTCTACAATCCTGCTTGTCTACAATCCTGCTTGTCTACAATCCTGCTTGTCTACAATCCTGTTTGTCTACAAAACTGCTTGTGTACAATCCTGTTTGTATACAATACTGCATGTCTACAATCCTGCTTGTCTACAATCCTGTTTGTCTACAGTCCTGCTTGTCTACAATCCTGCTTGTCTGCAGTCCTGTTTGTCTGCAATCCTGCATGTCTGCAATCCTGCTTGTCTACAATCCTGCTTGTCTACAATCCTGTTTGTCTACAATCCTGCATGTCTACAATCCTGCTTGTCTACAGTCCTGTTTGTCTACAATCCTGCTTGTCTACAATCCTGCTTGTCTGCAATCCTGCTTGTCTACAGTCCTGCGTGTCTGCAGTCCTGCTTGTCTACAATCATTCTTTTGGCTTCAAATCCTGCTTGTGTACAGTCCTGCTTGTCTACAATCCTGCTTGTCTACAATCCTGCTTGTGTACAGTCCTGCTTGTCTACAATCCTGCTTGTCTACAGTCCTGCTTGTCTACAGTCCTGCTTGTCTACAATCCTGCTTGTCTACAATCCTGCTTGTCTACAATCCTGCTGGTGTATAATCCTGCTTGTCTACGAACCTGCTTGTCTACAGTCCTGCTTGTCTACAATCCTGCTTGTCGACAGTCCTGCTTGTCTACAATCCTGCTTGACTACAATCCTGCATGTCTGCAATCCTGCTTGTCTACAATCCTGCTTGTCTACAGTCCTGCTTGTCTACAATCCTGCTTGTCTAAAGTCCTGCTTGTCTACAATCCTGCTTGTCTACCATCCTGCTTGTCAACAGTCCTGCTTGTCTACAATCCTGCTTGTCTACAGTCCTGCTTGTCTACAGGAATGCTTGTCTACAATCCTGCTTGTCTGCAGTCCTGCTTGTCTACAGTCCAGCTTGTCGACAATCCTGCTTGTCTACAGTCCTGCTTGTCTGCAGTCCTGCTTGTCTTCAGTCCTGCTTGTCTACGATCCTGCTTGTCTACGATCCTGCTTGTCTACGATCCTGCATGTCTACTATCCTGATTGTCAACAATCCTGCTTGTCTACTTTCCTGCTTGTCTACAGACCTGCTTGTCTACAATCCTGCTTGTCTACAATCCTGCTTGTCTACAGTCCTGCTGGTCTACAATCCTGCATGTCTACAATCCTGCTTGGCTACAATCCTGCTTGTCACAATCCTGCTTGTCTACAATCCTGCTTGTCTACAATCCTGCTTGTCTACAGTCCTGCATGTCTACAATCCTGCTTGTCTACAATCCTGCTTGTCTACAATCGTTTTTGTCTTCAATCTTGTTTGTCTACAATCCTGCTTGTCTACATTCCAGTTTGTCGACAATACTGCTTGTCTACAATCCTGCTTGTCTACAGTCCTGCTTGTCTACAGTCCTGTTTGTCTACAGTCCTGCTTGTCTACAATCCTGCATGTCAACAATCCTGCTTTTCTACAATCCTGCTTGTCTACAATCCTGCTTGTCTACAATCCTGCTTGTCTACAATCCTGCTTGTCGACAGTCCTGCTTGTCGACAATCCTGCTTGTCTACAATCCTGCTTGTCTACAGTCCTGCGTGTCTACAATCCTGCTTGTCTACAATCCTTCTTTTATCTACAATCCTGCTTGTCTGCAGTCTTGCTTGTCTACAATCCTGCTTGTCTACAATCCTGCTTGTCTACAATCCTGCTTGTCTACAGTCCTGCTTCTCTACAATCCTGCTTGTCTACAATCCTGCTTGTCTACAATCCTGCTTGTCTACAATCGTGTTTGTCTTCAATCTTGTTTGTCTACAATCCTGCTTGTCTACATTCCTGTTTTTCTACAATCCTGCTTGTCTACAATCCTGCTTGTCTACAGTCCTGCTTGTCTACAGTCCTGCTTGTCTACAATCCTGCTTGTCACTAGTCCTGCTTGTCTACAATCCTGCTTGTCTACAGTCCTGCTTGTCTACAGTGCTGCTTGTCTACAATCCTGCTTGTCTACAGTCCTGCTTGTCTACAGTCCTGTTTGTCTACAGTCCTGCTTGTCTACAGTCCTGATGTCTACAATCCTGCTTGTCTACAATCCTGCTTGTCCACAATCCTGCTTGTCTACGATCCTGCTAGTCTACGAACCTGCTTGTCCACGATCCTGCTTGACTACAATTCTGCTTGTCTACAATCCTTCTTGTCTACACTCCTTCTTTTGTCTACAATCCTGTTTGTCTACAGTCCTGCTTGTCTACAGTCCTCGCTTGTCTACAGTCCTGCTTGTCAACCATCTTGCTTGTCTACAATTCTGCTTGTCTACAATCCTGCTTGTGTACAATCCAGCTGGTCTACAATCCTGCTTGTCTACAGTCCTGCTTGTCTACAGTCCTGCTTGTCTACAATCCTGCTTGTCTACGATCCTGCTTGTCTACGATCCTCCTAGTCTACGATCCTGCTTGTCTATGATCCTGCTTGTCTACGATCCTGCTTGTCTACAGTCCTGCTTGTTTACAGTCCTGCTTGTCTACAATCCTGCTTGTCTACGATCCTGCTTGTCTACAATTCTGCTTGTCTACAATCCTACTTGTCTACAATCCAGCTTGTCTACAATCCTGCTTGTCTACAGTCCTGCTTGTCTACAGTCCAGCTTGTCTACAATCCTGCTTGTCTACGATCCTGCTTGTCTACGATCGTCCTTGTCTACGATCCTGCTTGTCTATGATCCTGCTTGTCAACGATCCTGCTTGTCTACAGTCCTGCTTGTCTACAGTCCTGCTTGTCTACAATCCTGCTTGTCTACGATCCTGCTTGTCTACAATTCTGCTTGTCTACAATCCTGCTTGTCTACAATCCAGCTTGTCTACACTCCTTCTTTTGTCTACAATCCTGTTTGTCTGCAGTACTGCTTGTCTACAGTCCTTGCTTGTCTACAGTCCTGCTTGTCAACAATCTTGCTTGTCTACAATTCTGCTTGTCTACAATCCTGCTTGTCTACAATCCAGCTTGTCTACAGTCCAGCTTGTCTACAATCCTGCTTGTCTACGATCCTGCTTGTCTACGATCCTCCTTGTCTACGATCCTGCTTGTCTATGATCCTGCTTGTCTACGATCCTGCTTGTCTACAGTCCTGCTTGTCGACAGTCCTGCTTGTCTACAATCCTGCTTGTCTACGATCCTGCTTGTCTACGATCCTGCTTGTCTAGAATCCTGATTGTCTGCAGTCATGCTTGTCTACAGTCCTGCTTGTCTACAGTCCTGATTGTCTACAATCCTGCTTGTCTACAATCCTGCTTGTCTACAATCCTGCTTCTCTACAGTCCTGCTTGTCTACAGTCCTGCTTGTCTACAGTCCTGCGTGTCTACAATCCTGCTTGTCTCCAATCCTGCGTGTCAACAGTCCTGCTTGTCTACAATCCTTCTTTTGTCTACAATCTGGCTTGTCTACAATCCTGCTTGTCTACAGTCCTGCTTGTCTACAATTCTGCTTGTCTAAATTCCTGCTTGTATAAAATCCTTCTTTTGTCTACAATCCTGCTTGTCTACAATCCTGCTTGTCCACAGTCCTGCTTGTCTACAATCCTGCTTATCTACAGTCCTGCTTGTCTACAGTCCTGCGTGTCTACAATCCTGCTTGTCTACAATCCTGCGTGTCTACGTTCCGCTTGTCTACAATCCTGCTTGTTTACAATCCTGCTTGTCTACAATCCTGCTTGTCTACAATCCTTCGTTTGTCTACAATCCCTCGTGTCTACAGTCCTGCTTGTCTACAATCCTTCTTTTGTCTACAATCCTGCTTGTCTACAGTCCTGCTTGTCTACGATCTTGCTTGTCTACACTCCTGCTTGTCCACAGTCCTGCTTGTCTACAATCCTGCTGTCTACAGTCCTGCTTGTCTACTATCCTGCTTGTCTACAATCCGTCTTTTGTCTACGATCCTGCTTGTCTACATTCCTGCTTGTCTACAATCCTTCTTTTGTCTACAATCCTGCTTGTCTACAGTCCTGCTTGTCTTCAATCCTTCTTTTGTCTACTGTCCTGCTTGTCTACAATCCTGCTTGTCTACAATCCAGCTTGTCTACAATCCTTCTTTTGTCTACAGTCCGGCTTGTCTACAATCCTTCTTTTGTCGACAATCCTACTTGTCTACAATCCTACTTGTCTACACTCCTGCTTGTCTACAATCCTTCTTTTGTCTACTGTCCTGCTTGTCTGCAGTCCTGCTTGTCTACAATCATGCTTGCCTACATTCCTGCTTGTCTACAATCCTGCTTGTCTACGGTCCTGCTTGTCTACAATCCTGCTTGTCTACAATCCTTCTTTTGTCTACAATCCTGCTTGTCTACAGTCCGGCTTGTCTACAATCCTGCTTGTCGCAATCCTGCTTGTCTACAATCCTGCTTGTGTACAATCCTGTTTGTCTTCAATCCTGCTTGTCTACAATCCTGCTTGTCAACAATCGTGTTTGTCTACAATCTTGTTTGTCTACAATCCTCCTTGTCTACAGTCCAGTTTGTCTACAATACTGCTTGTCTACAATCCTGCTTGTCTACAGTCATGCTTGTCTACAGTCCGGCGTGTCTACAGTCCTGCTTGTCTCCAGCCCTGTTTGTCTGCAATCCTGCTTGTCTACAGTCCTTTTTGTCTACAATCCTACTTGTCTACAATCCTGCTTGTCTGAAGTCCTGCTTGTCTACAGTCCTGCTTGTCTACAGTCTTGCTTGTCTACAGTCCTGCTTGTCTACCGTCCTGCTTGTCTACAATCCTGCTTGTCAACAATCCTGCATGTCAACAGTCCTGCTTGTCTACAATCCTGCTTGTCTACAGTCCTGCTTGTCTACAGTCCTGCTTGTCTACAATCCTGCTTGTCTACAGTCCTTTTTGTCTACAATCGTTCTTTTGTCTACAATCCTGCTTGTCTACAATCCTGCTTGTCTACAATCCTGCTTGTCTACAGTGCTGCTTGACTACAATCCTGCATGTCTACAATCCTGCTTGTCTACATTCCTGCTTGTCTACAAAACTGCTTGTCTACAATCCTGTTCGTCTACAATCCTGCATGTCTACAATCCTGTTTGTCTACAGTCCTGCTTGTCTACAATCCTGCTTGTCTACAGTCCTGTTTGTCTACAATCCTGCATGTCTACAATCCTGCTTTTCTACAATCCTGCTTGTCTACAATCCTGTATGTCTACAATCCTGCATGTCTACAATCCTGCTTGTCTACAGTCCTGCTTGTCTACAATCCTGCTTGTCTACAATCCTACTTTTCTACAGTCCTGCGTGTCTACAGTCCTGCTTGTCTACAATCCTTCTTTTGTCTACAATCCTGCTTGTCTACAGTCCTGCTTGTCTACAATTCTGCTTGTCTACAGTCCTGCTTGTCTACAGTCCTGCTTCTCTACAATCCTGCTTGTCTACAATCCTGCTTGTCTACAATCCTGCTTGTCTACAATCCTTCTTTTGTCTACAATCCTGCTTGTCTACAGTCCTGCTTGTCTACAATCCTGCTTGTCTACGGTCCTGCTTGTCTACAGTCCTGCTTCTCTACAATCCTGCTTGTCTACAATCCTGCTTGTCTACAGTCTTGCTTGTCTACAATCCTGCTTGTCTACAATCCTGCTTGTCTACAATCCGGTTTGTCTACAAACCTGCTTGTCTACAATCCTATTTGTCTACAATCCTGCTTGTCTACAGTCCTGCTTGTCTACAATCCTGCTTGTCTACAATATTGCTTGTCTACAATCCTGCTTGTCTACAGTCCTGCTTGTCTACAATCCTGCTTGTCTACAATATTGCTTGTCTACAATCCTGCTTGTCTACATTCCTGCTTGTCTGCAATCCTGCTTGTCTACAATCCTGCTTGTCTTCTGTCCTGCTTGTCTACAATCCTGCTTGTCTACCATCCTGCTTGTCTATAGTCCTGCTTGTCTACAATCCTGCTTGTCTACAGTCCTGCTTGTCTACAGTCCTGCTTGTCTACAGTCCTGCTTGTCTACAGTCCTGCTTGTCGACAGTCCTGCTTGTCTACAGTCCTGCTTGTCTATAGTCCTGTTTGTCTACAGTCCTACTTGTCTACAGTCCTGATATCTACAATCCTGCTTGTCTACAATCCTGCTTGTCTACAATCCTGCTTGTCTACGATCCTGCTTGTTAAGAGTCCTGTTTGTCGACAGTCCTGCTTGTCTACAGTCCTGCTTGTCTACAATCTTGTTTGTCTGCAATCCTGCTTGTCTACAGTCCAGTTTGTCTACAATACTGCTTGTCTACAATCCTTCTTGTCTACAGTCCTGCTTGTCTACAGTCCTGCTTGTCTACAATCCTGCTTGTCTACAATCCTGCTTGTCTACAGTCCTGTTTGTCTACAATCCTGCTGGTCTACAATCCTGCCTGCCTAAAGTCCTGCTTGTCTACAGTCCTGCTTGTCTACAGTCCTGCTTGTCTACAGTCCTGTTTGTCTACAATCCTGCTTGTCTACAGTCCTGCTTGTCTACAATCCTGCTTGTCTACAGTCCTGCTTGTCTACAATCCTGCTTGTCTACAATCCTGCTTGTCTACAGTCCTGCTTGTCTAGAATCCTGCTTGTCTACAGTCCTGCTTGTCTACAATCCTGCTTGTCTACAGTCCTGCTTTTCTACAATCCTTCTTGTCTACAGTCCGGCTTGTCTACAGTCCTGTTTGTCTACAGTCCTGTTTGTCTGCAGTCCTGTTTGTCTACAGTCCTGCTTGTCTACGGTCCAGATGTCTACAATCCCGATTGTCTACAATCCTGCTTGTCTACAATCCAGCTTGTCTACGATCCTGCTTGTCAACAGTCATGTATGTCTACAGTCCTGCTTGTCCACAGTCCTGCTTGTCTACAATCCTGCTTGTCTACAATCCAGCTTGTCTCCACTCCTTCTTTTGTCTACAATCCTGTTTGTCTACAGTCCTGCTTGTCTACAGTCCTTGCTTGTCTACAGTCCTGCTTGTCTACAATCCTGCTTGTCTACAATCCTGCTTGTCTACACTCCTGCGTGTCTACAGTCCTGCTTGTCTACAATCCGTCTTTTGTCTACAATCCTGCTTGTCTACAATCCTGTTTGTCTACAAAACTGCTTGTCTACAATCCTGTTTGTATACAATCCTGCATGTCTACAATCCTGCTTGTCTACAATCCTGTTTGTCTACAGTCCTGCTTGCCTACAATCCTGCTTGTCTACAGTCCTGTTTGTCTACAATCCTTCATGTCTACAATCCTGCTTGTCTACAATCCTGCTTGTCTACAATCCTGTTTGTCTACAATCCTGCATGTCTACAATCCTGCTTGTCTACAGTCCTGCTTGTCTACAATCCTGCTTGTCTACAATCCTGCTTGTCTACAGTCCTGCGTGTCTACAGTCCTGCTTGTCTACAATCATTCTTTTGTCTTCAATCCTGCTTTTCTGCAGTCCTGCTTGTCTACAATCCTGCTTGTCTACCAGTCCTGCGTGTCTACAGTCCTGCCTGTCTACAATCATTCTTTTGTCTTCAATCCTGCTTGTCTACAGTCCTGCTTGTCTACAATCCTGCTTGTCTACAGTCCTGCTTGTCTCCAATCCTGCTTGTCTACAATCCTGCTTGTCTACAGTCCTGCTTGTCTAAAATCCTGCTTATCTACAATCCTGCTTGTCTACAATCCTGTTTGTCTACAAAACTGCTTGCCTACAATCCTGTTTGTCTACAATCCTGCTTGTCTACAGTCCTGCTTGTCTACAATCCTGCTTGTCTACAATACTGCTTGTCTACAGTCCTGCTTGTCTACAATCCTGCTTGTCTACAGTCCTGCTTGTCTACAATCCTGCTTGTCTACCATCCTGCTTGTCTACAGTCCTGCTTGTCTACAATCCTGCTTGTCTACAGTCCTGCTTGTCTACAGTCCTGCTTGTCTACAGTCCTGCTTGTCTACAGTAATGCTTGTCTACAATCCTGCTTGTCTACAGTCCTGCTTGTCTACAGTCCAGCTTGTCGACAATCCTGCTTGTCTACAGTCCTGCTTGTCTACAGTCCTGCTTGTCTACAGTCCTGCTTGTCTACAGTCCTGCTTGTCTACGATCCTGCTTGTCTACAATCCTGCTTGTCTACGATCCTGCATGTCTACGATCCTGATTGTCTACAATCCTGCTTGTCTACAGTCCTGCTTGTCAATAATCCTGCTTGTCTACAGTCCTGCTTGTCTACAGTCCTGCTTGTCTACAATCCTGATTGAAAACAGTCCTGCTTGTCTACAATCCTGCTTGTCTACAATCCTGCTTGGCAAAAATCCTATTTGTAACAATCCTGTTTGTCTAAACTCCTGCTAGTCTACATTCCTACTTGTCAACAGTCCTGCTTGTCTACAGTCCTGCTTGTCTACAATCTTGTTTGTCTACTATCCTGCTTGTCTACAGTCCAGTTTGTCTACAATCCTGCTTGTCTACAGTCGTGCTTGTCTACAGTCCGGCTTGTCTACAGAACTGCTTGTCTACTGTCCTGTTTGTCTACAATCCTTCTTGTCTACAGTCCTGTTTGTCTACAACTCCTGCTCATCTACAATCCTTCCTGTCTACAGTCCTGCTTGTCTACAGTCCTGCTTGTCTACAGTCCTTTTTCTCTACAATCCTGCTTGTCTACAGTCCTGCTTGTCTACAATCCTGCTTGTCTACAATCCTGCTTGTCTACAGTCCTGCTTGTCTACTATCCTGCTTGTCTACAGTCCTGCTTGTCTACAGTCCTGCTTGTCTACAATCCTGCTTGTCTACAGTCCTGCTTGTCTTCAGTCCTGTTTGTCTACAGTCCTGCTTGTCTACAGTCCTGATGTCTTCAATCATGCTTGTCTACAATCCTGCTTGTCTACAATACAGCTTGTCTACGATCCTGCTTGTCAACAGTCCTGTTTGTCTACAGTCCTGTTTGTCTACAGTCCTGCTTGTCAACAATCCTGCTTGTCTACAATCCTGCTTGTCTACACTCATGCGTGTCTACAGTCCTGCTTGTCTACAATCCTGCTTTTGTCTACAATCCTGCTTGTGTACAATCATGCTTGTCTACAATCCTGCTTGTCTACAATCCTGCTTGTCTACAGTCCTGCTTGTCGACAATCCTGCGTGTCTGCAATCCTGCTTGTCTACAATCCTGTTTGTCTACAAAACTGCTTGTCTACAGTCCTGTTTGTCTACAATCCTGCATGTCTACAATCCTGCTTGTCTACAGTCCTGCTTGTCTACAATCCTGCTTGTCTACAATCCTGCTTGTCTACAATCCTGCTTGTCTACAGACCTGCTTGTCTACAATCCTGCTTGTCTACAATCCTGCTTGTCTACAGTCCTGCGTGTCTGCAGTCCTGCTTGTCTACAATCCTTCTTTTGTCTACAATCCTGCTTGTCTACAGTCCTGCTTGTCTACAATCCTGCTTGTCTACAGTCCTGCTTGTCTACAGTCCTGCTTCTCTACAATCCTGCTTGTCTACAATCCTGCTTGTCTACAGTCCTGCTTGTCTACAATCCTGCTTGTCTACAATCCTGCTTGTCTACAATCGTGTTTTTCTACAAACATGTTTGTCTACAATCCTGCTTGTCTACAGTCCAGTTTGTCTACAATACTGCTGGTCTACAATCCTGCTTGTCTACAGTCCTGCCTTTCTTCAGTCCTGCTTGTCTAAAATCCTGCTTGTCTAAAATCCTTCTTTCGTCTACAATCCTGCTTGTCTACAATCCTGCTTTTCCACAGTCCTGCTTGTCTACAATCCTGCTTGTCTACAATCCTTCGTTTGTCTACAATCCCTCGTGTCTACAGTCCTGCTTGTCTACAATCCTTCTTTTGTCTACAATCCTGCTTGTCTACAATCATTATTTTGTCTTCAATCCTGCATGTCTACAGTCCTGCTTGTATACAATCCTGCTTGTCTACAGTCCTGCGTGTCTACAGTCCTGCTTGTCTACAATCATTCTTTTGTCTTCAATTCTGCTTGTCTACAGTCCTGCTTGTCTACAATCCTGCTTGTCTACAGTCCTGCTTGTCTACAATCCTGCTTGTCTACAATACTGCTTGTCTACAGTCCTGCTTGTCTACAGTCCTGCTTGTCTAAAATCCTGCTTGTCTAAAATCCTTCTTTTGTCTACAATCCTGCTTGTCTACAATCCTGCTTGTCCACAGTCCTGCTTGTCTACAATCCTGCTTGTCTACAATCCTTCGTTTGTCTACAATTCCCTCGTGTCTACAGTCCTGCTTGTCTACAATCCTTCTTTTGTCTACAATCCTGCTTGTCTACAATCATGCTTGTCTACAGCCCTGCGTGTCTACAGTCCTGCTTGTCTACAATCATTCTTTTGTCTTCAATCCTGCTTGTCTACAGTCCTGCTTGTCTACAATCCTGCTTGTCTACAGTCCTGCTTGTCTACAATCCTGCTTATCTACAATCCTGCTTGTCTACAATCCTGTTTGTCTACAAAACTGCTTGCCTACAATCCTGTTTGTCTACAATCCTGCTTGTCTACAGTCCTGCTTGTCTACAATCCTGCTTGTCTACAATCCTGCTTGTCTACAATCCTGCTTGTCTACCAGCCCGCTTGTCTACAAACCTGCTTGTCTACAGTCCTGCTTGTCTGCAATCCTGCTTGTCTGCAGTCCTGCTTGTCTCCAATCCTGCTTGACTGCAATCCTGCATGTCTGCAATCCTGCTTGTCTACAATCCTGCTTGTCTACAGTCCTGCTTGTCTACAATCCTGCTTGTCTAAAGTCCTGCTTGTCTACAATCCTGCTTGTCTACCATCCTGCTTGTCTACAGTCCTGCTTGTCTACAGTCCTGCTTGTCTACAGTCCTGCTTGTCTACAGTAATGCTTGTCTACAATCCTGCTTGTCTACAGTCCTGCTTGTCTACAGTCCAGCTTGTCGACAATCCTGCTTGTCTACAGTGCTGCTTGTCTACAGTCCTGCTTGTCTACAGTCCTGCTTGTCTACAGTCCTGCTTGTCTAAGATCCTGCTTGTCTACGATCCTGCTTGTCTACGATCCTGCATGTCTACGATCCTGATTGTCTACAATCCTGCTTGTCTATAGTCCTGCTTGTCAATAATCCTGCTTGTCTACAGTCCTGCTTGTCTACAGTCCTGCTTGTCTACAATCCTGATTGAAAACAGTCCTGCTTGTCTACAATCCTGCTTGTCTACAATCCAGCTTGGCAACAATCCTGCTTGTAACAATCCTGTTTGTCTACAGTCCTGCTAGTCTACATTCCTACTTGTCTACAGTCCTGCTTGTCAACAGTCCTGCTTGTCTACAATCTTGTTTGTCTACAATCCTGCTTGTCTACTGTCCAGTTTGTCTGCAATCCTGCTTGTCTACAGTCGTGCTTGTCTACAGTCCGGCTTGTCTACAGAACTGCTTGTCTACTGTCCTGTTTGTCTACAATCCTTCTTGTCTACAGTCCTGTTTGTCTACAAATCCTGCTTATCTACAATCCTTCCTGTCTACAGTCCTGCTTGTCTACAGTCCTGCTTGTCTACAGTCCTGTTTCTCTACAATCCTGCTTGTCTGCAGTCCTGCTTGTCTACAATCCTGCTTGTCTACAATCCTGCTTGTCTACAGTCCTGCTTGTCTACTATCCTGCTTTCTACAGTCCTGCTTGTCTACAGTCCTGCTTGTCTACAATCCTGCTTGTCTACAGTCCTGCTTGTCTACAGTCCTGTTTGTCTACAGTCCTGCTTGTCTACAGTCCTGATGTCTTCAATCCTGCTTGTCTACAATCCTGCTTGTCTACAATCCAGCTTGTCTACGATCCTGCTTGTCAACAGTCCTGTTTGTCTACAGTCCTGTTTGTCTGCAGTCCTGCTTGTCTACAATCCTGCTTGTCTACAATCCAGCTTGTCTCCACTGCTTCTTTTGTCTACAATCCTGTTTGTCTACACTCCTGCTTGTCTACAGTCCTTGCTTGTCTACAGTCCTGCTTGTCTACAATCCTGCTAGTCTACAATCCTGCTTGTCTACACTCATGCGTGTCTACAGTCCTGCTTGTCTACAATCCTGCTTTTGTCTCCAATCCTGCTTGTCTACAATCCTGCTTTTGTCTACAATCCTGCTTGTCGACAATCCTGCGTGTCTGCAATCCTGCTTGTCTACAATCCTGTTTGTCTACAAAACTGCTTGTCTACAATCCTGTTTGTATACAATCCTGCATGTCTACAATCCTGCATGTCTACGATCCTCTTTGTCTACAGTCCTGCTTGTCTACAATCCTGCTTGTCTACAGTTCTGTTTGTCTACAATCCTGCATGTCTACAATCCTGCTTGTCTACAGTCCTGCTTGTCTACAATCCTGCTTGTCTACAGACCTGCTTGTCTACAATCCTGCTTGTCTACAATCCTGCTTGTCTACAGTCCTGCGTGTCTGCAGTCCTGCTTGTCTACAATCCTTCTTTTGTCTACAATCCTGCTTGTCTACAGTCCTGCTTGTCTACAGTCCTGCTTGTCTACAGTCCTGCTTGTCTACAATCATGCTTGTCTACAGTCCTGCTTGTCTACAGTCCTGCTTCTCTACAATCGTGCTTGTCTACATTCCTGCTTGTCTACAGTCCTGCTTGTTTACAATCCTGCTTGTCTACAGGCCTGCTTGTCTACAATCCTGCTTGTCTACAGTCCTGCTTGTCTACAGTCCTGCTTCTCTACAATCCTGCTTGTCTACAATCCTGCTTGTCTACAGTCCTGCTTGTCTACAATCATGCTTGTCTACAATCCTGCTTGTCTACAATCGTGTTTGTCTACAAACATGTTTGTCTACAATACTGCTTGTCTACAGTCCAGTTTGTCTACAATACTGCTTGTCTACAATCCTGCTTGTCTACAGTCCTGCTTGTCTACAGTCCTGCTTGTCTAAAATCCTGCTTGTCTAAAATCCTTCTTTTGTCTACAATCCTGCTTGTCTACAATCCTGCTTGTCCACAGTCCTGCTTGTCTACAATCCTGCTTGTCTACAATCCTTCGTTTGTCTACAATCCCTCGTGTCTACAGTCCTGCTTGTCTACAATCCTTCTTTTGTCTACAATCCTGCTTGTCTACAGTCCTGCTTGTCTACGATCTTGCTTGTCTACATTCCTGCTTGTCCACAGTCCTGCTTGTCTACAATCCTGCTTGTCTACAGTCCTGCTTGTCTTCAATCCTGCTTGTCTACTATCCTGCTTGTCTACAATCCTGTTTGTCTACAATCCTGCTTGTCTACAGTCCTGCATGTCTACAATCCTGCTTGTCTACACTCATGAGTGTCTACAGTCCTGCTTGTCTACAATCCTGCTTTTGTCTACAATCCTGCTTGTCTACAATCCTGCTTTTGTCTACAATCCTGCTTGTCGACAATCCTGCGTGTCTGCAATCCTGCTTGTCTACAATCCTGTTTGTCTACAAAACTGCTTGTCTACAATCCTGTTTGTATACAATCCTGCATGTCTACAATCCTGCATGTCTACAATCCTGCTTGTCTACAGTCCTGCTTGTCTACAATCCTGCTTGTCTACAGACCTGCTTGTCTACAATCCTGCTTGTCTACAATCCTGCTTGTCTACAGTCCTGCGTGTCTGCAGTCCTGCTTGTCTACAATCCTTCTTTTGTCTACAATCCTGCTTGTCTACAGTCCTGCTTGTCTACAGTCCTGCTTGTCTACAGTCCTGCTTGTCTACAATCATGCTTGTCTACAGTCCTGCTTGTCTACAGTCCTGCTTCTCTACAATCCTGCTTGTCTACAATCCTGCTTGTCTACAGTCCTGCTTGTTTACAATCCTGCTTGTCTACAGTCCTGCTTGTCTACAATCCTGCTTGTCTACAGTCCTGCTTGTCTACAGTCCTGCTTCTCTACAATCCTGCTTGTCTACAATCCTGCTTGTCTACAGTCCTGCTTGTCTACAATCATGCTTGTCTACAATCCTGCTTGTCTACAATCGTGTTTGTCTACAAACATGTTTGTCTACAATCCTGCTTGTCTACAGTCCAGTTTGTCTACAATACTGCTTGTCTACAATCCTGCTTGTCTACAGTCCTGCTTGTCTACAGTCCTGCTTGTCAAAAATCCTGCTTGTCTAAAATCCTTCTTTTGTCTACAATCCTGCTTGTCTACAATCCTGCTTGTCCACAGTCCTGCTTGTCTACAATCCTGCTTGTCTACAATCCTTCGTTTGTCTACAATCCCTCGTGTCTACAGTCCTGCTTGTCTACAATCCTTCTTTTGTCTACAATCCTGCTTGTCTACAGTCCTGCTTGTCTACGATCTTGCTTGTCTACATTCCTGCTTGTCCACAGTCCTGCTTGTCTACAATCCTGCTTGTCTACAGTCCTGCTTGTCCACAGTCCTGCTTGTCTACAATCCTGCTTGTCTACAGTCCTGCTTGTCTTCAATCCTGCTTGTCTACTATCCTGCTTGTCTACAATCCTGTTTGTCTACAATCCTGCTTGTCTACAGTCCTGCATGTCTACAATCCTGCTTGTCTACACTCATGAGTGTCTACAGTCCTGCTTGTCTACAATCCTGCTTTTGTCTACAATCCTGCTTGTCTACAATCCTGCTTTTGTCTACAATCCTGCTTGTCGACAATCCTGCGTGTCTGCAATCCTGCTTGTCTACAATCCTGTTTGTCTACAAAACTGCTTGTCTACAATCCTGTTTGTATACAATCCTGCATGTCTACAATCCTGCATGTCTACAATCCTGCTTGTCTACAGTCCTGCTTGTCTACAATCCTGCTTGTCTACAGACCTGCTTGTCTACAATCCTGCTTGTCTACAATCCTGCTTGTCTGCAGTCCTGCGTGTCTGCAGTCCTGCTTGTCTACAATCCTTCTTTTGTCTACAATCCTGCTTGTCTACAGTCCTGCTTGTCTACAGTCCTGCTTGTCTACAGTCCTGCTTGTCTACAATCATGCTTGTCTACAGTCCTGCTTGTCTACAGTCCTGCTTCTCTACAATCCTGCTTGTCTACAATCCTGCTTGTCTACAGTCCTGCTTGTTTACAATCCTGCTTGTCTACAGTCCTGCTTGTCTACAATCCTGCTTGTCTACAGTCCTGCTTGTCTACAGTCCTGCTTCTCTACAATCCTGCTTGTCTACAATCCTGCTTGTCTACAGTCCTGCTTGTCTACAATCATGCTTGTCTACAATCCTGCTTGTCTACAATCGTGTTTGTCTACAAACATGTTTGTCTACAATCCTGCTTGTCTACAGTCCAGTTTGTCTACAATACTGCTTGTCTACAATCCTGCTTGTCTACAGTCCTGCTTGTCTACAGTCCTGCTTGTCAAAAATCCTGCTTGTCTAAAATCCTTCTTTTGTCTACAATCCTGCTTGTCTACAATCCTGCTTGTCCACAGTCCTGCTTGTCTACAATCCTGCTTGTCTACAATCCTTCGTTTGTCTACAATCCCTCGTGTCTACAGTCCTGCTTGTCTACAATCCTTCTTTTGTCTACAATCCTGCTTGTCTACAGTCCTGCTTGTCTACGATCTTGCTTGTCTACATTCCTGCTTGTCCACAGTCCTGCTTGTCTACAATCCTGCTTGTCTACAGTCCTGCTTGTCTTCAATCCTGCTTGTCTACTATCCTGCTTGTCTACAATCCTGTTTGTCTACAATCCTGCTTGTCTACAGTCCTGCATGTCTACAGTCCTGCTTGTCTACACTACTGCTTGTCAACAGTCCTGCTTGTCTACAATCCTGCTTGTCTAGAGTCCTCTTTGTCTACAGTCCTGCTTGTCTACAGTCCTGCTTGTCTACAAACCTGCTTGTCTACAGTCCTTCTTTTGTCTACAGTCCTGCTTGTCTACAATCCTGCTTGTCTACAATCCTGCTTGTCTACAATCCTTCTTTTGTCTACAGTCCGGCTTGTCTACAATCCTTCTTTTGTCGACAATCCTACTTGTCTACAATCCTGCTTGTCTACACTCCTGCTTGTCTACAATCCTTCTTTTGTCTACTGTCCTGCGTGTCTACAGTCCTGCTTGTCTACAATCCTGCTTGTCTACAATCATGCTTGCCTACATTCCTGCTTGTCTACAATCCTGCTTGTCTACAGTCCTGCTTGTCTACAATCCTGCTTGTCTACAATCCTTCTTTTGTCTACAATCCTGCTTGTCTACAATCCTGCTTGTCTACAATTCTGCTGGTCTACAATCCTGTTTGTCTACAATCCTGCTTGTCTACAAACCTGTTTGTCTGCAGTCCTGCTTGTCTACAATCCTGCTTGTCTACAGTCCTGCTTGTCTACAGTCCGGCTTGTCTACAATCCTTCTTTTGCCGACAATCCTACTTGTCTACAATCCTGCTTGTCTACACTCCTGCTTGTCTACAATCCTTCTTTTGTCTACTGTCCTGCTTGTCTACAGTCCTGCTTGTCTACAATCATGCTTGCCTACATTCCTGCTTGTCTACAATCCTGCTTGTCTACGGTCCTGCTTGTCTACAATCCTGCTTGTCTACAATCCTTCTTTTGTCTACAATCCTGCTTGTCTACAATCCTGCTTGTCTACAATTCTGCTGGTCTACAATCCTGTTTGTCTACAGTCCTGCTTGTCTACAAACCTGTTTGTCTGCAGTCCTGCTTGTCTACAATCCTGCTTGTCTACAATCCTTCTTATGTCTACAATCCTGCTTGTCTACAGTCCGGCTTGTCTACAATCCTGCTTGTCGCAATCCTGCTTGTCTACAATCCTGCTTGTGTACAATCCTGTTTGTCTTCAATCCTGCTTGTCTACAATCCTGCTTGTCTACAATCGTGTTTGTCTACAATCTTGTTTGTCTACAATCCTCCTTGTCTACAGTCCAGTTTGTCTACAATACTGCTTGTCTACAATCCTGCTTGTCTACAGTCATGCTTGTCTACAGTCCGGCGTGTCTACAGTCCTGCTTGTCTCCAGCCCTGTTTGTCTACAATCCTGCTTGTCTACAGTCCTTTTTGTCTACAATCCTACTTGTCTACAATCCTGCTTGTCTGAAGTCCTGCTTGTCTACAGTCCTGCTTGTCTACAGTCTTGCTTGTCTACAGTCCTGCTTGTCTACCGTCCTGCTTGTCTACAATCCTGCTTGTCAACAGTCCTGCATGTCAACAGTCCTGCTTGTCTACAATCCTGCTTGTCTACAGTCCTGCTTGTCTACAGTCCTGCTTGTCTACAATCCTGCTTGTCTACAGTCCTTTTTGTCTACAATCGTTCTTTTGTCTACAATCCTGCTTGTCTACAATCCTGCTTGTCTACAATCCTGCTTGTCTACAGTGCTGCTTGACTACAATCCTGCATGTCTACAATCCTGCTTGTCTACATTCCTGCTTGTCTACAAAACTGCTTGTCTACAATCCTGTTTGTCTACAATCCTGCATGTCTACAATCGTGTTTGTCTACAGTCCTGCTTGTCTACAATCCTGCTTGTCTACAGTCCTGTTTGTCTACAATCCTGCATGTCTACAATCCTGCTTTTCTACAATCCTGCTTGTCTACAATCCTGTATGTCTACAATCCTGCATGTCTACAATCCTGCTTGTCTACAGTCCTGCTTGTCTACAATCCTGCTTGTCTACAATCCTGCTTTTCTACAGTCCTGCGTGTCTACAGTCCTGATTGTCTACAATCCTTCTTTTGTCTACAATCCTGCTTGTCTACAGTCCTGCTTGTCTACAATTCTGCTTGTCTACAGTCCTGCTTGTCTACAGTCCTGCTTCTCTACAATCCTGCTTGTCTACAATCCTGCTTGGCTACAATCCTGCTTGTCTACAATCCTTCTTTTGTCTACAATCCTGCTTGTCTACAGTCCTGCTTGTCTACAATCCTGCTTGTCTACGGTCCTGCTTGTCTACAGTCCTGCTTCTCTACAATCCTGCTTGTCTACAATCCTGCTTGTCTACAGTCTTGCTTGTCTACAATCCTGCTTGTCTACTATCCTGCTTGTCTACAATCCGGTTTGTCTACAAACCTGCTTGTCTACAATCCTATTTGTCTACAATCCTGCTTGTCTACAATCCTGCTTGTCTACAATCCTGCTTGTCTACAATCCTGCTTGCTACAATCCTGCTTGTCTACAGTCCTGCTTATCTACAAACCTGCTTGTCTACAATCCTGCATGTCTGCAATCCTGCTTGTCTACAATCCTGCTTGTCTACTGTCCTGCTTGTCTACAATCCTGCTTGTCTAAAGTCCTGCTTGTCTACAATCCTGCTTGTCTACCATCCTGCTTGTCTACAGTCCTGCTTGTCTACAATCCTGCTTGTCTACAGTCCTGCTTGTCTACAGTCCTGCTTGTCTACAGTCCTGCTTGTCTACAGTCCTGCTTGTCGACAGTCCTGCTTGTCTACAGTCCTGCTTGTCTATAGTCCTGTTTGTCTACAGTCCTACTTGTCTACAGTCCTGATGTCTACAATCCTGCTTGTCTACAATCCTGCTTGTCTACAATCCTGCTTGTCTACGATCCTGCTTGTTAAGAGTCCTGTTTGTCGACAGTCCTGCTTGTCTACAGTCCTGCTTGTCTACAATCTTGTTTGTCTGCAATCCTGCTTGTCTACAGTCCAGTTTGTCTACAATACTGCTTGTCTACAATCCTTCTTGTCTACAGTCCTGCTTGTCTACAGACCTGCTTGTCTACAGAACTGCTTGTCTACAGTCCTGTTTGTCTACAATCCTGCTTGTCCATTGTCCTGTTTGTCTACAATCCTGCTGGTCTACAATCCTGCCTGCCTACAGTCCTGCTTGTCTACAGTCCTGCTTGTCTACAGTCCTGCTTGTCTACAGTCCTGTTTGTCTACAATCCTGCTTGTCTACAGTCCTGCTTGTCTACAATCCTGCTTGTCTACAGTCCGGCTTGTCTACAGTCCTGTTTGTCTACAGTCCTGTTTGTCTGCAGTCCTGTTTGTCTACAGTCCTGCTTGTCTACGGTCCAGATGTCTACAATCCCGATTGTCTACAATTCTGCTTGTCTACAATCCTGCTTGTCTACAATCCTGCTTGTCTACATTCCTGCGTGTCTAGAGTCCTGCTTGTCTACAATCTTTCTTTTGTCTTCAATCCTGCTTTTCTGCAGTCCTGCTTGTCTACAATCCTGCTTGTCTACAGTCCTGCGTGTCTACAGTCCTGCTTGTCTACAATCATTCTTTTGTCTTCAATCCTGCTTGTCTACAGTCCTGCTTGTCTACAATCCTGCTTGTCTACAGTCCTGCTTGTCTACAATCCTGCTTGTCTACAATCCTGCTTGTCTACAGTCCTGCTTGTCTACAATCCTGCTTAACTACAATCCTGCTTGTCTGCAATCCTGTTTGTCTACAAAACTGCTTGCCTACAATCCTGTTTGTCTACAATCCTGCTTGTCTACAGTCCTGCTTGTCTGCAATCCTGCTTGTCTACAATACTGCTTGTCTACAGTCCTGCTTGTCTACAATCCTGCTTGTCTAAAGTCCTGCTTGTCTACAATCCTGCTTGTCTACCATCCTGCTTGTCTACAGTCCTGCTTGTCTACAATCCTGCTTGTCTACAGTCCTGCTTGTCTACAGTCCTGCTTGTCTACAGTCCTGCTTGTCTACAGTAATGCTTGTCTACAATCCTGCTTGTCTACAGTCCTGCTTGTCTACAGTCCAGCTTGTCAACAATCCTGCTTGTCTACAGTCCTGCTTGTCTACAGTCCTGCTTGTCTACAGTCCTGCTTGTCTACAGTCCTGCTTGTCTACGATCCTGCTTGTCTACAATCCTGCTTGTGTACGATCCTGCATGTCTACAATCCTGATTGTCTACAATCCTGCTTGTCTACAGTCCTGCTTGTCAATAATCCTGCTTGTCTACAGTCCTGCTTGTCTACAGTCCCGCTTGTCTACAATCCTGATTGAAAAAAGTCCTGCTTGTCTACAATCCTGCTTGTCTACAATCCTTCTTGGCAAAAATCCTATTTGTAACAATCCTGTTTGTCTAAACTCCTGCTAGTCTACATTCCTACTTGTCAACAGTCCTGCTTGTCTACAGTCCTGCTTGTCTACAATCTTGTTTGTCTACAATCCTGCTTGTCTACAGTCCAGTTTGTCTACAATCCTGCTTGTCTACAGTCGTGCTTGTCTACAGTCCGGCTTGTCTACAGAACTGCTTGTCTACTGTCCTGTTTGTCTACAATCCTTCTTGTCTACAGTCCTGTTTGTCTACAACTCCTGCTCATCTACAATCCTTCCTGTCTACAGTCCTGCTTGTCTACAGTCCTGATTGTCTACAATCCTGCTTGTCTACAGTCCTGCTTGTCTACTATCCTGCTTGTCTACAGTCCTGCTTGTCTACAGTCCTGCTTGTCTACAATCCTGCTTGTCTACAGTCCTGCTTGTCTTCAGTCCTGTTTGTCTACAGTCCTGCTTGTCTACAGTCCTGATGTCTTCAATCCTGCTTGTCTACAATCCTGCTTGTCTACAATCCAGCTTGTCTACGATCCTGCTTGTCAACAGTCCTGTTTGTCTACAGTCCTGTTTGTCTACAGTCCTGCTTGTCAACAATCCTGCTTGTCTACAATCCTGCTTGTCTACACTCATGCGTGTCTACAGTCCTGCTTGTCTAAAATCCTGCTTTTGTCTACAATCCTGCTTGTGTACAATCATGCTTGTCTACAATCCTGCTTGTCTACAATCCTGCTTGTCTACAGTCCTGCTTGTCGACAATCCTGTGTGTCTGCAATCCTGCTTGTCTACAATCCTGTTTGTCTACAAAACTGCTTGTCTACAGTCCTGTTTGTCTACAATCCTGCATGTCTACAATCCTGCTTGTCTACAGTCCTGCTTGTCTACAATCCTGCTTGTCTACAATCCTGCTTGTCTACAATCCTGCTTGTCTACAGACCTGCTTGTCTACAATCCTGCTTGTCTACAATCCTGCTTGTCTGCAGTCCTGCGTGTCTGCAGTCCTGCTTGTCTACAATCCTTCTTTTGTCTACAATCCTGCTTGTCTACAGTCCTGATTGTCTACAATCCTGCTTGTCTACAGTCCTGCTTGTCTACAGTCCTGCTTCTCTACAATCCTGCTTGTCTACAATCCTGCTTGTCTACAATCCTGCTTGTCTACAATCCTGCTTGTCTACAATCGTGTTTGTCTACAAACATGTTTGTCTACAATCCTGCTTGTCTACAGTCCAGTTTGTCTACAATACTGCTTGTCTACAATCCTGCTTGTCTACAGTCCTGCCTTTCTTCAGTCCTGCTTGTCTAAAATCCTGCTTGTCTAAAATCCTTCTTTCGTCTACAATCCTGCTTGTCTACAATCCTGCTTTTCCACAGTCCTGCTTGTCTACAATCCTGCTTGTCTACAATCCTTCGTTTGTCTACAATCCCTCGTGTCTACAGTCCTGCTTGTCTACAATCCTTCTTTTGTCTACAATCCTGCTTGTCTACAATCCTGCTTGTCTACAGTCCTGCGTGTCTACAGTCCTGCTTGTCTACAATCATTATTTTGTCTTCAATCCTGCTTGTCTACAGTCCTGCTTGTCTACAATCCTGCTTGTCTACAGTCCTGCGTGTCTACAGTCCTGCTTGTCTACAATCATTCTTTTGTCTTCAATCCTGCTTGTCTACTGTCCTGCTTGTCTACAATCCTGCTTGTCTACAGTCCTGCTTGTCTACAATCCTGCTTGTCTACAATACTGCTTGTCGACAGTCCTGCTTGTCTACAGTCCTGCTTGTCTAAAATCCTGCTTGTCTAAAATCCTTCTTTTGTCTACAATCCTGCTTGTCTACAATCCTGCTTGTCCACAGTCCTGCTTGTCTACAATCCTGCTTGTCTACAATCCTTCGTTTGTCTACAATCCCTCGTGTCTACAGTCCTGCTTGTCTACAATCCTTCTTTTGTCTACAATCCTGCTTGTCTACAATCCTGCTTGTCTACAGCCCTGCGTGTCTACAGTCCTGCTTGTCTACAATCCTGCTTGTCTACAGCCCTGCGTGTCTACAGTCCTGCTTGTCTACAATCATTCTTTTGTCTTCAATCCTGCTTGTCTACAGTCCTGCTTGTCTACAATCCTGCTTGTCTACAATCCTGCTTGTCTACAATCCTGCTTGTCTACCAGCCCGCTTGTCTACAATCCTGCTTGTCTACAGTCCTGCTTGTCTACAGTCCTGCTTGTCTGCAATCCTGCTTGTCTGCAGTCCTGCTTGTCTCCAATCCTGCTTGACTGCAATCCTGCATGTCTGCAATCCTGCTTGTCTACAATCCTGCTTGTCTACAGTCCTGCTTGTCTACAATCCTGCTTGTCTAAAGTCCTGCTTGTCTACAATCCTGCTTGTCTACAATCCTGCTTGTCTTCAGTCCTGCTTGTCTACAGTCCTGCTTGTCTACAGTCCTGCTTGTCTACAGTAATGCTTGTCTACAATCCTGCTTGTCTACAGTCCTGCTTGTCTACAGTCCAGCTTGTCGACAATCCTGCTTGTCTACAGTCCTGCTTGTCTACAGTCCTGCTTGTCTACAGTCCTGCTTGTCTACAGTCCTGCTTGTCTAAGATCCTGCTTGTCTACGATCCTGCTTGTCTACGATCCTGATTGTCTACAATCCTGCTTGTCTATAGTCCTGCTTGTCAATAATCCTGCTTGTCTACAGTCCTGCTTGTCTACAGTCCTGCTTGTCTACAATCCTGATTGAAAACAGTCCTGCTTGTCTACAATCCTGCTTGTCTACAATCCTGCTTGGCAACAATCCTGCTTGTAACAATCCTGTTTGTCTACAATCCTGCTAGTCTACATTCCTACTTGTCTACTGTCCTGCTTGTCTACAGTCCTGCTTGTCTACAATCTTGTTTGTCTACAATCCTGCTTGTCTACAGTCCATTTTGTCTGCAATCCTGCTTGTCTACAGTCGTGCTTGTCTACAGTCCGGCTTGTCTACAGAACTGCTTGTCTACTGTCCTGTTTGTCTACAATCCTTCTTGTCTACAGTCCTGTTTGTCTACAAATCCTGCTTATCTACAATCCTTCCTGTCTACAGTCCTGCTTGTCTACAGTCCTGCTTGTCTACAGTCCTGTTTCTCTTCAATCCTGCTTGTCTGCAGTCCTGCTTGTCTACAATCCTGCTTGTCTACAATCCTGCTTGTCTACAGTCCTGCTTGTCTACTATCCTGCTTTCTACAGTCCTGCTTGTCTACAGTCCTGCTTGTCTACAATCCTGCTTGTCTACAGTCCTGCTTGTCTACAGTCCTGTTTGTCTACAGTCCTGCTTGTCTACAGTCCTGATGTCTTCAATCCTGCTTGTCTACAATCCTGTTTGTCTACAATCCAGCTTGTCTACGATCCTGCTTGTCAACAGTCCTGTTTGTCTACAGTCCTGTTTGTCTGCAGTCCTGCTTGTCTACAATCCTGCTTGTCTACAATCCAGCTTGTCTCCACTCCTTCTTTTGTCTACAATCCTGTTTGTCTACACTCCTGCTTGTCTACAGTCCTTGCTTGTCTACAGTCCTGCTTGTCTACAATCCTGCTTGTCTACAATCCTGCTTGTCTACACTCATGCGTGTCTACAGTCCTGCTTGTCTACAATCCTGCTTTTGTCTACAATCCTGCTTGTCTACAATCCTGCTTTTGTCTACAATCCTGCTTGTCGACAATCCTGCGTGTCTGCAATCCTGCTTGTCTACAATCCTGTTTGTCTACAAAACTGCTTGTCTACAATCCTGTTTGTATACAATCCTGCATGTCTACAATCCTGCATGTCTACGATCCTCTTTGTCTACAGTCCTGCTTGTCTACAATCCTGCTTGTCTACAGTTCTGTTTGTCTACAATCCTGCATGTCTACAATCCTGCTTGTCTACAGTCCTGCTTGTCTACAATCCTGCTTGTCTACAGACCTGCTTGTCTACAATCCTGCTTGTCTACAATCCTGCTTGTCTACAGTCCTGCGTGTCTGCAGTCCTGATTGTCTACAATCCTTCTTTTGTCTACAATCCTGCTTGTCTACAGTCCTGCTTGTCAACAATCCTGCTTGTCTACAGTCCAGTTTGTCTACAATCCTGCTTGTCTACAGTCGTGCTTGTCTACAGTCCGGCTTGTCTACAGAACTGCTTGTCTACTGTCCTGTTTGTCTACAATCCTTCTTGTCTACAGTCCTGTTTGTCGACAACTCCTGCTCATCTACAATCCTTCCTGTCTACAGTCCTGCTTGTCTACAGTCCTGCTTGTCTACAGTCCTTTTTCTCTACAATCCTGCTTGTCTACAGTCCTGCTTGTCTACAATCCTGCTTGTCTACAATCCTGCTTGTCTACAGTCCTGCTTGTCTACTATCCTGCTTGTCTACAGTCCTGCTTGTCTACAGTCCTGCTTATCTACAATCCTGCTTGTCTACAGTCCTGCTTGTCTTCAGTCCTGTTTGTCTACAGTCCTGCTTGTCTACAGTCCTGATGTCTTCAATCCTGCTTGTCTACAATCCTGCTTGTCTACAATCCAGCTTGTCTATGATCCTGCTTGTCAATAGTCCTGTTTGTCTACAGTCCTGTTTGTCTACAGTCCTGCTTGTCAACAATCCTGCTTGTCTACAATCTTGCTTGTCTACACTCATGTGTGTCTACAGTCCTGCATGTCTACAATCCTGCTTTTGTCTACAATCCTGCTTGTGTACAATCATGCTTGTCTACAATCCTGCTTGTCTACAATCCTGCTTGTCTACAGTCCTGCTTGTCGACAATCCTGCGTGTCTGCAATCCTGCTTGTCTACAATCCTGTTTGTCTGCAAAACTGCTTGTCTACAGTCCTGTTTGTCTTCAATCCTGCATGTCTACAATCCTGCTTGTCTATAGTCCTGCTTGTCTACAATCCTGCTTGTCTACAATCCTGCTTGTCTACAATCCTGCTTGTCTACAGACCTGCTTGTCTACAATCCTGCTTGTCTACAATCCTGCTTGTCTATAGTCCTGCGTGTCTGCAGTCCTGCTTCTCTACAATCCTTCTTTTGTCTACAATCCTGCTTGTCTACAGTCCTGCTTGTCTACAATCCTGCTTGTCTACAGTCCTGCTTGTCTTCAGTCCTGCTTCTCTACAATCCTGCTTGTCTACAACCCTGCTTGTCTACAGTCCTGCTTGTCTACAATCCTGCTTGTCTACAATCCTGCTTGTCTACAATCGTGTTTGTCTACAAACATGTTTGTCTACAATCCTGCTTGTCTACAGTCCAGTTTGTCTACAATACTGCTTGTCTACAATCCTGCTTGTCTACAGTCCTGCCTTTCTTCAGTCCTGCTTGTCTAAAATCCTGCTTGTCTAAAATCCTTCTTTCGTCTACAATCCTGCTTGTCTACAATCCTGCTTTTCCACAGTCCTGCTTGTCTACAATCCTGCTTGTCTACAATCCTTCGTTTGTCTACAATCCCTCGTGTCTACAGTCCTGCTTGTCTACAATCCTTCTTTTGTCTACAATCCTGCTTGTCTACAATCCTGCTTGTCTACAGTCCTGCGTGTCTACAGTCCTGCTTGTCTACAATCATTATTTTGTCTTCAATCCTGCTTGTCTACAGTCCTGCTTGTCTACAATCCTTCTTGTCTACAGTCCTGCGTGTCTACAGTCCTGCTTGTCTACAATCAATCTTTTGTCTTCAATCCTGCTTGTCTACAGTCCTGCTTGTCTACAATCCTGCTTGTCTACAGTCCTGCTTGTCTACAATCCTGCTTGTCTACAATACTGCTTGTCTACAGTCCTGCTTGTCTACAGTCCTGCTTGTCTAAAATCCTGCTTGTCTAAAATCCTTCTTTTGTCTACAATCCTGCTTGTCTACAATCCTGCTTGTCCACAGTCCTGCTTGTCTACAATCCTGCTTGTCTACAATCCTTCGTTTGTCTACAATCCCTCGTGTCTACAGTCCTGCTTGTCTACAATCCTTCTTTTGTCTACAATCCTGCTTGTCTACAATCCTGCTTGTCTACAGCCCTGCGTGTCTACAGTCCTGCTTGTCTACAATCATTCTTTTGTCTTCAATCCTGCTTGTCTACAGTCCTGCTTGTCTACAATCCTGCTTGTCTACAGTCCTGCTTGTCTACAATCCTGCTTATCTACAATCCTGCTTGTCTACAATCCTGTTTGTCTACAAAACTGCTTGCCTACAATCCTGTTTGTCTACAATCCTGCTTGTCTACAGTCCTGCTTGTCTACAATCCAGCTTGTCTACAATCCTGCTTGTCTACAATCCTGCTTGTCTACCAGCCCGCTTGTCTACAAACCTGCTTGTCTACAGTCCTGCTTGTCTGCAATCCTGCTTGTCTGCAGTCCTGCTTGTCTCCAATCCTGCTTGACTGCAATCCTGCATGTCTGCAATCCTGCTTGTCTACAATCCTGCTTGTCTACAGTCCTGCTTGTCTACAATCCTGCTTGTCTAAAGTCCTGCTTGTCTACAATCCTGCTTGTCTACCATCCTGCTTGTCTACAGTCCTGCTTGTCTACAGTAATGCTTGTCTACAATCCTGCTTGTCTACAGTCCTGCTTGTCTACAGTCCAGCTTGTCGACAATCCTGCTTGTCTACAGTCCTGCTTGTCTACAGTCCTGCTTGTCTACAGTCCTGCTTGTCTACAGTCCTGCTTGTCTAAGATCCTGCTTGTCTACGATCCTGCTTGTCTACGATCCTGCATGTCTACGATCCTGATTGTCTACAATCCTGCTTGTCTATAGTCCTGCTTGTCAATAATCCTGCTTGTCTACAGTCCTGCTTGTCTACAGTCCTGCTTGTCTACAATCCTGATTGAAAACAGTCCTGCTTGTCTACAATCCTGCTTGTCTACAATCCTGCTTGGCAACAATCCTGCTTGTAACAATCCTGTTTGTCTACAATCCTGCTAGTCTACATTCCTACTTGCCTACAGTCCTGCTTGTCTACAGTCCTGCTTGTCTACAATCTTGTTTGTCTACAATCCTGCTTGTCTACAGTCCAGTTGGTCTGCAATCCTGCTTGTCTACAGTCGTGCTTGTCTACAGTCCGGCTTGTCTACAGAACTGCTTGTCTACTGTCCTGTTTGTCTACAATCCTTCTTGTTTACAGTCCTGTTTGTCTACAAATCCTGCTTATCTACAATCCTTCCTGTCTACAGTCCTGCTTGTCTACAGTCCTGCTTGTCTACAGTCCTGTTTCTCTACAATGCTGCTTGTCTGCAGTCCTGCTTGTCTACAATCCTGCTTGTCTACAATCCTGCTTGTCTACAGTCCTGCTTGTCTACTATCCTGCTTTCTACAGTCCTGCTTGTCTACAGTCCTGCTTGTCTACAATCCTGCTTGTCTACAGTCCTGCTTGTCTACAGTCCTGTTTGTCTACAGTCCTGCTTGTCTACAGTCCTGATGTCTTCAATCCTGCTTGTCTACAATCCTGCTTGTCTACAATCCAGCTTGTCTACGATCCTGCTTTTCAACAGTCCTGTTTGTCTACAGTCCTGTTTGTCTGCAGTCCTGCTTGTCTAAAATCCTGCTTGTCTACAATGCAGCTTGTCTCCACTCCTTCTTTTGTCTACAATCCTGTTTGTCTACACTCCTGCTTGTCTACAGTCCTTGCTTGTCTACAGTCCTGCTTGTCTACAATCCTGCTTGTCTACAATCCTGCTTGTCTACACTCATGCGTGTCTACAGTCCTGCTTGTCTACAATCCTGCTTTTGTCTACAATCCTGCTTGTCTACAATCCTGCTTTTGTCTACAATCCTGCTTGTCGACAATCCTGCGTGTCTGCAATCCTGCTTGTCTACAATCCTGTTTGTCTACAAAACTGCTTGTCTACAATCCTGTTTGTATACAATCCTGCATGTCTACAATCCTGCATGTCTACGATCCTCTTTGTCTACAGTCCTGCTTGTCTACAATCCTGCTTGTCTACAGTTCTGTTTGTCTACAATCCTGCATGTCTACAATCCTGCTTGTCTACAGTCCTGCTTGTCTACAATCCTGCTTGTCTACAGACCTGCTTGTCTACAATCCTGCTTGTCTACAATCCTGCTTGTCTACAGTCCTGCGTGTCTGCAGTCCTGCTTGTCTACAATCCTTCTTTTGTCTACAATCCTGCTTGTCTACAGTCCTGATTGTCTACAGTCCTGCTTGTCTACAGTCCTGCTTGTCTACAATCATGCTTGTCTCCAGTCCTGCTTGTCTACAGTCCTGCTTCTCTACTATCCTGCTTGTCTACAATCCTGCTTGTCTACAGTCCTGCTTGTTTACAATCCTGCTTGTCTACAGTCCTGCTTGTCTACAATCCTGCTTGTCTACAGTCCTGCTTGTCTACAGTCCTGCTTCTCTACAATCCTGCTTGTGTACAATCCTGCTTGTCTACAGTCCTGCTTGTCTACAATCATGCTTGTCTACAATCCTGCTTGTCTACAATCGTGTTTGTCTACAAACATGTTTGTCTACAATCCTGCTTGTCTACAGTCCAGTTTGTCTACAATACTGCTTGTCTACAATCCTGCTTGTCTAAAATCCTTCTTTTGTCTACAATCCTGCTTGTCTACAATCCTGCTTGTCTACAATCCTGCTTGTCTACAGTCCTGCTTGTTTACAATCCTGCTTGTCTACAGTCCTGCTTGTCTACAATCCTGCTTGTCTACAGTCCTGCTTGTCTACAGTCCTGCTTCTCTACAATCCTGCTTGTCTACAATCCTGCTTGTCTACAGTCCTGCTTGTCTACAATCATGCTTGTCTACAATCCTGCTTGTCTACAATCGTGTTTGTCTACAAACATGTTTGTCTACAATCCTGCTTGTCTACAGTCCTGCTTGTCTACAGTCCTGCTTGTCTAAAATCCTGCTTGTCTAAAATCCTTCTTTTGTCTACAATCCTGCTTGTCTACAATCCTGCTTGTCCACAGTCCTGCTTGTCTACAATCCTGCTTGTCTACAATCCTTCGCTTGTCTACAATCCCTCGTGTCTACAGTCCTGCTTGTCTACAATCCTTCTTTTGTCGACAATCCTGCTTGTCTACAGTCCTGTTTGTCTACGATCTTGCTTGTCTACATTCCTGCTTGTCCACAGTCCTGCTTGTCTACAATCCTGCTTGTCTACAGTCCTGCTTGTCTTTAATCCTGCTTGTCTACTATCCTGCTTGTCTACAATCCTGTTTGTCTACAATGCTGCTTGTCTACAGTCCTGCATGTCTACAATCCTGCTTGTCTCACTCATGCGTGTCTACAGTCCTGCTTGTCTACAATCCTGCTTTTGTCTACAATTCTGCTTGTCTACAATCCTGCTTTTGTCTACAATCCTGCTTGTCTCCAATCCTGCTTGTCTACAGTTCTGTTTGTCTACATTCCTGCATGTCTACAATCCTGCTTGTCTACAGTCCTGCTTGTCTACAATCCTGCTTGTCTACAGACCTGCTTGTCTACAATCCTGCTTGTCTACAATCCTGCTTGTCTACAGTCCTGCGTGTCTGCAGTCCTGCTTGTCTACAATCCTTCTTTTGTCTACAATCCTGCTTGTCTACAGTCCTGCTTGTCTACAGTCCAGCTTGTCTACAGTCCTGCTTGTCTACAATCATGCTTGTCTACAGTCCTGCTTGTCTACAGTCCTGCTTCTCTACAATCCTGCTTGTCTACAATCCTGCTTGTCTACAGTCCTGCTTGTTTACAATCCTGCTTGTCTACAGTCCTGCTTGTCTACAATCCTGCTTTTCTACAGTCCTGCTTGTCTACAGTCCTGCTTCTCTACAATCCTGCTTGTCTACAATCCTGCTTGTCTACAGTCCTGCTTGTCTACAATCATGCTTGTCTACAATCCTGCTTGTCTACAATCGTGTTTGTCTACAAACATGTTTGTCTACAATCCTGCTTGTCTACAGTCCAGTTTGTCTACAATACTGCTTGTCTACAATCCTGCTTGTCTACAGTCCTGCTTGTCTACAGTCCTGCTTGTCTAAAATCCTGCTTGTCTAAAATCCTTCTTTTGTCTACAATCCTGCTTGTCTACAATCCTGCTTGTCCACAGTCCTGCTTGTCTACAATCCTGCTTGTCTACAATCCTTCGTTTGTCTACAATCCCTCGTGTCTACAGTCCTGCTTGTCTACAATCCTTCTTTTGTCTACAATCCTGCTTGTCTACAGTCCTGCTTTCTACGATCTTGCTTGTCTACATTTCTGCTTGTCCACAGTCCTGCTTGTCTACAATCCTGCTTGTCTACAGTCCTGCTTGTCTTCAATCCTGCTTGTCTACTATCCTGCTTGTCTACAATCCTGTTTGTCTACAATCCTGCTTGTCTACAGTCCTGCATGTCTACAGTCCTGCTTGTCTACACTACTGCTTGTCAACAGTCCTGCTTGTCTACAATCCTGCTTGTCTATAGTGCTCTTTGTCTACAGTCCTGCTTGTCTACAGTCCTGCTTGTCTACAGTCCTGTTTGTCTACAGTCCTGCTTGTCTACAAACCTGCTTGTCTACAGTCCTGCTTGTCTACAATCCTGCTTGTCTACAATCCTGCTTGTCTACAATCCTTCTTTTGTCTACAGTCCGGCTTGTCTTCAATCCTGCTTGTCTACAATCCTGCTTGTCTACAATCCTTCTTTTGTCTACAGTCCGGCTTGTCTACAATCCTTCTTTTGTCGACAATCCTACTTGTCTACAATCCTGCTTGTCTACACTCCTGCTTGTCTACAATCCTTCTTTTGTCTACTGTCCTGCTTGTCTAAGTCCTGCTTGTCTACAATCAGCTTGTCTACAATCCTGCTTGTCTACAATCCTTCTTTTGTCTACAATCCTGCTTGTCTACAATCCTGCTTGTCTACAATTCTGCTGGTCTCCAATCCGGTTTGTCTACAATCCTGCTTGTCTACAAACCTGTTTGTCTGCAGTCCTGCTTGTCTACAATCCTGCTTGTCTACAATCCTGCTTGTCTACACTCCTGCTTGTCTATGATCTTGCTTGTCTGCACTCCTGCTTGTCCACAGTCATGCTTGTCTACAATCCTGCTTGTCTACAGTCCGGCTTGTCTACAATCCTGCTTGTCTACAATCCGTTTTTTGTCTACAGTCCTGCTTGTCTACATTCCTGCTTGTCTACAATCCTTTTTTTGTCTACAATCCTGCTTGTCTAAAGTCCTGCTTGTCTTCAATCCTGCTTGTCTACAATCCTGCTTGTCTACAATCCTGTTTGTCTACAATCCTGCTTGTCTACAGTCCTGCTTGTCTACAGTCCTGCTTGTCTACACTACTGCTTGTCATCAGTGCTGCTTGTCTACAATCCTGCTTGTCTACAGTCCTCTTTGTCTACAGTCCTGCTTGTCTACAGTCCTGCTTGTCTACAAACCTGCTTGTCTACAATCCTTCTTTTGTCTACAGTCCTGCTTGTCTACAATCCTGCTTGTCTACAATCCTGCTTGTCTACAATCCTTCTTTTGTCTACAGTCCGGCTTGTCTACAATCCTTCTTTTGTCGACAATCCTACTTGTCTACAATCCTGCTTGTCTACACTCCTGCTTGTCTACAATCCTTCTTTTGTCTACTGTCCTGCTTGTCTACAGTCCTGCTTGTCTACAATCCTGCTTGTCTACAATCCTGCTTGTCTACATTCCTTCTTTTGTCTACAATCCTGCTTGTCTACAATCCTGCTTGTCTACAATCATGCTTGCCTACATTCCTGCTTGTCTACAATCCTGCTTGTCTACAGTCCTGCTTGTCTACAATCCTGCTTGTCTACATTCCTTCTTTTGTCTACAATCCTGCTTGTCTACAATCCTGCTTGTCTACAATTCTGCTGGTCTACAATCCTGTTTGTCTACAGTCTTGCTTGTCTACAAACCTGTTTGTCTGCAGTCCTGCTTGTCTACAATCCTGCTTGTCTACAATCATTCTTTTGTCTACAATCCTGCTTGTCTACAGTCCGGCTAGTCTACAATCCTGCTTGTCGACAATCCTGCTTGTCTACAATCCTGCTTGTGTACAATCCTGTTTGACTTCAATCCTGCTTGTCTACAATCCTGCTTGTCTACAATCGTGTTTGTCTACAATCTTGTTTGTCTACAATCCTCCTTGTCTACAGTCCAGTTTGTCTACAATACTGCTTGTCTACAATCCTGCTTGTCTACAGTCCTGCTTGTCTACAGTCCGGCTTGTCTACAGTCCTGCTTGTCTCCAGCCCTGTTTGTCTACAATCCTGCTTGTCTGCAGTCCTGTTTGTCTACA
Source organism: Isurus oxyrinchus (assembly GCA_026770705.1). Taxonomy (NCBI): domain Eukaryota; kingdom Metazoa; phylum Chordata; class Chondrichthyes; order Lamniformes; family Lamnidae; genus Isurus; species Isurus oxyrinchus. The sequence continues at coordinate 291,856 of JANJGN010000322.1, forward strand.
ATCCTACTTGTCTACAATCCTGGTTGTCTGAAGTGCTGCTTGTCTACAATCCTGCTTGTCTACAGTCCTGCTTGTCTACAGTCCTGCTTGTCTACAATCCTGCTTGTCTACAGTCCTGCTTGTCTACAGTCCTTTTTGTCTACAGTCCTGCTTGTCTACAGTCCTGATGTCTACAATCCTGCTTGTCTACAATCCTGCTTGTCCACTATCCTGCTTGTCTACGATCCTGCTTGTCAACAGTCCTGTTTGTCTACAGATCTGCTTGTCTACAGTCCTGCTTGTCTACAATCCTGCTTGTCTACAATCCTGCTTGTCTACAGTCCTGCTTGTCTACAATCCAGCTTGTCTCCACACCTATTTTTGTCTACAATCCTGCTTGTCTACAGTCCTGCTTGTCTACAATCCAGCTTGTCTCCACACCTATTTTTGTCTACAATCCTGCTTGTCTACAGTCCTGCTTGTCTACAATCCTGCTTGTCTACAATCCTGCTTGTCTACACTCCTGCGTGTCTACAGTCCTGCTTGTCTACAATCGTTCTTCTGTCTACAATCCTGCTTGTCTACAATCCTGCTTGTCTACAATCCTGCTTGTCGACAATCCTGCATGTCTACAATCCTGCTTGTCTACATTCCTGCTTGTCTACAAAACTGCTTGTCTACAATCCTGTTTGTCTACAATCCTGCATGTCTTCAATCCTGCTTGTCTACAATCCTGTTTATCTACAGTCCTGCCTGTCTACAATCCTGCTTGTCTACAGTCCTGTTTGTCTACAATCCTGCATGTCTACAATCCTGCTTGTCTACAATCCTGCTTGTCTACAATCCTGTATGTCTACAATCCTGCATGTCTACAATCATGCTTGTCTACAGTCCTGTTTGTCTACAATCCTGCTTGTCTACAATCCTGCTTGTCTACAGTCCTGCGTGTCTACAGTCCTGCTTGTCTACAATCCTTCTTTTGTCTACAATCCTGCTTGTCTACAGTCCTGCTTGTCTACAATTCTGCTTGTCTACAATCCTGTTTGTCTACAGTCCTGCTTCTCTACAATCCTGCTTGTCTACAATCCTGCTTGTCTACAATCCTGCTTGTCTACAATCCTTCTTTTGTCTACAATCCTGCTTGTCTACAGTCCTGCTTGTCTACAGTCCTTGCTTGTCCACAGTCCTGCTTGTCTACTGTCTTGCTTGTCTACAATCCTGCTTGTCTAAAATCCTGCTTGTCTACAATCCTGCTAGTCTACAATCCTTCTTTTGTCTACAATCCTGCTTGTCTACAGTCCTGCTTGTCTACAGTCCTGCTTCTCTACAATCCTGCTTGTCTACAATCCTTCTTGTCTACTTTCTTGCTTGTCTACAATCCTGCTTGTCTACAATCCTGCTTGTCTACAATCCGGTTTGTCTACAAACCTGCTTGTCTACAATCCTGTTTGTCTACAATCCTGCTTGTCTACAGTCCTGCTTGTGTACAATCCTGCTTGTCTACAATATTGCTTGTCTACAGTCCTGCTTCTCTACAATCCTGCTTGTCTACAATCCGGTTTGTCTACAAACCTGCTTGTCTACAATCCTGTTTGTCTACAATCCTGCTTGTCTACAGTCCTGCTTGTCTACAATCCTGCTTGTCTACAGTCCTGCTTGTCTACAATCCTGCTTGTCTACAATCCTGCATGTCTGCAATCCTGCCTGTCTACAATCCTGCTTGTCTACAGTCCTGCTTGTCTACAATCCTGCTTGTCTAAAGTCCTGCTTGTCTACAATCCTGCTTGTCTACGGTCCTGCTTGTCTACAGTCCTGCTTCTCTACAATCCTGCTTGTCTACAATCCTTCTTGTCTACTGTCTTGCTTGTCTACAATCCTGCTTGTCTGCAATCCTGCTTGTCTACAATCCGGTTTGTCTACAAACCTGCTTGTCTACAATCCAGCTTGTCACCAATCCTTCTTTTGTCTACAATCCTGTTTGTCTACAGTCCTGCTTGTCTACAGTCCTTGCTTGTCCACAGTCCTGCTTGTCCACAATCCTGGTTGTCTACAATCCTGCTTGTCTACCATCCTGTTTGTCTACAAAACTGCTCATCTACAATCCTGTTTGTATACAATCCTGCATGTCTACAATCCTGCTTGCCTACAATCCTGTTTGTCTACAGTCCTGCTTGCCTACAATCCTGCTTGTCTACAGTCCTGTTTGTCTACAATCCTGCATGTCTACAATCCTGTTTGTCTACAATCCTGCATGTCTACAATCCTGCTTGTCTACAATCCTGCTTGTCTACAATCCTGCTTGTCTACAATCCTGCATGTCTACAATCCTGCTTGTCTACAATCCTGCTTGTCTACAATCCTGCTTGTCTACAATCCTGCTTGTCTACAGTCCTGCTTGTCTACAATCCTGCTTGTCTACAGTCCGACTTGTCTACAGTCCTGCTTCTCTACAATCCTGCTTGTCTACAATCCTGCTTGTCTACAATCCTGCTTATCTACAATCCTGCTTGTCTACAATCCTGTTTGTCTACAAAACTGCTTGCCTACAATCCTGTTTGTCTACAATCCTGCTTGTCTACAGTCCTGCTTGTCTACAATCCTGCTTGTCTACAATCCTGCTTGTCTACAATCCTGCTTGTCTACAATCCCGCTTGTCTACAGTCCTGCTTGTCTACAATCCTGCTTGTCTAAAGTCCTGCTTGTCTACAATCCTGCTTGTCTACCATCCTGCTTGTCTACAGTCCTGCTTGTCTGCAATTTTGCTTGTCTACAATCCTGTTTGTCTACAAAACTGCTTGTCTACAATCCTGTTTGTATACAATCCTGCATGTCTACAATCCTGCTTGTCTACAGTCCTGCTTGTCTACAATCCTGCTTGTCTACAATCCTGCTTGTCTACAATCCTGCTTGGCTACAGTCCTGCTTGTCTACAATCCTGCTTGTCTACAATCCTGCTTGTCAACAGTCCTGCGTGTCTGCAGTCCTGCTTGTCTACAATCATTCTTTTGTCTACAATCCTGCTTGTCTACAGTCCTGCTTGTCTACAATCCTGCTTGTCTACTGTCCTGCTTGTCTACAGTCCTGCTTCTCTACAATCCTCCTTGTCTACAATCCTGCTTGTCTACAGTCCTGCTTGTCTACAATCCCGCTTGTCTACAATCCTGCTTGTCTGCAATCGTGTTTGTCTACAAACATCTTTGTCTACAATCCTGCTTGTCTACAGTCCAGTTTGTCTACAATACTGCTTGTCTACAATCCTGCTTGTCTACAGTCCTGCTTGTCTACAGTCCTGCTTGTCTACAGTCCTGCTTGTCTACAATCCTGCTTGTCAACAGTCCTGCTTGTCAACAGTCCTTCTTGTCTACAATCCTGCTTGTCTACAGTCCCGCTTGACTACAATCCTGTTTGACTACAGTCCTGCTTGTCTACAGTCCTGATGTCTACAATCCTGCTTGTCTCCAATCCTGCTTGTCTACGATCCTGCTTGTCAACTGTCCTGTTTGTCTGCATTCCTGCTTGTTTACAGTCCTGCTTGTCTACAATCCAGCTTGTCTACGGTCCTGCTTGTCTACTGTCCTGCTTCTCTACAATCCTGCTTGTCTACAATCCTGCTTGTCTTCAGTCCTGCATGTCTACAATCCTGCTTGTCTACAATCCTGCTTGTCTACAATCCTGTTTGTCTACAAACCTGCTTGTCTACAATCCTGTTTGTCTACAATCCTGCTTGTCTACAGTCCTGCTTGTCTACAATCCTGCTTGTCTACAATCCTGCTTGTCTCCAGTCCTGCGTGTCTGCAGTCCTGCTTGTCTACAATCCTTCTTTTGTCTACAATCCTGCTTGTCTACAGTCCTGCTTGTCTACAGTCCAGCTTGTCTACAGTCCTGCTTGTCTACAATCATGCTTGTCTACAGTCCTGCTTGTCTACAGTCCTGCTTCTCTACAATCCTGCTTGTCTACAATCCTGCTTGTCTACAGTCCTGCTTGTTTACAATCCTGCTTGTCTACAGTCCTGCTTGTCTACAATCCTGCTTTTCTACAGGCCTGCTTGTCTAAAGTCCTGCTTCTCTACAATCCTGCTTGTCTACAATCCTGCTTGTCTACAGTCCTGCTTGTCTACAATCATGCTTGTCTACAATCCTGCTTGTCTACAATCGTGTTTGTCTACAAACATGTTTGTCTACAATCCTGCTTGTCTACAGTCCAGCTTGTCTACAATCCTGCTTGTCTACAATCCTGCTTGTCTACAGTCCTGCTTGTATACAGTCCTGCTTGTCTAAAATCCTGCTTGTCTAAAATCCTTCTTTTGTCTACAATCCTGCTTGTCTACAATCCTGCTTCTCCACAGTCCTGCTTGTCTACAATCCTGCTTGTCTACAATCCTTCGTTTGTCTACAATCCCTCGTGTCTACAGTCCTGCTTGTCTACAATCCTTCTTTTGTCTACAATCCTGCTTGTCTACAGTCCTGCTTTCTACGATCTTGCTTGTCTACATTTCTGCTTGTCCACAGTCCTGCTTGTCTACAATCCTGCTTGTCTACAGTCCTGCTTGTCTTCAATCCTGCTTGTCTACTATCCTGCTTGTCTACAATCCTGTTTGTCTACAATCCTGCTTGTCTACAGTCCTGCTTGTCTACAGTCCTGATGTCTACAATCCTGCTTGTCTCCAATCCTGCTTGTCTACGATCCTGCTTGTCAACTGTCCTGTTTGTCTGCATTCCTGCTTGTTTACAGTCCTGCTTGTCCACAATCCTGCTTGCCTACAATCCTGCTTGTGTACACTCCTGCGTGTCTACTGTCCTGCTTGCCTACAATCCTTCTTTTATCTACAATCCTGCTTGTCTACAGTCCTGCTTGTCTACAATCCAGCTTGTCTACGGTCCTGCTTGTCTACTGTCCTGCTTCTCTACAATCCTGCTTGTCTACAATCCTGCTTGTCTACAGTCCTGCATGTCTACAATCCTGCTTGTCTACAATCCTGCTTGTCTACAATCCTGTTTGTCTACAAACCTGCTTGTCTACAATCCTGTTTGTCTACAATCCTGCTTGTCTACAGTCCTGCTTGTCTACAATCCTGCTTGTCTACAATATTGCTTGTCTACAATCCTGCTTGTCTACAATCCTGCTTGTCTACAATCCTGCTTGTCTACAGTCCTGCTTGTCTACAGTCCTGCTTGTCTACAATCCTGCTTGTCTACAGTCCTGCTTGTCTACAATCCTGCTTGTCTACAATCCTGCATGTTTGCCATCCTGCTTGTCTACAATCCTGCTTGTCTACAGTCCTGCTTGTCTACAATCCTGCTTGTCTAAAGTCCTGCTTGTCTACAATCCTGCTTGTCTACCATCCTGCTTGTCTACAGGCCTGCTTGTCTATAATCCTGCTTGTCTACAGTCCTGCTTGTCTACAGTCCTGCTTGTCTATAGTCCTGTTTTTCTACAGTCCTGCTTGTCTACAGTCCTGATGTCTACAATCCTGCTTGTCTACAATCCTGCTTGTCTACAATCCTGCTTGTCTACGATCCTGCTTGTTAAGTGTCCTGTTTGTCGACAGTCCTGCTTGTCTACAGTCCTGCTTGTCTACAATCTTGTTTGTCTGCAATCCTGCTTGTCTACAGTCCAGTTTGTCTACAATACTGCTTGTCTACAATCCTGCTTGTCTACAGTCCTGCTTTTCTACAGACCTGCTTGTCTACAGAACTGCTTGTCTACAGTCCTGTTTGTCTACAATCCTGCTTGTCTACAGTCCTGTTTGTCTACAATCCTGCTGGTCTACAATCCTGCCTGTCTACAGTCCTGCTTGTCTACAGTCGTGCTTGTCTACAGTCCTGCTTGTCTACAGTCCTGTTTGTCTACTATCCTGCTTGTCTACAGTCCTACTTGTCTACAATCCTGCTTGTCTACAGTCCTGCTTGTCTACAGTCCTGCTTGTCTACAATCCTGCTTGTCTACAGTCCGGCTTGTCTACAGTCCTGCTTGTCTACAATCCTGCTTGTCTACAGTCCTGTTTGTCTGCAGTCCTGTTTGTCTACAGTCCTGCTTGTCTACAGTCCAGATGTCTACAATCCCGCTTGTCTACAATCCTGCTTGTCTACAATCCAGCTTGTCTACGATCCTGCTTGTCAACAGTCATGTTTGTCTACAGTCCTGCTTGTCCACAGTCCTGCTTGTCTACAATCCTGCTTGTCTACAATCCAGCTTGTCTCCACTCCTTCTTTTGTCTACAATCCTGTTTGTCTACAGTCCTGCTTGTCTACAGTCCTTGCTTGTCTACAGTCCTGCTTGTCTACAATCCTGCTTGTCTACAATCCTGCTTGTCTACACTCCTGCGTGTCTACAGTCCTGCTTGTCTACAATCCGTCTTTTGTCTACAATCCTGCTTGTCTACAATCCTGCTTGCCTACAATCATGTTTGTCTACAAAACTGCTTGTCTACAATCCTGTTTGTATACAATCCTGCATGTCTACAATCCTGCTTGTCTACAATCCTGTTTGTCTACAGTCCTGCTTGCCTACAATCCTGCTTGTCTACAGTCCTGTTTGTCTACAATCCTGCATGTCTGCAATCCTGCTTGTCTACAATCCTGCTTGTCTACAATCCTGTTTGTCTACAATCCTGCATGTCTACAATCCTGCTTGTCTATAGTCCTGCGTGTCTACAGTCCTGCTTGTCTACAATCATTCTTTTGTCTTCAATCCTGCTTGTCTACAGTCCTGCTTGTCTACAATCCTGCTTGTCTAAAGTCCTGCTTGTCTACAATCCTGCTTGTCTACAGTCCTGCTTGTCTGCAGTCCTGCTTGTCTACTGTCCTGCTTGTCTACAGTAATGCTTGTCTACAATCCTGCTTGTTTACAGTCCTGCTTGTCTACAGTCCAGCTTGTCGACAATCCTGCTTGTCTACAGTCCTGCTTGTCTACAGTCCTGCTTGTCTACAGTCCTGCTTGTCTACAGTCCTGCGTTGCTACGATCCTGCTTGTCAACGATCCTGCTTGTCTATGATCCTTCATGTCTACGATCCTGATTGTCTACAATCCTGCTTGTCTACAGTGCTGCTTGTCAATAATCCTGCTTGTCTACAGTCCTGCTTGTCTACAGTCCTGCTTGTCTACAATCCTGATTGTCTACAGTCCTGCTTTTCTACAATCCTGCTTGTCTACAATCCTGCTTGGCAACAATCCTGCTTGTAACAATCCTGTTTGTCTACAATCCTGCTAGTCTACATTCCTATTTGTCTACAGTCCTGCTTGTCTACAGTCCTGCTTGTCTACAATCTTGTTTGTCTACAATCCTGCTTGTCTACAGTCGTGCTTGTCTACAGTCCGGCTTGTCTACAGAACTGCTTGTCTACTGTCCTGTTTGTGTACAATCCTTCTTGTCTACAGTCCTGTTTGTCTACAAATCCAGCTTATCTACAATCCTGCCTGTCTACAGTCCTGCTTGTCTACAGTCCTGCTTGTCTACAGTCCTGCTTGTCTACAGTCCTGTTTCTCTACAATCCTGCTTGTCTACAGTCCTGCTTGTCTACAATCCTGCTTGTCTACAATCCTGCTTGTCTACAGTCCTGCTTGTCTACTATCCTGCTTGTCTACAGTCCTGCTTGTCTACAGTCCTGCTTGTCTACAATCTTGCTTGTCTACAGTCCTGCTTGTCTACAGTCCTGTTTGTCTACAGTCCTGCTTGTCTACAGCACTGATGTCTTCAATCCTGCTTGTCTACAATCCTGCTTGTCTACAATCCAGCTTGTCTACGATCCTGCTTGACAACAGTCCTGTTTGTCTACAGTCCTGTTTGTCTACAGTCAAGCTTGTCTACAATCCTGCTTGTCTACAATCCAGCTTGTCTCCACTCCTTCTTTTGTCTACAATCCTGTTTGTCTACACTCCTGCTTGTCTAAAGTCCTTGCTTGTCTTCAGTCCTGCTTGTCTACAATCCTGCTTGTCTACAATCCTGCTTGTCTACACTCATGCGTGTCTACAGTCCTGCTTGTCTACAATCCTGCTTTTGTCTACAATCCTGTTTTTATACAATCCTGCATGTCTACAATCCTGCATGTCTACGATCCTCTTTGTCCACAGTCCTGCTTGTCTACAATCCTGCTTGTCTACAGTCCTGTTTGTCTACAATCCTGCATGTCTACAATCCTGCTTGTCTACAGTCCTGCTTGTCTACAATCCTGCTTGTCTACAATCCTGCTTGTCTACAATCCTGCTTGTCTACAATCCTGCTTGTCTACAGTCCTGCGTGTCTGCAGTCCTGCTTGTCGACAATCCTTCTTTTGTCTACAATCCTGCTTGTCTACAGTCCTGCTTGTCTACAATCCAGCTTCTCTACAATCCTGCTTGCCTACAATCCTGCTTGTCTACACTCCTGCTTGTCTACAATCCTGCTTGTCTACAATCCTGCTTGTCTACAATCGTGTTTGTCTACAAACATGTTTGTCTACAATCCTGCTTGTCTACAGTCCAGTTTGTCTACAATACTGCTTGTCTACAATCCTGCTTGTCTACAGTCCTGCTTGTCTAGAGTCCTGCTTGTCTACAGTCCTGCTTGTCTACAATCCTGCTTGTCAACAGTCCTGCTTGTCAACAGTCCTTCTTGTCTACAATCCTGCTTGTCTACAGTCCTGCTTGTCTACAGTCCTGCTTGTCTACAATCCTGCTTGTCTACAGTCCTTCTTGTCTACAATCCTGCTTGTCTTCAGTCCTGCTTGTCTACAGTCCTGTTTGTCTACAGTCCTGCTTGTGTACAGTCCTGATGTCTACAATCCTGCTTGTCTACAATCCTGCTTCTCTGCAATCCTGCTTGTCTACAATCCTGTTTGTCTACAAAACTGATTGTCTACAATCCTGTTTGTTTACAATCGTGCATGTCTACAATCCTGCTTGTCTACAATCCTGCTTGTCTACAATCCAGCTTGTCTACAATCCTGCTTGTCTACAATCCTGCTTGGCTACAGTCCTGCTTGTCTACAATCCTGCTTGTCTACAATCCTGCTTGTCTACAATCGTGTTTGTCTACAAACATGTTTGTCTACAATCCTGCTTGTCTACAGTCCAGTTTGTCTACAATACTGCTTGTCTACAATCCTGCTTGTCTACAGTCCTGCTTGTCTACAGTCCTGCTTGTCTACAGTCCTGCTTGTCTACAATCCTGCTTGTCAACAGTCCTGCTTGTCAACAGTCCTTCTTGTCTACAATCCTGCTTGTCTACAGTCCTGCTTGTCTACAATCCTGCTTGTCTACAGTCCTGCTTGTCTACAGTCCTGCTTGTCTACAGTCCTGCTTGTCTACAATCCTGCTTGTCTACAGTCCTGTTTGTCTACAGTCCTGTTTGTCTACAGTCCTGCTTGTCTACATTCCAGATGTCTACAATCCTGCTTGTCTACAATCCTGCTTGTCTACAATCCAGCTTGTGTACAGTCCTGCTTGTCTACAATCCTGCTTGTCTACAGTCCTGTTTGTCTACAGTCCTGCTTGTCTGCAGTCCTGCTTGTCTACAGTCCTTGCTTGTCTACAGTCCTGCTTGTCTACAATCCTGCTTGTCTACAATCCTGCTTGTCTACACTCCTGCGTGTCTACAGTCCTGCTTGTCTACAATCCTTCTTTTGTCTACAATCCTGCTTGTCTACAATCCTGCTTGTCTGCGATCCTGCTTGTCTACAGTCCTGCTTGTCGAAAATCCTGCTTGTCTACAATCCTGTTTGTCTACAATCCTGTTTGTCTACAAACTTGCTTGTCTACAGTCCTGCTTGTCTACAATCCTCCTTGTCTACAGTCCTGTTTGTCTACAATCCTGCATGTCTACAATCCTGCTTGTCTACAATCCTGCTTGTCTACAGTCCTGCTTGTCTACAATCCTCCTTGTCTACAGTCCTGTTTGTCTACAATCCTGCATGTCTACAATCCTGCTTGTCTACAATCCTGTTTGTCTACAATCCTGCATGTCTACAATCCTGCTTGTCTACAGTCCTGCTTGTCTAAAATCCTGGTGTCTACAATCCTGCTTGTCTACAGTCCAGCGTGTCTGCAGTCAGGCTTGTCTACAATCATTCTTTTGTCTTCAATCCTGCTTGTCTACAGTCCTGCTTGTTTTCAATCCTGCTTGTCTACAGTCCTGCTTGTCTACAGTCCTGCTTCTCTACAATCCTGCTTGTCTACAATCCTGCTTATCTACAATCCTGCTTGTCTACAATCCTGTTTGTCGACAAACCTGCTTGTCTACAATCCTGTTTGTCTACAGTCCTGCTTGTCTACAGTCCTGCTTGTCTACAGTCCTGCTTTTCTACAATCCTGCTTGTCTACAATCCTGCTTGTCTACAATCCTGCTTGTCTACAAACCTTCTTGTCTACAGTCCTGCTTGCCTACAATCCTGCTTGTCTACAGTCCTGCTTGTCTACAATCCTGCATGACTACAATCCTGCATGTCTAAAGTCCTGCTTGTCTACAATCCTGCTTGTCTAAAGTCCTGCTTGTCTACAATCCTGCTTGTCTACCATCCTGCTTGTCTACAGTCCTGCTTGTCTACAATCCTGCTTGTCTACAGTCCTGCTTGTCTACAGTCCTGCTTGTCTACGATCCTGCTTGTCTACGATCCTGCATGTCTACGATCCTGACTGTCTACAATCCTGCTTGTCTACAGTCCTGCTTGTCAATAATCCTGTTTGTCTACTTTCCTGCTTGTCTACAGTCCTGCTTGTCTACAATCCTGATTGTCTACAGTCCTGCTGGTCTACAATCCTGCTTGTAACAATCCTGTTTGTCTACAATCCTGCTGGTCTACATTCCTGCTTGTCTACAGTCCTGCTTGTCAACAGTCCTGCTTGTCTACAATCTTGTTCGTCTACAATCCTGCTTGTCTACAGTCCAGTTTTTCTACTATACTGCTTGTCTACAGTCCTGCTTGTCTACACTCCTGCTTGTCCACAGAAATGCTTGTCTACAGTCCTGTTTGTCTACAATCCTGCTTGTCTACAGTCCTGTGTGTCTACAAATCCTGCTTATCTACAATCCTGACTGTCTACAGTCCTGCTGGTCTATAGTCCTGCTGGTCTACAGTCCTGTTTGTCTACAAACCTGCTTGTCTACAGTCCTGCTTGTCTACAATCCTGCTTGTCTACAATCCTGCTTTTCTACAGTCCTGCTTGTCTACAATCCTGCTTGTCTACAGTCCTGCTTGTCTACAGTCCTGCTTGTCTACAATCCTGCTTGTCTACAGTCCTGCTTGTCTACAGTCCTGTTTGTCTACAGGACTGCTTGTCTACAGTCCTGATGTCTTCAATCCTGCTTGTCTACGATCCTGCTTGTCTACAATCCAGCTTGTCTACGATCCTGCTTGTCAACAGTCCTGTTTTTCTACAGTCCTTCTTGTCTACAGTCCGGTTGTCTACAATCCTGCTTGTCTACAATCCTGCTTGTCTACAATCCAGATTGTCTCCACTACTTCTTTTGTCTACAATCCTGTTTGTCTACAGTCCTGCTTGTCTACAGTCCTTGCTTGTCTACAGTCCTGCTTGTCTACAATCCTGCTTGTCAACAATCCTGCTTGTCTACAATCCTGCGTGTCGACAGTCCTGCTTGTCTACAATCCTGCTGGTCTACATTCCTGCTTGTCTTCAGTCCTGCTTGTCTACAATCCTGTTAGTCTACAATCCTGCTTGTCTACAATCCTGCTTGTCTACAATCCTGTTTGTCTACAAAACTGCTTGTCTACAATCCTGTTTGTATACAATCCTGCATGTCGACAGTCCTGCTTGTCTACAATAATGCTTGTCTACAGTCCTGTTTGTCAACAATCCTGCATGTCTACAATCCTGCTTGTCCACAGTCCTGCTTGTCTACAATCCTGCTTGTCTACAATCCTGCTTGTCAACAATGCTGCTTGTCTACAGTCCTGCTTGTCTACAATCCTGCTTGTCTACAATCCTGCTTTTCTACAGTCCTGCTTCTCAACAATCCTGCTTTTCTACAATCCTGCTTGTCTACAGTCCTGCTTGTCTACAATCCTGCTTGTCTACAATCCTGCTTGTCTACAATCGTGTTTGTCTAAAATCTTGTATGTCTACAGTCCTGCTTGTCTACAGTCCTGCTTGTCTGCAGTCCTGCTTGTCTACAGTCCTGTTTGTCTACAATCCTGCTGGTCTACAGTCCTGTTTGTCTACAATCCTGCTTGTCTACAATCCTGCTTGTCTACAGTCCTGCTTGTCTACAGTCCTGCTTGTCTGCAGTCCTGCTTGTCTACAGTCCTGTTTGTCTACAATCCTGCTTGTCTACAGTCCTGCTTGTCTACAATCCTGCTTGTCAACATTCCTGCTTTTCAACAGTACTGCTTGTCTACAATCCTGCTTGTCTACAGTACTGCTTGTCTACAGTCCATCTTGTCAACAATCCTGCTTGTCTAAAGTCCTGCTAGTCTACAGTCCTGTTTGTCTACAGTCCTGCTTGTCTACAGTACTGATGTCTACAATCCTGCTTGTCTACAATCCTGCTTGTCGACAATCCTGCTTGTCTACGATCCTGCTTGTCAACAGTCCTGTTTGTCTACAGTCCTGCTTGTCTACAGACCTGCTTGTCTACAATCCTGCTTGTCTACAATCCAGCTTGTCTCCACTCCTTCTTTTGTCTACAATCCTGTTTGTCTACAGTCCTGCTTGTCTACAGACCTTGCTTGTCTACCGTCCTGCTTGTCTACAATCCTGCTTGTCTACAATCCTGCTTGTCTACACTCCTGCGTGTCTACAGTCCTGCTTGTCTACAATCCTTCTTTTGTCTACAATCCTGCTTGTCTACAATCCTGCTTGTCTACAATCCTGCTTGTCTACAATCCTGCTTGTCTACAGTCCTGCTTGTCTACATTCCTGCTTGTCTACAAAAATGCTTGTCTACAATCCTGTTGGTCAACAATCCTGCATGTCTACAATCCTGCTTGTCTACAATCCTGTCTGTCTACAGTCCTGCTTGTCAACAATCCTGCTTGTCTACAGTCCTGTTTGTCTACAATCCTGCATGTCTACAATCCTGCTTTTCTACAATCCTGCTTGTCTACAATCCTGAATGTCTACAATCCTGCATGTCTACAATCCTGCTTGTCTACAGTCCTGCTTGTCTACAATCCTGCTTCTCTACAATCCTGCTTGTCTACAGTCCTGCGTGTCCACAGTCCTGCTTGTCTACAATCCTTCTTTTGTCTACAATCCTGCTTGTCTACAGTCCTGCTTGTCTACAATCCTGCTTGTCTACAGTCCTGCTTGTCTACAGTCCTGCTTCTCTACAATACTGCTTGTCTACAATCCTGCTTGTCTACAATCCTGCTTGTCTACAATCCTTCTTTTGTCTACAATCCTGCTTGTCTACAGTCCTGCTTGTCTACAATCCTGCTTGTCTACGGTCCTGCTTGTCTACTGTCCTGCTTCTCTACAATCCTGCTTGTCTACAATCTTGCTTGTCTACAGTCCTGCTTGTCTACAATCCTGCTTGTCTACAATACTGCTTGTCTACAATCCTGTTTGTCTACAAACCTGCTTGTCTAAAATCCTGTTTGTCTACAATCCTGCTTGTCTACAGTCCTGCTTGTCTACAATCCTGCTTGTCTACAATATTGCTTGTCTACAATCCTGCTTGTCTACTATCCTGCTTGTCTACAATCCTGCTTGTCTACAGTCCTGCTTATCTAAAATCCTGATTGTCTACAGTCCTGCTTGTCTACAATCCTGCTTGTCTACAATCCTGCATGTCTGCAATCCTGCTTGTCTACTGTGCTGCTTGTCTACAGTCCTGCTTGTCTACAATCCTGCTTGTCTAAAGTCCTGCTTGTCTACAATCCTGCTTGTCTACCCTCCTGCTTGTCTACAGTGCTGCTTGTCTACAATCCTGCTTGTCTACAGTCCTGCGTGTCTACAGTCTTGCTTGTCTACAGTCCTGCTTGTCCACAGTCCTGCTAGTCTACAATCCTGCTTGTCTACAGTCCTGCCTGTCTACAGTCCTGCTTCTCTACAATCCTGCTTGTCTACAGTCCTGCTTGTCTACAGTCCTTTTTGTCTACAGTCCTGCTTCTCTACAGTCCTGATGGCTACAATCCTGCTTGTCTACAATCCTGCTTGTCTAAAATCCTGCTTGTCTACGATCCTGCTTGTTAAGAGTCCTGTTTGTCGACAGTCCTGCTGGTCTACAGTCCTGCTTGTCTACAATCTTGTTTGTCTGCATTCCTGCTTGTCTACAGTCCAGTTTGTCTACAATACTGCTGGTCTACAATCCTGATTGTCTGCAGTCCTGCTTGTCTACAGTCCTGCTTGTCTACAGAACTGCTTGTCTACAGTCCTGTTTGTCTACAATCCTGCTTGTCTACAATCCTGCTTGTCTACAATCCTGTTTGTCTACAAACCTGCTTGTCTACAATCCTGTTTGTCTACAATCCTGCTTGTCTACAGTCCTGCTTGTCTACAATCCTGCTTGTCTACAATCCTGTTTGTCTACAAACCTGCTTGTCTACAATCCTGTTTGTCTACAATCCTGCTGGTCTACAGACCTGCTTGTCTACAATCCTGCTTGTCTAGAATATTGCTTGTCTACAGTCCTGCTTGTCTACAATCCTGCTTGTCAACAGTCCTGCTTGTCTACAATCCTGCTTGTCTAAAGTCCTGCTTGTCTGCAATCCTGCTTGTTTACCATCCTGCTTGTCTACAGTCCTGCTTGTCTACAATCCTGCTTGTCTACAGGCCTGCTTGTCTACAGTTCTGCTTGTCTACAGTCCTGCTTGTCTACAGTCCAGCTTGTCTACAGTCCTGCTTGTCTTCAGTCCTGCTTGTCTACAGTCCTGCGTGTCTACAATCCTGCTTGTCTACAGTCCTGCTTGTCTACAGTCCTGCTTGTCTACAATCCTGCTTGTCTACAGTCCTGCTTGTCTACAGTCCTGTTTGTCTACAGTCCTGCTTGACTACAGTCCTGATGTCTACAATCCTGCTTCTCTACAATTCTGCTTGTCTACAATCCTGCTTGTCTCCGATCCTGCTTGTTTAGAGTCCTGTTTGTCGACAGTCCTGCTTGTCAACAGTACTGCTTGTCTACAATCTTGTTTATCTGCCATCCTGCTTGTCTACAGTCCAGTTTGTCTACAATACTGCTTGTCTACAATCCTGCTTGTCTACAGTCTGCTTGTCTACAGTTCTGCTTGTCTACAGAACTGCTTGTCTAGAGTCCTGTTTGTCTACAATCCTGCTTGTCTACAGTCCTGTTTGTCTACAATCCTGTTTGTCTACAATTCTGCCTATCTACAGTTCTGCTTGTCTAGAGTCCTGCTTGTCTACAGTCCTGCTTGTCTACAGTCCTATTTGTCTACAATCCTGCTTGTCTACAGTCCTGCTTGTCTACAATCCTGCTTGTCTACAGTCCTGCTTGTCTACAGTCCTGCTTGTCTACAGTCCTGTTTGTCTACAGTCCTGTTTGTCTACAGTCCTGCTTGTCTACATTCCAGATGTCTACAATCCTGCTTGTCTACAATCCTGCTTGTCTACAATCCAGCTTGTGTACAGTCCTGCTTGTCTACAATCCTGCTTGTCTACAGTCCTGTTTGTCTACAGTCCTGCTTGTCTGCAGTCCTGCTTGTCTACAGTCCTTGCTTGTCTACAGTCCTGCTTGTCTACAATCCTGCTTGTCTACAATCCTGCTTGTCTACACTCCTGCGTGTCTACAGTCCTGCTTGTCTACAATCCTTCTTTTGTCTACAATCCTGCTTGTCTACAATCCTGCTTGTCTACGATCCTGCTTGTCTACAGTCCTGCTTGTCGAAAATCCTGCTTGTCTACAATCCTGTTTGTCTACAATCCTGTTTGTCTACAAAACTGCTTGTCTACAGTCCTGCTTGTCTACAATCCTCCTTGTCTACAGTCCTGTTTGTCTACAATCCTGCATGTCTACAATCCTGCTTGTCTACAATCCTGCTTGTCTACAGTCCTGCTTGTCTACAATCCTCCTTGTCGACAGTCCTGTTTGTCTACAATCCTGCATGTCTACAATCCTGCTTGTCTACAATCCTGTTTGTCTACAATCCTGCATGTCTACAATCCTGCTTGTCTACAGTCCTGCTTGTCTAAAATCCTGGTGTCTACAATCCTGCTTGTCTACAGTCCAGCGTGTCTGCAGTCAGGCTTGTCTACAATCATTCTTTTGTCTTCAATCCTGCTTGTCTACAGTCCTGCTTGTTTTCAATCCTGCTTGTCTACAGTCCTGCTTGTCTACAGTCCTGCTTCTCTACAATCCTGCTTGTCTACAATCCTGCTTATCTACAATCCTGCTTGTCTACAATCCTGTTTGTCTACAATCCTGCTTGTCTACAGTCCTGCTTTTCTACAATCCTGCTTGTCTACAATCCTGCTTGTCTACAATCCTGCTTGTCTACAAACCTTCTTGTCTACAGTCCTGCTTGCCTACAATCCTGCTTGTCTACAGTCCTGCTTGTCTACAATCCTGCATGACTACAATCCTGCATGTCTAAAGTCCTGCTTGTCTACAATCCTGCTTGTCTAAAGTCCTGCTTGTCTACAATCCTGCTTGTCTACCATCCTGCTTGTCTACAGTCCTGCTTGTCTACAATCCTGCTTGTCTACAGTCCTGCTTGTCTACAGTCCTGCTTGTCTACGATCCTGCTTGTCTACGATCCTGCATGTCTACGATCCTGATTGTCTACAATCCTGCTTGTCTACAGTCCTGCTTGTCAATAATCCTGTTTGTCTACTTTCCTGCTTGTCTACAGTCCTGCTTGTCTACAATCCTGATTGTCTACAGTCCTGCTGGTCTACAATCCTGCTTGTAACAATCCTGTTTGTCTACAATCCTGCTGGTCTACATTCCTGCTTGTCTACAGTCCTGCTTGTCAACAGTCCTGCTTATCTACAATCTTGTTCGTCTACAATCCTGCTTGTCTACAGTCCAGTTTTTCTACTATACTGCTTGTCTACAGTCCTGCTTGTCTACACTCCTGCTTGTCCACAGAAATGCTTGTCTACAGTCCTGTTTGTCTACAATCCTGCTTGTCTACAGTCCTGTTTGTCTACAAATCCTGCTTATCTACAATCCTGACTGTCTACAGTCCTGCTGGTCTACAGTCCTGCTGGTCTACAGTCCTGTTTGTCTACAAACCTGCTTGTCTACAGTCCTGCTTGTCTACAATCCTGCTTGTCTACAATCCTGCTTTTATACAGTCCTGCTTGTCTACAATCCTGCTTGTCTACAGTCCTGCTTGTCTACAGTCCTGCTTGTCTACAATCCTGCTTGTCTACAGTCCTGCTTGTCTACAGTCCTGTTTGTCTACAGGACTGCTTGTCTACAGTCCTGATGTCTTCAATCCTGCTTGTCTACGATCCTGCTTGTCTACAATCCAGCTTGTCTACGATCCTGCTTGTCAACAGTCCTGTTTTTCTACAGTCCTTCTTGTCTACAGTCCGGTTGTCTACAATCCTGCTTGTCTACAATCCAGATTGTCTCCACTACTTCTTTTGTCTACAATCCTGTTTGTCTACAGTCCTGCTTGTCTACAGTCCTTGCTTGTCTACAGTCCTGCTTGTCTACAATCCTGCTTGTCAACAATCCTGCTTGTCTACACTCCTGCGTGTCGACAGTCCTGCTTGTCTACAATCCTTCTTTTGTCTACAATCCTGCTTGTCTACAATCCTGCTTGTCTACAATCCTGCTGGTCTACATTCCTGCTTGTCTACAGTCCTGCTTGTCTACAATCCTGTTAGTCTACAATCCTGCTTGTCTACAATCCTGCTTGTCTACAATCCTGTTTGTCTACAAAACTGCTTGTCTACAATCCTGTTTGTATACAATCCTGCATGTCGACAGTCCTGCTTGTCTACAATAATGCTTGTCTACAGTCCTGTTTGTCAACAATCCTGCATGTCTACAATCCTGCTTGTCCACAGTCCTGCTTGTCTACAATCCTGCTTGTCTACAATCCTGCTTGTCAACAATGCTGCTTGTCTACAGTCCTGCCTGTCTACAATCCTGCTTGTCTACAATCCTGCTTGTCTACAGTCCTGCGTGTCTACAGTCCTGCTTGTCTACAATCCTTCTTTTGTCTACAATCCTGCTTTTCTACAGTCCTGCTTCTCAACAATCCTGCTTTTCTACAATCCTGCTTGTCTACAGTCCTGCTTGTCTACAATCCTGCTTGTCTACAATCCTGCTTGTCTACAATCGTGTTTGTCTAAAATCTTGTATGTCTACAGTCCTGCTTGTCTACAGTCCTGCTTGTCTGCAGTCCTGCTTGTCTACAGTCCTGGTTGTCTACAATCCTGCTGGTCTACAGTCCTGTTTGTCTACAATCCTGCTTGTCTACAATCCTGCTTGTCTACAGTCCTGCTTGTCTACAGTCCTGCTTGTCTGCAGTCCTGCTTGTCTACAGTCCTGTTTGTCTACAATCCTGCTTGTCTACAGTCCTGCTTGTCTACAATCCTGCTTGTCAACATTCCTGCTTTTCAACAGTACTGCTTGTCTACAATCCTGCTTGTCTACAGTACTGCTTGTCTACAGTCCATCTTGTCTACAATCCTGCTTGTCTAAAGTCCTGCTTGTCTACAGTCCTGTTTGTCTACAGTCCTGCTTGTCTACAGTACTGATGTCTACAATCCTGCTTGTCTACAATCCTGCTTGTCGACAATCCTGCTTGTCTACGATCCTGCTTGTCAACAGTCCTGTTTGTCTACAGTCCTGCTTGTCTACAGTCCTGCTTGTCTACAATCCTGCTTGTCTACAATCCAGCTTGTCTCCACTCCTTCTTTTGTCTACAATCCTGTTTGTCTACAGTCCTGCTTGTCTACAGACCTTGCTTGTCTACCGTCCTGCTTGTCTACAATCCTGCTTGTCTACAATCCTGCTTGTCTACACTCCTGCGTGTCTACAGTCCTGCTTGTCTACAATCTTTCTTTTGTCTACAATCCTGCTTGTCTACAATCCTGCTTGTCTACAATCCTGCTTGTCTACAATCCTGCTTGTCTACAGTCCTGCTTGTCTACAATCCTGCTTGTCTACAATCCTGCTTGTCTACATTCCTGCTTGTCTACAAAAATGCTTGTCTACAATCCTGTTGGTCAACAATCCAGCATGTCTACAATCCTGCTTGTCTACAATCCTGTCTGTCTACAGTCCTGCTTGTCTACAATCCTGCTTGTCTACAGTCCTGTTTGTCTACAATCCTGCATGTCTACAATCCTGCTTTTCTACAATCCTGCTTGTCTACAATCCTGTATGTCTACAATCCTGCATGTCTACAATCCTGCTTGTCTACAGTCCTGCTTGTCTACAATCCTGCTTCTCTACAATCCTGCTTGTCTACAGTCCTGCGTGTCCACAGTCCTGCTTGTCTACAATCCTTCTTTTGTCTACAATCCTGCTTGTCTACAGTCCTGCTTGTCTACAATCCTGCTTGTCTACAGTCCTGCTTGTCTACAGTCCTGCTTCTCTACAATACTGCTTGTCTACAATCCTGCTTGTCTACAATCCTGCTTGTCTACAATCCTTCTTTTGTCTACAATCCTGCTTGTCTACAGTCCTGCTTGTCTACAATCCTGCTTGTCTACGGTCCTGCTTGTCTACTGTCCTGCTTCTCTACAATCCTGCTTGTCTACAATCTTGCTTGTCTACAGTCCTGCTTGTCTACAATCCTGCTTGTCTACAATACTGCTTGTCTACAATCCTGTTTGTCTACAAACCTGCTTGTCTAAAATCCTGTTTGTCTACAATCCTGCTTGTCTACAGTCCTGCTTGTCTACAATCCTGCTTGTCTACAATATTGCTTGTCTACAATCCTGCTTGTCTACTATCCTGCTTGTCTACAATCCTGCTTGTCTACAGTCCTGCTTATCTACAATCCTGATTGTCTACAGTCCTGCTTGTCTACAATCCTGCTTGTCTACAATCCTGCATGTCTGCAATCCTGCTTGTCTACTGTCCTGCTTGTCTACAGTCCTGCTTGTCTACAATCCTGCTTGTCTAAAGTCCTGCTTGTCTACAATCCTGCTTGTCTACCCTCCTGCTTGTCTACAGTGCTGCTTGTCTACAATCCTGCTTGTCTACAGTCCTGCTTGTCTACAGTCTTGCTTGTCTACAGTCCTGCTTGTCCACAGTCCTGCTAGTCTACAATCCTGCTTGTCTACAGTCCTGCCTGTCTACAGTCCTGCTTCTCTACAATCCTGCTTGTCTACAGTCCTGCTTGTCTACAGTCCTTTTTGTCTACAGTCCTGCTTCTCTACAGTCCTGATGGCTACAATCCTGCTTGTCTACAATCCTGCTTGTCTAAAATCCTGCTTGTCTACGATCCTGCTTGTTAAGAGTCCTGTTTGTCGACAGTCCTGCTGGTCTACAGTCCTGCTTGTCTACAATCTTGTTTGTCTGCATTCCTGCTTGTCTACAGTCCAGTTTGTCTACAATACTGCTGGTCTACAATCCTGATTGTCTGCAGTCCTGCTTGTCTACAGTCCTGCTTGTCTACAGAACTGCTTGTCTACAGTCCTGTTTGTCTACAATCCTGCTTGTCTACAGACCTGCTTTTCTACAATCCTGCTTGTCTACAATCCTGCCTGTCTAAAGTCCTGCTTGTCTACAGTCCTGCTTGTCTACAGTCCTGCTTGTCTACATCCTGCTTGTCTACAGTCCTGCTTGTCTACAGTCCTGCTTTTCTACAATCCTGCTTGTCTACTGTCCTGCTTGTCTACAGTCCTGCTTGTCTACATTCCTGCTTGTCTACAAAAATGCTTGTCTACAATCCTGTTTGTCAGCAATCCTGCATGTCTACAATCCTGCTTGTCTACAATCCTGTTTGTCTACAGTCCTGCTTGTCTACAATCCTGCTTGTCTACAGTCCTGTTTGTCTACAATCCTGCTTGTCTACAATCCTGTTTGTCTACAGTCCTGCTTGTCTACAATCCTGCTTGTCTACAGTCCAGTTTGTCTACAATCCTGCTTTTCTACAATCCTGCTTGTCTACAATCCTGTATGTCTACAATCCTTCATGTCTACAATGCTGCTTGTCTACAGTCCTGCGTGTCTACTGTCCTGCTTTTCTGCAGTCCTGCTTGTCTACAGTCCTGTTTGTCTACAATCCTGCTTGTCTAAAGTCCTGCTTGTCTACAATCCTGCTTGTCAACAGTCCTGCTTCTCAACAGTACTGCTTGTCTACAATCCTGCTTGTCTACAGTCCTGTTGTCTACATTCCTGCTTGTCTACAATCCTGCTTGTCTAAAGTCCTGCTTGTCTACAGTCCTGTTTGTCTACAGTCCTGCTTGTCTACAGTCCTGCTTGTCTACAGAACTGCTTGTCTACAGTCCTGTTTGTCTACAATCCTGCTTGTCTACAGACCTGCTTTTCTACAATCCTGCTTGTCTACAATCCTGCCTGTCTACAGTCCTGCTTGTCTACAGTCCTGCTTGTCTACAGTCCTGCTTGTCTACATCCTGCTTGTCTACAGTCCTGCTTGTCTACAGTCCTGCTTTTCTACAATCCTGCTTGTCTACTGTCCTGCTTGTCTACAGTCCTGCTTGTCTACATTCCTGCTTGTCTACAAAAATGCTTGTCTACAATCCTGTTTGTCAACAATCCTGCATGTCTACAATCCTGCTTGTCTACAATCCTGTTTGTCTACAGTCCTGCTTGTCTACAATCCTGCTTGTCTACAGTCCTGTTTGTCTACAATCCTGCTTGTCTACAATCCTGTTTGTCTACAGTCCTGCTTGTCTACAATCCTGCTTGTCTACAGTCCAGTTTGTCTACAATCCTGCTTTTCTACAATCCTGCTTGTCTACAATCCTGTATGTCTACAATCCTGCATGTCTGCAATCCTGCTTGTCTACTGTCCTGCTTGTCTACAGTCCTGCTTGTCTACAATCCTGCTTGTCTAAAGTCCTGCTTGTCTACAATCCTGCTTGTCTACCCTCCTGCTTGTCTACAGTGCTGCTTGTCTACAATCCTGCTTGTCTACAGTCCTGCTTGTCTACAGTCTTGCTTGTCTACAGTCCTGCTTGTCCACAGTCCTGCTAGTCTACAATCCTGCTTGTCTACAGTCCTGCCTGTCTACAGTCCTGCTTCTCTACAATCCTGCTTGTCTACAGTCCTGCTTGTCTACAGTCCTTTTTGTCTACAGTCCTGCTTCTCTACAGTCCTGATGGCTACAATCCTGCTTGTCTACAATCCTGCTTGTCTAAAATCCTGCTTGTCTACGATCCTGCTTGTTAAGAGTTCTGTTTGTCGACAGTCCTGCTGGTCTACAGTCCTGCTTGTCTACAATCTTGTTTGTCTGCATTCCTGCTTGTCTACAGTCCAGTTTGTCTACAATACTGCTGGTCTACAATCCTGATTGTCTGCAGTCCTGCTTGTCTACAGTCCTGCTTGTCTACAGAACTGCTTGTCTACAGTCCTGTTTGTCTACAATCCTGCTTGTCTACAATCCTGCTTGTCTACAATCCTGTTTGTCTACAAACCTGCTTGTCTACAATCCTGTTTGTCTACAATCCTGCTGGTCTACAGACCTGCTTGTCTACAATCCTGCTTGTCTACAATATTGCTTGTCTACAATCCTGCTTGTCTACAATCCTGCTTGTCTACAATCCTGCTTGTCTACAGTCCTGCTTGTCTACAATCCTGCTTGTCAACAGTCCTGCTTGTCTACAATCCTGCTTGTCTAAAGTCCTGCTTGTCTGCAATCCTGCTTGTTTACCATCCTGCTTGTCTACAGTCCTGCTTGTCTACAATCCCGCTTGTCTACAGTCCTGCGTGTCTACAATCCTGCTTGTCTACAGTCCTGCTTGTCTACAGTCCTGCTTGTCTACAATCCTGCTTGTCTACAGTCCTGCTTGTCTACAGTCCTGTTTGTCTACAGTCCTGCTTGACTACAGTCCTGATGTCTACAATCCTGCTTCTCTACAATTCTGCTTGTCTACAATCCTGCTTGTCTCCGATCCTGCTTGTTTAGAGTCCTGTTTGTCGACAGTCCTGCTTGTCAACAGTACTGCTTGTCTACAATCTTGTTTATCTGCCATCCTGCTTGTCTACAGTCCAGTTTGTCTACAATACTGCTTGTCTACAATCCTGCTTGTCTACAGTCTGCTTGTCTACAGTTCTGCTTGTCTACAGAACTGCTTGTCTAGAGTCCTGTTTGTCTACAATCCTGCTTGTCTACAGTCCTGTTTGTCTACAATCCTGTTTGTCTACAATTCTGCCTATCTACAGTTCTGCTTGTCTAGAGTCCTGCTTGTCTACAGTCCTGCTTGTCTACAGTCCTATTTGTCTACAATCCTGCTTGTCTACAGTCCTGCTTGTCTACAATCCTGCTTGTCTACAGTCCTGCTTGTCTACAGTCCTGCTTGTCTACAGTCCTGTTTGTCTACAGTCCTGTTTGTCTACAGTCCTGCTTGTCTACATTCCAGATGTCTACAATCCTGCTTGTCTACAATCCTGCTTGTCTACAATCCAGCTTGTGTACAGTCCTGCTTGTCTACAATCCTGCTTGTCTACAGTCCTGTTTGTCTACAGTCCTGCTTGTCTGCAGTCCTGCTTGTCTACAGTCCTTGCTTGTCTACAGTCCTGCTTGTCTACAATCCTGCTTGTCTACAATCCTGCTTGTCTACACTCCTGCGTGTCTACAGTCCTGCTTGTCTACAATCCTTCTTTTGTCTACAATCCTGCTTGTCTACAATCCTGCTTGTCTACGATCCTGCTTGTCTACAGTCCTGCTTGTCGAAAATCCTGCTTGTCTACAATCCTGTTTGTCTACAATCCTGTTTGTCTACAAAACTGCTTGTCTACAGTCCTGCTTGTCTACAATCCTCCTTGTCTACAGTCCTGTTTGTCTACAATCCTGCATGTCTACAATCCTGCTTGTCTACAATCCTGCTTGTCTACAGTCCTGCTTGTCTACAATCCTCCTTGTCTACAGTCCTGTTTGTCTACAATCCTGCATGTCTACAATCCTGCTTGTCTACAATCCTGTTTGTCTACAATCCTGCATGTCTACAATCCTGCTTGTCTACAGTCCTGCTTGTCTAAAATCCTGGTGTCTACAATCCTGCTTGTCTACAGTCCAGCGTGTCTGCAGTCAGGCTTGTCTACAATCATTCTTTTGTCTTCAATCCTGCTTGTCTACAGTCCTGCTTGTTTTCAATCCTGCTTGTCTACAGTCCTGCTTGTCTACAGTCCTGCTTCTCTACAATCCTGCTTGTCTACAATCCTGCTTATCTACAATCCTGCTTGTCTACAATCCTGTTTGTCGACAAACCTGCTTGTCTACAATCCTGTTTGTCTACAATCCTGCTTGTCTACAGTCCTGCTTTTCTACAATCCTGCTTGTCTACAATCCTGCTTGTCTACAATCCTGCTTGTCTACAAACCTTCTTGTCTACAGTCCTGCTTGCCTACAATCCTGCTTGTCTACAGTCCTGCTTGTCTACAATCCTGCATGACTACAATCCTGCATGTCTAAAGTCCTGCTTGTCTACAATCCTGCTTGTCTAAAGTCCTGCTTGTCTACAATCCTGCTTGTCTACCATCCTGCTTGTCTACAGTCCTGCTTGTCTACAATCCTGCTTGTCTACAGTCCTGCTTGTCTACAGTCCTGCTTGTCTACGATCCTGCTTGTCTACGATCCTGCATGTCTACGATCCTGATTGTCTACAATCCTGCTTGTCTACAGTCCTGCTTGTCAATAATCCTGTTTGTCTACTTTCCTGCTTGTCTACAGTCCTGCTTGTCTACAATCCTGATTGTCTACAGTCCTGCTGGTCTACAATCCTGCTTGTAACAATCCTGTTTGTCTACAATCCTGCTGGTCTACATTCCTGCTTGTCTACAGTCCTGCTTGTCAACAGTCCTGCTTGTCTACAATCTTGTTCGTCTACAATCCTGCTTGTCTACAGTCCAGTTTTTCTACTATACTGCTTGTCTACAGTCGTGCTTGTCTACACTCCTGCTTGTCCACAGAAATGCTTGTCTACAGTCCTGTTTGTCTACAATCCTGCTTGTCTACAGTCCTGTTTGTCTACAAATCCTGCTTATCTACAATCCTGACTGTCTACAGTCCTGCTGGTCTACAGTCCTGCTGGTCTACAGTCCTGTTTGTCTACAAACCTGCTTGTCTACAGTCCTGCTTGTCTACAATCCTGCTTGTCTACAATCCTGCTTTTCTACAGTCCTGCTTGTCTACAATCCTGCTTGTCTACAGTCCTGCTTGTCTACAGTCCTGCTTGTCTACAATCCTGCTTGTCTACAGTCCTGCTTGTCTACAGTCCTGTTTGTCTACAGGACTGCTTGTCTACAGTCCTGATGTCTTCAATCCTGCTTGTCTACGATCCTGCTTGTCTACAATCCAGCTTGTCTACGATCCTGCTTGTCAACAGTCCTGTTTTTCTACAGTCCTTCTTGTCTACAGTCCGGTTGTCTACAATCCTGCTTGTCTACAATCCAGATTGTCTCCACTACTTCTTTTGTCTACAATCCTGTTTGTCTACAGTCCTGCTTGTCTGCAGTCCTTGCTTGTCTACAGTCCTGCTTGTCTACAATCCTGCTTGTCAACAATCCTGCTTGTCTACACTCCTGCGTGTCGACAGTCCTGCTTGTCTACAATCCTTCTTTTGTCTACAATCCTGCTTGTCTACAATCCTGCTTGTCTACAATCCTGCTGGTCTACATTCCTGCTTGTCTACAGTCCTGCTTGTCTACAATCCTGTTAGTCTACAATCCTGCTTGTCTACAATCCTGCTTGTCTACAATCCTGTTTGTCTACAAAACTGCTTGTCTACAATCCTGTTTGTATACAATCCTGCATGTCGACAGTCCTGCTTGTCTAAAATAATGCTTGTCTACAGTCCTGTTTGTCAACAATCCTGCATGTCTACAATCCTGCTTGTCCACAGTCCTGCTTGTCTACAATCCTGCTTGTCTACAATCCTGCTTGTCAACAATGCTGCTTGTCTACAGTCCTGCTTGTCTACAATCCTGCTTGTCTACAATCCTGCTTGTCTACAGTCCTGATTGTCTACAGTCCTGCTTGTCTACAATCCTTCTTTTGTCTACAATCCTGCTTTTCTACAGTCCTGCTTCTCAACAATCCTGCTTTTCTACAATCCTGCTTGTCTACAGTCCTGCTTGTCTACAATCCTGCTTGTCTACAATCCTGCTTGTCTACAATCGTGTTTGTCTAAAATCTTGTATGTCTACAGTCCTGCTTCTCTACAGTCCTGCTTGTCTGCAGTCCTGCTTGTCTACAGTCCTGTTTGTCTACAATCCTGCTGGTCTACAGTCCTGTTTGTCTACAATCCTGCTTGTCTACAATCCTGCTTGTCTACAGTCCTGCTTGTCTACAGTCCTGCTTGTCTGCAGTCCTGCTTGTCTACAGTCCTGTTTGTCTACAATCCTGCTTGTCTACAGTCCTGCTTGTCTACAATCCTGCTTGTCAACATTCCTGCTTTTCAACAGTACTGCTTGTCTACAATCCTGCTTGTCTACAGTACTGCTTGTCTACAGTCCATCTTGTCTACAATCCTGCTTGTCTAAAGTCCTGCTTGTCTACTGTCCTGTTTGTCTACAGTCCTGCTTGTCTACAGTACTGATGTCTACAATCCTGCTTGTCTACAATCCTGCTTGTCGACAATCCTGCTTGTCTACGATCCTGCTTGTCAACAGTCCTGTTTGTCTACAGTCCTGCTTGTCTACAGACCTGCTTGTCTACAATCCTGCTTGTCTACAATCCAGCTTGTCTCCACTCCTTCTTTTGTCTACAATCCTGTTTGTCTACAGTCCTGCTTGTCTACAGACCTTGCTTGTCTACCGTCCTGCTTGTCTACAATCCTGCTTGTCTACAATCCTGCTTGTCTACACTCCTGCGTGTCTACAGTCCTGCTTGTCTACAATCCTTCTTTTGTCTACAATCCTGCTTGTCTACAATCCTGCTTGTCTACAATCCTGCTTGTCTACAATCCTGCTTGTCTACAGTCCTGCTTGTCTACAATCCTGCTTGTCTACAATCCTGCTTGTCTACATTCCTGCTTGTCTACAAAAATGCTTGTCTACAATCCTGTTGGTCAACAATCCTGCATGTCTACAATCCTGCTTGTCTACAATCCTGTCTGTCTACAGTCCTGCTTGTCTACAATCCTGCTTGTCTACAGTCCTGTTTGTCTACAATCCTGCATGTCTACAATCCTGCTTTACTACAATCCTGCTTGTCTACAATCCTGTATGTCTACAATCCTGCATGTCTACAATCCTGCTTGTCTACAGTCCTGCTTGTCTACAATCCTGCTTCTCTACAATCCTGCTTGTCTACAGTCCTGCGTGTCCACAGTCCTGCTTGTCTACAATCCTTCTTTTGTCTACAATCCTGCTTGTCTACAGTCCTGCTTGTCTACAATCCTGCTTGTCTACAGTCCTGCTTGTCTACAGTCCTGCTTCTCTACAATACTGCTTGTCTACAATCCTGCTTGTCTACAATCCTGCTTGTCTACAATCCTTCTTTTGTCTACAATCCTGCTTGTCTACAGTCCTGCTTGTCTACAATCCTGCTTGTCTACGGTCCTGCTTGTCTACTGTCCTGCTTCTCTACAAACCTGCTTGTCTACAATCTTGCTTGTCTACAGTCCTGCTTGTCTACAATCCTGCTTGTCTACAATACTGCTTGTCTACAATCCTGTTTGTCTACAAACCTGCTTGTCTAAAATCCTGTTTGTCTACAATCCTGCTTGTCTACAGTCCTGCTTGTCTACAATCCTGCTTGTCTACAATATTGCTTGTCTACAATCCTGCTTGTCTACTATCCTGCTTGTCTACAATCCTGCTTGTCTACAGTCCTGCTTATCTACAATCCTGATTGTCTACAGTCCTGCTTGTCTACAATCCTGCTTGTCTACAATCCTGCATGTCTGCAATCCTGCTTGTCTACTGTCCTGCTTGTCTACAGTCCTGCTTGTCTACAATCCTGCTTGTCTAAAGTCCTGCTTGTCTACAATCCTGCTTGTCTACCCTCCTGCTTGTCTACAGTGCTGCTTGTCTACAATCCTGCTTGTCTACAGTCCTGCTTGTCTACAGTCTTGCTTGTCTACAGTCCTGCTTGTCCACAGTCCTGCTAGTCTACAATCCTGCTTGTCTACAGTCCTGCCTGTCTACAGTCCTGCTTCTCTACAATCCTGCTTGTCTACAGTCCTGCTTGTCTACAGTCCTTTTTGTCTACAGTCCTGCTTCTCTACAGTCCTGATGGCTACAATCCTGCTTGTCTACAATCCTGCTTGTCTAAAATCCTGCTTGTCTACGATCCTGCTTGTTAAGAGTCCTGTTTGTCGACAGTCCTGCTGGTCAACAGTCCTGCTTGTCTACAATCTTGTTTGTCTGCATTCCTGCTTGTCTACAGTCCAGTTTGTCTACAATACTGCTGGTCTACAATCCTGATTGTCTGCAGTCCTGCTTGTCTACAGTCCTGCTTGTCTACAGAACTGCTTGTCTACAGTCCTGTTTGTCTACAATCCTGCTTGTCTACAGACCTGCTTTTCTACAATCCTGCTTGTCTACAATCCTGCCTGTCTAAAGTCCTGCTTGTCTACAGTCCTGCTTGTCTACAGTCCTGCTTGTCTACATCCTGCTTGTCTACAGTCCTGCTTGTCTACAGTCCTGCTTTTCTACAATCCTGCTTGTCTACTGTCCTGCTTGTCTACAGTCCTGCTTGTCTACATTCCTGCTTGTCTACAAAAATGCTTGTCTACAATCCTGTTTGTCAGCAATCCTGCATGTCTACAATCCTGCTTGTCTACAATCCTGTTTGTCTACAGTCCTGCTTGTCTACAATCCTGCTTGTCTACAGTCCTGTTTGTCTACAATCCTGCTTGTCTACAATCCTGTTTGTCTACAGTCCTGCTTGTCTACAATCCTGCTTGTCTACAGTCCAGTTTGTCTACAATCCTGCTTTTCTACAATCCTGCTTGTCTACAATCCTGTATGTCTACAATCCTTCATGTCTACAATGCTGCTTGTCTACAGTCCTGCGTGTCTACTGTCCTGCTTTTCTGCAGTCCTGCTTGTCTACAGTCCTGTTTGTCTACAATCCTGCTTGTCTAAAGTCCTGCTTGTCTACAATCCTGCTTGTCAACAGTCCTGCTTCTCAACAGTACTGCTTGTCTACAATCCTGCTTGTCTACAGTCCTGCTTGTCTACATTCCTGCTTGTCTACAATCCTGCTTGTCTAAAGTCCTGCTTGTCTACAGTCCTGTTTGTCTACAGTCCTGCTTGTCTACAGTCCTGCTTGTCTACAGAACTGCTTGTCTACAGTCCTGTTTGTCTACAATCCTGCTTGTCTACAGACCTGCTTTTCTACAATCCTGCTTGTCTACAATCCTGCCTGTCTACAGTCCTGCTTGTCTACAGTCCTGCTTGTCTACAGTCCTGCTTGTCTACATCCTGCTTGTCTACAGTCCTGCTTGTCTACAGTCCTGCTTTTCTACAATCCTGCTTGTCTACTGTCCTGCTTGTCTACAGTCCTGCTTGTCTACATTCCTGCTTGTCTACAAAAATGCTTGTCTACAATCCTGTTTATCAACAATCCTGCATGTCTACAATCCTGCTTGTCTACAATCCTGTTTGTCTACAGTCCTGCTTGTCTACAATCCTGCTTGTCTACAGTCCAGTTTGTCTACAATCCTGCTTTTCTACAATCCTGCTTGTCTACAATCCTGTATGTCTACAATCCTTCATGTCTACAATCCTGCTTGTCTACAGTCCTGCGTGTCTACTGTCCTGCTTTTCTGCAGTCCTGCTTGTCTGCAGTCCTGTTTGTCTACAATCCTGCTTGTCTAAAGTCCTGCTTGTCTACAATCCTGCTTGTCAACAGTCCTGCTTCTCAACAGTACTGCTTGTCTACAATCCTGCTTGTCTACAGTCCTGCTTGTCTACATTCCTGCTTGTCTACAATCCTGCTTGTCTAAAGTCCTGCTTGTCTACAATCCTTCTTTTGTCAACAATCCGGCTTGTCTACAATCCTGCTTGTCTACAATCCTGCTTGTCTACACTCCTGCTTGTCTACAAAAATGCTTGTCTACAATCCTGTGGGACAACAATCCTGCATGTCTACAATCCTCCTTGTCTACAATCCTGTTTGTCTTCAGTCCTGCGTGTCTACATTCCTGCTTGTCTACAGTCCTGTTGGTCTACAATCCTGCATGTCTACAATCCTGCTTTTCTACAATCCTGCTTGTCTACAATCCTGTATGTCTACAATCCTGCATGTCTACAATCCTGCTTGTCTACAGTCCTGCTTGTCTACAATCCTGCTTGTCTACAATCCTGCTTGTCTACAGTCCTGCGTGTCCACAGTCCTGCTTGTCTACAATCCTTCTTTTGTCTACAATCCTGCTTGTCTACAGTCCTGCTTGTCTAGAATCCTGCTTGTCTACAATCCTGCTTGTCTACAATCCTTCTTTTGTCTACAATCCTGCTTGTCTACAGTCCTGCTTGTCTACAATCCTGTTTGACTACAGTCCTGCTTGTCTACAGTCCTGATGTCTACAATCCTGCTTCTCTACAATCCTGCTTGTCTACGATCCTGCTTGTCAACTGTCCTGTTTGTCTGCATTCCTGCTTGTCTACAGTCCTGCTTGTCCACAATCCTGCTTGCCTACAATCCTGCTTGTGTACACTCCTGCGTGTCTACTGTCCTGCTTGTCTGCAATCCTTCTTTTGTCTACAATCCTGCTTGTCTACAGTCCTGCTTGTCTACAATCCTGCTTGTCTACAGTCCTGCATGTCTACAATCCTGCTTGTCTACAATCCTGCTTGTCTACAATCCTGTTTGTCTACAAACCTGCTTGTCTACAGTCCTGTTTGTCTACAATCCTGCTTGTCTACAGTCCTGCTTGTCTACAATCCTGCTTGTCTACAATATTGCTTGTCTACAATCCTGCTTGTCTACAATCCTGCTTGTCTACAGTCCTGCTTGTCTACAATCCTGCTTGTCTACAATCCTGCTTGTCTACAGTCCTGCGTGTCCACAGTCCTGCTTGTCTACAATCCTTCTTTTGTCTACAATCCTGCTTGTCTACAGTCCTGCTTGTCTAGAATCCTGCTTGTCTACAGTCCTGCTTGTCTACAGTCCTGCTTCTCTACAATACTGCTTGTCTACAATCCTGCTTGTCTACAATCCTGCTTGTCTACAATCCTTCTTTTGTCTACAATCCTGCTTGTCTACAGTCCTGCTTGTCTACAATCCTGTTTGTCGACAGTCCTGCTTGTCTACAGTACTGCTTGTCTACAATCTTGTTTGTCTGCAATCCTGCTTGTCTACAGTCCAGTTTGTCTACAATACTGCTTGTCTACAATCCTGCTTGTCTACAGTCTGCTTGTCTACAGTCCTGCTTGTGTACAGAACTGCTTGTCTAGAGTCCTGTTTGTCTACAATCCTGCTTGTCTACAGTCCTGTTTGTCTACAATCCTGTTTGTCTACAATCATGCTTGTCTACAGTCCGGCTTGTCTACAGTCCTGCTTGTCTACAATCCTGCTTGTCTACAGTCCTGTTTGTCTACAGTCCTGTTTGTCTACAGTCCTGCTTGTCTACAGTCCAGATGTCTACAATCCTGCTTGTCTACAATCCTGCTTGTCTACAATCCAGCTTGTCTACAGTCCTGCTTGTCTACAATCCTGCTTGTCTACAGTCCTGTTTGTCTACAGTCCTGCTTGTCTGCAGTCCTGCTTGTCTACAGTCCTTGCTTGTCTACAGTCCTGCTTGTCTACAATCCTGCTTGTCTACCATCCTGCTTGTCTACACTCCTGCGTGTCTACAGTCCTGCTTGTCTACAATCCTTCTTTTGTCTACAATCCTGCTTGTCTACAATCCTGCTTGTCTACGATCCTGCTTGTCTACAGTCCTGCTTGTCGAAAATCCTGCTTGTCTACAATCCTGTTTGTCTACAATCCTGTTTGTCTACAAAACTGCTTGTCTACAGTCCAGCTTGTCTACAATCCTCCTTGTCTACAGTCCTGTTTGTCTACAATCCTGCATGTCTACAATCCTGCTTGTCTACAATCCTGCTTGTCTACAGTCCTGCTTGTCTACAATCCTGCTTGTCTACAATCCTGCTTGTCTACAGTCCTGCTTGTCTACAATCCTGCTTGTCTACAATCCTGTTTGTCTACAATCCTGCTTGTCTACAATCCTGCTTGTCTACAGTCCTGCTTGTCTACAATCCTGCTTGTCTACAGTCCTGCTTGTCTAAAATCCTGGTGTCTACAATCCTGCTTGTCTACAATCCTGCTTGTCTACAGTCCTGCTTGTCTACAGTCCTGCTTGTCTACAATCCTGCTTGTCTACAGTCCTGCTTGTCTACAATCCTGCTTGTCTACAATCCTGCTTGTCTACAGTCCTGCTTGTCTACAATCCTGCTTGTCTACAATCCTGTTTGTCTGCAATCCTGCTTGTCTACAATCCTGCTTGTCTACAGTCCTGCTTGTCTACAATCCTGCTTGTCTACAGTCCTGCTTGTCTAAAATCCTGGTGTCTACAATCCTGCTTGTCTACAGTCCTGCTTGTCTACAATCCTGCTTGTCTTCAGTCCTGCTTGTCTACAATCCTGCTTGTCTACAATCCTGTTTGTCTACAAACCTGCTTGTCTACAATCCTGTTTGTCTACAATCCTGCTTGTCTACAGTCCTGCTTGTCTACAGTCCTGCTTTTCTACAAACCTGCTTGTCTACAGTCCTGCTTGCCTACAATCCTGCTTGTCTATAGTCCTGCTTGTCTACAATCCTGCATGGCTACAATCCTGCATGTCTAAAGTCCTGCTTGTCTACAATCCTGCTTGTCTAAAGCCCTGCTTGTCTACAATCCTGCTTGTCTACCATCCTGCTTGTCTACATTCCTGCTTGTCTACATTCCTGCTTGTCTACAGTCCTGCTTGTCTACAGTAATGCTTGTCTACAATCCTGCTTGTCTACAGTCCTGCTTGTCTACAGTCCAGCTTGTCGCCAATCCTGCTTGTCTACAGTCCTGCTTGTCTAGAGTCCTGCTTGTCTACAGTCCTGCTTGTCTACAATCCTGCTTGTCTACGATCCTGCTTGTCTACTATCCTGCATGTCTACGATCCTGATTGTCTACAATCCTGCTTGTCTACAGTCCTGCTTGTCAATAATCCTGTTTGTCTACATTCCTGCTTGTCTACAGTCCTGCTTGTCTACAATCCTGATTGTCTACAGTCCTGCTGGTCTACAATCCTGCTTGTAACAATCCTGCTTGTCTACAATCCTGCTTGTCTACAGTCCTGCTTGTCTGCAATCCTGCTTGTCTACAGTCCTGCTTGTCTACAGTCCTGCTTGTCTACAATCCTGCTTGTCTACAGTCCTGTTTGTCTACAAATCCTGCTTATCTACAATCCTGACTGTCTACAGTCCTGCTTGTCTACAGTCCTGCTTGTCTACAATCCTGCTTGTCTACAATCCTGCTTGTCTACAGTCCTGCTTGTCTGCAATCCTGCTTGTCTACAGTCCTGCTTGTCTACAGTCCTGCTTGTCTACAATCCTGCTTGTCTACAGTCCTGCTTGTCTACAGTCCTGTTTGTCTACAGTCCTGCTTGTCTACAGTCCTGATGTCTTCAATCCTGCTTGTCTACAATCCTGCTTGTCTACAATCCAGCTTGTCTACGATCCTGCTTGTCAACCGTCCTGTTTTTCTACAGTCCTGCTTGTCTACAGTCCTGTTGTCTACAATCCTGCTTGTCTACAATCCTGCTTGTCTACAATCCAGCTTGTCTCCACTACTTCTTTTGCCTACAATCCTGTTTGTCTACAGTCCTGCTTGTCTACAGTCCTTGCTTGTCTACAGTCCTGCTTGTCTACAATCCTGCTTGTCAACAATCCTGCTTGTCTACACTCCTGCGCGTCTACAGTCCTGCTTGTCTACAATCCTTCTTTTGTCTACAATCCTGCTTGTCTACAGTCCTGCTTGTCTACAATCCTGTTAGTCTACAATCCTGCTTGTCTACAATTCTGCTTGTCTACAATCCTGTTTGTCTACAAAACTGCTTGTCTACAATCCTGTTTGTATACAATCCTGCATGTCTACAGTCCTGCATGTCTACAATAATGCTTGTCTACAGTCCTGTTTGTCAACAATCCTGCATGTCTACAATCCTGCTTGTCTACAGTCCTGCTTGTCTACAATCCTGCTTGTCTACAATCCTGCTTGTCTACAATCCTGCTTGTCTACAGTCCTGCTTGTCTACAATCCTGCTTGTCTACAATCCTGCTTGTCTACAGTCCTGCTTGTTTTCAATCCTGCTTGTCTACAGTCCTGCTTGTTTTCAATCCTGCTTGTCTACAGTCCTGCTAGTCTACAGTCCTGCTTCTCTACAATCCTGCTTGTCTACAATCCTGCTTGTCTTCAGTCCTGCTTGTCTACAATCCTGCTTATCTACAATCCTGCTTGTCTACAATCCTGTTTGTCTACAAACCTGCTTGTCTACAATCCTGTTTGTCTACAATCCTGCTTGTCTACAGTCCTGCTTGTCTACAGTCCTGCTTTTCTACAATCCTGCTTGTCTACAAAACTGCTTGTCTACAATCCTGCTGGTCTACAATCCTGCATGACTACAATCCTGCATGTCTACAATCCTGCTTGTCTACAATACTGCTTGTCTACAATCCTGCTGGTCTACAAACCTGCTTGTCTACAGTCCTGCTTGCCTACAATCCTGCTTGTCTATAGTCCTGCTTGTCTACAATCCTGCATGACTACAATCCTGCATGTCTAAAGTCCTGCTTGTCTACAATCCTGCTTGTCGAAAGCCCTGCTTGTCTACAATCCTGCTTGTCTACCATCCTGCTTGTCTACATTCCTGCTTGTCTACAATCCTGCTTGTCTACAGTCCTGCTTGTCTACATTCCTGCTTGTCTACAGTCCTGCTTGTCTACAGTAATGCTTGTCTACAATCCTGCTTGTCTACAGTCCTGCTTGTCTACAGTCCAGCTTGTCGCCAATCCTGCTTGTCTACAGTCCTGCTTGTCTAGAGTCCTGCTTGTCTACAGTTCTGCTTGTCTACAATCCTGCTTGTCTACGATCCTGCTTGTCTACTATCCTGCATGTCTACGATCCTGATTGTCTACAATCCTGCTTGTCTACAGTCCTGCTTGTCAATAATCCTGTTTGTCTACATTCCTGCTTGTCTACAGTCCTGCTTGTCTACAATCCTGATTGTCTACAGTCCTGCTGGTCTACAATCCTGCTTGTAACAATCCTGTTTGTCTACAATCCTGCTGGTCTACATTCCTGCTTGTCTACAGTCCTACTTGTCAACAGTCCAGCTTGTCTAAAATCTTGTTCGTCTACAATCCTGCTTGTCTACAGTCCAGTTTGTCTACAATACTGCTTGTCTACAGTCCTGCCTGTCTACACTCCTGCTTGTCCACAGAACTGCTTGTCTACAGTCCTGTTTGTCTACAATCCTGCTTGTCTACAGTCCTGTTTGTCTACAAATCCTGCTTATCTACAGTCCTGCTTGTCTACAGTCCTGCTTGTCTACAGTCCTGTTTGTCTACAATCCTGCTTGTCTACAGTCCTGCTTGCCTACAATCCTGCTTGTCTACAATCCTGCTTGTCTACAGTCCTGCTTGTCTGCAATCCTGCTTGTCTACAGTCCTGCTTGTCTACAGTCCTGCTTGTCTACAATCCTGCTTGTCTACAGTCCTGCTTGTCTACAGTCCTGTTTGTCTACAGTCCTGCTTGTCTACAGTCCTGATGTCTTCAATCCTGCTTGTCTACAATCCTGCTTGTCTACAATCCAGCTTGTCTACGATCCTGCTTGTCAACAGTCCTGTTTTTCTACAGTCCTGCTTGTCTACAGTCCTGTTGTCTACAATCCTGCTTGTCTACAATCCAGCTTGTCTCCACTACTTCTTTTGCCTACAATCCTGTTTGTCTACAGTCCTGCTTGTCTACAGTCCTTGCTTGTCTACAGTCCTGCTTGTCTACAATCCTGCTTGTCAACAATCCTGCTTGTCTACACTCCTGCGCGTCTACAGTCCTGCTTGTCTACAATCCTTCTTTTGTCTACAATCCTGCTTGTCTACAATCCTGCTTGTCTACAATCCTGCTGGTCTACATTCCTGCTTGTCTACAGTCCTGCTTGTCTACAATCCTGTTAGTCTACAATCCTGCTTGTCTACAATTCTGCTTGTCTACAATCCTGTTTGTCTACAAAACTGCTTGTCTACAATCCTGTTTGTATACAATCCTGCATGTCTACAGTCCTGCTTGTCTACAATAATGCTTGTCTACAGTCCTGTTTGTCAACAATCCTGCATGTCTACAATCCTGCTTGTCTACAGTCCTGCTTGTCTACAATCCTGCTTGTCTACAATCCTGCTTGTCTACAATCCTGCTTGTCTACAGTCCTGCTTGTCTACAATCCTGCTTGTCTACAATCCTGCTTGTCTACAGTCCTGCGTGTCTACAGTCCTGCTTGTCTACAATCCTTCTTTTGTCTACAATCCTGCTTATCTACAGTCATGCTTGTCTACAATCCTGCTTGTCTACAGTCTGCTTGTCTACAGTCCGTCTACTCAACAATCCTGCTTGTCTACAATCCTGCTTGTCTACAGTCCTGCTTGTCTACAGTCCTGCTTGTCTGCAGTCCTGCTTGTCTACAGTCCTGTTTGTCTACAATCCTGCTGGTCTACAGTCCTGTTTGTCTACAATCCTGCTTGTCTACAATCCTGCCTGTCTACAGTCCTGCTTGTCTACAGTCCTGCTTGTCTGCAGTCCTGCTTGACTACAGTCCTGTTTGTCTACAATCCTGCTTGTCTACAGTCCTGCTTGTCTACAATCCTGCTTGTCAACATTCCTGCTTGTCAACAGTACTGCTTGTCTACAATCCTGCTTGTCTACAGTCCTGCTTGTCTACAGTCCTGCTTGTCTACAATCCTGCTTGTCTAAAGTCCTGCTTGTCTACAGTCCTGTTTGTCTACAGTCCTGCTTGTCTACAGTACTGATGTCTACAATCCTGCTTGTCTACAATCCTGCTTGTCCACAATCCTGCTTGTCAACAGTCCTGTTTGTCTACAGTGCTGCTTGTCTACAGTCCTGCTTGTCTACAATCCTGCTTGTCTACAATCCAGCTTGTCTCCACTCCTTCTTTTGTCTACAATCCTGTTTGTCTACAGTCCTGCTTGTCTACAGTCCTTGCTTGTCTACAGTCCTACTTGTCTACAATCCTGCTTGTCTACAATCCTGCTTGTCTACACTCCTGCGTGTCTACAGTCCTGCTTGTCTACAATCCTTCTTTTGTCTACAATCCTGCTTGTCTACAATCCTGCTTGTCTACAATCCTGCTTGTCTACAATTCTGCTTCTCTACAGTCCTGCTTGTCTACATTCCTGATTGTCTACAAAAATGCTTGTCTACAATCCTGTTGGTCAACAATCCTGCATGTCTACAATCCTGCTTGTCTACAATCCTGTTTGTCTACAGTCCTGCTTGTCTACAATCCTGCTTGTCTACAGTCCTGTTTGTCTACAATCCTGCATGTCTACAATCCTGCTTTTCTACAATCCTGCTTGTCTACAATCCTGTATGTCTGCAATCCTGCATGTCAACAATCCTGCTTGTCTACAGTCCTGCTTGTCTACAATCCTGCTTGTCTACAACCCTGCTTGTCTACAGTCCTGAGTGTCCACAGTCCTGCTTGTCTACAATCCTTCTTTTGTCTACAATCCTGCTTGTCTACAGTCCTGCTTGTCTACAATCCTGCTTGTCTACAGTCCTGCTTGTCTACAGTCCTGCTTGTCTACAATCCTTCTTTTGTCTACAATCCTGCTTGTCTACAGTCCTGCTTGTCTACAATCCTGCTTTTCTACGGTCCTGCTTGTCTACTGTCCTGCTTCTCTACAATCCTGCTTGTCTACAATCTTGCTTGTCTACAGTCCTGCTTGTCTACAATCCTGCATGTCTACAATACTGCTTGTCTACAATCCTGCTTGTCTACAAACC
This sequence comes from Isurus oxyrinchus, assembly GCA_026770705.1. Lineage (NCBI taxonomy): Eukaryota > Metazoa > Chordata > Chondrichthyes > Lamniformes > Lamnidae > Isurus > Isurus oxyrinchus. Next base: position 329,822 of record JANJGN010000322.1, read on the forward strand.
TGCTTGTCTACAATCCTGTTTGTCTACAATCCTGCTTGTCTACATTCCTGCTTGTCTACAATCCTGCTTGTCTGCAATATTGCTTGTCTACCATCCTGCTTGTCTACAATCCTGCTTGTCTACAATCCTGCTTGTCTACAGTCCTGCTTATCTACAATCCTGCTTGTCTACAGTCCTGCTTGTCTACAATCCTGCTTGTCTACAATCCTGCATGTCTGCAATCCTGCTTGTCTACTGTCCTGCTTGTCTACAGTCCTGCTTGTCTACAATCCTGTTTGTCTAAAGTCCTGCTTGTCTACAATCCTGCTTGTCTACCCTCCTGCTTGTCTACAGTGCTGCTTGTCTACAATCCTGCTTGTCTACAGTCCTGCTTGTCTACAGTCTTGCTTGTCTACAGTCCTGCTTGTCTACAGTCCTGCTAGTCTACAATCCTGCTTGTCTACAGTCCTGCTTGTCTACAGTCCTGCTTGTCTACAATGCTGCTTGTCTACAGTCCTGCTTGTCTACAGTCCTGCTTGTCTACAATCCTGCTTGTCTACAGTCCTGCTTGTCTACAGTCCTTTTTGTCTACAGTCCTGCTTCTCTACAGTCCTGATGGCTACAATCCTGCTTGTCTACAATCCTGCTTTTCTACAATCCTGCTTGTCTACGATCCTGCTTGTTAAGAGTCCTGTTTGTCGACAGTCCTGCTTGTCTACAGTCCTGCTTGTCTACAATCTTGTTTGTCTGCATTCCTGCTTGTCTACAGTCCAGTTTGTCTACAATACTGCTGGTCTACAATCCCGATTGTCTGCAGTCCTGCTTGTCTACAGTCCTGCTTGTCTACAGAACTGCTTGTCTACAGTCCTGTTTGTCTACAATCCTGCTTGTCTACAGACCTGCTTTTCTTCAATCCTGCTTGTCGACAATCCTGCCTGTCTACAGTCCTGCTTGTCTACAGTCCTGCTTGTCTACAGTCCTGCTTGTCTACATCCTGCTTGTCTACAGTCCTGCTTGTCTACAGTCCTGCTTGTCTACAATCCTGCTTGTCTACTGTCCTGCTTGTCTACAGTCCTGCTTGTCTACATTCCTGCTTGTCTACAAAAATGCTTGTCTACAATCCTGTTTGTCAACAATCCTGCATGTCTACAATCCTGCTTGTCTACAATCCTGCTTGTCTACAGTCCTGCTTGTCTACAATCCTGCTTGTCTACAGTCCTATTTGTCTACAATCCTGCTTGTCTACAATCCTGTTTGTCTACAGTCCTGCTTGTCTACAATCCTGCTTGTCTACAGTCCTGTTTGTCTACAATCCTGCTTTTCTACAATCCTGCTTGTCTACAATCCTGTATGTCTACAATCCTGCATGTCTACAATCCTGCTTGTCTACAGTCCTGCTTGTCTACAGTCCTGCTTGTCTGCAGTCCTGCTTGTCTACAGTCCTGTTTGTCTACAATCCTGCTTGTCTACAGTCCTGCTTGTCTACAATCCTGCTTGTCAACAGTCCTGCTTCTCAACAGTACTGCTTGTCTACAATCCTGCTTGTCTACAGTCCTGCTTGTCTACATTCCTGCTTGTCTACAATCCTGCTTGTCTAAAGTCCTGCTTGTCTACAGTCCTGTTTGTCTACAGTCCTGCTTGTCTACAGTCCTGATGTCTACAATCCTGCTTGTCTACAATCCTGCTTGTCCACAATCCTGCTTGTCTACGATCCTGCTTGTCAACAGTCCTGTTTGTCTACAGTCCTGCTTGTCTACAGTCCTGCTTGTCTACAATCCTGCTTGTCCACAATCCAGCTTGTCTCCACACCTTCTTTTGTCTACAATCCTGTTAGTCTACAGTCCTGCTTTTCTACATTCCTTGCTTGTCTGCAGTCCTGCTTGTCTACACTCCTGCGTGTCTACAGTCCTGCTTGTCTACAATCCTTCTTTTGTCAACAATCCTGCTTGTCTACAATCCTGCTTTTCTACAATCCTGCTTGTCTACAATCCTGCTTGTCTACAGTCCTGCTTGTCTACAATCCTGCTTGTCTACAATCCTGCTTGTGTACATTCCTGCTTGTCTACAAAAATGCTTGTCTACAATCCTGTTGGTCAGCAATCCTGCATGTCTACAATCCTGCTTGTCTACAATCCTGTTTGTCTACAATCCTGCTTGTCTACAATCCTGCTTGTCTACAGTCCTGTTTGTCTACAATCCTGCATGTCTACAATCCTGCTTTTCTACAATCCTGCTTGTCTACAATCCTGTATGTCTGCAATCCTGCATGTCTACAATCCTGCTTGTCTACAGTCCTGCTTGTCTACAATCCTGCTTGTCTACAACCCTGCTTGTCTACAGTCCTGAGTGTCCACAGTCCTGCTTGTCTACAATCCTTCTTTTGTCTACAATCCTGCTTGTCTACAGTCCTGCTTGTCTACAATCCTGCTTGTCTACAGTCCTGCTTGTCTACAGTCCTGCTTGTCTACAATCCTTCTTTTGTCTACAATCCTGCTTGTCTACAGTCCTGCTTGTCTACAATCCTGCTTTTCTACGGTCCTGCTTGTCTACTGTCCTGCTTCTCTACAATCCTGCTTGTCTACAATCTTGCTTGTCTACAGTCCTGCTTGTCTACAATCCTGCATGTCTACAATACTGCTTGTCTACAATCCTGCTTGTCTACAAACCTGCTTGTCTACAATCCTGTTTGTCTACAATCCTGCTTGTCTACATTCCTGCTTGTCTACAATCCTGCTTGTCTGCAATATTGCTTGTCTACCATCCTGCTTGTCTACAATCCTGCTTGTCTACAATCCTGCTTGTCTACAGTCCTGCTTATCTACAATCCTGCTTGTCTACAGTCCTGCTTGTCTACAATCCTGCTTGTCTACAATCCTGCATGTCTGCAATCCTGCTTGTCTACTGTCCTGCTTGTCTACAGTCCTGCTTGTCTACAATCCTGTTTGTCTAAAGTCCTGCTTGTCTACAATCCTGCTTGTCTACCCTCCTGCTTGTCTACAGTGCTGCTTGTCTACAATCCTGCTTGTCTACAGTCCTGCTTGTCTACAGTCTTGCTTGTCTACAGTACTGCTTGTCTACAGTCCTGCTAGTCTACAATCCTGCTTGTCTACAGTCCTGCTTGTCTACAGTCCTGCTTGTCTACAATGCTGCTTGTCTACAGTCCTGCTTGTCTACAGTCCTGCTTGTCTACAATCCTGCTTGTCTACAGTCCTGCTTGTCTACAGTCCTTTTTGTCTACAGTCCTGCTTCTCTACAGTCCTGATGGCTACAATCCTGCTTGTCTACAATCCTGCTTTTCTACAATCCTGCTTGTCTACGATCCTGCTTGTTAAGAGTCCTGTTTGTCGACAGTCCTGCTTGTCTACAGTCCTGCTTGTCTACAATCTTGTTTGTCTGCATTCCTGCTTGTCTACAGTCCAGTTTGTCTACAATACTGCTGGTCTACAATCCCGATTGTCTGCAGTCCTGCTTGTCTACAGTCCTGCTTGTCTACAGAACTGCTTGTCTACAGTCCTGTTTGTCTACAATCCTGCTTGTCTACAGACCTGCTTTTCTTCAATCCTGCTTGTCGACAATCCTGCCTGTCTACAGTCCTGCTTGTCTACAGTCCTGCTTGTCTACAGTCCTGCTTGTCTACATCCTGCTTGTCTACAGTCCTGCTTGTCTACAGTCCTGCTTGTCTACAATCCTGCTTGTCTACTGTCCTGCTTGTCTACAGTCCTGCTTGTCTACATTCCTGCTTGTCTACAAAAATGCTTGTCTACAATCCTGTTTGTCAACAATCCTGCATGTCTACAATCCTGCTTGTCTACAATCCTGTTTGTCTACAGTCCTGCTTGTCTACAATCCTGCTTGTCTACAGTCCTATTTGTCTACAATCCTGCTTGTCTACAATCCTGTTTGTCTACAGTCCTGCTTGTCTACAATCCTGCTTGTCTACAGTCCTGTTTGTCTACAATCCTGCTTTTCTACAATCCTGCTTGTCTACAATCCTGTATGTCTACAATCCTGCATGTCTACAATCCTGCTTGTCTACAGTCCTGCTTGTCTACAGTCCTGCTTGTCTGCAGTCCTGCTTGTCTACAGTCCTGTTTGTCTACAATCCTGCTTGTCTACAGTCCTGCTTGTCTACAATCCTGCTTGTCAACAGTCCTGCTTCTCAACAGTACTGCTTGTCTACAATCCTGCTTGTCTACAGTCCTGCTTGTCTACATTCCTGCTTGTCTACAATCCTGCTTGTCTAAAGTCCTGCTTGTCTACAGTCCTGTTTGTCTACAGTCCTGCTTGTCTACAGTCCTGATGTCTACAATCCTGCTTGTCTACAATCCTGCTTGTCCACAATCCAGCTTGTCTCCACACCTTCTTTTGTCTACAATCCTGTTAGTCTACAGTCCTGCTTTTCTACATTCCTTGCTTGTCTGCAGTCCTGCTTGTCTACACTCCTGCGTGTCTACAGTCCTGCTTGTCTACAATCCTTCTTTTGTCAACAATCCTGCTTGTCTACAATCCTGCTTTTCTACAATCCTGCTTGTCTACAATCCTGCTTGTCTACAGTCCTGCTTGTCTACAATCCTGCTTGTCTACAATCCTGCTTGTGTACATTCCTGCTTGTCTACAAAAATGCTTGTCTACAATCCTGTTGGTCAGCAATCCTGCATGTCTACAATCCTGCTTGTCTACAATCCTGTTTGTCTACAATCCTGCTTGTCTACAATCCTGCTTGTCTACAGTCCTGTTTGTCTACAATCCTGCATGTCTACAATCCTGCTTTTCTACAATCCTGCTTGTCTACAATCCTGTATGTCTGCAATCCTGCATGTCTACAATCCTGCTTGTCTACAGTCCTGCTTGTCTACAATCCTGCTTGTCTACAACCCTGCTTGTCTACAGTCCTGAGTGTCCACAGTCCTGCTTGTCTACAATCCTTCTTTTGTCTACAATCCTGCTTGTCTACAGTCCTGCTTGTCTACAATCCTGCTTGTCTACAGTCCTGCTTGTCTACAGTCCTGCTTGTCTACAATCCTTCTTTTGTCTACAATCCTGCTTGTCTACAGTCCTGCTTGTCTACAATCCTGCTTTTCTACGGTCCTGCTTGTCTACTGTCCTGCTTCTCTACAATCCTGCTTGTCTACAATCTTGCTTGTCTACAGTCCTGCTTGTCTACAATCCTGCATGTCTACAATACTGCTTGTCTACAATCCTGCTTGTCTACAAACCTGCTTGTCTACAATCCTGTTTGTCTACAATCCTGCTTGTCTACATTCCTGCTTGTCTACAATCCTGCTTGTCTGCAATATTGCTTGTCTACCATCCTGCTTGTCTACAATCCTGCTTGTCTACAATCCTGCTTGTCTACAGTCCTGCTTATCTACAATCCTGCTTGTCTACAGTCCTGCTTGTCTACAATCCTGCTTGTCTACAATCCTGCATGTCTGCAATCCTGCTTGTCTACTGTCCTGCTTGTCTACAGTCCTGCTTGTCTACAATCCTGTTTGTCTAAAGTCCTGCTTGTCTACAATCCTGCTTGTCTACCCTCCTGCTTGTCTACAGTGCTGCTTGTCTACAATCCTGCTTGTCTACAGTCCTGCTTGTCTACAGTCTTGCTTGTCTACAGTACTGCTTGTCTACAGTCCTGCTAGTCTACAATCCTGCTTGTCTACAGTCCTGCTTGTCTACAGTCCTGCTTGTCTACAATGCTGCTTGTCTACAGTCCTGCTTGTCTACAGTCCTGCTTGTCTACAATCCTGCTTGTCTACAGTCCTGCTTGTCTACAGTCCTTTTTGTCTACAGTCCTGCTTCTCTACAGTCCTGATGGCTACAATCCTGCTTGTCTACAATCCTGCTTTTCTACAATCCTGCTTGTCTACGATCCTGCTTGTTAAGAGTCCTGTTTGTCGACAGTCCTGCTTGTCTACAGTCCTGCTTGTCTACAATCTTGTTTGTCTGCATTCCTGCTTGTCTACAGTCCAGTTTGTCTACAATACTGCTGGTCTACAATCCCGATTGTCTGCAGTCCTGCTTGTCTACAGTCCTGCTTGTCTACAGAACTGCTTGTCTACAGTCCTGTTTGTCTACAATCCTGCTTGTCTACAGACCTGCTTTTCTTCAATCCTGCTTGTCGACAATCCTGCCTGTCTACAGTCCTGCTTGTCTACAGTCCTGCTTGTCTACAGTCCTGCTTGTCTACATCCTGCTTGTCTACAGTCCTGCTTGTCTACAGTCCTGCTTGTCTACAATCCTGCTTGTCTACTGTCCTGCTTGTCTACAGTCCTGCTTGTCTACATTCCTGCTTGTCTACAAAAATGCTTGTCTACAATCCTGTTTGTCAACAATCCTGCATGTCTACAATCCTGCTTGTCTACAATCCTGTTTGTCTACAGTCCTGCTTGTCTACAATCCTGCTTGTCTACAGTCCTATTTGTCTACAATCCTGCTTGTCTACAATCCTGTTTGTCTACAGTCCTGCTTGTCTACAATCCTGCTTGTCTACAGTCCTGTTTGTCTACAATCCTGCTTTTCTACAATCCTGCTTGTCTACAATCCTGTATGTCTACAATCCTGCATGTCTACAATCCTGCTTGTCTACAGTCCTGCTTGTCTACAGTCCTGCTTGTCTGCAGTCCTGCTTGTCTACAGTCCTGTTTGTCTACAATCCTGCTTGTCTACAGTCCTGCTTGTCTACAATCCTGCTTGTCAACAGTCCTGCTTCTCAACAGTACTGCTTGTCTACAATCCTGCTTGTCTACAGTCCTGCTTGTCTACATTCCTGCTTGTCTACAATCCTGCTTGTCTAAAGTCCTGCTTGTCTACAGTCCTGTTTGTCTACAGTCCTGCTTGTCTACAGTCCTGATGTCTACAATCCTGCTTGTCTACAATCCTGCTTGTCCACAATCCTGCTTGTCTACGATCCTGCTTGTCAACAGTCCTGTTTGTCTACAGTCCTGCTTGTCTACAGTCCTGCTTGTCTACAATCCTGCTTGTCCACAATCCAGCTTGTCTCCACACCTTCTTTTGTCTACAATCCTGTTAGTCTACAGTCCTGCTTTTCTACATTCCTTGCTTGTCTGCAGTCCTGCTTGTCTACACTCCTGCGTGTCTACAGTCCTGCTTGTCTACAATCCTTCTTTTGTCAACAATCCTGCTTGTCTACAATCCTGCTTTTCTACAATCCTGCTTGTCTACAATCCTGCTTGTCTACAGTCCTGCTTGTCTACAATCCTGCTTGTCTACAATCCTGCTTGTGTACATTCCTGCTTGTCTACAAAAATGCTTGTCTACAATCCTGTTGGTCAGCAATCCTGCATGTCTACAATCCTGCTTGTCTACAATCCTGTTTGTCTACAGTCCTTCTTGTCTACAATCCTGCTTGTCTACAGTCCTGTTTGTCTACAATCCTGCATGTCTACAATCCTGCTTTTCTACAATCCTGCTTGTCTACAATCCTGTATGTCTACAATCCTGCATGTCTACAATGCTGCTTGTCTACAGTCCTGCATGTCTACAATCCTGCTTGTATACAATCCTGCTTGTCTACAGTCCTGCGTGTCCACAGTCCTGCTTGTCTACAATCCTTCTTTTGTCTACAATCCTGCTTGTCTACAGTCCTGCTTGTCTACAATCCTGCTTGTCTACAATCCTTCTTTTGTCTACAATCCTGCTTGTCAACAATCCTGTTTGTCTACAAACCTGCTTGTCTACAATCCTGTTTGTCTACAATCCTGCTTGTCTACAGTCCTGCTGGTCTACAATCCTGCTTGTCTACAATCCTGCTTGTCTACAGTCCTGCTTATCTACAATCCTGCTTGTCTACAGTCCTGCTTGTCTACAATCCTGCTTGTCTACAATCCTGCATGTCTGCAATCCTGCTTGTCTACAATACTGCTTGTCTACAGTCCTGCTTGTCTACAATCCTGCTTGTCTAAAGTCCTGCTTGTCTACAATCCTGCTTGTCTACAGTCCTGCTAGTCTACAATCCTGCTTCTCTACAGTCCTGCTTGTCTACAGTCCTGCTTGTCTACAGTCCTGCTTGTCTACAGTCCTGCTTGTCTACAATCCTTCTTGTCTACAGTCCTGCTTGTCTACAGTCCTGCTTGTCTACAATCTTGTTTGTCTGCATTCCTGCTTGTTTACAGTCCAGTTTGTCTACAATACTGCTGGTCTACAATCCTGATTGTCTACAGTCCTGCTTGTCTACAGTCCTGCTTGTCTGCAGAACTGCTTGTCTACAGTCCTGTTTGTCTACAGTCCTGCTTGTCTACAGTCCTGGTTTCTACAATCCTGCTTGTCTACAATCCTGCCTGTCTACAGTCCTGCTTGTCTGCAGTCCTGCTTGTCTACAGACCTGCTTGTCTACAATCCTGCTTGTCTACAGTTCTGCTTGTCTACAGTCCTGCTTGTCTACAATTCTGCTTGTCTACTGTCCTGCTTGTCTACAGTCCTGCTTGTCTACATTCCTGCTTGTGTACAGAAATGCTTGTCTACAATCCTGTTTGTCAACAATCCTGCATGTCTACAATCCTGCTTGTCTACAATCCTGTTTGTCTACAGTCCTGCTTGTCTACAATCCTGCTTGTCTACAGTCCTGTTTGTCTACAATCCTGCATGTCTACAATCCTGCTTTTCTACAATCCTGCTTGTCTACAATCCTGTATGTCTACAATCCTGCATGTCTACAATCCTGCTTGTCTACAGTCCTGCTTGTCTACAATCCTGCTTGTCTACAATCCTGCTTGTCTACAGTCCTGCGTGTCCACAGTCCTGCTTGTCCACAATCCTTCTTTTGTCTACAATCCTGCTTGTCTACAGTCCTGCTTGTCTACAATCCTGCTTGTCTACAGTCCTGCTTGTCTACAGTCCTGCTTGTCTACAATACTGCTTGTCTACAATCCTGCTTGTCTACAATCCTGCTTGTCTACAATCCTTCTTTTGTATACAATCCTGCTTGTCTACAGTCCTGCTTGTCTACAATCCTGCTTGTCTACGGTCCTGCTTGTCTACTGTCCTGCTACTCTACAATCCTGCTTGTCTACAATCCTACTTGTCTACAGTCCTGCTTGTCTACAATCCTGCTTGTCTACAATCCTGCTTGTCTACAATCCTGTTTGTCTACAAACCTGCTTGTCTACAATCCTGTTTGTCTACAATCCTGCTTGTTTACAGTCCTGCTTGTCTACAATCCTGCTTGTCTACAATATTGCTTGTCTACAATCCTGCTTGTCTACAATCCTGCTTGTCTACAATCCTGGTTGTCTACAGTCCTGCTTATCTACAATCTTGTTTGTCTTCAGTCCTGCTTGTCTACAAGCCTGCTTGTCTACAATCCTGCATGTCTGCAATCCTGCTTGTCTACAATCCTGCTTGTCTACAATCGTGTTTGTCTTCAATCTTGTTTGTCTACAATCCTGCTTGTCTACAGTCCAGTTTGTCTACAATCCTGCTTGTCTACAGTCCTGCTTGTCTACAGTCCTGCTTGTCTACAATCCTGCTTGTCTACAGTCCTGCTTGTCTACAGTCCTGATTGTCTACAATCCTGCTTGTCTACAGTCCTGCTTGTCTACAGACCTGTTTGTCTACAGTCCTGCTTGTCTACAGTCCTGATGACTACAATCCTGCTTGTCTACAATCCAGCTTGTCTACAATCCTGCTTGTCTACGGTCCTGCTTGTTAAGAGTCCTGTTTGTCGACAGTCCTGCTTGTCTACAGTCCTGCTTGTCTACAATCTTTTTTGTCTGCATTCCTGCTTGTCTACAGTCCAGTTTGGCAACAATACTGCTGGTCCACAATCCTGATTGTCTACAGTCCTGCTTGTCTACAGTCCTGCTTGTCTACAGAACTGCTTGTCTACAGTCCTGTTTGTCTACAATCCTGCTTGTCTGCAGTCCTTGCTTTCTACAATCCTGCTTGTCTACAATCCTGCCTGTCTACAGTCCTGCTTGTCTACAGTCCTGCTTGTCTACAATCCTGCTTGTCTACAATCCTGCTTGTCTACGGACCTGCTTGTCTACAGTCTTGCTTGTCTACAATCCTGCTTGTCTACTGTCCTGCCTGTCAACAGTCCTGCTTCTCTACAATCCTGCTTGTCTACAGTCCTGTTTGTCTACAGTCCTGTTTGTCTACAGTCCTGCTTGTCTACAGTCCAGATGTCTACAATTCTGCTTGTCTACAATCCTGCTTGTCTACAATCCAGCTTGTCTACGATCCAGCTTGTCAACAGTCCTGATTGTCTTCAGTACTGCCTGTCTACAGTCCTGCTTGTCTACAATCCTGCTTGTCTACAATCCAGCTTGTCTCCACTCATTCTATTGTCTTCAATCCTGTTTGTCTACAGTCCTGCTTGTCTACAGTCCTTGCTTGTCTACAGTCCTGATTGTCTACAATCCTGCTTGTCTACAATCCTGCTTGTCTACACTCCTGCGTGTCTACAGTCCTGCTTGTATACAATCCTTCTTTTGTCTAAATCCAGCTTGTCTACAATCCTGCTTGTCTACAATCCTGCTTGTCTACAGTCCTGCTTGTCGACAATCCTGCTTGTCTACAATCCTGCTTGTCTACAATCCTGTTTGTCTACAGTCCTGCTTGTCTACAATCCTGCTTGTCTACAGTCCTGTTTCTCTACAATCCTGCATGTCTTCAAACCTGCTTGTCTACAATCCTGCTTGTCTACAATCCTGCTGTCTACAATCCTGCATATCTACAATCCTGCTTGTCTACAGTCCTGCTTGTCTACAATCCTGCTTGTCTACAATCCTGCTTGTCTACATTCCTGCGTGTCTACAGTCCTGCTCGTCTACAATCATTCTTTAGTCTTCAATCCTGCTTGTCTACAGTCCTGCTTGTCTACAATCCTGCTTGTCTACAGTCCTGCTTCTCTATAATCCTGCTTGTCTACAATCCTTCTTGTCTACAGTCCTGCTTGTCTACAATCCTGCTTATCTACAATCCTGCTTGTCTTCAATCCTGTTTGTCTACAAACCTGCTTGTCTACAATCCTGTTTGTCTACAATCCTGCTTGTCTACAGTCCTGCTTGTCTACAATCCTGCTTGACTACAATCCTGCATGTCTGCAATCCTGCTTGTCTACAATCCTGCTTGTCTAGAGTCCTGCTTGTCTACAATCCTGCTTGTCTAAAGTCCTGCTTGTCTACAATCCTGCTTGTCTACCATCCTCCTTGTCTACAGTCCTGCTTGTCTACAATCCTGCTTGTCTACAGTCCTGCTTGTCTACAGTCCTGCTTGTCTACAGTCCTGCTTGTCTACAGTCCTGCTTGTCTACAGTGATGCTTGTCTACAATCCTGCTTGTCTACAGTCCTGCTTGTCTACTGTCCAGCTTGTCGACAATCCTGCTTGTCTACAGTCCTGCTTGTCTACAGTCCTGCTTGTCTACAGTCCTGCTTGTCTACAGTCCTGCTTGTCTACATTCCTGCCTGTCTACGATCCTGCTTGTCTACGATCCTGCATGTCTACGATCCTGATTGTGTACAATCCTGCTTGTCTACAGTCCTGCTTGTCAATAATCCTGCTTGTCTACAGTCCTGCTTGTCTACAGTCCTGCTTGTCTACAATCCTGATTGTCTACTGTCCTGCTGGTCTACAATCCTGCTTGTCTACAATTCTGCTTGTCTACAATCCTGCTTGTAAAAATCCTGTTTGTCTACAATCCTGCTGGTCTACATTCCTGCTTGTCTACAGTCCTGCTTGTCTACAATCCTGCTTGTCTACAGTCTTGTTTGTCTGCAATCCTGCTTGTCTCCAGTCCTGCTTGTCTACAATCCTGCTTGTCTACAGTCCTGCTTGTCTACAGTCCTGTTTGTCTACAGTCCTGCTTGTCTACAGTTCTGATGACTACAATCCTGCTTGTCTACAATCCTGCTTGTCTACAATCCTGCTTGTCTACGATCCTGCTTGTTAAGAGTCCTGTTTGTCGACAGTCCTGCTTGTCTACAGTCCTGCTTGTCTACAATCTTGTTTGTCTGCATTCCTGCTTGTCTACAGTCCAGAATGTCTACAATACTGCTGGTCTACAATCTTGATTTTCTACAGTCCTGCTTGTCTACAGTCCTGCTTGTCTACAGAACTGCTTGTCTACAGTCCTGTTTGTCTACAATCCTGCTTGTCTACAGTCCTGCTTTTCTACAAACCTGCTTGTCTACAATCCTGCCTGTCTACAGTCCTGCTTGTCTACAGTCCTGCTTGTCTACAGTCCTGCATGTCTACAGTCCTGTTTGTCTACAATCCAGCTTGTCTACAGTCCTGCTTGTCTACAATCCTGCTTATCTGCAGTCCTGCTTGTCTACACTCCTGCTTGTCTACAATCCTGCTTGTCTACTGTCCTGCTTGTCTACAGACCTGCTTGTCTACAATCCTGCTTGTCTACAGTCCTGTTTGTCTACAGTCCTGTTTGTCTACAGTCCTGCTTGTCTACAGTCCAGATGTCTACAATCCTGCTTGTCTACAGTCCTGCTTGTCTACAATCCTGCTTGACTACAATCCTGCTTGTCTACACTCCTGCGTGTCTACAGTCCTGCTTGTCTACAATCCTTCTTTTGTCTACAATCCAGCTTGTCTACACTCCTGCTTGTCTACAATCCTGCTTGTCTACAATCCTGCTTGTCTACAATCCGGTATGTCTACAGTCCTGCTTGTCTACAATTCTGCTTGTCTACAGTCCTGTTTGTCTACAATCCTGCATGTCTGCAATCCTGCTTGTCTGCAATCCTGCTTGTCTACAATCCTGCTTGTCTAGAGTCCTGCTTGTCTACAATCCTGCTTGTCTAAAGTCCTGCTTGTCTACAATCCTGCTTGTCTACCATCCTGCTTGTCTACAGTCCTGCTTGTCTACAATTCTGCTTGTCTACAGTAATGCTTGTCTACAATCCTGCTTGTCTACAGTCCTGCTTGTCTACTGTCCAGCTTGTCGACAATCCTGCTTGTCTACAGTCCTGCTTGTCTACAGTCCTGCTTGTCTACAGTCCTGCTTGTCTACAGTCCTGCTTGTCTACATTCCTGCCTGTCTACGATCCTGCTTGTCTACGATCCTGCATGTCTACGATCCTGATTGTGTACAATCCTGCTTGTCTACAGTCCAGCTTGTCAATAATCCTGCTTGTCTACAGTCCTGCTTGTCTACAGTCCTGCTTGTCTACAATCCTGATTGTCTACAGTCCTGCTGGTCTACAATCCTGCTTGTCTACAATTCTGCTTGTCTACAGTCCTGTTTGTCTACAATCCTGCTTGTCTGCAGTCCTTGCTTTCTACAATCCTGCTTGTCTACAATCCTGCCTGTCTACAGTCCTGCTTGTCTACAGTCCTGCTTGTCTACAATCCTGCTTGTCTACAATCCTGCTTGTCTACGGACCTGCTTGTCTACAGTCCTGCTTGTCTACAATCCTGCTTGTCTACTGTCCTGCCTGTCAACAGTCCTGCTTCTCTACAATCCTGCTTGTCTACAGTCCTGTTTGTCTACAGTCCTGTTTGTCTACAGTCCTGCTTGTCTACAGTCCAGATGTCTACAATTCTGCTTGTCTACAATCCTGCTTGTCTACAATCCAGCTTGTCTACGATCCAGCTTGTCAACAGTCCTGATTGTCTTCAGTACTGCCTGTCTACATTCCTGCTTGTCTACAATCCTGCGTGTCTACAATCCAGCTTGTCTCCACTCATTCTATTGTCTTCAATCCTGTTTGTCTACAGTCCTGCTTGTCTACAGTCCTTGCTTGTCTACAGTCCTGATTGTCCACAATCCTGCTTGTCTACAATCCTGCTTGTCTACACTCCTGCGTGTCTACAGTCCTGCTTGTATACAATCCTTCTTTTGTCTAAATCCAGCTTGTCTACAATCCTGCTTGTCTACAATCCTGCTTGTCTACAGTCCTGCTTGTCGACAATCCTGCTTGTCTACAATCCTGCTTGTCTACAATCCTGTTTGTCTACAGTCCTGCTTGTCTACAATCCTGCTTGTCTACAGTCCTGTTTCTCTACAATCCTGCATGTCTTCAAACCTGCTTGTCTACAATCCTGCTTGTCTACAATCCTGCTGTCTACAATCCTGCATATCTACAATCCTGCTTGTCTACAGTCCTGCTTGTCTACAATCCTGCTTGTCTACAATCCTGCTTGTCTACAGTCCTGCGTGTCTACAGTCCTGCTCGTCTACAATCATTCTTTAGTCTTCAATCCTGCTTGTCTACAGTCCTGCTTGTCTACAATCCTGCTTGTCTACAGTCCTGCTTCTCTATAATCCTGCTTGTCTACAATCCTGCTTGTCTACAGTCCTGCTTGTCTACAATCCTGCTTATCTACAATCCTGCTTGTCTTCAATCCTGTTTGTCTACAAACCTGCTTGTCTACAATCCTGTTTGTCTGCAATCCTGCTTGTCTACAGTCCTGCTTGTCTACAATCCTGCTTGACTACAATCCTGCATGTCTGCAATCCTGCTTGTCTACAATCCTGCTTGTCTAGAGTCCTGCTTGTCTACAATCCTGCTTGTCTAAAGTCCTGCTTGTCTACAATCCTGCTTGTCTACCATCCTCCTTGTCTACAGTCCTGCTTGTCTACAATCCTGCTTGTCTACAGTCCTGCTTGTCTACAGTCCTGCTTGTCTACAGTCCTGCTTGTCTACAGTCCTGCTTGTCTACAGTAATGCTTGTCTACAATCCTGCTTGTCTACAGTCCTGCTTGTCTACTGTCCAGCTTGTCGACAATCCGGCTTGTCTACAGTCCTGCTTGTCTACAGTCCTGCTTGTCTACAGTCCTGCTTGTCTACAGTCCTGCTTGTCTACATTCCTGCCTGTCTACGATCCTGCTTGTCTACGATCCTGCATGTCTACGATCCTGATTGTGTACAATCCTGCTTGTCTACAGTCCTGCTTGTCAATAATCCTGCTTGTCTACAGTCCTGCTTGTCTACAGTCCTGCTTGTCTACAATCCTGATTGTCTACAGTCCTGCTGGTCTACAATCCTGCTTGTCTACAATTCTGCTTGTCTACAATCCTGCTTGTAAAAATCCTGTTTGTCTACAATCCTGCTGGTCTACATTCCTGCTTGTCTACAGTCCTGCTTGTCTACAATCCTGCTTGTCTACAGTCTTGTTTGTCTGCAATCCTGCTTGTCTCCAGTCCTGCTTGTCTACAATCCTGCTTGTCTACAGTCCTGCTTGTCTACAGTCCTGTTTGTCTACAGTCCTGCTTGTCTACAGTTCTGATGACTACAATCCTGCTTGTCTACAATCCTGCTTGTCTACAATCCTGCTTGTCTACGATCCTGCTTGTTAAGAGTCCTGTTTGTCGACAGTCCTGCTTGTCTACAGTCCTGCTTGTCTACAATCTTGTTTGTCTGCATTCCTGCTTGTCTACAGTCCAGAATGTCTACAATACTGCTGGTCTACAATCTTGATTTTCTACAGTCCTGCTTGTCTACAGTCCTGCTTGTCTACAGAACTGCTTGTCTACAGTCCTGTTTGTCTACAATCCTGCTTGTCTACAGTCCTGCTTTTCTACAAACCTGCTTGTCTACAATCCTGCCTGTCTACAGTCCTGCTTGTCTACAGTCCTGCTTGTCTACAGTCCTGCATGTCTACAGTCCTGTTTGTCTACAATCCTGCTTGTCTACAGTCCTGCTTGTCTACAATCCTGCTTATCTGCAGTCCTGCTTGTCTACACTCCTGCTTGTCTACAATCCTGCTTGTCTACTGTCCTGCTTGTCTACAGACCTGCTTGTCTACAATCCTGCTTGTCTACAGTCCTGTTTGTCTACAGTCCTGTTTGTCTACAGTCCTGCTTGTCTACAGTCCAGATGTCTACAATCCTGCTTGTCTACAGTCCTGCTTGTCTACAATCCTGCTTGACTACAATCCTGCTTGTCTACACTCCTGCGTGTCTACAGTCCTGCTTGTCTACAATCCTTCTTTTGTCTACAATCCAGCTTGTCTACACTCCTGCTTGTCTACAATCCTGCTTGTCTACAATCCTGCTTGTCTACAATCCGGTTTGTCTACAGTCCTGCTTGTCTACAATTCTGCTTGTCTACAGTCCTGTTTGTCTACAATCCTGCATGTCTGCAATCCTGCTTGTCTGCAATCCTGCTTGTCTACAATCCTGCTTGTCTAGAGTCCTGCTTGTCTACAATCCTGCTTGTCTAAAGTCCTGCTTGTCTACAATCCTGCTTGTCTACCATCCTGCTTGTCTACAGTCCTGCTTGTCTACAATTCTGCTTGTCTACAGTAATGCTTGTCTACAATCCTGCTTGTCTACAGTCCTGCTTGTCTACTGTCCAGCTTGTCGACAATCCTGCTTGTCTACAATCCTGCTTGTCTACAATCCAGCTTGTCTCAACTGCTTCTTTTGTCTACAATCCTGTTTGTCTACAGTCCTGCTTGTCTACAGTCCTTGCTTGTCTACAGTCCTGCTTGTCTACAATCCTGCTTGACTACAATCCTGCTTGTCTACACTCCTGCGTGTCTACAGTCCGGCTTGTCTACAATCCTTCTTTTGTCTACAATCCAGCTTGTCTACACTCCTGCTTGTCTACAATCCCGCTTGTCTACAGTCCTGCTTGTCGACAATCCTGCTTGTCAACAATCCTGCTTGTCTACAATCCTGTTTGTCTACAGTCCTGCTTGTCTACAATTCTGCTTGTCTACAGTCCTGTTTGTCCACAATCCTGCATGTCTGCAATCCTGCTTGTCTACAATCCTGCTTGTCTACAATCCTGTTTGTCTACAATCCTGCATGTCTACATTCCTGCTTGTCTACAGTCCTGCTTGTCTACAATCGTGCTTGTCTACAATCCTGCTTGTATACAGTCCTGCTTGTCTACAGTCCTGCTTGTCTACAATCATTCTTTTGTCTTCAATCCTGCTTGTCTAGAGTTCTACTTGTCTACAATCCTGCTTGTCTACAGTCCTGCTTCTCTACAATCCTGCTTGTCTACAATCCAGATTGTCTACAGTCCTGCTTGTCTACAATCCTCCTTGTCTACAATTCTGTTTGTCTACAATCCTCCTTGTCTACAATCCTGCTTGTCTACAAACCTCCTTGTCTACAGTCCTGTTTGTCTACAATTCTGTTTGTCTGCAATCCACCTTGTCTACAATCCTGCTTGTCTACAATCCTGCTGGGCTACAATCCTTCTTTTGTCTACAATCTGGCTTGTCTACAATCCTGCTTGTCTGCAATCCTGCTTGTCTACAATCCTGCTTGTCTAAAGTCCTGCTTGTCTACAATCCTGCTTGTCTACCATCCTGCTTGTCTACAGTCCTGCTTGTCTACAATCCTGCTTGTCTACAGTCCTGCTTGTCTACAGTCCTGCTTGTCTACAGTCCTGCTTGTCTACAGTCCTGCTTGTCTACAATCCTGCTTGTCTACAGTCCTGCTTGTCTACAGACCTGCTTGTCTACAATCCTGCTTGTCTACAGTCCTGCTTGTCTACAGACCTGCTAGTCTACAATCCTGCTTGTGTACAGTCCTGCTTGTCTACAGTCCTGTTTGTCTACAGTCCTGCTTGTGTACGATCCTGCTTGTTAAGAGTCCTGTTTGTCGACAGTCCTGCTTGTCTACAGTCCTGCTTGTCTACAGTCCTGTTTGTCTACAGTCTTGTATGTCTGCAATCCTGCTTGTCTACAGTCCTGCTTGTCTACAATCCTGCTTGTCTACAGTCCTGCTTGTCTACAGTCCTGTTTGTCTACAGTCCTGCTTGTCTACAGTCCTGATGACTACAATCCTGCTTGTCTACAATCCTGCTTGTCTACAATCCTGCTTGTCTACGATCCTGCTTGTTAAGAGTCCTGTTTGTCGATAGTCCTGCTTGTCTACAGTCCTGCTTGTCTACAATCTTGTTTGTCTGCATTCCTGCTTGTCTACAGTCCAGAATGTCTACAATACTGCTGGTCTACAATCTTGATTGTCTACAGTCCTGCTTGTCTACAGTCCTGCTTGTCTACAGAACTGCTTGTCTACAGTCCTGTTTGTCTACAATCCTGCTTGTCTACATTCCTGCTTTTCTACAATCCTGCTTGTCTACAATCCTTCCTGTCTACAGTCCTGCTTGTCTACAGTCCTGTTTGTCTACAGTCCTGCATGTCTACAGTCCTGTTTGGCTACAATCCTGCTTGTCGACAGTCCTGCGTGTCAACAATCCTGCTTGTCTGCAGTCCTGCTTGTCTACACTCCTGTTGTCTACAATCCTGCTTGTCTACTGTCCTGCTTGTCTACAGACCTGCTTGTCTACAATCCTGCTTGTCTACAGTCCTGTTTGTCTACAGTCCTGTTTGTCTACAGTCCTGCTTGTCTACAGTCCAGATGTCTACAATCCTGCTTGTCTACAATCCTGCTTGTCTACAATCCAGCTTGTCTATGATCCTGCTTGTCAACAGTCCTGATTGTCTACAGTACTGCCTGTCTACAATCCTGCTTGTCTACAATCCTGCTTGTCTACAATCCAGCTTGTCTCAACTGCTTCTTTTGTCTACAATCCTGTTTGTCTACAGTCCTGCTTGTCTACAGTCCTTGCTTGTCTACAGTCCTGCTTGTCTACAATCCTGCTTGACTACAATCCTGCTTGTCTACACTCCTGCGTGTCTACAGTCCTGCTTGTCTACAATCCTTCTTTTGTCTACAATCCAGCTTGTCTACACTCCTGCTTGTCTACAATCCCGCTTGTCTACAGTCCTGCTTGTCGACAATCCTGCTTGTCAACAATCCTGCTTGTCTACAATCCTGTTTGTCTACAGTCCTGCTTGTCTACAATTCTGCTTGTCTACAGTCCTGTTTGTCTACAATCCTGCATGTCTGCAATCCTGCTTGTCTACAATCCTGCTTGTCTACAATCCTGTTTGTCTACAATCCTGCATGTCTACATTCCTGCTTGTCTACAGTCCTGCTTGTCTACAATCGTGCTTGTCTACAATCCTGCTTGTATACAGTCCTGCTTGTCTACAGTCCTGCTTGTCTACAATCAATCTTTTGTCTTCAATCCTGCTTGTCTAGAGTCCTACTTGTCTACAATCCTGCTTGTCTACAGTCCTGCTTCTCTACAATCCTGCTTGTCTACAATCCTGCTTGTCTACAGTCCTGCTTGTCTACAATCCTCCTTGTCTACAATTCTGTTTGTCTACAATCCTCCTTGTCTACAATCCTGCTTGTCTACAAACCTCCTTGTCTACAGTCCTATTTGTCTACAATTCTGTTTGTCTGCAATCCACCTTGTCTCCAATCCTGCTTGACTACAATCCTGCTTGTCTACAATCCTGCTTGGCTACAATCCTTCTTTTGTCTACAATCTGGCTTGTCTACAATCCTGCTTGTCTGCAATCCTGCCTGTCTACAATCCTGCTTGTCTAAAGTCCTGCTTGTCTACAATCCTGCCTGTCTACCATCCTGCTTGTCTACAGTCCTGCTTGTCTACAATCCTGCTTGTCTACAGTCCTGCTTGTCTACAGTCCTGCTTGTCTACAGTCCTGCTTGTCTACAGTCCTGCTTGTCTACAATCCTGCTTGTCTACAGTCCTGCTTGTCTACAGACCTGCTTGTCTACAGTCCTGCTTGTCTACAGTCCTGCTTGTCTACAGACCTGCTAGTCTACAATCCTGCTTGTGTACAGTCCTGCTTGTCTACAGTCCTGTTTGTCTACAGTCCTGCTTGTCTACGATCCTGCTTGTTAAGAGTCCTGTTTGTCGACAGTCCTGCTTGTCTACAGTCCTGCTTGTCTACGATCCTGCTTGTTAAGAGTCCTGTTTGTCGACAGTCCTGCTTGTCTACAGTCCTGCTTGTCTACAGTCCTGCTTGTCTACCGTCCTGCTTGTCTACAGTCCTGTTTGTCTACAGTCCTGCTTGTCTACAGTCCTGCTTGTCTAAAATCCTGCTTGACTACAATCCTGCTTGTCTACACTCCTGCGTGTCTACAGTCCTGCTTGTCTACAATCCTTCTTTTGTCTACAATCCAGCTTGTCTACACTCCTGCTTGTCTACAATCCTGCTTGTCTACAATCCTTCTTTTGTCTACAATCCAGCTTGTCTACAATCCTGCTTGTCTACAATCCTGCTTGTCTACAATCCGGTTTGTCTACAGTCCTGCTTGTCTACAATTCTGCTTGTCCACAGTCCTGTTTGTCTACAATCCTGCATGTCTGCAATCCTGCTTGTCTGCAATCCTGCTTGTCTACAATCCTGCTTGTCTAGAGTCCTGCTTGTCTACAATCCTGCTTGTCTAAAGTCCTGCTTGTCTACAATCCTGCTTGTCTACCATCCTGCTTGTCTACAGTCCTGCTTGTCTACAATTCTGCTTGTCTACAGTAATGCTTGTCTACAATCCTGCTTGTCTACAGTCCTGCTTGTCTACTGTCCAGCTTGTCGACAATCCTGCTTGTCTACAGTCCTGCTTGTCTACAGTCCTGCTTGTCTACAGTCCTGCTTGTCTACAATCCTGCCTGTCTACGATCCTGCTTGTCTACGATCCTGCATGTCTACGATCCTGATTGTGTACAATCCTGCTTGTCTACAGTCCTGCTTGTCAATAATCCTGCTTGTCTACAGTCCTGCTTGTCTACAGTCCTGCTTGTCTACAATCCTGATTGTCTACAGTCCTGCTGGTCTACAATCCTGCTTGTCTACAATTCTGCTTGTCTACAATCCTGCTTGTAAAAATCCTGTTTGTCTACAATCCTGCTGGTCTACATTCCTGCTTGTCTACAGTCCTGCTTGTCTACAGTCCTGTTTGTCTACAGTCTTGTTTGTCTGCAATCCTGCTTGTCTACAGTCCTGCTTGTCTACAATCCTGCTTGTCTACAGTCCTGCTTGTCTACAGTCCTGTTTGTCTACAGTCCTGCTTGTCTACAGTCCTGATGACTACAATCCTGCGTGTCTACAATCCTGCTTGTCTACAATCCTGCTTGTCTACGATCCTGCTTGTTAAGAGTCCTGTTTGTCGACAGTCCTGCTTGTCTACAGTCCTGCTTGTCTACAATCTTGTTTGTCTGCATTCCTGCTTGTCTACAGTCCAGAATGTCTACAATACTGCTGGTCTACAATCTTGATTGTCTACAGTCCTGCTTGTCTACAGTCCTGCTAGTCTACAGAACTGCTTGTCTACTGTCCTGTTTGTCTACAATCCTGCTTGTCTACATTCCTGCTTTTCTACAATCCTGCTTGTCTACAATCCTTCCTGTCTACAGTCCTGCTTGTCTACAGTCCTGCTTGTCTACAGTCCTGCATGTCTACAGTCCTGTTTGGCTACAATCCTGCTTGTCGACAGTCCTGCTTGTCTACAATCCTGCTTGTCTGCAGTCCTGCTTGTCTACACTCCTGCTTGTCTACAATCCTGCTTGTCTACTGTCCAGCTTGTCTACAGACCTGCTTGTCTACAATCCTGCTTGTCTACAGTCCTGTTTGTCTACAGTCCTGTTTGTCTACAGTCCTGCTTGTCTACAGTCCAGATGTCTACAATCCTGCTTGTCTACAATCCTGCTTGTCTACAATCCAGCTTGTCTACGATCCTGCTTGTCAACAGTCCTGATTGTCTACAGTACTGCCTGTCTACAATCCTGCTTGTCTACAATCCTGCTTGTCTACAATCCAGCTTGTCTCAACTGCTTCTTTTGTCTACAATCCTGTTTGTCTACAGTCCTGCTTGTCTACAGTCCTTGCTTGTCTACAGTCCTGCTTGTCTACAATCCTGCTTGACTACAATCCTGCTTGTCTACACTCCTGCGTGTCTACAGTCCTGCTTGTCTACAATCCTTCTTTTGTCTACAATCCAGCTTGTCTACACTCCTGCTTGTCTACAATCCCGCTTGTCTACAGTCCTGCTTGTCGACAATCCTGCTTGTCAACAATCCTGCTTGTCTACAATCCTGTTTGTCTACAGTCCTGCTTGTCTACAACTCTGCTTGTCTACAGTCCTGTTTGTCTACAATCCTGCATGTCTGCAATCCTGCTTGTCTACAATCCTGCTTGTCTACAATCCTGTTTGTCTACAATCCTGCATGTCTACATTCCTGCTTGTCTACAGTCCTGCTTGTCTACAATCGTGCTTGTCTACAATCCTGCTTGTATACAGTCCTGCTTGTCTACAGTCCTGCTTGTCTACAATCATTCTTTTGTCTTCAATCCTGCTTGTCTAGAGTCCTACTTGTCTACAATCCTGCTTGTCTACAGTCCTGCTTCTCTACAATCCTGCTTGTCTACAATCCTGCTTGTCTACAGTCCTGCTTGTCTACAATCCTCCTTGTCTACAATTCTGTTTGTCTACAATCCTCCTTGTCTACAATCCTGCTTGTCTACAAACCTCCTTGTCTACAGTCCTGTTTGTCTACAATTCTGTTTGTCTGCAATCCACCTTGTCTACAATCCTGCTTGACTACAATCCTGCTTGTCTACAATCCTGCTTGGCTACAATCCTTCTTTTGTCTACAATCTGGCTTGTCTACAATCCTGCTTGTCTGCAATCCTGCTTGTCTACAATCCTGCTTGTCTAAAGTCCTGCTTGTCTACAATCCTGCTTGTCTACCATTCTGCTTGTCTACAGTCCTGCTTGTCTACAATCCTGCTTGTCTACAGTCCTGCTTGTCTACAGTCCTGCTTGTCTACAGTCCTGCTTGTCTACAGTCCTGCTTGTCTACAATCCTGCTTGTCTACAGTCCTGCTTGTCTACAGTCCTGTTTGTCTATAGACCTGCTTGTCTACGATCCTGCTTGTTAAGAGTCCTGTTTGTCGACAGTCCTGCTTGTCTACAGTCCTGCTTGTCTACGATCCTGCTTGTTAAGAGTCCTGTTTGTCGACAGTCCTGCTTGTCTACAGTCCTGCTTGTCTACAGTCCTGCTTGTCTACAGAACTGCTTGTCTACAGTCCTGTTTGTCTACAATCCTGCTTGTCTACAGTCCTGTTTTTCAACAATCCTGCTTGTCTACAATCCTGCCTGTCTACAGTCCTGCTTGTCTACAGACCTGCTTGTCTACAGTCCCGCTTGTCTACAAACCTGCTGGTCTACAATCCTGCTTGTCTACAGTCCTGCTTGTCTACCGTCCTGCTTGTCTACAGTCCTGTTTGTCTACAGTCCTGCTTGTCTACAGTCCTGTTTGTCTACAATCCTGCATGCCTACAATCCTGCTTGTCTACAATCCTGCTTGTCTACAATCCTGTTTGTCTACAATCCTGCATGTCTACAATCCTGCTTGTCTACAGTCCTGCTTGTCTACAATCCTGCTTGTCTGCAATCCTGCTTGTCTACAGTCCTCCGTGTCTACAGTCCTGCTTGTCTAAAATCATTCTTTTGTCTTCAATTCGGCTTGTCTACAGTCCTGCTTGTCTACAATCCTGCTTGTCTACAGTCCTGCTTGTCTACAGTCCTGCTTGTCTACAATCCTGCTTGTCTACAATCCTGCTTGTCTACAGTCCTGCTTGTCTACAATCCTGCTTATCAACAATCCTGCTTATCTACAATCCTGTTTGTCTACAAACCTGCTGCTTGTCTACAGTCCTGCTTGTCTACAATCCTGCTTGTCTACAATCCTGCTTGTCTACAAACCTGCTTGTCTACAGTCCAGCTTGTCTACACTCCTGCTTGTCTACAGTCCTGCTTGTCTACAATCCTGCTTGACTACAATCCTGCATGTCTGCAATCCTTTTGTCTACAATCCTGCTTGTCTACAGTCCTGCTTGTCTACAATCCTGCTTGTCTAAAGTCCTGCTTGTCTACAATCCTGCTTGTCTACCATCCTGCTTGTCTACAGTCCTGCTTGTCTACAATCCTGCTTGTCTACAGTCCTGATTGTCTACAGTCCTGCCTGTCTACAATCCTGCTTGTCTACAATCCTGCTTGTCTACAGTCCAGCTTGTCGACATTCCTGCTTGTCTACAGTCCTGCTTGTCTACAGTCCTGCTTGTCTACAGTCCTGCTTGTCTACAATCCTGCTTGTCTACAGTCCTGCTTGTCTACAATCCTGCTTGTCTACAATCCTGCTTCTCTACAATCCTGCTTGTCTACAGCCCTGCTTGTCTACAGTCCTGTTTGTCTACAGTCCTGCTTGTCTACAGTCCTGCTTGTAAACAATCCTGCTTGTCTAAAGTCCTGCTTGTCAACAATCCTGCTTGTCTGCAGTCCTGCTTGTCTACAGTCCTGCTTGTCTACAGTCCTGCTTGTCTACAGTCCTGCTTGTCTACAATCCTGCTTGTCTACGATACTGCTTGTTTAGAGTCCTGCTTGTATACAATCCTGCTTGTCTACAATCCTGCTTGTCTACCATCCTGTTTGTCTACAATCCTGCTTGTCTACAATCCTGCTTGTCTACAATCCTGTTTGTCTACAATCCTGCTTGTCTACAATCCTGCTTGTCTACAATCCTGCTTGTCTACAATCCTGCTTGTCTACAATCCTGCTTGTCTACAATCCTGCTTGTCTACAGTCCTGCTTGTCCACAGTCCTGCTTGTCTATAATCCTGCTTGTCTACAATCCTGCTTGTCTACACTCCTTTTTGTCTACCGTCCTGCCTGTCTACGATCCTGCGTGTCTACGAACCTGCTTGTCCACAATATTGCTTGTCTACAATCCTGCTTGTCTACAGTCCTGCTTGTCTACGGTCCTTCTTGTCTACGATCCTGCTTGTCTACGATCCTGCTTGTCTATAAAACCTGCTTGTCTACGAGCCTGCTTGTCTACGATCCTGCTTGTCTACAATCCTGCTTGTCAACAATCCTGTTTGTCTACAATACTGCTTGTCTACGATCCTGCTTGTCTACAGTCCTGCTTGTCTACAATCCTGCTTGTCTACAATCCTGCTTGTCTATAGCCCTGCATGTCTACAGTCCTGCTTGTCGACAGTCCTGCTTGTCTACAATCCTGTTTGTCTACAGTCCTGCTTGTCTACAATCCTGTTAGTCTACAATCCTGCTTGTCTACAATCCTGCTTGTCAACAATCCTGTTTGTCTAAAATCCTGCTTGTCTACAATCCCGCTTGTCTACAGTCCTGCTTGTCTACAATCCTGTTTGTCTACAATTCTGCTTTTCTACAATCCAGCTTGTCTACAGTCCAGCTTTTCTACAATCCTGCTGGTCTACACTCCTGCTTGTCTACAATCCTGCTTGTCTACAATCCTGCTTGACTACATTCCTGCTTGTCTGCAGTCCTACTTGTCTACAATCCTGCTTGTCTACAGTCCTGCTTGTCTACAGTCTTGCGTGTGTACAATCCTGCTTGTCTACATTCCTGCTTGTCTACAGTCCTGCGTGTCTACAATCCTGTTGTCTACAATCCTGCTTGTCTACAGTCCTGCTTGTCTACAATTCTATTTGTCTACAATCCTCCTTGTCGACAATCCTGCTTGTCTACAATCCTGCTTGTCTACAATCCTGCTTGGCTACAAACCTTCTTTTGTCTACAATCTGGCTTTTCTACAATCCTGCTTGTCTACAATCCTGCTTGTCTACAATCCTGCTTGTCTACAGTCATGCTTGTCTACAATTCTGTTTGTCTGCAATCCACCTTGTCTTCAATCCTGCTTGACTACAATCCTGCTTGTCTACAATCCTGCTTGGCTACAATCCTTCTTTTGTCTACAATCTGGCTTGTCTACAATCCTGCTGGTCGACAATCCTGCTTGTCTACAATCCTGCATGTCTACAGTCCTGCTTGTCTACAATCCTGCTTGCCTACAGTGCTGCTTGTCTACAGTCCTGCGTGTCAACAATCCTGCATGTCTACAATCCTGCGTGTCTACAGTACTGCTTGTCTACAATCCTGCTGGTTTACAATCCTGCTTGTCTACAGTCCTGCTTGTCTACAGTCCTGCTTGTCTACGATCCTGCTTGTCTACGATCCTGCTTGTCTATGAACCTGCATGTCTACGATCCTGATTGTCTACAATCCTGCTTGTCTACAGTCCTTCTTGTCAACAATCCTGCTTGTCTACAGTCCTGCTTGTCTACAATCCTGCTTGTCTACAATCCTGTTTGTCTACAATCCTGCTTGTCTACAATCCTGCTTGTCTACAGTCCTGCTTGTCTACAGTCCTGTTTGTCTACAATCCTGCTTGTCTACAATGCTGCTTGTCAACAATCCTGCATGTCTACAATCCTGCTTGTCTACAGTCCTGCATGTCTGCAACCCTGCTTGACTACAGTCCTGCTTGTCTACAATCCTGCTTGTCTACAATCCTGCTTCTCTACAATCCTGCTTGTCTACAGTCCTGCTTGTCTACAGTCCTGCTTCTCTACAATTCTGCTTGTCTACAATCCTGTTTGTCTACAATCCTTCTTTTGTCTACAATCCTGCTTGTCCACAGTCCTGCTTGTCTACGCTCCTTTTGTCTACAGTCCTGCTTGTCTATGATCCTGCTTGTCTACGATCCTGCTTGTCCACAATATTGCTTGTCTGCAATCCTGCTTGTCTACAGTCCTTCTTGTCTACAATGCAGCTTGTCTACAGTCCTGCTTGTCTACGGTCCTGCTTGACTACGATCCTGCTTGTCTACAATCCTGCTTGTCTATAATCCTGCTTGTCTACGATCCTGCTTGTCTACGATCCTGCTTGTCTACAATCCTGCTTGTCAACAATCCAGTTTGTCTACAATCCTGCTTGTCTACGATCCTGCTTGTCTACAATCCTGCTTGTCTACAAGCCTGCTCGTCTACAATCCTGCTTGTCTATAGTCCTGTATGTCTAAAATCCTGCTGGTCTACAGTCCTGCTTGTCTACAATCCTGCCTGTCTACAGTCCTGCTTGTCTACAATCCTGCTTGTCTACAGTACTGCTTGTCTACAACCCTGTTAGTCTACAATCCTGCTTGTCTACAGTCCTGCTTGTCTACAATCCTGTTAGTCTACAATCCTGCTTGTCTACAATCCTGCTTGTCTACAATCCTGCTTGTCTACAGTCCTGCTTGTCTACAGTCCTGCTTGTCTACAATCCAGCTTGTCTACAGTCCAGCTTGTCTACAATCCTGCTGGTCTACAGTCCTGCTTGTCTACAATCCTGCTTGTCTACAATCCTGCTTGACTACAATCCTGCTTGTCTGCAGTCCTACCTGTCTACAATCCTGCTTGTCTACAGTCCTGCTTGTCTACACTCTTGCGTGTCTACAATCCTGCTTGTCTACATTCCTGCTTGTCTACAGTCCTGCGTGTCAACAATCCTGCTTGTCTACAATCCTGCATGTCTACAGTCCTGCTTGTCTACAATTCTGTTTGTCTACAATCCTCCTTGTCTACAATCCTGCTTGTCTACAATCCTGTTTGTCTACAGTCCTGCTTGTCTACAATTCTGTTTGTCTGCAATCCACCTGTCTACAATCCTGCTTGACTACAATCCTGCTTGTCTACAATCCTGCTTGGCTACAATCCTTCTTTTGTCTACCATCTGGCTTGTCTACAGTCCTGCTTGTCTACAATCCTGCTTGTCTACAGACCTGCTTGTCTACAATCCTGCTTGCCTACAGTGCTGCTTGTCTACAGTCCTGCGTGTCTACAATCCTGCATGTCTAAAATCCTGCGTGTCTACAGTCCTGCTTGTCTACAATCCTGCTTGTCTACAATCCAGCTTGTCTACAATCCTTCTTTTGTCTACAGTCCTGCTTGTCTACAGTCCTGCTTGTCTACAGTCCGGCTTGTCTACGATCCTGCTTGTCTACGATCCTGCTTGTCTACGAACCTGCATGTCTACGATCCTGATTGTCTACATTCCTGCTTGTCTACAATCCTGCTTGTCTATAGTCCTGCTTGTCTACAATCCAGATTGTCTACAGTCCTGCTTGTCTACGATCCTGCTTGTCTACGATCCTGCTTGTCTACGAACCTGCATGTCAATGATCCTGATTGTCTACATTCCTGCTTGTCTACAGTCCTGCTTGTCTATAGTCCTGCTTGTCTACAATCCAGATTGTCTACAGTCCTGCTTGTCTACAATCCTGCTTGTCTACAATCCTGTTTGACTACAATCCTGCTGGTCTACATTCCTGCTTGTCTACAGTCCTGCTTGTCTACAGTCCTGTTTGTCCACAATACTGCTTGTCTACAATCCTGCTTGTCTACAATCCTGCATGTCTACAATCCTGCTCGTCTACAGTCCTGCATGTCTGCAATCCTGCTTGTCTACAGTCCTGCCTGTCTACAATCCTGCTTGTCTACAGTCCTGCTTGTCTACAGTCCTGTTTGTCTACAATCCTGCTTGTCTACAATCCTGCTTGTCTGCAGTCCTGTTTGTCTACAAACCTGCTTATCTACAATCCTGCTTGTCTACAGTCCTGATTGTCTATAATACTGCATGTCTACAGTCCTGCTTGTCTACAGTCCTGCTTGTCTACAATCCTGCTTGTCTACAGTCCTGCCTGTAATAATCCTGCTTGTCTACAATCCTGCTTGTCTACAGTCCTGCTTGTCTATAATCCCGCTTGTCTACATTCCAGCTTGTCTACAGTCCTGCTTGTCTACAATCCTGCTTGTCTACAGCCCTGCTTGTCTACAGTCCTGCTTGTCTACAGTCCTGTTGTCTACAGTCCTGCTTGTAAACAATCCTGCTTGTCTAAAGTCCTGCTTGTCAACCATCGTGCTTGTCTGCAGTCCTGCTTGTCTACAGTCCTGCTTGTCTACAGTCCTGCTTGTCTACAATCCTGCTTGTCTACGATACTGCTTGTCTACGATCCTGCATGGCTACAATCCTGATTGTCTACAATCCTGCTTGTCTACAGTCCTGCTTGTCAACAATCCAACTTGTCTACAGTCCTGTCTGTCTACAATCCTGCTTGTCTACAATTCTGCTTGTTTACAGTCCTGCTTGTATGCAATACTGCTTGTCTACAATCCTGCTTGTCTGCCGTCCTGTTTGTCTACAATCCTGCTTGTCTACAATCCTGCTTGTCTACAATCCTGCTTGTCTACAATCCTGCTTGTCTACAATCGTTCTTTTGTCTACAATCCTGCTTGTCTACAGTCCTGTTTGTCTACAATCCTGCTTGTCTACAATCCTGCTTGTCTACAGTCCTGCTTGTCTACAGTCCTGCTTGTCTATAATCCTGCTTGTCTACAGTCCTGCTTGTCTATAATCCTGCTTGTCTACATTCCTGCTTGTCTACAGTCCTGCTTGTCTACAATCCTGCTTGTCTACAGCCCTGCTTGTCTACAGTCCTGCTTGTCTACATTCCTGTTGTCTACAGTCCTGCTTGTAAACAATCCTGCTTGTCTAAAGTCCTGCTTGTCAACAATCCTGCTTGTCTGCAGTCCTGCTTGTCTACAGTCCTGCTTGTCTACAGTCCTGCTTGTCTACAATCCTGCTTGTCTACGATACTGCTTGTCTACGATCCTGCATGGCTACAATCCTGATTGTCTACAATCCTGCTTGTCTACATTCCTGCTTGTCAACAATCCAACTTGTCTACAATCCTGCTTGTCTACAATCCTGCTTGTCTACAATCCTGCTTGTCTACAATCCTGCTTGTCTACAATCGTTCTTTTGTCTACAATCCTGCTTGTCTACAGTCCTGTTTGTCTACAATCCTGCTTGTCTACAATCCTGCTTGTCTACAATCCTGCATGTCTACAATCCTGCTTGTCTACAATCGTTCTTTTGTCTACAATCCTGCTTGTCTACAGTCCTGCTTGTCTACAGTCCTGCTTGTCTATAATCCTGCTTGTCTAATATCCTGCTTGTCTACACTCCTGTTTGTCTACCGTCCTGCTTGTCTACGATCCTGCGTGTCTACGAACCTGCTTGTCCACAATATTGCTTGTCTACAATCCTGCTTGTCTACAGTCCTGCTTGTCTACAATGCTGCTTGTCTACAGTCCTGCTTGTGTACGGTCCTTCTTGTCTACGATCCTGCTTGTCTACGATCCTGCTTGTCTATAAAACCTGCTTGTCTACGATCCTGCTTGTCTACGATCCTGCTTGTCTACAATCCTGCTTGTCAACAATCCTGTTTGTCTACAATCCTGCTTGTCTACGATCCTGCTTGTCTAAATTCCTGCTTGTCTACAATCCTGCTTGTCTACAATCCTGCTTGTCTATAGTCCTGCATGTCTACAGTCCTGCTTGTCTACAGTCCTGCTTGTCTACAATCCTGCTTGTCTACAGTCCTGCTTGTCTACAATCCTGCTTGTCTACAGTCCTGCTTGTCTACAATCCGGTTTGTCTACAATCCTGCTTGTCTACAATCCTGCTTGTCAACAATCCTGTTAGTCTAAAATCCTGCTTGTCTACAATCCTGCTTGTCTACAGTCCTGCTTGTCTACAATCCTGTTAGTCTACAATCCTGCTTGTCTACAATCCTGCTTGTCTACAGTCCTGCTTGTCTACAATCCAGCTTGTCTACAGTCCAGCTTGTCTACAATCCTGCTGGTCTACACTCCTGCTTGTCTACAATCCTGCTTGTCTACAATCCTGCTTGACTACAATCCTGCTTGTCTGCAGTCCTACTTGTCTACAATCCTGCTTGTCTACAGTCCTGCTTGTCTACAGTCTTGCGTGTCTACAATCCTTCTTGTCTACAGTCCTGCTTGTCTTCAGTCCTGCGTGTCTACAATCCTGTTGTCTACAATCCTGCTTGTCTACAGTCCTGCTTGTCTACAATTCTATTTGTCTACAATCCTCCTTGTCTACAATCCTGCTTGTCTACAATCCTGCTTGGCTACAATCCTTCTTTTGTCTACAATCTGGCTTGTCTACAATCCTGCTTGTCTACAATCCTGCTTGTCTACAATCCTGCTTGTCTACAGTCCTGCTTGTCTACAATCCTGCTTGCCTACAGTTCTGCTTGTCTACAGTCCTGCGTGTCTACAATCCTGCTTGTCTAAAATCCTGCGTGTCTACTGTCCTGCGTGTCTACAATCCTGCTTGTTTATAATCCTGCTTGTCTACAATCCTGCTTGTCTACAATCCATCTTTTGTCTACAGTCCTGCTTGTCTACAATCCTGCTTGTTTAAAAACCTGCTTGTCTACATTCCTTCTTTTGTCTTCAATCCTGCGTGTCTACAGTCCTGCTTGTCTACAATCCTTCTTTTGTCTACAATCCTGCTTGTCTACAGTCCTGCTTGTCTACCATTCTGCTTGTCTACAATGCTGCTTGCCTACAGTCCTGCTTGTCTACAATCCTGCTTGTCTACAGTCCTGCTTGTTTACAATCCTGCTTGTCTACAGTCCTGCTTGACTACAAACCTGCTTGTCTCCAATCCGTCTTTTGTCTACATTCCCTCATGTCTACAGTCCTGCTTGTCTGCAATCCTGCTTGTCTACAATCCTTTTTTCGTCTACAGTCCTGCTTGTCTACAGTCCTGCTTGTCTACAATCCTTCTTTTCACTCCAATCCTACTTGTCTAAAATCCTGCTTGTCTACAATCCTGCTTGTGTACAATCCTTCTTTTGTCTACAGTCCTGCTTGTCTACAGTCCTGCTTGTCTACAATCCAGATTGTCTACAGTCCTGCTTGTCTACAATCCTGCTTGTCTACAATCCTGTTTGTCTACAATCCTGCTGGTCTACATTCCTGCTTGTGTACAGTCCTGCTTGTCTACAGTCCTGTTTGTCTACAATCCTGCTTGTCTACAATGCTGCTTGTCTACAGTCCTGTTTGTCTACAATCCTGCTTGACTACAATGCTGCTTGTCAACAATCCTGCATGTCTACAATCCTGCATGTCTGCAATACTGCTTGACTACTGTCCTGCTTGTCTACAATCCTGCTTGTCTACAGTCCTGCTTGTCTACAGTCCTGCGTGTCTACAGTCCTGCTTGTCTATAATCCTGCTTGTCTACAATCCTGCTTGTCTACACTCCTGTTTGTCTACAGTCCTGCTTGTCTACGATCCTGCTTGTCTACGATCCTGCTTGTCCACAATATTGCTTGTCTACAATCCTGCTTGTCTACAGTCCTTCTTGTCTACAATGCAGCTTGTCTACAGTCCTTCTTGTCTACGATCCTGCTTGACTACGATCCTGCTTGTCTACAATCCTGCTTGTCTATAATCCTGCTTGTCTACTATCCTGCTTGTCTACGATCCTGCTTGTCTACAATCCTGCTTGTCCACAATCCAGTTTGTCGACAATCCTGCTTGTCTACGATCCTGCTTGTCTACATTCCTGCTTGTCTACAATCCTGCTCGTCTACAATCATGCTTGTCTATAGTCCTGCATGTCAAAAATCCTGCTGGTCTACAGTCCTGCTTGTCTACAATCCTGCTTGTCTGCAGTCCTGCTTGTCAACAATCCTGCTTGTCTACAGTCCTGCTTGTCTACAATCCTGTTAGTCTACAATCCTGCTTGTCTACAATCCTGCTTGTCTACAATCCTGTTAGTCTACAATCCTGCTTGTCTACAGTCCTGCTTGTCTACAATCCTGTTAGTCTACAATCCTGCTTGTCTACAATCCTGCTTGTCTACAATCCTGCTTGTCTACAGTCCGGCTTGTCTACATTCCTGCTTGTCTACAATCCAGCTTGTCTACAGTCCAGCTTGTCTACAATCCTGCTGGTCTACAGTCCTGCTTGTCTACAATCCTGCTTGTCTACAATCCTGCTTGAATACAATCCTGCTTGTCTGAAGTCCTACCTGTCTACAATCCTGCTTGTCTACAGTCCTGCTTGTCTACAGTCTTGCGTGTCTACAATCCTTCTTGTCTACAGTCCTGCTTGTCTACAGTCCTGCGTGTCAACAATCCTGCTTGTCTACAATTCTGTTTGTCTACAATCCTCCTTGTCTACAATTCTGTTGGTCTACAATCCTCCTTGTCTACAATCCTGCTTGTCTACAATCCTGTTTGTCTACAGTCATGCTTGTCTACAATTCTGTTTGTCTGCAATCCACCTTGTCTACAATCCTGCTTGACTACAATCCTGCTTGTCTACAATCCTGCTTGGCTACAATCCTTCTTTTGTCTACAATCTGGCTTGTCTACAATCCTGCTTGTCTACAATCCTGCTTGTCTACAATCCTGCTTGTCTACAGTCCTGCTTGTCTACAATCGTGCTTGCCTACAGTGCTGCTTGTCTACAGTCCTGCGTGTCTACAATCCTGCATGTCTACAATCCTGCGTGTCTACAGTCCTGCTTGTCTACAATCCTGCTTGTCTACAATCCTGCTTGTCTACAATCCTTCTTTTGTCTACAGTCCTGCTTGTCTACAGTCCTGCTTGTCTACAGTCCAGCTTGTCTACGATCCTGCTTGTCTACGATCCTGCTTGTCTACGAACCTGCATGTTTACGATCCTGATTGTCTACATTGCTGCTTGTCTACAGTCCTTCTTGTCTATAGTCCTGCTTGTCTACAATCCAGATTGTCTACAGTCCTGCTTGTCTACGATCCTGCTTGTCTACGATCCTGCTTGTCTACGAACCTGCATGTCAATGATCCTGATTGTCTACATTCCTGCTTGTCTACAGTCCTGCTTGTCTATAGTCCTGCTTGTCTGCAGTCCTGCTTGTCAACAATCCTGCTTGTCTACAGTCCTGCTTGTCTACAATTCTGTTAGTCTACAATCCTGCTTGTCTACAATCCTGCTTGTCTACAATCCTGTTAGTCTACAATCCTGCTTGTCTACAGTCCTGCTTGTTTACAATCCTGTTAGTCTACAATCCTGCTTGTCTACAATCCTGCTTGTCTACAATCCTGCTTGTCTACAGTCCGGCTTGTCTACATTCCTGCTTGTCTACAATCCAGCTTGTCTACAGTCCAGCTTGTCTACAATCCTGCTGGTCTACAGTCCTGCTTGTCTACAATCCTGCTTGTCTACAATCCTGCTTGACTACAATCCTGCTTGTCTGAAGTCCTACCTGTCTACAATCCTGCTTGTCTACAGTCCTGCTTGTCTACAGTCTTGCGTGTCTACAATCCTTCTTGTCTACAGTCCTGCTTGTCTACAGTCCTGCGTGTCAACAATCCTGCTTGTCTACAATCCTGCATGTCTACAGTCCTGCTTGTCTACAATTCTGTTTGTCTACAATCCTCCTTGTCTACAATTCTGTTGGTCTACAATCCTCCTTGTCTACTATCCTGCTTGTCGACAATCCTGTTTGTCTACAGTCCTGCTTGTCTACAATTCTGTTTGTCTGCAATCCACCTTGTCTACAATCCTGCTTGACTACAATCCTGCTTGTCTACAATCCTGCTTGGCTACAATCCTTCTTTTGTCTACAATCTGGCTTGTCTACAATCCTGCTTGTCTACAATCCTGCTTGTCTACAATCCTGCTTGTCTACAGACCTGCTTGTCTACAATCGTGCTTGCCTACAGTGCTGCTTGTCTACAGTCCTGCGTGTCTACAATCCTGCTTGTCTACAATCCTGCGTGTCTACAGTCCTGCTTGTCTACAATCCTGCTTGTCTACAATCCTGCTTGTCTACAATCCTTCTTTTGTCTACAGTCCTGCTTGTCTACAGTCCTGCTTGTCTACAGTCCAGCTTGTCTACGATCCTGCTTGTCTACGATCCTGCTTGTCTACGAACCTGCATGTCTACGATCCTGATTGTCTACATTCCTGCTTGTCTACAGTCCTTCTTGTCTATAGTCCTGCTTGTTCTCAATCCAGATTGTCTACAGTCCTGCTTGTTTACGATCCTGCTTGTCTACGATCCTGCTTGTCTACGAACCTGCATGTCTACGATCCTGATTGTCTACATTCCTGCTTGTCTACAGTCCTGCTTGTCTGTAGTCCTGCTTGTCTACAATCCAGATTGTCTACAGTCCTGCTTGTCTACAATCCTGCTTGTCTACAATCCTGTTTGACTACAATCCTGCTGGTCTACGATACTGCTTTTCTATGATCCTGCATGGCTACAATCCTGATTGTCTACAATCCTGCTTGTCTACAGTCCTGCTTGTCAACAATCCAACTTGTCTACAGTCCTGTCTGTCTACAATCCTGCTTGTCTACAATTCTGCTTGTTTACAGTCCTGCTTGTATGCAATCCTGCTTGTCTACAATCCTGCTTGTCTACCATCCTGTTTGTCTACAATCCTGCTTGTCTACAATCCTGCTTGTCTACAATCCTGCTTGTCTACAATCCTGCTTGTCTACAATCGTTCTTTTGTCTACAATCCTGCTTGTCAACAGTCCTGTTTGTCTACAATCCTGCTTGTCTACAATCCTGCTTGTCTACAGTCCTGCTTGTCTACAGTCCTGCTTGTCTATAATTCTGCTTGTCTATAATCCTGCTTGTCTACACTCCTGTTTGTCTACCGTCCTGCTTGTCTACGATCCTGCGTGTCTACGAACCTGCTTGTCCACAATATTGCTTGTCTACAATCCTGCTTGTCTACAGTCCTGCTTGTCAACAATGCTGCTTGTCTACAGTCCTGCTTGTGTACGGTCCTTCTTGTCTACGATCCTGCTTGTCTACGATCCTGCTTGTCTATAAAACCTGCTTGTCTACGATCCTGCTTGTCTACGATCCTGCTTGTCTACAATCCTGCTTGTCAACAATCCTGTTTGTCTACAATCCTGCTGGTCTATATTCCTGCTTGTGTACAGTCCTGCTTGTCTACAGTCCTGTTTGTCTACAATCCTGCTTGTCTACAATGCTGCTTGTCAATAATCCTGCATGTCTACCATCCTGCTTGTCTACAGTCCTGCATGTCTGCAATCCTGCTTGACTACGGTCCTGCTTGTCTACAGTCCTGCTTGTCTACAGTCCTGCTTGTCTATAATCCTGCTTGTCTACAATCCTGCTTATCTACACTCCTGTTTGTCTACAGTCCTGCTTGTCTACGATCCTGCTTGTCTACGATCCTGCTTGTCCACAATATTGCTTGTCTACAATCCTGATTGTCTACAGTCCTTCTTGTCTACAATGCAGCTTGTCTACAGTCCTGCTTGTCTACGGTCCTTCTTGTCTACGATCCTGCTTGACTACGATCCTGCTTGTCTACAATCCTGCTTGTCTATAATCCAGCTTGTCTACGATCCTGCTTGTCTACGATCCTGCTTGTCTACAATCCTGCTTGTCAACAATCCAGTTTGTCTACAATCCTCCTTGTCTACGATCCTGCTTGTCTACAATCCTGCTCGTCTACAATCCTGCTTGTCTATAGTCCTGCATGTCTAAAATCCTGCTGGTCTACAGTCCTGCTTGTCTACAATCCTGCTTGTCTACAGTCCTGCTTGTCTACTATCCTGCTTGTCTAAAGTCCTGCTTGTCTACAATCCTGTTAGTCTACAATCCTGCTTGTCTACAATCCTGCTTGTCTACAATCCTGTTAGTCTACAATCCTGCTTGTCTACAGTCCTGCTTGTCTACAATCCTGTTAGTCTACAATCCTGTTTGTCTACAATCCTGCTTGTCTACAATCCTGCTTGTCTACAGTCCTGCTTGTCTACAGTCCTGCTTGTCTACAATCCAGCTTGTCTACAGTCCAGCTTGTCTACAATCCTGCTGGTCTACAGTCCTGCTTGTCTACAATCCTGCTTGTCTACAATCCTGCTTGACTACAATCCTGCTTGTCTGCAGTCCTACCTGTCTACAATCCTGCTTGTCTACAGTCCTGCTTGTCTACAGTCTTGCGTGTCTAC
Organism: Isurus oxyrinchus; assembly: GCA_026770705.1. NCBI lineage: Eukaryota > Metazoa > Chordata > Chondrichthyes > Lamniformes > Lamnidae > Isurus > Isurus oxyrinchus. The sequence goes on from JANJGN010000322.1 coordinate 366,278, forward strand.
AATCCTGCTTGTCTACCGTCCTGCTTTTCTACAGTCCTGCGTGTCAACAATCCTGCTTGTCTACAATCCTGCATGTCTACAGTCCTGCTTGTCTACAATTCTCTTTGTCTACAATCCTCCTTGTCTACAATTCTGTTTGTCTACAATCCTCCTTGTCTACAATCCTGCTTGTCTACAATCCTGCTTGTCTACAGTCCTGCTTGTCTACAATTCTGTTTGTCTGCAATCCACCTTGTCTACAATCCTGCTTGACTACAATCCTGCTTGTCTACAATCATGCTTGGCTACAATCCTTCTTTTGTCTACAATCTGGCTTGTCTACAATCCTGCTTGTCTACAATCCTGCTTGTCTACAATCCTGCTTGTCTACAGACCTGCTTGTCTACAATCCTGCTTGCATACAGTGCTGCTTGTCTACAGTCCTGCGTGTCTACAATCCTGCATGTCTACAATACTGCGTGTCTACAGTCCTGCTTGTCTACAATCCTGCTTGTCTACAATCCTGCTTGTCTACAATCCTTCTTTTGTCTACAGTCCTGCTTGTCTACAGTCCTGCTTGTCTACAGTCCTGCTTGTCTACGATCCTGCTTGTCTACGATCCTGCTTGTCTACGAACCTGCATGTCTATGATCCTGATTGTCTACAATCCTGCTTGTCTACAATCCAGATTGTCTACAGTCCTGCTTGTCTACGATCCTGCTTGTCTACGATCCTGCTTGTCTACGAACCTGCATGTCTACGATCCTGATTGTCTACATTCCTGCTTGTCTACAGTCCTGCTTGTCTATAGACCTGCTTGTCTACAATCCAGATTGTCTACAGTCCTGCTTGTCTACAGTCCTGTTTGTCCACAATCCTGCTTGTCTACAATCCTGCTTGTCTACAATCCTGTTTGTCTACAAACCTGCTTGTCTACAATCCTGTTTGTCTACAATCCTTCTTTTGTCTACAATCCTGCTTGTCTACAGTCCTGCTTGTCTACGCTCCTTTTGTCTACAGTCCTGCTTGTCTACGATCCTGCTTGTCTACGATCCTGCTTGTCCACAATATTGCTTGTCTACAATCCTGCTTGTCTACAGTCCTTCTTGTCTACAATGCAGCTTGTCTACAGTCCTGCTTGTCTACGGTCCTTCTTGTCTACGATCCTGCTTGACTGCGATCCTGCTTGTCTACAATCCTGCTTGTCTATAATCCTGCATGTCTACGATCCTGCTTGTCTACGATCCTGCTTGTCTACAATCCTGCTTGTCAACAATCCAGTTTGTCTACAATCCTGCTTGTCTACGATCCTGCTTGTCTACAATCCTGCTTGTCTACAAGCCTGCTCGTCTACAATCCTGCTTGTCTATAGTCCTGTATGTCTAAAATCCTGCTGGTCTACAGTCCTGCTGGTCTACAATCCTGCTTGTCTACAGTCCTGCTTGTCTACAACCCTGTTAGTCTACAATCCTGCTTGTCTACAGTCCTGCTTGACTACAATCCTGTTAGTCTACAATCCTGCTTGTCTACAGTCCTGCTTGTCTACAATCCTGTTAGTCTACAATCCTGCTTGTCTACAATCCTGCTTATCTACAATCCTGCTTGTCTACAGTCCTGCTTGTCTACAGTCCTGCTTGTCTACAATCCAGCTTGTCTACAGTCCAGCTTGTCTACAATCCTGCTGGTCTACAGTCCTGCTTGTCTACAATCCTGCTTGTCTACAATCCTGCTTGACTACAATCCTGCTTGTCTGCAGTCCTACCTGTCTACAATCCTGCTTGTCTACAGTCCTGCTTGTCTACACTCTTGCGTGTCTACAATCCTGCTTGTCTACAGTCCTGCTTGTCTACAGTCCTGCGTGTCAACAATCCTGCTTGTCTACAATCCTGCATGTCTACAGTCCTGCTTGTCTACAATTCTGTTTGTCTACAATCCTCCTTGTCTACAATTCTGTTTGTCTACAATCCTCCTTGTCTACAATCCTGCTTGTCTACAATCCTGTTTGTCTACAGTCCTGCTTGTCTACAATTCTGTTTGTCTGCAATCCACCTGTCTACAATCCTGCTTGACTACAATCCTGCTTGTCTACAATCCTGCTTGGCTACAATCCTTCTTTTGTCTACCATCTGGCTTGTCTACAGTCCTGCTTGTCTACAATCCTGCTTTTCTACAGACCTGCTTGTCTACAATCCTGCTTGCCTACAGTGCTGCTTGTCTACAGTCCTGCGTGTCTACAATCCTGCATGTCTACAATCCTGCGTGTCTACAGTCCTGCTTGTCTACAATCCTGCTTGTCTACAATCCAGCTTGTCTACAATCCTTCTTTTGCCTACAGTCCTGCTTGTCTACAATCCTGCTTGTCTACAGTCCTGCTTGTCTACGATCCTGCTTGTCTACGATCCTGCTTGTCTACGAACCTGCATGTCTACGATCCTGATTGTCTACATTCCTGCTTGTCTACATCCTTCTGGTCTATAGTCCTGCTTGTCTACAATCCTGATTGTCTACAGTCCTGCTTGTCTACGATCCTGCTTGTCTACGATCCTGCTTGTCTAGGAACCTGCATGTCTATGATCCTGATTGTCTACATTCCTGCTTGTCTACAGTCCTGCTTGTCTATAGTCCTGCTTGTCTACAATCCAGATTGTCTACAGTCCTGCTTGTCTACAATCCTGCTTGTCTACAATCCTGTTTGACTACAATCCTGCTGGTCTACATTCCTGCTTGTCTACAGTCCTGCTTGTCTACAGTCCTGTTTGTCCACAATACTGCTTGTCTAAAATCCTGCTTGTCTACAATCCTGCATGTCTACAATCCTGCTTGTCTACAGTCCTGCATGTCTGCAATCCTGCTTGTCTACAGTCCTGCCTGTCTACAATCCTGCTTGTTTACAGTCCTGCTTGTCTACAGTCCTGTTTGTCTACAATCCTGCTTGTCTACAATCCTGCTTGTGTACAGTCCTGTTTGTCTACAAACCTGCTTATCTACAATCCTGCTTGTCTACAGTCCTGATTGTCTATAATCCTGCATGTCTACAGTCCTGCTTGTCTACAGTCCTGCTTGTCTACAATCCTGCTTGTCTACAGTCCTGCTTGTAATAATCCTGCTTGTCTACAATCCTGCTTGTCTACAGTCCAGCTTGTCTATAATCCCGCTTGTCTACATTCCTGCTTGTCTACAGTCCTGCTTGTCTACAATCCTGCTTGTCTACAGCCCTGCTTGTCTACAGTCCTGCTTGTCTACAGTCCTGTTGTCTACAGTCCTGCTTGTAAACAATCCTGCTTGTCTAAAGTCCTGCTTGTCAACAATCCTGCTTGTCTGCAGTCCTGCTTGTCTACAGTCCTGCTTGTCTACAGTCCTGCTTGTCTACAATCCTGCTTGTCTACGATACTGCTTGTCTACGATCCTGCATGTCTACAATCCTGATTGTCTACAATCCCGCTTGTCTACAGTCCTGCTTGTCAACAATCCAACTTGTCTACAGTCCTGTCTGTCTACAATCCTGCTTGTCTACAATTCTGCTTGTTTACAGTCCTGCTTGTATGCAATCCTGCTTGTCTACAATCCTGCTTGTCTACCGTCCTGTTTGTCTACAATCCTGCTTGTCTACAATCCTGCTTGTCTACAATCCTGCTTGTCTACAATCCTGCTTGTCTACAATCGTTCTTTTGTCTACAATCCTGCTTGTCTACAGTCCTGTTTGTCTGCAATCCTGCTTGTCTACAATCCTGCTTGTCTACAGTCCTGCTTGTCTACAGTCCTGCTTGTCTATAATCCTGCTTGTCTACAGTCCTGCTTGTCTATAATCCTGCTTGTCTACATTCCTGCTTGTCTACAGTCCTGCTTGTCTACAATCCTGCTTGTCTACAGCCCTGCTTGTCTACAGTCCTGCTTGTCTACAGTCCTGTTGTCTACAGTCCTGCTTGTAAACAATCCTGCTTGTCTAAAGTCCTGCTTGTCAACAATCCTGCTTGTCTGCAGTCCTGCTTGTCTACAGTCCTGCTTGTCTACAGTCCTGCTTGTCTACAATCCTGCTTGTCTACGATACTGCTTGTCTACGATCCTGCATGGCTACAATCCTGATTGTCTACAATCCTGCTTGTCTACAGTCCTGCTTGTCAACAATCCAACTTGCCTACAGTCCTGTCTGTCTACAATCCTGCTTGTCTACAATTCTGCTTGTTTACAGTCCTGCTTGTATGCAATCCTGCTTGTCTACAATCCTGCTTGTCTACCGTCCTGTTTGTCTACAATCCTGCTTGTCTACAATCCTGCTTGTCTACAATCCTGCTTGTCTACAATCCTGCTTGTCTACAATCGTTCTTTTGTCTACAATCCTGCTTGTCTACAGTCCTGTTTGTCTACAATCCTGCTTGTCTACAATCCTGCTTGTCTACAGTCCTGCTTGTCTACAGTCCTGCTTGTCTATAATCCTGCTTGTCTACAATCCTGCTTGTCTACACTCCTGTTTGTCTACCGTCCTGCTTGTCTACGATCCTGCGTGTCTACGAACCTGCTTGTCCACAATATTGCTTGTCTACAATCCTGCTTGTCTACAGTCCTGCTTGTCTACAATGCTGCTTGTCTACAGTCCTGCTTGTGTACGGTCCTTCTTGTCTACGATCCTGCTTGTCTACGATCCTGCTTGTCTATAAAACCTGCTTGTCTACGATCCTGCTTGTCTACGATCCTGCTTGTCTACAATCCTGCTTGTCAACAATCCTGTTTGTCTACAATCCTGCTTGTCTACGATCCTGTTTGTCTAAATTCCTGCTTGTCTACAATCCTGCTTGTCTACAATCCTGCTTGTCTATAGTCCTGCATGTCTACAGTCCTGCTTGTCTACAGTCCTGCTTGTCTACAATCCTGCTTGTCTACAGTCCTGCTTGTCTACAATCCTGCTTGTCTACAGTCCTGCTTGTCTACAATCCTGTTTGTCTACAATCCTGCTTGTCTACAATCCTGCTTGACAACAATCCTGTTAGTCTAAAATCCTGCTTGTCTACAATCCTGCTTGTCTACAGTCCTGCTTGTCTACAATCCTGTTAGTCTACAATCCTGCTTGTCTACAATCCTGCTTGTCTACAGTCCTGCTTGTCTACAATCCAGCTTGTCTACAGTCCAGCTTGTCTACAATCCTGCTGGTCTACACTCCTGCTTGTCTACAATCCTGCTTGTCTACAATCCTGCTTGTCTACAATCCTGCTTGTCTACAGTCCTGCTTGTCTACAGTCTTGCGTGTCTACAATCCTTCTTGTCTTCAGTCCTGCGTGTCTACAATCCTGTTGTCTACAATCCTGCTTGTCTACAGTCCTGCTTGTCTACAATTCTATTTGTCTACAATCCTCCTTGTCTACAATCCTGCTTGTCTACAATCCTGCTTGGCTACAATCCTTCTTTTGTCTACAATCTGGCTTGTCTACAATCCTGCTTGTCTACAATCCTGCTTGTCTACAATCCTGCTTGTCTACAGTCCTGCTTGTCTACAATCCTGCTTGCCTACAGTTCTGCTTGTCTACAGTCCTGCGTGTCTACAATCCTGCTTGTCTAAAATCCTGCGTGTCTACTGTCCTGCGTGTCTACAATCCTGCTTGTTTATAATCCTGCTTGTCTACAATCCTGCTTGTCTACAATCCATCTTTTGTCTACAGTCCTGCTTGTCTACAATCCTGCTTGTTTAAAAACCTGGTTGTCTACATTCCTTCTTTTGTCTTCAATCCTGCGTGTCTACTGTCCTGCTTGTCTACAATCCTTCTTTTGTCTACAATCCTGCTTGTCTACAGTCCTGCTTGTCTACAATCCTGCTTGTCTACAATCCTGCTTGCCTACAGTCCTGCTTGTCTACAATCCTGCTTGTCTACAGTCCTGCTTGTTTACAATCCTGCTTGTCTACAGTCCTGTTTGTCTACAGTCCTGCTTGTCTACAGTCCTGCTTGAATACAAATCTGCTTGTCTCCAATCCGTCTTTTGTCTACATTCCCTCATGTCTACAGTCCTGCTTGTCTACCAACCTGCTTGTGTACAATCCTTTTTTTGTCTACAGTCCTGCTTGTCTACAATCCTGCTTGTCTGCAATCCTGCTTGTCTACAATCCTTTTTTTGTCTACAGTCCTGCTTGTCAACAGTCCTGCTTGTCTACAATCCTTCTTTTCACTCCAATCCTACTTGTCTAAAATCCTGCTTGTCTACAATCCTGCTTGTGTACAATCCTTCTTTTGTCTACAGTCCTGCTTGTCTACAGTCCTGCTTGTCTACAATCCAGATTGTCTACAGTCCTGCTTGTCTACAATCCTGCTTGTCTACAATCCTGTTTGTCTACAATCCTGCTGGTCTACATTCCTGCTTGTGTACAGTCCTGCTTGTCTACAGTCCTGTTTGTCTACAATCCTGCTTGTCTACAATGCTGCTTGTCAACAATCCTGCATGTCTACAATCCTGCTTGTCTACAGTCCTGCATGTCTGCAATCCTGCTTGACTACTGTCCTGCTTGTCTACAATCCTGCTTGTCTACAGTCCTGGTTGTCTACAGTCCGGCTTGTCTACAATCCTGCATGTCTACAGTCCTGCTTGTCTACAATTCTGTTTGTCTACAATCCTCCTTGTCTACAATTCTGTTTGTCTACAATCCTCCTTGTCTACAATCCTGCTTGTCTACAATCCTGTTTGTCTACAGTCCTGCTTGTCTACAATTCTGTTTGTCTGCAATCCACCTGTCTACAATCCTGCTTGACTACAATCCTGCTTGTCTACAATCCTGCTTGGCTACAATCCTTCTTTTGTCTACCATCTGGCTTGTCTACAGTCCTGCTTGTCTACAATCCTGCTTGTCTACAGACCTGCTTGTCTACAATCCTGCTTGCGTACAGTGCTGCTTGTCTACAGTCCTGCGTGTCTACAATCCTGCATGTCTACAATCCTGCGTGTCTACAGTCCTGCTTGTCTACAATCCTGCTTGTCTACAATCCAGCTTGTCTACAATCCTTCTTTTGTCTACAGTCCTGCTTGTCTACAGTCCTTCTTGTCTACAGTCCTGCTTGTCTACGATCCTGCTTGTCTACGATCCTGCTTGTCTACGAACCTGCATGTCTACGATCCTGATTGTCTACATTCCTGCTTGTCTACATCCTTCTTGTCTATAGTCCTGCTTGTCTACAATCCAGATTGTCTACAGTCCTGCTTGTCTACGATCCTGTTTGTCTACGATCCTGCTTGTCTACGAACCTGCATGTCTACGATCCTGATTGTCTACATTCCTGCTTGTCTACAGTCCTGCTTGTCTATAGTCCTGCTTGTCTACAATCCAGATTGTCTACAGTCCTGCTTGTCTACAATCCTGCTTGTCTACAATCCTGTTTGACTACAATCCTGCTGGTCTACATTCCTGCTTGTCTACAGTCCTGCTTGTCTACAGTCCTGTTTGTCCACAATACTGCTTGTCTACAATCCTGCTTGTCTACAATCCTGCATGTCTACAATCCTGCTTGTCTACAGTCCTGCATGTCTGCAATCCTGCTTGTCTACAGTCCTGCCTGTCTACAATCCTGCTTGTCTACAGTCCTGCTTGTCTACAGTCCTGTTTGTCTACAATCCTGCTTGTCTACAATCCTGCTTGTCTACAGTCCTGTTTGTCTACAAACCTGCTTATCTGCAATCCTGCTTGTCTACAGTCCTCATTGTCTATAATCCTGCATGTCTACAGTCCTGCTTGTCTACAGTCCTGCTTGTCTACAATCCTGCTTGTCTACAGTCCTGCTTGTAATAATCCTGCTTGTCTACAATCCTGCTTGTCTACAGTCCTGCTTGTCAATAATCCTGCTTGTCTACATTCCTGCTTGTCTACAGTCCTGCTTGTCTACAATCCTGCTTGTCTACAGTCCTGCTTGTCTACAGTCCTGCTTGTCTACAGTCCTGTTGTCTACAGTCCTGCTTGTAAACAATCCTGCTTGTCTAAAGTTCTGCTTGTCAACAATCCTGCTTGTCTGCAGTCCTGCTTGTCTACAGTCCTGCTTGTCTACAGTCCTGCTTGTCTACAATCCTGCTTGTCTACGATACTGCTTGTCTACGATCCTGCATGGCTACAATCCTGATTGTCTACAATCCTGCTTGTCTACAGTCCTGCTTGTCAACAATCCAACTTGTCTACAGTCCTGTCTGTCTACAATCCTGCTTGTCTACAATTCTGCTTGTTTACAGTCCTGCTTGTATGCAATCCTGCTTGTCTACAATCCTGCTTGTCTACCGTCCTGTTTGTCTACAATCCTGCTTGTCAACAATCCTGCTTGTCTACAATCCTGCTTGTCTACAATCCTGCTTGTCTACAATCGTTCTTTTGTCTACAATCCTGCTTGTCTACAGTCCTGTTTGTCTACAATCCTGCTTGTCTACAATCCTGCTTGTCCACAGTCCTGCTTGTCTACAGTCCTGCTTGTCTATAATCCTGCTTGTCTACAATCCTGCTTGTCTAGACTCCTGTTCGTCTACCGTCCTGCTTGTCTACGATCCTGCGTGTCTACGAACCTGCTTGTCCACAATATTGTTTGTCTACAATCCTGCTTGTCTACAGTCCTGCTTGTCTACAATGCTGCTTGTCTACCATTCTGCTTGTCTACAATCCTGCTTGCCTACAGTCCTGCTTGTCTACAATCCTGCTTGTCTACAGTCCTGCTTGTTTACAATCCTGCTTGTCTACAGTCCTGTTTGTCTACAGTCCTGCTTGTCTACAGTCCTGCTTGACTACAAACCTGCTTGTCTCCAATCCGTCTTTTGTCTACATTCCCTCATGTCTACAGTCCTGCTTGTCTACAAACCTGCTTGTCTACAATCCTTTTTTTGTCTACAGTCCTGCTTGTCTACAGTCCTGCTTGTCTACAATCCTTCTTTTCACTCCAATCCTACTTGTCTAAAATCCTGCTTGTCTACAATCCTGCTTGTGTACAATCCTTCTTTTGTCTACAGTCCTGCTTGTCTACAGTCCTGCTTGTCTACAATCCAGATTGTCTACAGTCCTGCTTGTCTACAATCCTGCTTGTCTACAATCCTGTTTGTCTACAATCCTGCTGGTCCACATTCCTGCTTGTGTACAGTCCTGCTTGTCTACAGTCCTGTTTGTCTACAATCCTGCTTGTCTACAATGCTGCTTGTCAACAATCCTGCATGTCTACAATCCTGCTTGTCTACAGTCCTGCATGTCTGCAATCCTGCTTGACTACTGCCCTGCTTGTCTACAGTCCTGTTTGTCTACAGTCCTGCTTGTCTACGATCCTGCTTGTCTACGATCCTGCTTGTCCACAATATTGCTTGTCTACAATCCTGCTTGTCTACAGTCCTTCTTGTCTACAATGCAGCTTGTCTGCAGTCCTGCTTGTCTACGGTCATTCTTGTCTACGATCCTGCTTGACTACGATCCTACTTGTCTACAATCCTGCTTGTCTATAATCCTGCTTGTCTACGATCCTGCTTGTCTACGATCCTGCTTGTCTACAATCCTGCTTGTCCACAATCCAGTTTGTCTACAATCCTGCTTGTCTACGATCCTGCTTGTCTACATTCCTGCTTGTCTACAATCCTGCTCGTCTACAATCATGCTTGTCTATAGTCCTGCATGTCTAAAATCCTGCTGGTCTACAGTCCTGCTTGTCTACAATCCTGCTTGTCTGCAGTCCTGCTTGTCAACAATCCTGCTTGTCTACAGTCCTGCTTGTCTACAGTCCTGTTAGTCTACAATCCTGCTTGTCTACAATCCTGCTTGTCTACAATCCTGTTAGTCTACAATCCTGCTTGTCTACAGTCCTGCTTGTCTACAATCCTGTTAGTCTACAATCCTGCTTGTCTACAATCCTGCTTGTCTACAATCCTGCTTGTCTCCAGTCCAGCTTGTCTACAGTCCTGCTTGTCTACAATCCAGCCTGTCTACAGTCCAGCTTGTCTACAATCCTGCTGGTCTACAGTCCTGCTTGTCTACAATCCTGCTTGTCTACAAACCTGCTTGACTACAGTCCTGCTTGTCTGAAGTCCTACCTGTCTACAATCCTGCTTGTCTACAGTCCTGCTTGTCTACAGTCTTGCGTGTCTACAATCCTTCTTGTCTACAGTCCTGCTTGTCTACAGTCCTGCGTGTCAACAATCCTGCTTGTCTACAATCCTGCATGTCTAAAGTCCTGCTTGTCTACAATTCTGTTTGTCTACAATCCTCCTTGTCTACAATTCTGTTGGTCTACAATCCTCCTTGTCTACAATCCTGCTTGTCTACAATCCTGTTTGTCTACAGTCCTGCTTGTCTACAATTCTGTTTGTCTGCAATCCACCTTGTCTACAATCCTGCTTGACTACAATCCTGCTTGTCTACAATCCTGCTTGGCTACAATCCTTCTTTTGTCTACAATCTGGCTTGTCTACAATCCTGCTTGTCTACAATCCTGCTTGTCTACAATCCTGCTTGTCTACAGACCTGCTTGTCTACAATCGTGCTTGCCTACAGTGCTGCTTGTCTACAGTCCTGTTTGTCTACAATCATGCAAGACTACAATCCTGCGTGTCTACAGTCCTGCTTGTCTACAATCCTGCTTGTCTACAATCCTGCTTGTCTACAATCCTTCTTTTGTCTACAGTCCTGCTTGTCTACAGTCCTGCTTGTCTACAGTCCAGCTTGTCTACGATCCTGCTTGTCTACGATCCTGCTTGTCTACGAACCTGCATGTCTACGATCCTGATTGTCTACATTCCTGCTTGTCTACAGTCCTTCTTGTCTATAGTCCTGCTTGTCTACAATCCAGATTGTCTACAGTCCTGCTTGTCTACGATCCTGCTTGTCTACGATCCTGCTTGTCTACGAACCTGCATGTCTACGATCCTGATTGTCTACATTCCTGCTTGTCTACAGTCCTGCTTGTCTATAGTCCTGCTTGTCTACAATCCAGATTGTCTACAGTCCTGCTTATCTACAATCCTGCTTGTCTACAATCCTGTTTGACTACAATCCTGCTGGTCTACATTCCTGCTTGTCTACAGTCCTGCTTGTCTACAGTCCTGTTTGTCCACAATCCTGCTTGTCTACAATCCTGCTTGTCTACAATCCTGCATGTCTACAATCCTGCTTGTCTACAGTCATGCATGTCTGCAATCCTGCTTGTCTACAGTCCTGCTTGTCTACAATCCTGCTTGTCTACAGTCCTGCCGGTCTACAGTCCTGTTTGTCTACGATCCTGCTTGTCTACAATCCTGCTTGTGTACAGTCCTGTTTGTCTACAAACCTGCTTATCTACAATCCTGCTTGTCTACAGTCCTGATTGTCTATAATCCTGCTTGTCTACAGTCCTGCTTGTCTACAGTCCTGCTTGTCTACAATCCTGCTTGTCTACAGTCCTGCTTGTCTACAATCCTGCTTGTCTACAATCCTGCTTGTCTACAGTCCTGCTTGTCTATAATCCTGCTTGTCTACATTCCTGCTTGTCTACAGTCCTGCTTGTCTACAATCCTGCTTGTCTACAGCCCTGCTTGTCTACAGCCCTGCTTGTCTACAGTCCTGCTTGTCTACAGTCCTGTTGTCTACAGTCCTGCTTGTAAACAATCCTGCTTGTCTAAAGTCCTGCTTGTCAACAATCCTGCTTGTCTGCAGTCCTGCTTGTCTACAGTCCTGCTTGTCTACAGTCCTGCTTGTCTACAATCCTGCTTGTCTACGATACTGCTTTTCTATGATCCTGCATGGCTACAATGCTGATTGTCTACAATCCTGCTTGTCTACAGTCCTGCTTGTCAACAATCCAACTTGTCTACTGTCCTGTCTGTCTACAATCCTGCTTGTCTACAATTCTGCTTGTTTACAGTCCTGCTTGTATGCAATCCTGCTTGTCTAAAATCCTGCTTGTCTACCATCCTGTTTGTCTACAATCCTGCTTGTCTACAATCCTGCTTGTCTACAATCCTGCTTGTCTACAATCCTGCTTGTCTACAATCGTTCTTTTGTCTACAATCCTGCTTGTCAACAGTCCTGTTTGTCTACAATCCTGCTTGTCTACAATCCTACTTGTCTACAGTCCTGCTTGTCTACACTCCTGCTTGTCTATTATTCTGCTTGTCTACAATCCTGCTTGTCTACACTCCTGTTTGTCTACCGTCCTGCTTGTCTACGATCCTGCGTGTCTACGAACCTGCTTGTCCACAATATTGCTTGTCTACAATCCTGCTTGTCTACAGTCCTGCTTGTCTACAATGCTGCTTGTCTACAGTCCTGCTTGTCTACAATCCTGCTTGTCTACGATCCTGCTTGTCTATAAAACCTGCTTGTCTACGATCCTGCTTGTCTACGATCCTGCTTGTCTACAATCCTGCTTGTCAACAATCCTGTTTGTCTACAATCCTGCTGGTCTATATTCCTGCTTGTGTACAGTCCTGCTTGTCTACAGTCCTGTTTGTCTACAATCCTGTTAGTCTACAATCCTGTTTGTCTACAATCCTGCTTGTCTACAATCCTGCTTGTCTACAGTCCTGCTTGTCTACAGTCCTGCTTGTCTACAATCCAGCTTGTCTACAGTCCGGATTGTCTACAATCCTGCTGGTCTACAGTCCTGCTTGTCTACAATCCTGCTTGTCTACAATCCTGCTCGACTACAATCCTGCTTGTCTGCAGTCCTACCTGTCTACAATCCTGCTTGTCTTCAGTCCTGCTTGTCTACAGTCTTGCGTGTCTACAATCCTGCTTGTCTACAGTCCTGCTTTTCTACATTCCTGCGTGTCAACAATCCTGCTTGTCTACAATCCTGCATGTCTACAATCCTGCTTGTCTACAATTCTGTTTGTCTACAATCCTCCTTGTCTACAATTCTGTTTGTCTACAATCCTCCTTGTCTACAATCCTGCTTGTCTACAATCCTGCTTGTCTACAGTCCTGCTTGTCTACAATTCTGTTTGTCTGCAATCCACCTTGTCTACAATCCTGCTTGACTACAATCCTGCTTGTCTACAATCATGCTTGGCTACAGACCTGCTTGTCTACAATCCTGCTTGCATACAGGGCTGCTTGTCTACAGTCCTGCGTGTCTACAATCCTGCATGTCTACAATACTGCGTGTCTACAGTCCGGCTTGTCTACAATCCTGCTTGTCTACAATCCTGCTTGTCTACAATCCTTCTTTTGTCTACAGTCCTGCTTGTCTACAGTCCTGCTTGTCTACAGTCCTGCTTGTCTACGATCCTGCTTGTCTACGATCCTGCTTGTCTACGAACCTGCATGTGTATGATCCTGATTGTCTACAATCCTGCTTGTCTACAATCCAGATTGTCTACAGTCCTGCTTGTCTACGATCCTGCTTGTCTACGATCCTGCTTGTCTACGAACCTGCATGTCTACGATCCTGATTGTCTACATTCCTGCTTGTCTACAGTCCTGCTTGTCTATAGACCTGCTTGTCTACAATCCAGATTGTCTACAGTCCTGCTTGTCTACAGTCCTGTTTGTCCACAATCCTGCTTGTCTACAATCCTGCTTGTCTACAATCCTGCATGTCTACAATCCTGCTTGTCTACAGTCCTGCATGTCTGCAATCCTGCTTGTCTACAGTCCTGCTTGTCTACAATCCTGCTTGTCTACAGTCCTGCTTGTCTACAGTCCTGTTTGTCTACAATCCTGCTTGTCTGCAATCCTGCTTGTCTACAGTCCTGTTTGTCTACAAACCTGCTTATCTACAATCCTGCTTGTCTACAGTCCTGATTGTCTATAATCCTGCTTGTCTACAGTCCTGCTTGTCTACAGTCCTGCTTGTCTACAATCCTGCTTGTCTACAGTCCTGCTTTTCCACAATCCTGCTTGTCTACAATCCTGCTTGTCTGCAGTCCTGCTTGTCTATAATCCTGCTTGTCTACATTCCTGCTTGTCTACAGTCCTGCTTGTCTACAATCCTGCTTGTCTACAGCCCTGCTTGGCTACAGTCCTGCTTGACTACAGTCCTGTTGTCTACAGTCCTGCTTGTAAACAATCCTGCTTGTCTAAAGTCCTGCTTGTCAACAATCCTGCTTGTCTGCAGTCCTGCTTGTCTACAGTCCTGCTTGTCTACAGTCCTGCTTGTCTACAATCCTGCTTGTCTACGATACTGCTTGTCTACGATCCTGCATGGCTACAATCCTGATTGTCTACAATCCTGCTTGTCTACAGTCCTGCTTGTCAACAATCCAACTTGTCTACAGTCCTGTCTGTCTACAATCCTGCTTGTCTACAATTCTGCTTGTTTGCAGTCCTGCTTGTATGCAATCCTGCTTGTCTACAATCCTGCTTGTCTACCATCCTGTTTGTCTACAATCCTGCTTGTCTACAATCCTGCTTGTCTACAATCCTGCTTGTCTACAATCGTTCTTTTGTCTACAATCCTGCTTGTCTACAGTCCTGTTTGTCTACAATCCTGCTTGTCTACTATCCTGCTTGTCTACAGTCCTGCTTGTCTACAGTCCTGCTTGTCTATAATCCTGCTTGTCTACAATCCTGCTTGTCTACACTCCTGTTTGTCTACCGTCCTGCTTGTCTACGATCCTGCGTGTCTACGAACCTGCTTGTCCACAATATTGCTTGTCTACAATCCTGCTTGTGTACGGTCCTTCTTGTCTACGATCCTGCTTGTCTACGATCCTGCTTGTCTATAAAACCTGCTTGTCTACGATCCTGCTTGTCTACGATCCTGCTTGTCTACAATCCTGCTTGTCAACAATCCTGTTTGTATACAATCCTGCTTGTCTACGATCTGCTTGTCTAAATTCCTGCTTGTCTACAATCCTGCTTGTCTACAGTCCTGCTTGTCTACAATCCTGCTTGTCTACAGTCCAGCTTGTCTACAATCCTGCTTGTCTACAGTCCTGCTTGTCTACAATCCTGTTAGTCTACAATCCTGCTTGTCTACAATCCTGCTTGTCAACAATCCTGTTAGTCTAAAATCCTGCTTGTCTACAATCCTGCTTGTCTACAGTCCTGCTTGTCTACAATCCTGTTAGTCTACAATCCTGCTTGTCTACAATCCTGCTTGTCTACAGTCCTGCTTGTCTACAATCCAGCTTGTCTACAGTCCAGCTTGTCTACAATCCTGCTGGTCTGCACTACTGCTTGTCTACAATCCTGCTTGTCTACAATCCTGCTTGACTACAATCCTGCTTGTCTGCAGTCCTACTTGTCTACAATCCTGCTTGTCTACAGTCCTGCTTGTCTACAATTCTATTTGTCTACAATCCTCCTTGTCTACAATCCTGCTTGTCTACAATCCTGCTTGGCTACAATCCTTCTTTTGTCAACAATCTGGCTTGTCTACAATCCTGCTTGTCTACGATCCTGCTTGTCAACAATCCTGCTTGTCTACAGTCCTGCTTGTCTACAATCCTGCTTGCCTACAGTAATGCTTGTCTACAGTCCTGCGTGTCTACAATCCTGCTTGTCTACAATCCTGCTTGTCTACAGTCCTGCTTGTCTACAGTCCTGCTTCTCTACAATCCTGCTTGTGTACAATCCTGCTTGTCTACAGTCCTGCTTGTCTACAATCATGCTTGTCTACAATCCTGCTTGTCTACAATCGTGTTTGTCTACAAACATGTTTGTCTACAATCCTGCTTGTCTACAGTCCAGTTTGTCTACAATACTGCTTGTCGACAATCCAGCTTGTCTACATTCCTACTTGTCTACAATCCTGTTTGTCTACAATACTGCTTGTCTAAAATCCTTCTTTTGTCTACAATCCTGTTTGTCTACAATCCTGCTTTTCTGCAATCCTGTTTGTCTACAGTCCTGCTTGTCTACAATCCTGCTTGTCTACATTCCTTCTTTTGTCTTCAATCCTGCGTGTCTACAGTCCTGCTTGTCTACAATCCTTCTTTTGTCTACAATCCTGCTTGTCTACAGTCCTGCTTGTCTACAATCCTGCTTGTCTACAGTCCTGCTTGTTTACAATCCTGCTCGTCTACGATCTTGCTTGTCTACATTCCTGCTTGTCTACAATCCTGTTTGCCTACAGTCCTGCTTGTCTACAATCCTGCTTGTCTACAGTCCTGCTTGTTTACAATCCTGCTTGTCTACAGTCCTGTTTGTCTACAGTCCTGCTTGTCTACAGTCCTGCTTGTCTACAAACCTGCTTGTCTCCAATCCGTCTTTTGTCTACATTCCCTCATGTCTACAGTCCTGCTGGTCTACAAAACTGCTTGTGTACAATCCTTTTTTTGTCTGCAGTCCTGCTTGTGTACAATCCTGCTTGTCTGCAATCCTGCTTGTCTACAATCCTTTTTTTGTCTGCAGTCCTGCTTGTCTACCGTCCTGCTTGTCTACAATCCTGCTTGTGTACAATCCTTCTTTTGTCTACAGTCCTGCTTGTCTACAATCCTTCCTTTGTCTACAATCCTGCATGTCTACAATCCTGTTTGTCTACAATCCTGCTTGTCTACAATCCTGCTTGTCTACACTCTTGTTTGTCTGCAATCCTGCTTGTCTACAGTCCTGTTTGTCTACAATCCTGCTTGTCTACAATCCTGCTTGTCTACAGTCCTGCTTGTCTACAGTCCAGCTTGTCTACATTCCTGCTTGTCTACAGTCCTGTATGTCTACAATCATGCTGATCTACAATTCTGCTTGTCTACAGTCCTGCTTGTCTACAGTCCTGCTTGTCTACAATCCTGCTTGTCCACAATCCTGCATGTCTGCAATCCTGCTTGTCTACAATCCTTCTTTTGTCTACAGTCCTGTTTGTCTACAATCCTGGTTGTCTACGATCCTGCTTGTCTACATTCCTGCTTGTCTACAATCCTGCTTGTCTACAGTCCTGCTTGTCTACAATCATGTTTGTCTACAATCCTGCTTGTCTACAATCCTGCTTGTCTACAATCCTGCTTGTCTTCAATCCTGTTTTTCTACAAACCTGCTTGTCTACAGTCCTGCTTGTCTAGAATCCTGCTTGTCTACAATCCTTCTTGTCTACAGTCCTGATTGTCTACAATCCTGCTTGTCTGCAGTCCTGCTTGTCTACAATCCTGCTTGTCTACAATCCTGCTTGACTACAATCCTGCTTGTCTACAATCCTGCTTGTCTACAATCCTGAATGTCTACAATCCTGCTTGTCTAGAGTCCTGCTTGTCTACAATCCTGCTTGTCTACAGTCCTGCTTGTCTACAGTCCTGCTTGTCTACAGTCCTGCTTGTCTACAATCCTGATTGTCTTCAGTCCAGCTTGTCTACAGTCCTGCTAGTCTACAATCCTGCTTGTCTACAGTCCTGCTTGCCTACAGTCCTGCTTGTCTACAGACCTGTTTGTCCACGATCCTGCTTGTCTACGATCCTGCTTGTCTACGATCCTGCTTGTCTACAATCCTGCTTGTCTACAGTTTTGCTTGTCAACAATCCTGCTTGTCTACAGTCCTGCTTGTCTACAATACTGCTTGTCTACAATCCTGCTTGTCTGCAATCCTGCTTGTCTACAATCCTGCTTGTCTACAGTCCTGCTTGTATACAATCTTGCTAGTCTACAATTCTGCTAGTCTACAATCCTGCTTGTCTAAAGTCCTGCTTGTCTACAGTCCTGCATGTCTACAATCCTGCTTGTCTACAATCCTGCTTCTCTACAATGCTTGCTTGTCTACAGTCCTGGTTGTCTACAGTCCTGCTTGTCTACAGTCCTGCTTGTCTACAATCCTGCTTGTCTACAGTCCTGTTTGTCTACAATCCTGCTTGTCTACAGTCCTGCTTGTCTACAGTCCTGCTTGTCTACAATCCTGCTTGTCTACAAACCTGCTTGTCTACAGTCCTGCTTGTGTAAATCCTGCTTGTCTACAATCCTGCTTGTCTACAGTCCTGCTTGTCTACAATCTTGCTTGTCTACAGTCCTGTTTGTCTACAATCCTGTTTGTCTACAGTCCTGCTTGTCGACAGTCCTGCTTGTCTACAATCCTGCTTGTCTACAATCTGCTTGTCTACATTCCTGCTTGTCTACAATCCTGCTTGTCTACAATTCTGCTTGTCTAGAATCCTGCTTCTCTACAATCCAGCTTGTCTACAGTCCTGCTTGTCTACAGTCCTGCATGTCTACAATCCAGCTTGTCTACAGTCCTGCTTGTCTACAATCCTGCTTGTCTACACTCCTGCTTGTCTACTATCCTGCTTGTCTACCATCCAGCATGTCTGCAGTCCTGCTTGTCTTCAATCCAGCTTGTCTACAGTCCTGCTTGTCTACAATCCTGCATGTCTACAATCCTGCTTCTCTGCAATCCACCTTGTCTACAATCCTGCTTGACTACAATCCTGCTTGTCTACAATCCTGCTTGGCTACAATCCTTCTTTTGTCTACAATCTGGCTTGTCTACAATCCTGCTTGTCTACAATCCTGCTTGTCTACAATCCTGCTTGTCTACAGACCTGCTTGTCTACAATCGTGCTTGCCTACAGTGCTGCTTGTCTACAGTCCTGTTTGTCTACAATCATGCAAGACTACAATCCTGCGTGTCTACAGTCCTGCTTGTCTACAATCCTGCTTGTCTACAATCCTGCTTGTCTACAATCCTTCTTTTGTCTACAGTCCTGCTTGTCTACAGTCCTGCTTGTCTACAGTCCAGCTTGTCTACGATCCTGCTTGTCTACGATCCTGCTTGTCTACGAACCTGCATGTCTACGATCCTGATTGTCTACATTCCTGCTTGTCTACAGTCCTTCTTGTCTATAGTCCTGCTTGTCTACAATCCAGATTGTCTACAGTCCTGCTTGTCTACGATCCTGCTTGTCTACGATCCTGCTTGTCTACGAACCTGCATGTCTACGATCCTGATTGTCTACATTCCTGCTTGTCTACAGTCCTGCTTGTCTATAGTCCTGCTTGTCTACAATCCAGATTGTCTACAGTCCTGCTTATCTACAATCCTGCTTGTCTACAATCCTGTTTGACTACAATCCTGCTGGTCTACATTCCTGCTTGTCTACAGTCCTGCTTGTCTACAGTCCTGTTTGTCCACAATCCTGCTTGTCTACAATCCTGCTTGTCTACAATCCTGCATGTCTACAATCCTGCTTGTCTACAGTCCTGCATGTCTGCAATCCTGCTTGTCTACAGTCCTGCTTGTCTACAATCCTGCTTGTCTACAGTCCTGCCGGTCTACAGTCCTGTTTGTCTACAATCCTGCTTGTCTACAATCCTGCTTGTGTACAGTCCTGTTTGTCTACAAACCTGCTTATCTACAATCCTGCTTGTCTACAGTCCTGATTGTCTATAATCCTGCTTGTCTACAGTCCTGCTTGTCTACAGTCCTGCTTGTCTACAATCCTGCTTGTCTACAGTCCTGCTTGTCTACAATCCTGCTTGTCTACAATCCTGCTTGTCTACAGTCCTGCTTGTCTATAATCCTGCTTGTCTACATTCCTGCTTGTCTACAGTCCTGCTTGTCTACAATCCTGCTTGTCTACAGCCCTGCTTGTCTACAGTCCTGCTTGTCTACAGTCCTGTTGTCTACAGTCCTGCTTGTAAACAATCCTGCTTGTCTAAAGTCCTGCTTGTCAACAATCCTGCTTGTCTGCAGTCCTGCTTGTCTACAGTCCTGCTTGTCTACAGTCCTGCTTGTCTACAATCCTGCTTGTCTACGATACTGCTTTTCTATGATCCTGCATGGCTACAATCCTGATTGTCTACAATCCTGCTTGTCTACAGTCCTGCTTGTCAACAATCCAACTTGTCTACAGTCCTGTCTGTCTACAATCCTGCTTGTCTACAATTCTGCTTGTTTACAGTCCTGCTTGTATGCAATCCTGCTTGTCTAAAATCCTGCTTGTCTACCATCCTGTTTGTCTACAATCCTGCTTGTCTACAATCCTGCTTGTCTACAATCCTGCTTGTCTACAATCCTGCTTGTCTACAATCGTTCTTTTGTCTACAATCCTGCTTGTCAACAGTCCTGTTTGTCTACAATCCTGCTTGTCTACAATCCTGCTTGTCTACAGTCCTGCTTCTCTACACTCCTGCTTGTCTATTATTCTGCTTGTCTACAATCCTGCTTGTCTACACTCCTGTTTGTCTACCGTCCTGCTTGTCTACGCTCCTGCGTGTCTACGAACCTGCTTGTCCACAATATTGCTTGTCTACAATCCTGCTTGTCTACAGTCCTGCTTGTCTACAATGCTGCTTGTCTACAGTCCTGCTTGTCTACAATCCTGCTTGTCTACGATCCTGCTTGTCTATAAAACCTGCTTGTCTACGATCCTGCTTGTCTACGATCCTGCTTGTCTACAATCCTGCTTGTCAACAATCCTGTTTGTCTACAATCCTGCTGGTCTATATTCCTGCTTGTGTACAGTCCTGCTTGTCTACAGTCCTGTTTGTCTACAATCCTGTTAGTCTACAATCCTGTTTGTCTACAATCCTGCTTGTCTACAATCCTGCTTGTCTACAGTCCTGCTTGTCTACAGTCCTGCTTGTCTACAATCCAGCTTGTCTACAGTCCGGATTGTCTACAATCCTGCTGGTCTACAGTCCTGCTTGTCTACAATCCTGCTTGTCTACAATCCTGCTCGACTACAATCCTGCTTGTCTGCAGTCCTACCTGTCTACAATCCTGCTTGTCTTCAGTCCTGCTTGTCTACAGTCTTGCGTGTCTACAATCCTGCTTGTCTACAGTCCTGCTTTTCTACATTCCTGCGTGTCAACAATCCTGCTTGTCTACAATCCTGCATGTCTACAATCCTGCTTGTCTACAATTCTGTTTGTCTACAATCCTCCTTGTCTACAATTCTGTTTGTCTACAATCCTCCTTGTCTACAATCCTGCTTGTCTACAATCCTGCTTGTCTACAGTCCTGCTTGTCTACAATTCTGTTTGTCTGCAATCCACCTTGTCTACAATCCTGCTTGACTACAATCCTGCTTGTCTACAATCATGCTTGGCTACAGACCTGCTTGTCTACAATCCTGCTTGCATACAGGGCTGCTTGTCTACAGTCCTGCGTGTCTACAATCCTGCATGTCTACAATACTGCGTGTCTACAGTCCGGCTTGTCTACAATCCTGCTTGTCTACAATCCTGCTTGTCTACAATCCTTCTTTTGTCTACAGTCCTGCTTGTCTACAGTCCTGCTTGTCTACAGTCCTGCTTGTCTACGATCCTGCTTGTCTACGATCCTGCTTGTCTACGAACCTGCATGTGTATGATCCTGATTGTCTACAATCCTGCTTGTCTACAATCCAGATTGTCTACAGTCCTGCTTGTCTACGATCCTGCTTGTCTACGATCCTGCTTGTCTACGAACCTGCATGTCTACGATCCTGATTGTCTACATTCCTGCTTGTCTACAGTCCTGCTTGTCTATAGACCTGCTTGTCTACAATCCAGATTGTCTACAGTCCTGCTTGTCTACAGTCCTGTTTGTCCACAATCCTGCTTGTCTACAATCCTGCTTGTCTACAATCCTGCATGTCTACAATCCTGCTTGTCTACAGTCCTGCATGTCTGCAATCCTGCTTGTCTACAGTCCTGCTTGTCTACAATCCTGCTTGTCTACAGTCCTGCTTGTCTACAGTCCTGTTTGTCTACAATCCTGCTTGTCTGCAATCCTGCTTGTCTACAGTCCTGTTTGTCTACAAACCTGCTTATCTACAATCCTGCTTGTCTACAGTCCTGATTGTCTATAATCCTGCTTGTCTACAGTCCTGCTTGTCTACAGTCCTGCTTGTCTACAATCCTGCTTGTCTACAGTCCTGCTTTTCTACAATCCTGCTTGTCTACAATCCTGCTTGTCTGCAGTCCTGCTTGTCTATAATCCTGCTTGTCTACATTCCTGCTTGTCTACAGTCCTGCTTGTCTACAATCCTGCTTGTCTACAGCCCTGCTTGTCTACAGTCCTGCTTGTCTACAGTCCTGTTGTCTACAGTCCTGCTTGTAAACAATCCTGCTTGTCTAAAGTCCTGCTTGTCAACAATCCTGCTTGTCTGCAGTCCTGCTTGGCTACAGTCCTGCTTGTCTACAGTCCTGCTTGTCTACAATCCTGCTTGTCTACGATACTGCTTGTCTACGATCCTGCATGGCTACAATCCTGATTGTCTACAATCCTGCTTGTCTACAGTCCTGCTTGTCAACAATCCAACTTGTCTACAGTCCTGTCTGTCTACAATCCTGCTTGTCTACAATTCTGCTTGTTTGCAGTCCTGCTTGTATGCAATCCTGCTTGTCTACAATCCTGCTTGTCTACCATCCTGTTTGTCTACAATCCTGCTTGTCTACAATCCTGCTTGTCTACAATCCTGCTTGTCTACAATCGTTCTTTTGTCTACAATCCTGCTTGTCTACAGTCCTGTTTGTCTACAATCCTGCTTGTCTACTATCCTGCTTGTCTACAGTCCTGCTTGTCTACAGTCCTGCTTGTCTATAATCCTGCTTGTCTACAATCCTGCTTGTCTACACTCCTGTTTGTCTACCGTCCTGCTTGTCTACGATCCTGCGTGTCTACGAACCTGCTTGTCCACAATATTGCTTGTCTACAATCCTGCTTGTGTACGGTCCTTCTTGTCTACGATCCTGCTTGTCTACGATCCTGCTTGTCTATAAAACCTGCTTGTCTACGATCCTGCTTGTCTACGATCCTGCTTGTCTACAATCCTGCTTGTCAACAATCCTGTTTGTATACAATCCTGCTTGTCTACGATCTGCTTGTCTAAATTCCTGCTTGTCTACAATCCTGCTTGTCTACAGTCCTGCTTGTCTACAGTCCTGCTTGTCTACAGTCCTGCTTGTCTACAGTCCTGCTTGTCTACAGTCCTGCTTGTCTACAATCCTGCTTGTCTACAGTCCAGCTTGTCTACAATCCTGCTTGTCTACAGTCCTGCTTGTCTACAATCCTGTTAGTCTACAATCCTGCTTGTCTACAATCCTGCTTGTCAACAATCCTGTTAGTCTAAAATCCTGCTTGTCTACAATCCTGCTTGTCTACAGTCCTGCTTGTCTACAATCCTGTTAGTCTACAATCCTGCTTGTCTACAATCCTGCTTGTCTACAGTCCTGCTTGTCTACAATCCAGCTTGTCTACAGTCCAGCTTGTCTACAATCCTGCTGGTCTACACTACTGCTTGTCTACAATCCTGCTTGTCTACAATCCTGCTTGACTACAATCCTGCTTGTCTGCAGTCCTACTTGTCTACAATCCTGCTTGTCTACAGTCCTGCTTGTCTACAATTCTATTTGTCTACAATCCTCCTTGTCTACAATCCTGCTTGTCTACAATCCTGCTTGGCTACAATCCTTCTTTTGTCAACAATCTGGCTTGTCTACAATCCTGCTTGTCTACGATCCTGCTTGTCTACAATCCTGCTTGTCTACAGTCCTGCTTGTCTACAATCCTGCTTGCCTACAGTGCTGCTTGTCTACAGTCCTGCGTGTCTACAATCCTGCTTGTCTAAAATCCTGCGTGTCTACTGTCCTGCGTGTCTACAATCCTGCTTGTTTACAATCCTGCTTGTCTACAATCCTGCTTGTCTACAATCATTCTTTTGTCTACAGTCCTGCTTGTCTACAATCCTGCTTGTTTAAAAACCTGCTTGTCTACATTCCTTCTTTTGTCTTCAATCCTGCGTGTCTACAGTCCTGCTTGTCTACAATCCTTCTTTTGTCTACAATCCTGCTTGTCTACAGTCCTGCTTGTTTACAATCCTGCTCGTCTACGATCTTGCTTGTCTACATTCCTGCTTGTCTACAATCCTGTTTGCCTACAGTCCTGCTTGTCTACAATCCTGCTTGTCTACAGTCCTGCTTGTTTACAATCCTGCTTGTCTACAGTCCTGTTTGTCTACAGTCCTGCTTGTCTACAGTCCTGCTTGTCTACAAACCTGCTTGTCTCCAATCCGTCTTTTGTCTACATTCCCTCATGTCTACAGTCCTGCTGGTCTACAAAATTGCTTGTGTACAATCCTTTTTTTGTCTGCAGTCCTGCTTGTGTACAATCCTGCTTGTCTGCAATCCTGCTTGTCTACAATCCTTTTTTTGTCTGCAGTCCTGCTTGTCTACCGTCCTGCTTGTCTACAATCCTGCTTGTGTACAATCCTTCTTTTGTCTACAGTCCTGCTTGTCTACAATCCTTCCTTTGTCTACAATCCTGCATGTCTACAATCCTGTTTGTCTACAATCCTGCTTGTCTACAATCCTGCTTGTCTACACTCTTGTTTGTCTGCAATCCTGCTTGTCTACAGTCCTGTTTGTCTACAATCCTGCTTGTCTACAATCCTGCTTGTCTACAGTCCTGCTTGTCTACAGTCCAGCTTGTCTACATTCCTGCTTGTCTACAGTCCTGTATGTCTACAATCATGCTGATCTACAATTCTGCTTGTCTACAGTCCTGCTTGTCTACAGTCCTGCTTGTCTACAATCCTGCTTGTCCACAATCCTGCATGTCTGCAATCCTGCTTGTCTACAATCCTTCTTTTGTCTACAGTCCTGTTTGTCTACAATCCTGGTTGTCTACGATCCTGCTTGTCTACATTCCTGCTTGTCTACAATCCTGCTTGTCTACAGTCCTGCTTGTCTACAATCATGTTTGTCTACAATCCTGCTTGTCTACAATCCTGCTTGTCTACAATCCTGCTTGTCTTCAATCCTGTTTTTCTACAAACCTGCTTGTCTACAGTCCTGCTTGTCTAGAATCCTGCTTGTCTACAATCCTTCTTGTCTACAGTCCTGATTGTCTACAATCCTGCTTGTCTGCAGTCCTGCTTGTCTACAATCCTGCTTGTCTACAATCCTGCTTGACTACAATCCTGCTTGTCTACAATCCTGCTTGTCTACAATCCTGATTGTCTACAATCCTGCTTGTCTAGAGTCCTGCTTGTCTACAATCCTGCTTGTCTACAGTCCTGCTTGTCTACAGTCCTGCTTGTCTACAGTCCTGCTTGTCTACAATCCTGATTGTCTTCAGTCCTGCTTGTCTACAGTCCTGCTAGTCTACAATCCTGCTTGTCTACAGTCCTGCTTGCCTACAGTCCTGCTTGTCTACAGACCTGTTTGTCCACGATCCTGCTTGTCTACGATCCTGCTTGTCTACGATCCTGCTTGTCTACAATCCTGCTTGTCTACAGTCTTGCTTGTCAACAATCCTGCTTGTCTTCAGTCCTGCTTGTCTACAATACTGCTTGTCTACAATCCTGCTTGTCTGCAATCCTGCTTGTCTACAATCCTGCTTGTCTACAGTCCTGCTTGTATACAATCTTGCTAGTCTACAATTCTGCTAGTCTACAATCCTGCTTGTCTAAAGTCCTGCTTGTCTACAGTCCTGCATGTCTACAATCCTGCTTGTCTACAATCCTGCTTCTCTACAATGCTTGCTTGTCTACAGTCCTGGTTGTCTACAGTCCTGCTTGTCTACAGTCCTGCTTGTCTACAATCCTGCTTGTCTACAGTCCTGTTTGTCTACAATCCTGCTTGTCTACAGTCCTGCTTGTCTACAGTCCTGCTTGTCTACAATCCTGCTTGTCTACAAACCTGCTTGTCTACAGTCCTGCTTGTGTACAATCCTGCTTGTCTACAATCCTGCTTGTCTACAGTCCTGCTTGTCTACAATCTTGCTTGTCTACAGTCCTGTTTGTCTACAATCCTGTTTGTCTACAGTCCTGCTTGTCGACAGTCCTGCTTGTCTACAATCCTGCTTGTCTACAATCTGCTTGTCTACATTCCTGCTTGTCTACAATCCTGCTTGTCTACAATTCTGCTTGTCTAGAATCCTGCTTCTCTACAATCCTGCTTGTCTACAGTCCTGCTTGTCTACAATCTTGCTTGTCTACAGACCTGTTTGTCTACAATCCTGTTCATCTACAGTCCTGCTTGTCAACAGTCCTGCTTGTCTACAATCCTGCTTGTCTACAATCCTCCTTGTCTACAGTCCTGGTTGTCTACAATCCTGCTTGTCTACAGTCCTGCTTATCTACAATCCTGCTTGTGTACAATCCTGTTGGTCTACAGTCCTGCTTGTCTTCACTCCTGTTTGTCTACAATCCTGTTTGTCTACATTCCTGCTTGTCTACAGTCCTGTTTGTCTACAATCCTGCCTGTCTACAATCCTGCTGGTCGACAATCCTGTTTGTCTACAGTCCTGCTTGTCTACAATCCTGTTTGTCTGCAATCCTGCTTGTCTACAATCCTGTTTGTCTACAATCCTGCTTGTCTACAGTCCTGCTTGTCTACAATCCTGCTTGCGTACAATCCAGCTTGTCTACAGTCCTGCTTGTCTACAGTCCTGCATGTCTACAATCCAGCTTGTCTACAGTCCTGCTTGTCTACAATCCTGCTTGTCTACACTCCTGCTTGTCTACTATCCTGCTTGTCTACCATCCAGCATGTCTACAGTCCTGCTTGTCTTCAATCCAGCTTGTCTACAGTCCTGCTTGTCTACAATCCTGCATGTCTACAATCCTGCTTCTCTACAATCCAGCTTGTCTACAGTCCTGCTTGTCTACAATCCTGCAGGTCTACAATCCTGTTTGTCTACAGTCCTGCTTGTCTACACTCCTGTTTGTCTACAATCCTGTTTGTCTACAGTCCTGCTTGTCTACAGTCCTGTTTGTCTACAATCCTGTTTGTCTACAGTCCTGCTTGTCTACAGTCCTGCTTGCGTACAATCGAGCTTGTCTACAGTCCTGCTTGTCTACAGTCCTGCTTGTCTACAATCCTGCTTGTCTACAATCCTGCTTGTCTACAATCCTGCTTGTCTAGAGTCCTGCTTGTCTACAATCCTGCTTGTCTACAATCCTGTTTGTCTACAGTCCTGCTTGTCTACAATCCAGCATGTCTACTGTACTGCTTGTCTTCAATCCAGCTAGTCTACAGTCCTGCTTGTCTACAATCCTGCATGTCTACAATCCTGCTTGTCTACAATCCAGCTTGTCTACAGTCCTGCTTGTCTACAATCCTGCTTGTCTACAATCCTGTTTGTCTACAGTCCTGCTTGTCTACAGACCTGCTTGTCTACAATCCAGCTTGTCTACAGTCCTGCTTGTCTACAATCCTGCTTGTCTACAATCCTGCTTGTCTACAGTCCTGTTTGTCTACAGTCCTGCTTGTCTACAATCCTGCTTGTCTTCAGTCCTGCTTGTCTGCAGTCCTGCTTGTCTACAATCCTGCTTGTCTACAGTCCTGCTTGCCTACAGTCCTGCTTGTCTACAGACCTGTTTGTCCACGATCCTGCTTGTCTACGATCCTGCTTGTCTACGATCCTGCTTGTCTACAATCCTGCTTGTCTACAGTCCTGCTTGTCTACACTCCTGCTTGTCTACAGTCCTGCTTGTCTAAAATCCTGCTTGTCTACAATGCAGCTTGTCTACAATCCTGCTTGTCTACAGTCCTGCTTGTCTACACTCCTGCTTGTCTACAGTCCTGCTTGTCTACAATCCTGTTTGTCTACAATCCTGCTTGTCTACAGTCCTGTTTGTCTACAATCCTGCTTGTCTACAATCCTGCTTGTCTACAGTCCTGCTTGTCTACAATCCTGCTTGTCTACAGTCCTGCTTGTCTACAATCCTGCTTGTGTACAATCCTGTTTGTCTACAGTCCTGCTTGTCTACACTCCTGTTTTTCTACAATCCTGTTTGTCTACAGTCCTGCTTGTCTACAGTCCTGTTTGTCTACAATCCTGCTTGACTACAATCCTGCTTGTCTACAATCCTGTTTGTCTACAGTCCTGCTTGTCTACAATCTTGTTTGTCTGCAATCCTGCTTGACAACAATCCTGTTTGTCTACAATCCTGCTTGTCTACAGTCCTGCTTGTCTACAGTCCTGCTTGCGTACAATCGAGCTTGTCTACAGTCCTGCTTGTCTACAGTCCTGCTTGTCTACAATCCAGCCTGTCTACAGTCCTGCTTGTCTACAATCCTGCTTGTCTACAGTCCTGCTTGTCTACAATCCTGCTTGTCTACAATCCTGCTTGTCTACAATCCAGCCTGTCTACAGTCCTGCTTGTCTACAATCCTGCTTGTCTAGAGTCCTGCTTGTCTACAATCCTGCTTGTCTACAATCCTGTTTGTCTACAGTCCTGCTTGTCTACAATCCAGCTTGTCTACTTTCCTGCTTGTCTTCATCCAGCTTGTCTTCAGTCCTGCTTGTCTACAATCCTGCATGTCTACAATCCTGCTTGTCTACAAACCAGCTTGTCTACAGTCCTGCTTGTCTACAATCCTGCTTGTCTACAATCCTGTTTGTCTACAGTCCTTCTTGTCTACAATCCTGCTTGTCTACAATCCTGCTTGTCTACAATCCAGCTTGTCTACAGTCCTGCTTGTCTACAATCCTGCTTGTCTACAATCCTGTTTGTCTACAGTCCTGCTTGTCTACAATCCTGCTTGTCTACAATCCTGCTTGTCTACAAACGTGCTTGTCTACAGTCCTGCTTGTCTACAGTTCTGCTTGTCTACAGTCCTGCTTGTCTACAATCCTGCTTGTCTACAGTCCTGTTTGTCTACAATCCTGCTTGTCTACAATCCTGCTTGTCTACAGTCCTGCTTGTCTACAATCCTGCTTGTCTACAGTCCTGCTTGTCTACAATCCTGCTTGTGTACAATCCTGTTTGTCTACAGTCCTGCTTGTCTACACTCCTGTTTGTCTACAATCCTGTTTGTCTACAGTCCTGCTTGTCTACAGTCCTGTTTGTCTACAATCCTGCTTGTCTACAATCCTGCTTGTCTACAATCCTGTTTGTCTACAGTCCTGCTTGTCTACCATCCTGTTTGTCTGCAATCCTGCTTGTCTACAATCCTGTTTGTCTACAATCCTGCTTGTCTACAGTCCTGCTTGTCTACAGTCCTGCTTGCGTACAATCGAGCTTGTCTACAGTCCTGCTTGTCTACAGTCCTGCTTGTCTACAATCCAGCCTATCTACAGTCCTGCTTGTCTACAATCCTGCTTGTCTACAATCCTGCTTGTCTACAATCCGGCTTGTCTTGAGTCCTGCTTTTCTACAATCCTGCTTGTCTACAATCCTGTTTGTCCACAGACCTGCTTGTCTACAATCCAGCATGTCTACTGTCCTGCTTGTCTTCAATCCAGCTAGTCTACAGTCCTGCGTGTCTACAATCCTGCATGTCTACAATCCTGCTTGTCTACAATCCAGCTTGTCTACAGTCCTGCTTGTCTACAATCATGCTTGTCTACAATCCTGTTTGTCTACAGTCCTGCTTGTCTACAGACCTGCTTGTCTACAATCCAGCTTGTCTACAGTCTTGCTTGTCTACAATCCTGCTTGTCTACAATCCTGCTTGTCTACAATCCTGCTTGTCTTCAATCCAGCTTGTCTACAGTCCAGCTTGTCTACAATCCTGCTTGTCTACAATCCTGCCTGTCTACGATCCTGCTTGTCTACAATACTACTTGTCTACAATCCTGCTTGTCTATAATCCTGCTTGTCTACAATCCTGCTTGTCTGCAATCCATCTTTTCTACAGTCCTGCTTGTCTACAATCCTGCTTGTCTACAATCCTGTTTGTCTACGATCCTACTTGTGTACAATCCAGCTTGTCTGCATTCCTACTTGTCTGCAAACCTTTTTGTCTACAATACTGCTTGTCTAAAATCCTTTCTTTTGTTTACAATCCTGTTTGTCTACAATCCTGCTTGTCTGCAATCCTGTTTGTCTACAGTCCTGCTTGTCTACAATCCTGCTTGTCTACAATCCTGCTTGTCTACACTACTGCTTGTCTACAGTCCTGATTGTCTACAATCCTTCTTTTGTCTACAATCCTGTTTTCTACAGTCCTGCTTGTCTACAATCCTGTTGTCTACAATCCTGCTTGTCGACAGTCCTGCTTGTCTACAATCCTGCCTGTCAACAATCCTGCTTGTCTACAGTCCTGCTTGTCTACAATCCTGCTTGTCAACAATACTGCTTGTCTGCAGTCCTGCTTGTCTACAATCCTGTTTGTCTACAGTCCTGCTTGTCTACGGTCCTGGTTGTCTACAATCCTGCTTGTCTACAGTCCTGCTTGTCTACAGTCCTGCTTTTCTACAGTCCTGCTTGTGTACAATCCTGCTTGTCTACAATTCTGCTTGTCTACAATCCTGCTTGTCTACAGTCCTGGTTGTCTACAGTCCTCCTTGTCTACAATTCTGCTTGTCTACAATCCTGCTTGTCTGCAGTCCTGCTTGTCTACAGTCCTGTTTGTCTATAGTCCTGCTTGTCTACAATCCTGCTTGTCTACAATCCTGTTTGTCTCCAGTCCTGCTTGTCTACAATCCTGCTTGTCTACAATCCTGCTTGCCTACAATTATGCTTGTCTACAGCCCTCCTTTTCTACAGTCCTGCTTGTCTATAGTCCTGATTGTCTACAGTCCTGCTTGTCTACAATCCTGCTTGTCTACAGTCCTGTTTGTCTACAATCCTGCTTGTCTACAATCCTGCCTTTCTACAGTCCTGCCTGTCTACAGTCCTGCTTGTCAACAGTCCTGCTTGTCTACAATCCTGCATGTCTACAATCCTGCTTGTCTACAGTCCTGCTTGTCTACAATCCTGCTTGTCTCCAGTCCTCTTTGTCTACAGTCCTGCTTGTCTACAGTCCTGCTTGTCTACAGTCCTGCTTGTCTACAATCCTGCTTGTCTGCAATCCTGCTTGTCTACAATCCTGCTTGTCTACAGTCCTGCTTGTCTACAGTCCTGCTTGTCTACAGTCCTGCTTGTCTACAGTCCTGCTTGTCTACAATCCTGCTTGTCTACAGTCCTGCTTGTCTACAATCCAGCTAGTCTACAATTCTGCTTGTCTACGATCCTGCTTGTCTACGGTCCTGCTTGTCTAAAGTCCTGCTTGTCTACAATCCTTCTTGTCTAATGTCCTGCTTGTCTACAGTCCTGCTTGTCTACTATCCTGCTTGTCTACAGTCCTGTTTGTCTACAATCCTGCTTGTCTACAATCCTGCTTGTCTACAGTCCTGCTTGTCTACAATCCTGCTTGTCTACAGTCCTGCTTGTCTACAATCCTGCTTGTGTACAATCCTGTTTGTCTACAGTCCTGCTTGTCTACACTCCTGTTTGTCTACAATCCTGTTTGTCTACAGTCCTGCTTGTCTACAGTCCTGTTTGTCTACAATCCTGCTTGTCTACAATCCTGCTTGTCTACAATCCTGTTTGTCTACAGTCCTGCTTGTCTACCATCCTGTTTGTCTGCAATCCTGCTTGTCTACAATCCTGTTTGTCTACAATCCTGCTTGTCTACAGTCCTGCTTGTCTACAGTCCTGCTTGCGTACAATCGAGCTTGTCTGCAGTCCTGCTTGTCTACAGTCCTGCTGGTCTACAATCCAGCCTATCTACAGTCCTGCTTGTCTACAATCCTGCTTGTCTACAATCCTGCTTGTCTACAATCCGGCTTGACTTGAGTCCTGCTTTTCTACAATCCTGCTTGTCTACAATCCTGTTTGTCCACAGTCCTGCTTGTCTACAATCCAGCATGTCTACTGTCCTGCTTGTCTTCAATCCAGCTAGTCTACAGTCCTGCTTGTCTACAATCCTGCATGTCTACAATCCTGCTTGTCCATAATCCAGCTTGTCTACAGTCCTGCTTGTCTACAATCATGCTTGTCTACAATCCTGTTTGTCTACAGTCCTGCTTGTCTACAGACCTGCTTGTCTACAATCCAGCTTGTCTACAGTCCTGCTTGTCTACAATCCTGCTTGTCTACAATCCTGCTTGTCTACAATCCTGCTTGTCTTCAATCCAGCATGTCTACAGTCCAGCTTGTCTACAATCCTGCTTGTCTACAATCCTGCCTGTCTACGATCCTGCTTGTCTACAATACTACTTGTCTACAATCCTGCTTGTCTATAATCCTGCTTGTCTACAATCCTGCTTGTCTGCAATCCATCTTTTCTACAGTCCTGCTTGTCTACAATCCTGCTTGTCTACAATCCTGTTTGTCTACGATCCTACTTGTGTACAATCCAGCTTGTCTGCATTCCTACTTGTCTGCAAACCTTTTTGTCTACAATACTGCTTGTCTAAAATCCTTTCTTTTGTTTACAATCCTGTTTGTCTACAATCCTGCTTGTCTGCAATCCTGTTTGTCTACAGTCCTGCTTGTCTACAATCCTGCTTGTCTACAATCCTGCTTGTCTACACTACTGCTTGTCTACAGTCCTGATTGTCTACAATCCTTCTTTTGTCTACAATCCTGTTTTCTACAGTCCTGCTTGTCTACAATCCTGTTGTCTACAATCCTGCTTGTCTACAGTCCTGCTTGTCTACAATCCTGCGTGTCAACAATCCTGCTTGTCTACAGTCCTGCTTGTCTACAATCCTGCTTGTCAACAATACTGCTTGTCTGCAGTCCTGCTTGTCTACAATCCTGTTTGTCTACAGTCCTGCTTGTCTACGGTCCTGGTTGTCTACAATCCTGCTTGTCTACAGTCCTGCTTGTCTACAGTCCTGCTTTTCTACAGTCCTGCTTGTGTACAATCCTGCTTGTCTACAATTCTGCTTGTCTACAATCCTGCTTGTCTACAGTCCTGGTTGTCTACAGTCCTCCTTGTCTACAGTTCTGCTTGTCTACAATCCTGCTTGTCTGCAGTCCTGCTTGTCTACAGTCCTGTTTGTCTATAGTCCTGCTTGTCTAAAATCCTGCTTGTCTACAATCCTGTTTGTCTCCAGTCCTGCTTGTCTACAATCCTGCTTGTCTACAATCCTGCTTGCCTACAATTATGCTTGTCTACAGCCCTCCTTTTCTACAGTCCTGCTTGTCTACAGCCCTGATTGTCTACAGTCCTGCTTGTCTACAATCCTGCTTGTCTACAGTCCTGTTTGTCTACAATCCTGCTTGTCTACAATCCTGCCTTTCTACAGTCCTGCCTGTCTACAATCCTGCTTGTCAACAGTCCTGCTTTTCTACAATCCTGCATGTCTACAATCCTGCTTGTCTACAGTCCTGCTTGTCTACAATCCTGCTTGTCTCCAGTCCTCTTTGTCTACAGTCCTGCTTGTCTACAGTCCTGCTTGTCTACAATCCTGCTTGTCTACAATCCTCCTTGTCTGCAATCCTGCTTGTCTACAATCCTGCTTGTCTACAGTCCTGCTTGTCTACAGTCCTGCTTGTCTACAGTCCTGCTTGTCTACAGTCCTGCTTGTCTACAATCCTGCTTGTCTACAGTCCTGCTTGTCTACAATCCTGCTTGTCTACAGTCCTGCTTGTCTACAATCCAGCTTGTCTACAATCCTGCTTGTCTACGATCCTGCTTGTCTACGGTCCTGCTTGTCTAAAGTCCTGCTTGTCTACAATCCTTCTTGTCTAATGTCCTGCTTGTCTACAATCCTGCTTGTCTATGATCCTGCTTGTCTACAATCCTGTTTGTCTACAATCCTGCTTGTCTACAATCCTGTTTTCTGCAGTACTGCTTGTCTACAATCCTGCTTGTCTACAGTCCTGCTTGTCTACAATCCTGCTTGTTTACACACCTGCTTGACTACAATCCTGCTTGTCTATAGTCCTGCTTGTCTATAATCCTGCTTGTCAACAGTCCTGCTTGTCTACAATCCTGCTTGTCTACAGTCCTGCTTGTCTCCAATCCTGCTTGTCTACAATCCTGCTTGTCCACGATCCTGCTTGTCTACGGTCCTGCTTGTCTAAAGTCCTGCTTGTCTACAATCCTTCTTGTCTACTGTCCTGCTTGTCTACAATCCTGCTTGTCTACGATCCTGCTTGTCTACAATCCTGTTTGTCTACAGTCCTGTTTGTCTACAATCCTGCTTGTCTACAATCCTGTTTTCTGCAGTACTGCTTGTCTACAATCCTGCTTGTCTACAGTCCTGCTTGTCTACAATCCTGCTTGTTTACACACCTGCTTGTCTACAATCCTGCTTGTCTATAGTCCTGCTTGTCTATAATCCTGCTTGTCTACAGACCTGCTTGTCTACAATCCTGCTTTTCTACAATCCTGCTTGTCTACAATCCTGCTTGTCTACAGTCATGCTTGTCTACAATCCTGCGTGTCTACAGTCCTGCTTGTCTACAGACCTGCTTGTCTACAATCCTGCTTGTCTACAGTCCTGCTTGTCTACAATCCTGCTTGTCTACAGTCCTGCTTGTCTACGATCCTGCTTGTCTACGGTCCTGCTTGTCTAACAGTCCAGGCTGTCTACAATCCTGCTTGTCTACAGTCCTGCTTGTCTACAGTCCTGCTTGTCTACAATCCTGCTTGTGTACAATCCTGCTGGTCTACAGTCCTGCTTGTCTACAGTCCTGCTTGTCTACAGTCCTGCTTGTCTACAATCCTGCTTGTCTACAGTCCTGTTTGTCTACAAACCTGCTTGTCTACAGTCCTGCTTGTCTACAGTCCTGCTTGTCTATGATCCTATTTTACTACTGTCCTGCTTGTCTACAGTCCTGCTTGTCTACAATCCTGCTTGTCTACAGTCCTGCTTGTCTACGGTCCTGCTTGTCTACAATCCTGCTTGTCTACAATCCTGCTTGTCTACAATGCTGCTTGTCTACAGTCCTGCTTGGCTACAGTCCTGCTTGTCTACAGTCCTGCTTGTCTACAATCCTGCTTGTCTACAGTCCTGCTTGTCTACAATCCTGCTTGTCTACAGTCCTGCGTGTCTACATTCCTGCTTGTCTACAGTCCTGCTTGTCTACAGTCCTCCTTGTCTACAATCCTGCTTGTCTACAATCCTGCTTGTCTACAGTCCTGCGTGTCTACTGTCCTGCTTGTCTACAGTCCTGCTTGTCTACAATCCTGCTTGACTACAGTCCTGCTTGTCTGCATTCCTGCTTGTCTACAGTCCTGCTTGTCTACAGTCCTGCTTGTCTACAGTCCTGCTTGTCTACAGTCCTGCTTGTCTACAATCCTACTTGTCTACAATCCTGTTTGTCTACAATCCTGCTTGTCTACAGTCCTGCTTGTCTGCAGTCCTGCATGCGTACAATCGAGCTTGTCTACAGTCCTGCTTGTCTACAGTCCTGCTTGTCTACAATCCTGCTTGTCTACAATCCTGCTTGTCTACAATCCTGCTTGTCTAGAGTCCTGCTTGTCTACAATCCTGCTTGTCTACAATCCTGTTTGTCTACAGTCCTGCTTGGATACAATCCAGCATGTGTACTGTACTGCTTGTCTTCAATACAGCTAGTCTACAGTCCTGCTTGTCTACAATCTTGCATGTCTACAATCCTGCTTGTCTACAATCCAGCTTGTCTACAGTCCTGCTTGTCTACAATCCTGCTTGTCTACAATCCTGTTTGTCTACAGTCCTGCTTGTCTACAGTCCTGCTTGTCTACAGTCCTGCTTGTCTACAATCCTGCTTGTCTACAGTCCTGCTTGTCTACAATCCTGCTTGTCTACAGTCCTGCTTGTCTACAATCCAGCTTGTCTACAATCCTGCTTGTCTACGATCCTGCTTGTCTACGGTCCTGCTTGTCTAAAGTCCTGCTTGTCTACAATCCTTCTTGTCTAATGTCCTGCTTGTCTACAATCCTGCTTGTCTATGATCCTGCTTGTCTACAATCCTGTTTGTCTACAATCCTGCTTGTCTACAATCCTGTTTTCTGCAGTACTGCTTGTCTACAATCCTGCTTGTCTACAGTCCTGCTTGTCTACAATCCTGCTTGTTTACACACCTGCTTGACTACAATCCTGCTTGTCTATAGTCCTGCTTGTCTATAATCCTGCTTGTCAACAGTCCTGCTTGTCTACAATCCTGCTTGTCTACAGTCCTGCTTGTCTCCAATCCTGCTTGTCTACAATCCTGCTTGTCCACGATCCTGCTTGTCTACGGTCCTGCTTGTCTAAAGTCCTGCTTGTCTACAATCCTTCTTGTCTACTGTCCTGCTTGTCTACAATCCTGCTTGTCTACGATCCTGCTTGTCTACAATCCTGTTTGTCTACAGTCCTGTTTGTCTACAATCCTGCTTGTCTACAATCCTGTTTTCTGCAGTACTGCTTGTCTACAATCCTGCTTGTCTACAGTCCTGCTTGTCTACAATGCTGCTTGTTTACACACCTGCTTGTCTACAATCCTGCTTGTCTATAGTCCTGCTTGTCTATAATCCTGCTTGTCTACAGACCTGCTTGTCTACAATCCTGCTTTTCTACAATCCTGCTTGTCTACAATCCTGCTTGTCTACAGTCATGCTTGTCTACAATCCTGCGTGTCTACAGTCCTGCTTGTCTACAGACCTGCTTGTCTACAATCCTGCTTGTCTACAGTCCTGCTTGTCTACAATCCTGCTTGTCTACAGTCCTGCTTGTCTACGATCCTGCTTGTCTACGGTCCTGCTTGTCTAACAGTCCAGGCTGTCTACAATCCTGCTTGTCTACAGTCCTGCTTGTCTACAGTCCTGCTTGTCTACAATCCTGCTTGTGTACAATCCTGCTGGTCTACAGTCCTGCTTGTCTACAGTCCTGCTTGTCTACAGTCCTGCTTGTCTACAATCCTGCTTGTCTACAGTCCTGTTTGTCTACAAACCTGCTTGTCTACAGTCCTGCTTGTCTACAGTCCTGCTTGTCTATGATCCTATTTTACTACTGTCCTGCTTGTCTACAGTCCTGCTTGTCTACAATCCTGCTTGTCTACAGTCCTGCTTGTCTACGGTCCTGCTTGTCTACAATCCTGCTTGTCTACAATCCTGCTTGTCTACAATGCTGCTTGTCTACAGTCCTGCTTGGCTACAGTCCTGCTTGTCTACAGTCCTGCTTGTCTACAATCCTGCTTGTCTACAGTCCTGCTTGTCTACAATCCTGCTTGTCTACAGTCCTGCGTGTCTACATTCCTGCTTGTCTACAGTCCTGCTTGTCTACAGTCCTCCTTGTCTACAATCCTGCTTGTCTACAATCCTGCTTGTCTACAGTCCTGCGTGTCTACTGTCCTGCTTGTCTACAGTCCTGCTTGTCTACAATCCTGCTTGACTACAGTCCTGCTTGTCTGCATTCCTGCTTGTCTACAGTCCTGCTTGTCTACAGTCCTGCTTGTCTACAGTCCTGCTTGTCTACAGTCCTGCTTGTCTACAATCCTACTTGTCTACAATCCTGTTTGTCTACAATCCTGCTTGTCTACAGTCCTGCTTGTCTGCAGTCCTGCTTGCGTACAATCGAGCTTGTCTACAGTCCTGCTTGTCTACAGTCCTGCTTGTCTACAATCCTGCTTGTCTACAATCCTG
Organism: Isurus oxyrinchus; assembly: GCA_026770705.1. NCBI lineage: Eukaryota > Metazoa > Chordata > Chondrichthyes > Lamniformes > Lamnidae > Isurus > Isurus oxyrinchus. The sequence continues at coordinate 403,341 of JANJGN010000322.1, forward strand.
CTTGTCTACAATCCTGCTTGTCTAGAGTCCTGCTTGTCTACAATCCTGCTTGTCTACAATCCTGTTTGTCTACAGTCCTGCTTGGATACAATCCAGCATGTGTACTGTACTGCTTGTCTTCAATACAGCTAGTCTACAGTCCTGCTTGTCTACAATCTTGCATGTCTACAATCCTGCTTGTCTACAATCCAGCTTGTCTACAGTCCTGCTTGTCTACAATCCTGCTTGTCTACAATCCTGTTTGTCTACAGTCCTGCTTGTCTACAGACCTGCTTGTCTACAATCCAGCTTGTCTACAGTCCTGCTTGTCTACAATCCTGTTTGTCTTCAGTCCTGCTTGTCTGCAGTCCTGCTAGTCTACAATCCTGCTTGTCTACAGTCCTGTTTGTCTACAGTCCTGTTTGTCTACAGTCCTGCTTGTCTACAATCCTGCTTGTCTTCAGTCCTGCTTTTCTGCAGTCCTGCTAGTCTACAATCATGCTTGTCTACAGTCCTGCTTGCCTACAGTCCTGCTTGTCTACAGACCTGTTTGTCCACGATCCTGCTTGTCTACGATCCTGCTTGTCTACGATCCTGCTTGTCTACAATCCTGCTTGTCTACAATCCTGCTTGTCTACACGCCTGCTTGTCTACAGTCCTGCTTGTCTAAAATCCTGCTTGTCTACAATGCTGCTTGTCTACAATCCTGCTTGTCTACAGTCCTGCTTGTCTACAATCCTGCTTGTCTACAGTCCTGCTTGTCTACAATCCTGCTTGTCTACAATCCTGTTTGTCTACAGTCCTGCTTGTCTACAGTCCTGTTTGTCTACAATCCTGCTTGACTACAATCCTGCTTGTCTACAATCCTGTTTGTCTACAGTCCTGCTTGTCTACAATCTTGTTTGTCTGCAATCCTGCTTGTCTACAATCCTGTTTGTCTACAATCCTGCTGTCTACAGTCCTGCTTGTCTACAATCCTGCTTGCGTACAATCGAGCTTGTCTACAGTCCTGCTTGTCTACAGTCCTGCTTGTCTACAATCCAGCCTGTCTACAGTCCTGCTTGTCTACAATCCTGCTTGTCTACAGTCCTGCTTGTGTACAATCCTGCTTGTCTAGAGTCCTGCTTGTCTACAATCCTGCTTGTCTACAATCCTGTTTGTCTACAGTCCTGCTTGTCTACAATCCAGCTTGTCTACTTTCCTGCTTGTCTTCAATCCAGCTTGTCTTCAGTCCTGCTTGTCTACAATCCCGCTTGTCTACAATCCTGCTTGTCTACAAACATGCTTGTCTACAGTCCTGCTTGTCTACAGTCCTGCTTGTCTACAGTCCTGTTTGTCTACAATCCTGCTTGACTACAATCCTGCTTGTCTACAGTCCTGCTTGTCTACAATCCTGCTTGTCTACTGTCCTGCTTGTCTACAATCCTGCTTGTGTACAATCCTGTTTGTCTAAAGTCCTGCTTGTCTACACTCCTGTTTGTCTACAATCCTGTTTGTCTACAGTCCTGCTTGTCTACAGTCCTGTTTGTCTACAATCCTGCTTGTCTACAATCCTGCTTGTCTACAATCCTGTTTGTCTACAGTCCTGCTTGTCAACCATCCTGTTTGTCTGCAATCCTGCTTGTCTACAATCCTGTTTGTCTACAATCCTGCTTGTCTACAGTCCTGCTTGTCTACAGTCCTGCTTGGGTACAATCGAGCTTGTCTACAGTCCTGCTTGTCTACAGTCCTGCTTGTCTACAATCCAGCCTATCTACAGTCCTGCTTGTCTACAATCCTGCTTGTCTACAATCCTGCTTGTCTACAATCCGGCTTGTCTTGAGTCCTGCTTGTCTACAATCCTGCTTGTCTACAATCCTGTTTGTCTACAGTCCTGCTTGTCTACAATCCAGCATGTCTACTGTCCTGCTTGTCTTCAATCCAGCTAGTCTACAGTCCTGCTTGTCTACAATCCTGCATGTCTACAATCCTGCTTGTCTACAATCCAGCTTGTCTACAGTCCTGCTTGTCTACAATCATGCTTGTCTACAATCCTGTTTGTCTACAGTCCTGCTTGTCTACAGTCCTGCTTGTCTACAATCCTGTTTGTCTACAATCCTGCTTGTCTTCAATCCAGCTTGTCTACAGTCCAGCTTGTCTACAATCCTGCTTGTCTACAATCCTGCCTGTCTACGATCCTGCTTGTCTACAATACTACTTGTCTACAATCCTGCTTGTCTATAATCCTGCTTGTCTACAATCCTGCTTGTCCACAATCCATCTTTTCTACAGTCCTGCTTGTCTACAATCCTGCTTGTCTACAATCCTGTTTGTCTACGATCCTGCTTGTGTACAATCCAGCTTGTCTGCATTCCTACTTGTCTGCAAACCTGTTTGTCTACAATACTGCTTGTCTAAAATCCTTTCTTTTGTTTACAATCCTGTTTGTCTACAATCCTGCTTGTCTGCAATCCTGTTTGTCTACAGTCCTGCTTGTCTACAATCCTGCTTGTCTACAATCCTGCTTGTCTACACTACTGCTTGTCTACAGTCCTGATTGTCTACAATCCTTCTTTTGTCTACAATCCTGTTTTCTACAGTCCTGCTTGTCTACAATCCTGTTGTCTACAATCCTGCTTGTCTACAGTCCTGCTTGTCTACAATCCTGCGTGTCAACAATCCTGCTTGTCTACAGTCCTGCTTGTCTACAATCCTGCTTGTCAACAATACTGCTTGTCTGCAGTCCTGCTTGTCTACAATCCTGTTTGTCTACAGTCCTGCTTGTCTACGGTCCTGGTTGTCTACAATCCTGCTTGTCTACAATCCTGTTTGTCTACAATCCTGCTTGTCTACAGTCCTGCTTGTCTGCAGTCCTGCTTGCGTACAATCGAGCTTGTCTACAGTCCTGCTTGTCTACAGTCCTGCTTGTCTACAATCCTGCTTGTCTACAATCCTGCTTGTCTACAATCCTGCTTGTCTAGAGTCCTGCTTGTCTACAATCCTGCTTGTCTACAATCCTGTTTGTCTACAGTCCTGCTTGTCTACAATCCAGCATGTGTACTGTACTGCTTGTCTTCAATACAGATAGTCTACAGTCCTGCTTGTCTACAATCTTGCATGTCTACAATCCTGCTTGTCTACAATCCAGCTTGTCTACAGTCCTGCTTGTCTACAATCCTGCTTGTCTACAATCCTGTTTGTCTACAGTCCTGCTTGTCTACAGACCTGCTTGTCTACAATCCAGCTTGTCTACAGTCCTGCTTGTCTACAATCCTGCTTGTCTACAATCCTGCTTGTCTTCAGTCCTGTTTGTCTGCAGTCCTGCTAGTCTACAATCCTGCTTGTCTACAGTCCTGCTTGCCTACAGTCCTGCTTGTCTACAGACCTGTTTGTCCACGATCCTGCTTGTCTACGATCCTGCTTGTCTACGATCCTGCTTGTCTACAATCCTGCTTGTCTACAATCCTGCTTGTCTACACGCCTGCTTGTCTACAGTCCTGCTTGTCTAAAATCCTGCTTGTCTACAATGCTGCTTGTCTACAATCCTGCTTGTCTACAGTCCTGCTTGTCTACAATCCTGCTTGTCTACAGTCCTGCTTGTCTACAATCCTGCTTGTCTACAATCCTGTTTGTCTACAGTCCTGCTTGTCTACAGTCCTGTTTGTCTACAATCCTGCTTGACTACAATCCTGCTTGTCTACAATCCTGTTTGTCTACAGTCCTGCTTGTCTACAATCTTGTTTGTCTGCAATCCTGCTTGTCTACAATCCTGTTTGTCTACAATCCTGCTGTCTACAGTCCTGCTTGTCTACAGTCCTGCTTGCGTACAATCGAGCTTGTCTACAGTCCTGCTTGTCTACAGTCCTGCTTGTCTACAATCCAGCCTGTCTACAGTCCTGCTTGTCTACAATCCTGCTTGTCTACAGTCCTGCTTGTGTACAATCCTGCTTGTCTAGAGTCCTGCTTGTCTACAATCCTGCTTGTCTACAATCCTGTTTGTCTACAGTCCTGCTTGTCTACAATCCAGCTTGTCTACTTTCCTGCTTGTCTTCAATCCAGCTTGTCTTCAGTCCTGCTTGTCTACAATCCCGCTTGTCTACAATCCTGCTTGTCTACAAACGTGCTTGTCTACAGTCCTGCTTGTCTACAGTCCTGCTTGTCTACAGTCCTGTTTGTCTACAATCCTGCTTGACTACAATCCTGCTTGTCTACAGTCCTGCTTGTCTACAATCCTGCTTGTCTACTGTCCTGCTTGTCTACAATCCTGCTTGTGTACAATCCTGTTTGTCTAAAGTCCTGCTTGTCTACACTCCTGTTTGTCTACAATCCTGTTTGTCTACAGTCCTGCTTGTCTACAGTCCTGTTTGTCTACAATCCTGCTTGTCTACAATCCTGCTTGTCTACAATCCTGTTTGTCTACAGTCCTGCTTGTCAACCATCCTGTTTGTCTGCAATCCTGCTTGTCTACAATCCTGTTTGTCTACAATCCTGCTTGTCTACAGTCCTGCTTGTCTACAGTCCTGCTTGCGTACAATCGAGCTTGTCTACAGTCCTGCTTGTCTACAGTCCTGCTTGTCTACAATCCAGCCTATCTACAGTCCTGCTTGTCTACAATCCTGCTTGTCTACAATCCTGCTTGTCTACAATCCGGCTTGTCTTGAGTCCTGCTTGTCTACAATCCTGCTTGTCTACAATCCTGTTTGTCTACAGTCCTGCTTGTCTACAATCCAGCATGTCTACTGTCCTGCTTGTCTTCAATCCAGCTAGTCTACAGTCCTGCTTGTCTACAATCCTGCATGTCTACAATCCTGCTTGTCTACAATCCAGCTTGTCTACAGTCCTGCTTGTCTACAATCATGCTTGTCTACAATCCTGTTTGTCTACAGTCCTGCTTGTCTACAGTCCTGCTTGTCTACAATCCTGCTTGTCTACAATCCTGCTTGTCTTCAATCCAGCTTGTCTACAGTCCAGCTTGTCTACAATCCTGCTTGTCTACAATCCTGCCCGTCTACGATCCTGCTTGTCTACAATACTACTTGTCTACAATCCTGCTTGTCTATAATCCTGCTTGTCTACAATCCTGCTTGTCCACAATCCATCTTTTCTACAGTCCTGCTTGTCTACAATCCTGCTTGTCTACAATCCTGTTTGTCTACGATCCTGCTTGTGTACAATCCAGCTTGTCTGCATTCCTACTTGTCTGCAAACCTGTTTGTCTACAATACTGCTTGTCTAAAATCCTTTCTTTTGTTTACAATCCTGTTTGTCTACAATCCTGCTTGTCTGCAATCCTGTTTGTCTACAGTCCTGCTTGTCTACAATCCTGCTTGTCTACAATCCTGCTTGTCTACACTACTGCTTGTCTACAGTCCTGATTGTCTACAATCCTTCTTTTGTCTACAATCCTGTTTTCTACAGTCCTGCTTGTCTACAATCCTGTTGTCTACAATCCTGCTTGTCTACAGTCCTGCTTGTCTACAATCCTGCGTGTCAACAATCCTGCTTGTCTACAGTCCTGCTTGTCTACAATCCTGCTTGTCAACAATACTGCTTGTCTGCAGTCCTGCTTGTCTACAATCCTGTTTGTCTACAGTCCTGCTTGTCTACGGTCCTGGTTGTCTACAATCCTGCTTGTCTACAGTCCTGCTTGTCTACAGTCCTGCTTTTCTACAGTCCTGCTTGTGTACAATCCTGCTTGTCTACAATTCTGCTTGTCTACAATCCTGCTTGTCTACAGTCCTGGTTGTCTACAGTCCTCCTTGTCTACAGTTCTGCTGGTCTACAATCCTGCTTGTCTGCAGTCCTGCTTGTCTACAGTCCTGTTTGTCTGTAGTCCTGCTTGTCTACAAACCTGCTTGTCTACAATCCTGTTTGTCTCCAGTCCTGCTTGTCTACAATCCTGCTTGTCTACAATCCTGCTTGCCTACAATTATGCTTGTCTACAGCCCTCCTTTTCTACAGTCCTGCTTGTCTACAGTCCTCATTGTCTACAGTCCTGCTTGTCTACAATCCTGCTTGTCTACAGTCCTGTTTGTCTACAATCCTGCTTGTCTACAATCCTGCCTTTCTACAGTCCTGCCTGTCTACAGTCCTGCTTGTCAACAGTCCTGCTTGTCTACAATCCTGCATGTCTACAATCCTGCTTGTCTACAGTCCTGCTTGTCTACAATCCTGCTTGTCTCCAGTCCTCTTTGTCTACAGTCCTGCTTGTCTACAGTCCTGCTTGTCTACAGTCCTGCTTGTCTACAGTCCTGCTTGTCTACAATCCTGCTTGTCTACAATCCTGCTTGTCTTCAATCCTGCTTGTCTAGAGTCCTGCTTGTCTACAATCCTGCTTGTCTACAATCCTGTTTGTCTACAGTCCTGCTTGTCTACAATCCAGCATGTGTACTGTACTGCTTGTCTTCAATACAGCTAGTCTACAGTCCTGCTTGTCTACAATCTTGCATGTCTACAATCCTGCTTGTCTACAATCCAGCTTGTCTACAGTCCTGCTTGTCTACAATCCTGCTTGTCTACAATCCTGTTTGTCTACAGTCCTGCTTGTCTACAGACCTGCTTGTCTACAATCCAGCTTGTCTACAGTCCTGCTTGTCTACAATCCTGCTTGTCTACAATCCTGCTTGTCTACAGTCCTGTTTGTCTACAGTCCTGCTTGTCTACAATCCTGCTTGTCTACAGTCCTGCTTGCCTACAGTCCTGCTTGTCTACAGACCTGTTTGTCCACGATCCTGCTTGTCTACGATCCTGCTTGTCTACGATCCTGCTTGTCTACAATCCTGCTTGTCTACAATCCTGCTTGTCTACACGCCTGCTTGTCTACAGTCCTGCTTGTCTAAAATCCTGCTTGTCTACAATGCTGCTTGTCTACAATCCTGCTTGTCTACAGTCCTGCTTGTCTACAATCCTGCTTGTCTACAGTCCTGCTTGTCTACAATCCTGCTTGTCTACAATCCTGTTTGTCTACAGTCCTGCTTGTCTACAGTCCTGTTTGTCTACAATCCTGCTTGACTACAATCCTGCTTGTCTACAATCCTGTTTGTCTACAGTCCTGCTTGTCTACAATCTTGTTTGTCTGCAATCCTGCTTGTCTACAATCCTGTTTGTCTACAATCCTGCTGTCTACAGTCCTGCTTGTCTACAGTCCTGCTTGCGTACAATCGAGCTTGTCTACAGTCCTGCTTGTCTACAGTCCTGCTTGTCTACAATCCAGCCTGTCTACAGTCCTGCTTGTCTACAATCCTGCTTGTCTACAGTCCTGCTTGTGTACAATCCTGCTTGTCTAGAGTCCTGCTTGTCTACAATCCTGCTTGTCTACAATCCTGTTTGTCTACAGTCCTGCTTGTCTACAATCCAGCTTGTCTACTTTCCTGCTTGTCTTCAATCCAGCTTGTCTTCAGTCCTGCTTGTCTACAATCCCGCTTGTCTACAATCCTGCTTGTCTACAAACGTGCTTGTCTACAGTCCTGCTTGTCTACAGTCCTGCTTGTCTACAGTCCTGTTTGTCTACAATCCTGCTTGACTACAATCCTGCTTGTCTACAGTCCTGCTTGTCTACAATCCTGCTTGTCTACTGTCCTGCTTGTCTACAATCCTGCTTGTGTACAATCCTGTTTGTCTAAAGTCCTGCTTGTCTACACTCCTGTTTGTCTACAATCCTGTTTGTCTACAGTCCTGCTTGTCTACAGTCCTGTTTGTCTACAATCCTGCTTGTCTACAATCCTGCTTGTCTACAATCCTGTTTGTCTACAGTCCTGCTTGTCAACCATCCTGTTTGTCTGCAATCCTGCTTGTCTACAATCCTGTTTGTCTACAATCCTGCTTGTCTACAGTCCTGCTTGTCTACAGTCCTGCTTGCGTACAATCGAGCTTGTCTACAGTCCTGCTTGTCTACAGTCCTGCTTGTCTACAATCCAGCCTATCTACAGTCCTGCTTGTCTACAATCCTGCTTGTCTACAATCCTGCTTGTCTACAATCCGGCTTGTCTTGAGTCCTGCTTGTCTACAATCCTGCTTGTCTACAATCCTGTTTGTCTACAGTCCTGCTTGTCTACAATCCAGCATGTCTACTGTCCTGCTTGTCTTCAATCCAGCTAGTCTACAGTCCTGCTTGTCTACAATCCTGCATGTCTACAATCCTGCTTGTCTACAATCCAGCTTGTCTACAGTCCTGCTTGTCTACAATCATGCTTGTCTACAATCCTGTTTGTCTACAGTCCTGCTTGTCTACAGTCCTGCTTGTCTACAATCCTGCTTGTCTACAATCCTGCTTGTCTTCAATCCAGCTTGTCTACAGTCCAGCTTGTCTACAATCCTGCTTGTCTACAATCCTGCCTGTCTACGATCCTGCTTGTCTACAATACTACTTGTCTACAATCCTGCTTGTCTATAATCCTGCTTGTCTACAATCCTGCTTGTCCACAATCCATCTTTTCTACAGTCCTGCTTGTCTACAATCCTGCTTGTCTACAATCCTGTTTGTCTACGATCCTGCTTGTGTACAATCCAGCTTGTCTGCATTCCTACTTGTCTGCAAACCTGTTTGTCTACAATACTGCTTGTCTAAAATCCTTTCTTTTGTTTACAATCCTGTTTGTCTACAATCCTGCTTGTCTGCAATCCTGTTTGTCTACAGTCCTGCTTGTCTACAATCCTGCTTGTCTACAATCCTGCTTGTCTACACTACTGCTTGTCTACAGTCCTGATTGTCTACAATCCTTCTTTTGTCTACAATCCTGTTTTCTACAGTCCTGCTTGTCTACAATCCTGTTGTCTACAATCCTGCTTGTCTACAGTCCTGCTTGTCTACAATCCTGCGTGTCAACAATCCTGCTTGTCTACAGTCCTGCTTGTCTACAATCCTGCTTGTCAACAATACTGCTTGTCTGCATTCCTGCTTGTCTACAATCCTGTTTGTCTACAGTCCTGCTTGACTACGGTCCTGGTTGTCTACAATCCTGCTTGTCTACAGTCCTGTTTGTCTACAGTCCTGCTTTTCTACAGTCCTGCTTGTGTACAATCCTGCTTGTCTACAATTCTGCTTGTCTACAATCCTGCTTGTCTACAGTCCTGGTTGTCTACAGTCCTCCTTGTCTACAGTTCTGCTGGTCTACAATCCTGCATGTCTGCAGTCCTGCTTGTCTACAGTCCTGTTTGTCTGTAGTCCTGCTTGTCTACAAACCTGCTTGTCTACAATCCTGTTTGTCTCCAGTCCTGCTTGTCTACAATCCTGCTTGTCTACAATCCTGCTTGCCTACAATTATGCTTGTCTACAGCCCTCCTTTTCTACAGTCCTGCTTGTCTACAGTCCTCATTGTCTACAGTCCTGCTTGTCTACAATCCTGCTTGTCTACAGTCCTGTTTGTCTACAATCCTGCTTGTCTACAATCCTGCCTTTCTACAGTCCTGCCTGTCTACAGTCCTGCTTGTCAACAGTCCTGCTTGTCTACAATCCTGCATGTCTACAATCCTGCTTGTCTACAGTCCTGCTTGTCTACAATCCTGCTTGTCTCCAGTCCTCTTTGTCTACAGTCCTGCTTGTCTACAGTCCTGCTTGTCTACAGTCCTGCTTGTCTACAGTCCTGCTTGTCTACAGTCCTGCTTGTCTACAATCCTGCTTGTCTACAGTCCTGCTTGTCTACAATCCTGCTTGTCTACAGTCCTGCTTGTCTACAATCCTGCTTGTCTACAATCCTGCTTGTCTACGATCCTGCTTGTCTACGATCCTGCTTGTCTACGGTCCTGCTTGTCTAAAGTCCTGCTTGTCTACAATCCTTCTTGTCTACTGTCCTGCTTGTCTACAATCCTGCTTGTCTACGATCCTGCTTGTCTACAATCCTGTTTCTCTACAGTCCTGTTTGTCTACAATCCTGCTTGTCTACAATCCTGTTTTCTGCAGAACTGCTTGTCTACAATCCTGCTTGTCTACAATCCTGCTTGTTTACACACCTGCTTGTCTACAATCCTGTTTGTCTACAGTCCTGCTTGTCTACAATCCTGCTTGTCTACAGTCCTGCTTGTCTACAATCCTGCTTGTCTACAGTCCTGCTTGTCTACAATCCTGCTTGTCTACAATACTGCTTGTCTACGATCCTGCTTGTCTACGGTCCTGCTTGTCTAAAGTCCTGCTTGTCTACAATCCTTCTTGTCTACGGTCCTGCTTGTCTACAATCCTGCTTGTCTACGATCCTGCTTGTCTACAATCCTGTTTGTCTACAGTCCTGTTTGTCTACAATCCTGCTTGTCTACAATCCTGTTTTCTGCAGTACTGCTTGTCTACAATCCTGCTTGTCTACAGTCCTGCTTGTCTACAATCCTGCTTGTTTACACACCTGCTTGTCTACAATCCTGCTTGTCTATAGTCCTGCTTGTCTATAATCCTGCTTGTCTACAGTCCTGCTTGTCTACAGTCCTGCTTTTCTACAATCCTGCTTGTCTACAATCCTGCTTGTCTACAGTCATGCTTGTCTACAATCCTGCTTGTCTACAGTCCTGCTTGTCTACAGACCTGCTTGTCTACAATCCTGCTTGTCTACAGTCCTGCTTGTCTACAATCCTGCTTGTCTACAGTCCTGCTTGTCTACGATCCTGCTTGTCTACGGTCCTGCTTGTCTAACAGTCCAGGTTGTCTACAGTCCTGCTTGTCTACAGTCCTGCTTGTCTACAATCCTGCTTGTCTACAATCCTGCTGGTCTACAGTCCTGCTTGTCTACAGTCCTGCTTGTCTACAGTCCTGCTTGTCTACAATCCTGCTTGTCTACAGTCCTGTTTGTCTACAAACCTGCTTGTCTACAGTCCTGCTTGTCTACAGTCCTGCTTGTCTATGATCCTATTTTTCTACAGTCCTGCTTGTCTACAGTCCTGCTTGTCTACAATCCTGCTTGTCTACAGTCCTAATTGTCAACGGTCCTGCTTGTCAACAATCCTGCTTGTCTACAATCCTGCTTGTCTACAATCCTGCATGTCTACAGTCCTGCTTGTCTACAGTCCTGCTTGTCTACAGTCCTGCTTGTCTACAATCCTGCTTGTCTACAATCCTGCATGTCTACAGTCCTGCTTGTCTACAGTCCTGCTTGTCTACAGTCCTGCTTGTCTACAATCCTGCATGTCTACAGTCCTGCTTGTCTACAGTCCTGCTTGTCTACAGTCCTGCTTGTCTACAATCCTGCTTGTCTACAGTCCTGCTTGTCTTCAATCCTGCTTGTCTACAGTCCTGCTTGTCTACATTCCTGCTTGTCTACAGTCCTGCTTGTCTACAGTCCTCCTTGTCTACAATCCTGCTTGTCTACAATCCTGCTTGTCTACAGTCCTGCGTGTCTACTGTCCTGCTTGACTACAGTCCTGCTTGTCTGCATTCCTGCTTGTCTACAGTCCTGCTTGTCTACAGTCCTGCTTGTCTAAGGTCCTGCTTGTCTACAGTCCTGCTTGTCTACAATCCTACTTGTCTACAATCCTGTTTGTCTACAATACTGCTTGTCTAAAATCCTTCTTTTGTCTACAATCCTGTTTGTCTACAATCCTGCCTGTCTGCAATCCTGTTTGTCTACAGTCCTGCTTGTCTACAATCCTGCTTGTCTACAATCCTGCTTGTCTACACCCTTGCTTGTCTACAGTCCTGCTTGTCTACAATCCTTCTTCTGTCTGCAATCCTGTTTGTCTAAAATCCTCCTTGTCTACAATCCTGTTGTCTACAGTCCTGCTTGTCTACAGTCCTGCTTGTCTGCAATCCTGCTTGTCTACAATCCTGCTTGTCAACAATCCTGCTTGTCTACAGTCCTGCTTGTCAACAGTCCTGCTTGTCTGCAGTCCTGCTTCTCTACAATCCTGCTTGTCTACAATCCTGCTTGTCTACAGTCCTGCTTGTCTACAATCCTGCTTGTCTACAATCCTGTTTGTCTACAGTCCTGCTTGTCTAAAGTCCTGCTTGTCTACAGTCCTGCTTGTCTACAATCCTGCTTGTCTACAGTCCTGCTTGTCGACAGTCATGCTAATCTCCAATCCTGCTTGTCTACAATCCTGCTTGTCTACGATCCTGTTTGTCTACAATCCTGCTTGTCTACAGTCCTGCTTGTCTACAGTCCTGCTTGTCTACAATCCTGCTTGTCTACAATCCTGCTTGTCTACAGTCCGGCTTGTCTACAGTCCTGCTTGTCTACAATCCTGTTTGTCTACAGTCCTGCTTGTCTACAATCATGCTTGTCAACAATCCTGCTTGTCTGCAGTCCTGCTTGTCTACAATTCTGCTTGTCTACAATCCTGCTTGCCTACAATCCTGCTTGTCTACAGTCCTGTTTGTCTACAATCCTGCTTGTCTACAATCCTGCTTGTCTACAGTCCTGCTTGTCTACAGTCCTGCTTGTGTACAATCCTGCTTGACTACAATCCTGCTTGTCTACAATCCTGCTTGTCTACAGTCCTGTTTGTCTACAGTCCTGCTTGTCTACAGTCCTGCTTGTCTACAAGCCTGCTTGTCTACAGACCTGATTGTCTACAGTCCTGTTTGTCTACAATCCTGCTTGTCTACAGTCCTGTTTGTCCACAATCCTGCTTGTCTACAATCCTGCTTGTCAGCAGACCTGCCTGTCTACAGTCCTGCTTGTCTACAATCCTGCTTGTCTACAGTCCTGCTTGTCTACAATCCTGCATGTCTACAATCCTGCTTGTCTACAGTCCTGCTTGTCTGCAAACCTGCTTGTCTACAGACCTGTTTGTCTATAGTCCTGCTTGTCTACAGTTCTGCTTTTCTACAGTCCTGCTTGTCTACAATCCTGCTTGTCTACAATCCTGCTTGTCTACAATCCTGTTTGTCTACAGTCCAGTTTGTCTACAGTCCTGCTTGTCTACAGTCCTGCTTGTCTACAGTCCTGCTTGTCTACAATCCTGCTTGTCTACAGTCCTGCTTGTCTACATTCCTGCTTGTCTACAGTCCTGCTTGTCTACAGTCCTGCTTGTCTACGATCCTGCTTGTCTACGGTCCTGCTTGTCTACAGTCCTGCTTGTCTAGAATACTGCTTGTCTACTGTCCTGCTTGTCTACAATCCTGCTTGTCTACGATCCTGCTTGTCTGCAATCCTGTTTGTCTACAGTCCTGTTTGTCTACAATCCTGCTTGTCTACAATCCTGCTTGTCTGCAGTACTGCTTGTCTACAATCCTGCTTGTCTACAGTCCTGCTTGTGTAGAATGCTGCTTGTCTACAGTCCTGCTTTTCTACAGTCCTGCTTTTCTACAGTCCTGCTTGTCTACAGTCCTGCTTGTCTACAATCCTGCTTGCCTACAGTCCTGTTTGTCTACAATCCTGCTTGTCTACAGTCCTGCTTGTCTACAGTCCTGCTTGTCTACGATCCTGCTTGTCTACAGTCCTGCTTGTCTACAGTCCGGCTTGTCTGCAAACCTGCTTGTCTACAGTCCTGCTTGTCTACGGTCCTGCTTGTCTACAATCCTGCTTGTCTACAATCCTGCTTGTCTACAATCCTGCTTGTCTACAGTCCTGCTTGTCTACTTTCCTGCTTGTCTACAATCCTGCTTGTCTACAATCCTGCTTGTCTACAGTCCTGCTTGTCTCATGTCCTGCTTGTCTACAGTCCTGCTTGTCTACAATCCCACTTGTCTACAGTCCTGCCTGTCTACATTCCTGCTTGTCTACAGTCCTGCTTGTCTACAGTCCTGCTTGTCTACAGTCCTGCTTGTCTACAATCCTGCTTGGCTACAATCCTGGTTGTCTACATTCCTGCTTGTCTAGAGTCCTGCTTGTCTCCGGTCCTGCTTGTCTACAATCCTGCTTGTCTACAGTCCTGTTTGTCTACAATCCTGCTTGTCTACAGTCCTGCTTGTCTACAGTCCTGCTTGTCTACGATCCTGCTTGTCTACAGTCCTGCTTGTCTACAGTCCGGCTTGTCTGCAATCCTGCTTGTCTACAGTCCTGCTTGTCTACGGTCCTGCTTGTCTACAATCCTGCTTGTCTACAATCCTGCTTGTCTACAATCCTGCTTGTCTACAGTCCTGCTTGTCTACTGTCCTGCTTGTCTACAATCCTGCTTGTCTACAATCCTGCTTGTCTACAGTCCTGCTTGTCTACAGTCCTGCTTGTCTACAGTCCTGTTTGTCTACTGTCCTGCTTGTCTGCAGTCCTGCTTGTCTACAATCCTGTTTGTCTACAGTCCTGCTTGTCAACTGTCCTGGTTGTCTGCAATCCTGGTGTCTCCAGTCCTGCTTGTCTACAGTCATGCTTGTCTACAGTCCTGCTTGCGTAAAATCCGGCTTGTCTACAATCCTGCTTGTCTACAATCCTGTTTGTCTACAGTCCTGTTTGACTACAGTCCTGCTTGTCTTAAGTCCTGCTTGTCTACAATCCTGCTTGTCTACAGTCCTGCTTGTCTACAGTCCTGTTTGTCTACAGTCCTGCTTGTCTACAAACCTGCTTGTCTACAATCCTGTTTGTCTACAGTCCTGCTTGTCTACAATCCTGCTTGTCTACAATCCTGCTTGTCTACAATCCTGCTTGTCTACAGTCCTGCTTGTCTACAGTCCTGCTTGTCTACAGTCCTGCTTGTCTACAATCCTGCGTGTCTACAATCCTGCTTGCCTACAGTCCTGTTTGTCTGCAATCCAAATTGTCTACAATCCTGCTTGTCTACAGTCCTGCTTGTCTACAATCCTGCTTGTCTACAGTCCTGCTTGTCTACAATCCTGCTTGTGTACAATCCTGTTTGTCTACAGTCCTGCTTGTCTACACTCCTGTTTGTCTACAATCCTGTTTGTTCACAGTCCTGCTTGTCTTCAGTCCTGTTTGTCTACAATCCTGCTTGTCTACAATCCTGTTTGTCTGCAATCCTGCTTGTCTACAATCCTGTTTGTCTACAATCCTGCTTGTCTACAGTCCTGAATATCTACAGTCCTGCTTGCGTACAATCCAGCTTGTCTACAGCCCTGCTTGTCTACAGTCCTGCTTGTCTACAATCCAGCTTGTCTACAGTCCTGCTTGTCTACAATCCTGCTTGTCTACAGTCCTGCTTGTCTACAATCCTGCTTGTCTAGAGTCCTGCTTGTCTACAATCCTGCTTGTCTACAATTCTGTTTGTCTACAGTCCTGCGTGTCTACAATCCAACTGGTCTACTGTCCTGCTAGTCTTCAATCCAGCTTGTCTACAGTCCTGCTTGTCTAATGTCCTGCATGTCTACAATCCTGCTTGTCTACAATGCAGCTTGACTACAGTCCTGCTCCTCTACAATCCTGCTTGTCTACAATCCTGTTTGTCTACAGTCCTGCTTGTCTACAGTCCTGCTTGTCTTCAATCCAGCTTGTCTACAATCCTGCTTGTCTACAATCCTGCTTGTCTACAATCCTGCTTGTCTACAATACTGCCTGTCTACAATCCTGCTTGTCTACAGTCCTGCTTGTCTACAATCCTGCTTGTCTACAATCCTGCTGGTCTACAATCCTGCTTGTCTACTGTCCTGCTTGTCTACAGTCCTGCTTGTCTGCAGTCCTGCTTGTCTACACTCCTGTTTGTCTACAATCCTGTTTGCCTACAGTCCTGCTTGTCTACAGTCCTGTTTGTCTACAATCCTGCTTGTCTATAATCCTGCTTGTCTACAATCCTGTTTGTCTGCAGTCCTGCTTGTCTAGAATCCTGTTTGTCTGCAATCCTGCTTGTCTATAATCCTGTTTGTCTACAATCCTGCTTGTCTACAGTCCTGCTTGTCTACAGTCCTGTTTGTCTACAATCCTGCTTGTCTATAATCCTGCTTGTCTACAATCCTGTTTGTCTGCAGTCCTGCTTGTCTAGAATCCTGTTTGTCTGCAATCCTGCTTGTCTATAATCCTGTTTGTCTACAATCCTGCTTGTCTACAGTCCTGCTTGTCTACAGTCCTGCTTGCATACAATCCAGCTGGTCCACAGCCCTGCGTGTCTACAGTCCTGCTTGTCTACAATCCAGCTTGTCTACAGTCCTGCTTGTCTACAATCCTGCTTTTCTACAGTCCTGCTTGTCTACAATCCTGCTTGTCTAGAGTCCTGCTTGTCTACAATCCTGCTTGTCTACAATCCTGTTTGTCTACAGTCCTGCTTGTCTACAATCCAGCTTGTCCACTGTCCTGCTTGTCTTCAATCAAGCTTGTCCACAGTCCTGCTTGTCTACAATCCTGCATGTCTACAATCCTGCTTGTCTACAATCCAGCTTGTCTACAGTCCTGCTTGTCTACTGTCCTGCATGTCTACAATCTTGCTTGTCTACAATCCTGCTTGTCTACAGTCCTGCTTTTCTACAGTCCTGTTTGTCTACAGTCCTGCTTGTCTACAATCCTGCTTGTCTACAATCCTGTTTGTCTACAGTCCTGCTTGTCTACAATCCTGCTTGTCTACAATCCTGCTTGTCTACAATCCTGCTTGTCTACAGTCCTGCTTGTCTACAGTCCTGCTTGTCTACAGTCCTGCTTGTCTACAGTCCTGCTTGTCTACAATCCTGCTTGTCTACAATCCTGCTTGCCTGCAGTCCTGTTTGTCTGCAATCCTACTTGTCTACAATCCTGCTTGTCTACAGTTCTGCTTGTCTACAATCCTGCTTGTCTACAGTCCTGCTTGTCTACAATCCTGCTTGTGTACAATCCTGTTTGTCTACAGTCCTGCTTGTCTACACTCCTGTTTGTCTTCAATCAAGCTTGTCCACAGTCCTGCTTGTCTACAATCCTGCATGTCTACAATCCTGCTTGTCTACAATCCAGCTTGTCTACAGTCCTGCTTGTCTACTGTCCTGCATGTCTACAATCTTGCTTGTCTACAATCCTGCTTGTCTACAGTCCTGCTTTTCTACAGTCCTGTTTGTCTACAGTCCTGCTTGTCTACAATCCTGCTTGTCTGCAGTCCTGCTTGTCTAGAATCCTGTTTGTCTGCAATCCTGCTTGTCTATAATCCTGTTTGTCTACAATCCTGCTTGTCTACAGTCCTGCTTGTCTACAGTCCTGCTTGCATACAATCCAGCTGGTCCACAGCCCTGCGTGTCTACAGTCCTGCTTGTCTACAATCCAGCTTGTCTACAGTCCTGCTTGTCTACAATCCTGCTTTTCTACAGTCCTGCTTGTCTACAATCCTGCTTGTCTAGAGTCCTGCTTGTCTACAATCCTGCTTGTCTACAATCCTGTTTGTCTACAGTCCTGCTTGTCTACAATCCAGCTTGTCCACTGTCCTGCTTGTCTTCAATCAAGCTTGTCCACAGTCCTGCTTGTCTACAATCCTGCATGTCTACAATCCTGCTTGTCTACAATCCAGCTTGTCTACAGTCCTGCTTGTCTACTGTCCTGCATGTCTACAATCTTGCTTGTCTACAATCCTGCTTGTCTACAGTCCTGCTTTTCTACAGTCCTGTTTGTCTACAGTCCTGCTTGTCTACAATCCTGCTTGTCTACAATCCTGTTTGTCTACAGTCCTGCTTGTCTACAATCCTGCTTGTCTACAATCCTGCTTGTCTACAATCCTGCTTGTCTACAGTCCTGCTTGTCTACAATCCTGCTTGTCTACAGTCCTGCTTGTCTACAGTCCTGCTTGTCTACAATCCTGCTTGTCTACAATCCTGCTTGCCTGCAGTCCTGTTTGTCTGCAATCCTACTTGTCTACAATCCTGCTTGTCTACAGTTCTGCTTGTCTACAATCCTGCCTGTCTACAGTCCTGCTTGTCTACAATCCTGCTTGTGTACAATCCTGTTTGTCTACAGTCCTGCTTGTCTACACTCCTGTTTGTCTACAATCCTGTTTGTTCACAGTCCAGCTTGTCTACAGTCCTGTTTGTCTACAATCCTGCTTGTCTACAATCCTGTTTGTCTGCAATCCTGCTTGTCTACAATCCTGTTTGTCTAAAATCCTGCTTGTCTACAGTCCTGCTTGTCTACAATGCTGTTTGTCTACAGTCCTGCTTGTCTACAGTCCTGCTTGTCTACAGTCCTGCTTGTCTACAATCCTGCTTGTCTACAGTCCTGCTTGTCTACAGTCCTGTTTGTCTACAATCCTGCTTGTCTACAATCCTGCTTGTCTACAGTCCTGAATATCTATAGTCCTGCTTGCGTACAATCCAGCTTGTCTACAGTCCTGCTTGTCTACAGTCCTGCTTGTCTACAATCCAGCTTGTCTACAGTCCTGCTTGTCTACAATCCTGCTTGTCTACAGTCCTGCTTGTCTACAATCCTGCTTGTCAAGAGTCATGCTTGTCTACAATCCTGCTTGTCTACAATTCTGTTTGTCAACAGTCCGGCTTGTCTACAATCCAGCTTGTCTACTGTCCTGCTAGTCTTCAATCCAGCTTGTCTACAGTCCTGCTTGTCTAATGTCCTGCATGTCTACAATCCTGCTTGTCTACAATCCAGCTTGACTACAGTCCTGCTTGTCTACAATCCTGCTTGTCTACAATCCTGTTTGTCTACAGTGCTGCTTGTCTACAGTCCTGCTTGTCTACAATCCTGCTTGTCTACAATCCTGTTTGTGTACGATCCTGCTTGTCGACAATCCAGCTTGTCTACATTCCTACTTGTCTACAATCCTGTTTGTCTAAAATACTGCTTGTCTAAAATCCTTCTTTTGTCTACAATCCTGTTTGTCTACAATCCTGCTTGTCTGCAAACCTGTTTGTCTACAGTCCTGCTTGTCTACAATCCTGCTTGTCTACAATCCTGCTTGTCTACACTCCTGCTTGTCTACAGTCCTGCTTGTCAACAATCCTTCTTTTGTCTACAATCCTGTTTGTCTACAGTCCTGCTTGTCAACAATCCTTCTTTTGTCTACAATCCTGTTGTCTACAATCCTGCTTGTCTACAGTCCTGCTTGTCTACAGTCCTGCTTGTCTACAGTCCTGCTTGTCAACAATGCTGCTTGTCTACAATCCTGCTTGTCTACAGTCCTACTTGTCTACAGTCCTGCTTGTCTACAATCCTGCTTGTCTACAATCCTGTTGTCTACAATCCTGCTTGTCTACAATCCTGTTGTCTACAATCCTGCTTGTCTACAGTCCTGCTTGTCTACAGTCCTGCTTGTCTACAGTCCTGCTTGTCTACAATCCTTCTTGTCTACAGTCCTGCTTGTCTGCAGTCCTTTTTGACTACAGTCCTGCTTCTCTTAAGGCCTGCTTGTCTAATGTCCTGTATGTCTACAATCCTGCTAGTCTTCAATCCAGCTTGTCTACAGTCCTGCTTGTCTAATGTCCTGCATGTCTACAATCCTGCTTGTCTACAATCCAGCTTGACTACAGTCCTGCTTGTCTACAATCCTGTTTGTCTACAGTCCTGCTTGTCTACAATCCTGTTTGTCTACAGTCCTGCTTGTCTACAGTCCTGCTTGTCTACAATCCTGCTTGTCAACAATCCTGTTTGTGTACGATCCTGCTTGTCGACAATCCAGCTTGTCTACATTCCTACTTGTCTACAATCCTGTTTGTCTACAATACTGCTTGTCTAAAATCCTTCTTTTGTCTACAATCCTGCTTGTCTACAATCCTGCTTGTCTGCAATCCTGTTTGTCTACAGTCCTGCTTGTCTACAATCCTGCTTGTCTACAATCCTGCTTGTCTACACTCCTGCTTGTCTACAGTCCTGCTTGTCTACAATCCTTCTTTTGTCTACAATCCTGTTTGTCTACAGTCCTTCTTGTCTACAATCCTGTTGTCTACAATCCTGCTAGTCTACAGTCCTGCTTGTCTACAATCCTGCTTGTCTACAATCCTGTTGTCTACAATCCTGCTTGTCTACAGTCCTGCTTGTCTACAGTCCTGCTTGTCTACAGTCCTGCTTGTCAACAATGCTGCTTGTCTACAATCCTGCTTGTCTACAATCCTGCTTGTCTGCAGTCCTTTTTGACTACAGTCCTGCTTGTCTTAAGGCCTGCTTGTCTACAATCCTGCTTGTCTACAGTCCTGCTTGTCTACAGTCCTGTTTGTCTACAGTCCTGCTTGTCTACAATCCTGCTTGTCTACAATCCTGTTTGTCTACAGTCCTGCTTGTCTACAATCCTGCTTGTCTACAATCCTGATTGTCTACAATCCTGCTTGTCTACAGTCCTGCTTGTCTACAGTCCTGCTTGTCTGCAGTCCTGCTTGTCTACAATCCTGCTTTTCTACAATCCTGCTTGCCTACAGTCCTGTTTGTCTGCAATTCTACTTGTCTACAATCCTGCTTGTCTACAGTCCTGCTTGTCTACAATCCTGTTTGTCTACAGTCCTGCTTGTCTACAATCCTGCTTGTGTACAATCCTGTTTGTCTACAGTCCTGCTTGTCTGCACTCCTGTCTGTCTACAATCCTTTTTGTTCACAGTCCAGCTTGTCTACAGTCCTGTTTGTCTACAATCCTGCTTGTCTACAATCCTGTTTGTCTGCAATCCTGCTTGTCTACAATCCTGTTTGTCTACAATCCTGCTTGTCTACAGTCCTGCTTGTCTACAATCCAGCTTGTCTACAATCCTGCTTGTCTACAATCCTGCTTGTCTACAGTCCTGCTTGTCTACAGTCCTGCTTGTCTATAATCCTGCTTGTCTACAATCCTGTTTGTCTACAGTCCTGCTTGTCTACAATCCTGCTTGTCTAGAGTCCTGCTTGTCTACAATCCTGCTTGTCTACAATTCTGTTTGTCTACAGTCCTGCTTGTGTACAATCCAGCTTGTCTACTGTCCTGCTAGTCTTCAATCCAGCTTGTCTACAGTCCTGCTTGTCTAAAGTCCTGCATGTCTACAATCCTGCTTGTCTACAATCCAGCTTGACTACACTCCTGCTTGTCTACAATCCTGCTTGTCTACAATCCTGCTTGTCTACAATCCTGTTTGTCTACCGTCCTGCTTGTCTACAATCCTGCTTGTCTACCATACTGCTTGTCTAATATCCTTCTTTTGTCAACAATCCTGTTTGTCTACAATCCTGCTTGTCTGCAATCCTGTTTGTGTACAGTCCTGCTTGTCTACAATCCTGCTTGTCTACAATCCTGCTTGTCTACACTCCTGCTTGTCTACAGTACTGCTTGTCTACAATCCTTCTTTTGTCTACAATCCTGTTTGTCTACAGTCCTTCTTGTCTACAATCCTGTTGTCTACAATCCTGCTTGTCTACAGTCCTGCTTGTCTACAATCCTGCTTGTCTACAATCCTGCTTGTCTACAGTCCTGCTTGTCTGCTGTCCTGCTTGTCTACAGTCCTGCTTGTCTACAATCCTGTTTGTCTACAGTTCTGCTTGTCTACAGACCTGCTTGTCTACAATCCTGCTTGTCTACAGTCCTGCTTGTCCACATTCCTGCTTATCTACAATCCTGCTTGTCTACAGTCCTGAATATCTACAGTCCTGCTTGCGTACAATCCAGCTTGTCTACAGTCCTGCTTGTCTACAGTCCTGCTTGTCTACAATCCAGCTTGTCTACAATCCTGCTTGTCTACAATCCTGCTTGTCTACAGTCCTGCTTGTCTACAGTCCTGCTTGTCTACAGTCCTGCTTGTCGACAATCCTGCTTGTCGACAATGCTGTTTGTCTACAGTCCTGCTTGTCTACAGTGTTGCTTGTCTACAGTCCTGCTTGTCTACAATCCTGCTTGTCTACAATCCTGCTTGTCTACAATCCTGTTTGTCTACAATCCTGCTTGTCTACAATCCTGTTTGTCTACAATCCTGCTTGTCTACAGTCCTGAATATCTATAGTCCTGCTTGCGTACAATCCAGCTTTTCTACAGTCCTGCTTGTCTACAAACCTGCTTGTCTACAATCCAGCTTGTCTACAGTCCTGCTTGTCTACAATCCTGCTTGTCTACAGTCCTGGTTGTCTACAATCCTGCTTGTCTAGAGTCCTGCTTGTCAACAATCCTGCTTGTCTACAATTCTGTTTGTCTACAGTCCGGCTTGTCTACAATCCAGCTTGTCTACTGTCCTGCTAGTCTTCAATCCAGCTTGTCTACAGTCCTGCTTGTCTAATGTCCTGCATGTCTACAATCCTGCTTGTCTACAATCCAGCTTGACTACAGTCCTGCTTGTCTACAGTCCTGCTTGTCTACAATCCTGCTTGTCTACAATCCTGTTTGTGTACGATCCTGCTTGTCGAAATCCAGCTTGTCTACATTCCTACTTGTCTACAATCCTGTTTGTCTACAATACTGCTTTTCTAAAATCCTTCTTTTGTCTACAATCCTGTTTGTCTACAATCCTGCTTGTCTGCAATCCTGTTTGTCTACAGTCCTGCTTGTTTACAATCCTGCTTGTCTACAATCCTGCTTGTCTACACTCCTCTTTGTCTACAGTCCTGCTTGTCTACAATCCTTCTTTTGTCTACAATCCTGTTTGTCTACAGTCCTGTTTGTCTACAATCCTGTTCTCTACAATCCTGCTTGTCTACAGTCCTGCTTGTCTACAATCCTGCTTGTCTACAATCCTGCTTGTCTACAATCCTGTTGTCTACAATCCTGCTTGTCTACAGTCCTGCTTGTCTACAGTCCTGCTTGTCTACAGTCCTGCTTGTGAACAATGCTGCTTGTCTACAGTCCTGCTTGTCTACAATCCTGCTTGTCTACAGTCCTGCTTGGTCTACAGTCCTGTTTGTCTACAGTCCTGCTTGTCTACAATCCTGCTTGTCTACAATCCTGTTTGTCTACAGTCCTGCTTGTCTACAATCCTGCTTGTCTACAATCCTGCTTGTCTTCAGTCCTGCTTGTCTACAGTCCTGCTTGTCTACAGTCCTGCTTGTCTACAATCCTGCTTGCCTACAGTCCTGTTTGTCTGCAATCCTACTTGTCTACAATCCTGCTTGTCGACAGTCCTGCTTGTCTACAATCCTGCTTGTCTACAGTCCTGCTTGTCTACAGTCCTGCTTGTCTACAGTCCTGCTTGTCTACAATCCTGGTTGTCTACAGTCCTGCTTGTCTACAATCCTGCTTGTCTAGAGTCCTGCTTGTCTACAATCATGCTTGTCTACAATTCTGTTTGTCTACAGTCCTGCTTGTGTACAATCCAGCTTGTCTACTGTCCTGCTAGTCTTCAATCCAGCTTGATAACAGTCCTGCTTGTCTAAAGTCCTGCATGTCTACAATCCTGCTTGTCTACAATCCAGCTTGACTACACTCCTGCTTCTCTACAATCCTGCTTGTCTACAATCCTGTTTGTCTTCAGTCCTGCTTGTCTACAGTCCTGCTTGTCTTCAATCCAGCTTGTCTACAATCCTGCTTGTCTTCAAACGTGCCGGTCCACAATCCTGCTTGTCTACAATCCTGCTTGTCTACAATACAGCTTGTCTACAGCCCTGCTTGTCTACAATCCTGCTTGTCTACAATCCTGCTTGTCTACGATCCTGCTGGTCTACAATACTGCTTGTCTACAATCCTGCTTGTCTACAGTCCTGCTTGTCTACAATCCTGTTTGTCTACCGTCCTGCTTGTCTACAATCCTGCTTGTCTACCATACTGCTTGTCTAAAAGCCTTCTTTTGTCTACAATCCTGTTTGTCTACAATCCTGCTTGTCTGCAATCCTGTTTGTGTACAGTCCTGCTTGTCTACAATCCTGCTTGTCTACAATCCTGCTTGTCTACACTCCTGCTTGTCTACAGTCCTGCTTGTCTACAATCCTTCTTTTGTCTACAATCCTGTTTGTCTACAGTCCTTCTTGTCTACAATCCTGTTGTCTACAATCCTGCTTGTCTACAGTCCTGCTTGTCTACAATCCTGCTTGTCTACAATCCTGCTTGTCTACAGTCCTGCTTGTCTGCTGTCCTGCTTGTCTACAGTCCTGCTTGTCTACAATCCTGTTTGTCTACAGTTCTGCTTGTCTACAGACCTGCTTGTCTACAATCCTGCTTGTCTACAGTCCTGCTTGTCCACAGTCCTGCTTATCTACAATACTGCTTGTCTACAGTCCTGAATATCTACAGTCCTGCTTGCGTACAATCCAGCTTGTCTACAGTCCTGCTTGTCTACAGTCCTGCTTGTCTACAATCCAGCTTGTCTACAATCCTGCTTGTCTACAATCCTGCTTGTCTACAATCCTGCTTGTCTACAATCCTGCTTGTCTACAGTCCTGCTTGTCGACAATCCTGCTTGTCGACAATCCTGTTTGTCTACAGTCCTGCTTGTCTACAGTGTTGCTTGTCTACAGTCCTGCTTGTCTACAATCCTGCTTGTCTACAATCCTGCTTGTCTACAATCCTGTTTGTCTGCAATCCTGCTTGTCTACAATCCTGTTTGTCTACAATCCTGCTTGTCTACAGTCCTGAATATCTATAGTCCTGCTTGCGTACAATCCAGCTTTTCTACAGTCCTGCTTGTCTACAGACCTGCTTGTCTACAATCCAGCTTGTCTACAGTCCTGCTTGTCTACAATCCTGCTTGTCTACAGTCCTGGTTGTCTACAATCCTGCTTGTCTAGAGTCCTGCTTGTCAACAATCCTGCTTGTCTACAATTCTGTTTGTCTACAGTCCGGCTTGTCTACAATCCAGCTTGTCTACTGTCCTGCTAGTCTTCAATCCAGCTTGTCTACAGTCCTGCTTGTCTAATGTCCTGCATGTCTACAATCCTGCTTGTCTACAATCCAGCTTGACTACAGTCCTGCTTGTCTACAGTCCTGCTTGTCTACAATCCTGCTTGTCTACAATCCTGTTTGTGTACGATCCTGCTTGTCGACATCCAGCTTGTCTACATTCCTAATTGTCTACAATCCTGTTTGTCTACAATACTGCTTTTCTAAAATCCTTCTTTTGTCTACAATCCTGTTTGTCTACAATCCTGCTTGTCTGCAATCCTGTTTGTCTACAGTCCTGCTTGTTTACAATCCTGCTTGTCTACAATCCTGCTTGTCTACACTCCTCTTTGTCTACAGTCCTGCTTGTCTACAATCCTTCTTTTGTCTACAATCCTGTTTGTCTACAGTCCTGTTTGTCTACAATCCTGTTCTCTACAATCCTGCTTGTCTACAGTCCTGCTTGTCTACAATCCTGCTTGTCTACAAATCTGCTTGTCTACAATCCTGTTGTCTACAATCCTGCTTGTCTACAGTCCTGCTTGTCTACAGTCCTGCTTGTCTACAGTCCTGCTTGTCAACAATGCTGCTTGTCTACAGTCCTGCTTGTCTGCAGTCCTTTTTGACTACAGTCCTGCTTGTCTTAAGGCCTGCTTGTCTACAATCCTGCTTGTCTACAATCCTGCTTGTCTTCAATCCTGCTTGTCTACAGTCCTGCTTGTCTACAGTCCTGCTTGTCTACAATCCTGCTTGTCTACAATCCTGCTTGCCTACAGTCCTGTTTGTCTGCAATCCTACTTGTCTACAATCCTGCTTGTCGACAGTCCTGCTTGTCTACAATCCTGCTTGTCTACAGTCCTGCTTGTCTACAGTCCTGCTTGTCTATAGTCCTGCTTGTCTACAATCCAGCTTGTCTACAATCCTGCTTGTCTACAATC
The DNA here is from genome assembly GCA_026770705.1 of Isurus oxyrinchus. Classification (NCBI taxonomy): domain Eukaryota; kingdom Metazoa; phylum Chordata; class Chondrichthyes; order Lamniformes; family Lamnidae; genus Isurus; species Isurus oxyrinchus. Next base: position 428,687 of record JANJGN010000322.1, read on the forward strand.
CTGCTTGTCTACAGTCCTGCTTGTCTACAGTCCTGCTTGTCTACAGTCCTGCTTGTCTACAATCCTGCTTGTCTACAATCCTGTTTGTCTACAGTCCTGCTTGTCTACAGTCCTGCTTGTCTACAGTCCTGCTTGTCTACAATCCTGCTTGTCTACAGTCCTGCTTGTCTACAATCCTGCTTGTCTAGAGTCCTGGTTGTCTACAATCCTGCTTGTCTACAATTCTGTTTGTCTACAGTCCTGCTTGTCTACAATCCAGCTTGTCTACTGTCCTGCTAGTCTTCAATCCAGCTTGTCTACAGTCCTGCTTGTCTAAAGTCCTGCATGTCTACAATCCTGATTGTCTACAATCCAGCTTGACTACAGTCCTGCTTCTCTACAATCCTGCTTGTCTACAATCCTGCTTGTCTACAGTCCTGCTTGTCTACAATCCTGCTTGTCTACAGTCCTGCTTGTCTACAATCCTGCTTGTGTACAATCCTGTTTGTCTACAGTCCTGCTTGTCTACACTCCTGTTTGTCTACAATCCTTTTTGTTCACAGTCCAGCTTGTCTACAGTCCTGTTTGTCTACAATCCTGCTTGTCTACAATCCTGTTTGTCTGCAATCCTGCTTGTCTACATTCGTGTTTGTCTACAATCCTGCTTGTCTACAGTCCTGAATATCTACAGTCCTGCTTGTCTACGATCCAGCTTGTCTACAATCCTGCTTGTCTACAATCCTGCTTGTCTACAATCCTGCTTGTCTACAATCCTGTTTGTCTACAATCCTGCTTGTCTACAGTCCTGCTTGTCTACAGTCCTGCTTGTCTACAGTCCTGCTTGTCTACAGTCCTGCTTGTCTATAGTCCTTCTTGTCTACAGTCCTGCTTGTCTACAATCCTGCTTGTCTACAATCCTGTTTGTCTACAGTCCTGCTTGTCTACAGTCCTGCTTGTCTACAGTCCTGCTTGTCTACAATCCTGGTTGTCTACAGTCCTGCTTGTCTACAATCCTGCTTGTCTAGAGTCCTGCTTGTCTACAATCCTGCTTGTCTACAATTCTGTTTGTCTACAGTCCTGCTTGTCTACAATCCAGCTTGACTACTGTCCTGCTAGTCTTCAATCCAGCTTGTCTACAGTCCTGCTTGTCTAAAGTCCTGCATGTCTACAATCCTGCTTGTCTACAATCCAGCTTGACTACACTCCTGCTTCTCTACAATCCTGCTTGTCTACAGTCCTGCTTGTCTACAATCCTGCTTGTGTACAATCCTGTTTGTCTACAGTCCTGCTTGTCTAAACTCCTGTTTGTCTACAATCCTGTTTGTTCACAGTCCAGCTTGACTACAGTCCTGTTTGTCTACAATCCTGCTTGTCTACAATCCTGTTTGTCTGCAATCCTGCTTGTCTACAAACCTGTTTGTCTACAATCCTGCTTGTCTACAGTCCTGAATATCTACAGTCCTGCTTGCGTACAATCCAGCTTGTCTACAGTCCTGCTTGTCTACAGTCCTGCTTGTCTACAATCCAGCTTGTCTACAATCCTGCTTGTCTACAATCCTGCTTGTCTACAGTCCTGCTTGTCTACAGTCCTGCTTGTCTACAGTCCTGCTTGTCTACAATCCTGCTTGTCTACAATCCTGTTTGTCTACAGTCCTGCTTGTCTACAGTCCTGCTTGTCTACAGTCCTGCTTGTCTACAATCCTGCTTGTCTACAGTCCTGCTTGTCTACAATCCTGCTTGTTTAGAGTCCTGGTTGTCTACAATCCTGCTTGTCTACAATTCTGTTTGTCTACAGTCCTGCTTGTCTACAATCCAGCTTGTCTACTGTCCTGCTAGTCTTCAATCCAGCTTGTCTACAGTCCTGCTTGTCTAAAGTCCTGCATGTCTACAATCCTGATTGTCTACAATCCAGCTTGACTACAGTCCTGCTTCTCTACAATCCTGCTTGTCTACAATCCTGCTTGTCTACAGTCCTGCTTGTCTACAATCCTGCTTGTCTACAGTCCTGCTTGTCTACAATCCTGCTTGTGTACAATCCTGTTTGTCTACAGTCCTGCTTGTCTACACTCCTGTTTGTCTACAATCCTTTTTGTTCACAGTCCAGCTTGTCTACAGTCCTGTTTGTCTACAATCCTGCTTGTCTACAATCCTGTTTGTCTGCAATCCTGCTTGTCTACATTCCTGTTTGTCTACAATCCTGCTTGTCTACAGTCCTGAATATCTACAGTCCTGCTTGTCTACGATCCAGCTTGTCTACAATCCTGCCTGTCTACAATCCTGCTTGTCTACAATCCTGCTTGTCTACAATCCTGTTTGTCTACAGTCCTGCTTGTCTACAGTCCTGCTTGTCTACAGCCCTGCTTGTCTACAGTCCTGCTTGTCTACAGTCCTGCTTGTCTACAATCCTGCTTGTCTACAATCCTGTTTGTCTACAGTCCTGCTTGTCTACAGTCCTGCTTGTCTACAGTCCTGCTTGTCTACAATCCTGGTTGTCTACAGTCCTGCTTGTCTACAATCCTGCTTGTCTAGAGTCCTGCTTGTCTACAATCCTGCTTGTCTACAATTCTGTTTGTCTACAGTCCTGCTTGTCTACAATCCAGCTTGACTACTGTCCTGCTAGTCTTCAATCCAGCTTGTCTACAGTCCTGCTTGTCTAAAGTCCTGCATGTCTACAATCCTGCTTGTCTACAATTCAGCTTGACTACACTCCTGCTTCTCTACAATCCTGCTTGTCTACAATCCTGTTTGTCTTCAGTCCTGCTTGTCTACAGTCCTGCTTGTCTACAGTCCTGCTTGTCTTCAATCGAGCTTGTCTACAATCCTGCTTGTCTACAAACGTCCTGGTCCACAATCCTGCTTGTCTACAATCCTGCTTGTCTACAATACAGCTTGTCTACAGTCCTGCTTGTCTACAATCCTGCTTGTCTACAATCCTGCTTGTCTACGATCCTGCTGGTCTACAATACTGCTTGTCTACAATCCTGCTTGTCTACAATCCTGCTTGTCTACCATACTGCTTGTCTAAAATCCTTCTTTTGTCTACAATCCTGTTTGTCTACAATCCTGCTTGTCTGCAATCCTGTTTGTGTACAGTCGTGCTTGTCTACAATCCTGCTTGTCTACAATCCTGCTTGTCTACACTCCTGCTTGTCTACAGTCCTGCTTGTCTACAATCCTTCTTTTGTCTACAATCCTGTTTGTCTACAGTCCTTCTTGTCTACAATCCTGTTCTCTACAGTCCTGCTTGTCTACAGTCCTGCTTGTCTACAATCCTGCTTGTCTACAATCCTGCTTGTCTACAATCCTGCTTGTCTACAGTCCTGCTTGTCTGCTGTCCTGCTTGTCTACAGTCCTGCTTGTCTACAATCCTGTTTGTCTACAGTTCTGCTTGTCTACAGACCTGCTTGTCTACAATCCTGCTTGTCTACAGTCCTGCTTGTCCACAGTCCTGCTTATCTACAATCCTACTTGTCTACAGTCCTGAATATCTACAGTCCTGCTTGCGTACAATCCAGCTTGTCTACAGTCCTGCTTGTCTACAGTCCTGCTTGTCTACAATCCAGCTTGTCTACAATCCTGCTTGTCTACAATCCTGCTTGTCTACAGTCCTGCTTGTCTACAGTCCTGCTTGTCTACAGTCCTGCTTGTCTACAATCCTGCTTGTCGACAATCCTGTTTGTCTACAGTCCTGCTTGTCTACAGTGTTGCTTGTCTACAGTCCTGCTTGTCTACAATCCTGCTTGTCTACAATCCTGCTTGTCTACAATCCTGTTTGTCTGCAATCCTGCTTGTCTACAATCCTGTTTGTCTACAATCCTGCTTGTCTACAGTCCTGAATATCTATAGTCCTGCTTGCGTACAATCCAGCTTTTCTACAGTCCTGCTTGTCTACAGACCTGCTTGTCTACAATCCAGCTTGTCTACAGTCCTGCTTGTCTACAATCCTGCTTGTCTACAGTCCTGCTTGTCTACAATCCTGCTTGTCTAGAGTCCTGCTTGTCTACAATCCTGCTTGTCTACAATTCTGTTTGTCTACAGTCCGGCTTGTCTACAATCCAGCTTGTCTACTGTCCTGCTAGTCTTCAATCCAGCTTGTCTACAGTCCTGCTTGTCTAATGTCCTGCATGTCTACAATCCTGCTTGTCTACAATCCAGCTTGACTACAGTCCTGCTTGTCTACAGTCCTGCTTGTCTACAATCCTGCTTGTCTACAATCCTGTTTGTGTACGATCCTGCTTGTCGACATCCAGCTTGTCTACATTCCTACTTGTCTACAATCCTGTTTGTCTACAATACTGCTTGTCTAAAATCCTTCTTTTGTCTACAATCCTGTTTGTCTACAATCCTGCTTGTCTGCAATCCTGTTTGTCTACAGTCCTGCTTGTTTACAATCCTGCTTGTCTACAATCCTGCTTGTCTACACTCCTGTTTGTCTACAGTCCTGCTTGTCTACAGTCCTGCTTGTCTACAATCCTGCTTGTCTACAATCCTGCTTGTCTACGATCCTGCTGGTCTACAATACTGCTTGTCTACAATCCTGCTTGTCTACAATCCTGCTTGTCTACAATCCTGTTTGTCTACCGTCCTGCTTGTCTACAATCCTGCTTGTCTACCATACTGCTTGTCTAAAATCCTTCTTTTGTCTACAATCCTGTTTGTCTACAATCCTGCTTGTCTGCAATCCAGTTTGTGTACAGTCGTGCTTGTCTACAATCCTGCTTGTCTACAATCCTGCTTGTCTACACTCCTGCTTGTCTACAGTCCTGCTTGTCTACAATCCTTCTTTTGTCTACAATCCTGTTTGTCTACAGTCCTTCTTGTCTACAATCCTGTTCTCTACAATCCTGCTTGTCTACAGTCCTGCTTGTCTACAATCCTGCTTGTCTACAATCCTGCTTGTCTACAATCCTGCTTGTCTACAGTCCTGCTTGTCTGCTGTCCTGCTTGTCTACAGTCCTGCTTGTCTACAATCCTGTTTGTCTACAGTTCTGCTTGTCTACAGACCTGCTTGTCTACAATCCTGCTTGTCTACAGTCCTGCTTGTCCACAGTCCTGCTTATCTACAATCCTACTTGTCTACAGTCCTGAATATCTACAGTCCTGCTTGCGTACAATCCAGCTTGTCTACAGTCCTGCTTGTCTACAGTCCTGCTTGTCTACAATCCAGCTTGTCTACAATCCTGCTTGTCTACAATCCTGCTTGTCTACAGTCCTGCTTGTCTACAGTCCTGCTTGTCTACAGTCCTGCTTGTCTACAATCCTGCTTGTCGACAATCCTGTTTGTCTACAGTCCTGCTTGTCTACAGTGTTGCTTGTCTACAGTCCTGCTTGTCTACAATCCTGCTTGTCTACAATCCTGCTTGTCTACAATCCTGTTTGTCTGCAATCCTGCTTGTCTACAATCCTGTTTGTCTACAATCCTGCTTGTCTACAGTCCTGAATATCTATAGTCCTGCTTGCGTACAATCCAGCTTTTCTACAGTCCTGCTTGTCTACAGACCTGCTTGTCTACAATCCAGCTTGTCTACAGTCCTGCTTGTCTACAATCCTGCTTGTCTACAGTCCTGCTTGTCTACAACCCTGCTTGTCTAGAGTCCTGCTTGTCTACAATCCTGCTTGTCTACAATTCTGTTTGTCTACAGTCCGGCTTGTCTACAATCCAGCTTGTCTACTGTCCTGCTAGTCTTCAATCCAGCTTGTCTACAGTCCTGCTTGTCTAATGTCCTGCATGTCTACAATCCTGCTTGTCTACAATCCAGCTTGACTACAGTCCTGCTTGTCTACAGTCCTGCTTGTCTACAATCCTGCTTGTCTACAATCCTGTTTGTGTACGATCCTGCTTGTCGACATCCAGCTTGTCTACATTCCTACTTGTCTACAATCCTGTTTGTCTACAATACTGCTTGTCTAAAATCCTTCTTTTGTCTACAATCCTGTTTGTCTACAATCCTGCTTGTCTGCAATCCTGTTTGTCTACAGTCCTGCTTGTTTACAATCCTGCTTGTCTACAATCCTGCTTGTCTACACTCCTGTTTGTCTACAGTCCTGCTTGTCTACAGTCCTGCTTGTCTACAATCCTGCTTGTCTACAATCCTGCTTGTCTACGATCCTGCTGGTCTACAATACTGCTTGTCTACAATCCTGCTTGTCTACAATCCTGCTTGTCTACAATCCTGTTTGTCTACCGTCCTGCTTGTCTACAATCCTGCTTGTCTACCATACTGCTTGTCTAAAATCCTTCTTTTGTCTACAATCCTGTTTGTCTACAATCCTGCTTGTCTGCAATCCTGTTTGTGTACAGTCGTGCTTGTCTACAATCCTGCTTGTCTACAATCCTGCTTGTCTACACTCCTGCTTGTCTACAGTCCTGCTTGTCTACAATCCTTCTTTTGTCTACAATCCTGTTTGTCTACAGTCCTTCTTGTCTACAATCCTGTTCTCTACAATCCTGCTTGTCTACAGTCCTGCTTGTCTACAATCCTGCTTGTCTACAATCCTGCTTGTCTACAATCCTGCTTGTCTACAGTCCTGCTTGTCTGCTGTCCTGCTTGTCTACAGACCTGCTTGTCTACAATCCTGCTTGTCTACAGTCCTGCTTGTCCACAGTCCTGCTTATCTACAATCCTACTTGTCTACAGTCCTGAATATCTACAGTCCTGCTTGCGTACAATCCAGCTTGTCTACAGTCCTGCTTGTCTACAGTCCTGCTTGTCTACAATCCAGCTTGTCTACAATCCTGCTTGTCTACAATCCTGCTTGTCTACAGTCCTGCTTGTCTACAGTCCTGCTTGTCTACAGTCCTGCTTGTCTACAATCCTGCTTGTCGACAATCCTGTTTGTCTACAGTCCTGCTTGTCTACAGTGTTGCTTGTCTACAGTCCTGCTTGTCTACAATCCTGCTTGTCTACAATCCTGCTTGTCTACAATCCTGTTTGTCTGCAATCCTGCTTGTCTACAATCCTGTTTGTCTACAATCCTGCTTGTCTACAGTCCTGAATATCTATAGTCCTGCTTGCGTACAATCCAGCTTTTCTACAGTCCTGCTTGTCTACAGACCTGCTTGTCTACAATCCAGCTTGTCTACAGTCCTGCTTGTCTACAATCCTGCTTGTCTACAGTCCTGCTTGTCTACAATCCTGCTTGTCTTGAGTCCTGCTTGTCTACAATCCTGCTTGTCTACAATTCTGTTTGTCTACAGTCCGGCTTGTCTACAATCCAGCTTGTCTACTGTCCTGCTAGTCTTCAATCCAGCTTGTCTACAGTCCTGCTTGTCTAATGTCCTGCATGTCTACAATCCTGCTTGTCTACAATCCAGCTTGACTACAGTCCTGCTTGTCTACAGTCCTGCTTGTCTACAATCCTGCTTGTCTACAATCCTGCTTGTCTACAATCCTGCTTGTCTACAATCCTGTTTGTGTACGATCCTGCTTGTCGACATCCAGCTTGTCTACATTCCTACTTGTCTACAATCCTGTTTGTCTACAATACTGCTTGTCTAAAATCCTTCTTCTGTCTACAATCCTGTTTGTCTACAATCCTGCTTGTCTGCAATCCTGTTTGTCTACAGTCCTGCTTGTTTACAATCCTGCTTGTCTACAATCCTGCTTGTCTACACTCCTGTTTGTCTACAGTCCTGCTTGTCTACAGTCCTGCTTGTCTACAATCCTGCTTGTCTACAATCCTGCTTGTCTACAATCCTGTTGTCTACAATCCTGCTTGTCTACAGTCCTGCTTGTCTACAGTCCTGCTTGTCTACAGTCCTGCTTGTCAACAATGCTGCTTGTCTACAGTCCTGCTTGTCTGCAGTCCTTTTTGTCTACAGTCCTGCTTGTCTTAAGGCCTGCTTGTCTACAATCCTGCTTGTCTACAGTCCTGCTTGTCTACAGTCCTGTTTGTCTACAGTCCTGCTTGTCTACAATCCTGCTTGTCTACAATCCTGTTTGTCTACAGTCCTGCTTGTCTACAATCCTGCTTGTCTACAATCCTGCTTGTCTTCAATCCTGCTTGTCTACAGTCCTGCTTGTCTACAGTCCTGCTTGTCTACAGTCCTGCTTGTCTACAATCCTGCTTGTCTACAATCCTGCTTGCCTACAGTCCTGTTTGTCTGCAATCCTACTTGTCTACAATCCTGCTTGTCGACAGTCCTGCTTGTCTACAATCCTGCTTGTCTACAGTCCTGCTTGTCTACAATCCTGCTTGTGTACAATCCTGTTTGTCTACAGTCCTGCTTGTCTACACTCCTGTTTGTCTACAATCCTGTTTGTTCACAGTCCAGCTTGACTACAGTCCTGTTTGTCTACAATCCTGCTTGTCTACAATCCTGTTTGTCTGCAATCCTGCTTGTCTACAAACCTGTTTGTCTACAATCCTGCTTGTCTACAGTCCTGAATATCTACAGTCCTGCTTGCGTACAATCCAGCTTGTCTACAGTCCTGCTTGTCTACAGTCCTGCTTGTCTACAATCCAGCTTGTCTACAATCCTGCTTGTCTACAATCCTGCTTGTCTACAGTCCTGCTTGTCTATAGTCCTGCTTGTCTACAGTCCTGCTTGTCTACAATCCTGCTTGTCTACAATCCTGTTTGTCTACAGTCCTGCTTGTCTACAGTCCTGCTTGTCTACAGTCCTGCTTGTCTACAATCCTGCTTGTCTACAGTCCTGCTTGTCTACAATCCTGCTTGTCTAGAGTCCTGGTTGTCTACAATCCTGCTTGTCTACAATTCTGTTTGTCTACAGTCCTGCTTGTCTACAATCCTGCTTGTCTACAATCCTGCTTGTCTACAATACAGCTTGTCTACAGTCCTGCTTGTCTACAATCCTGCTTGTCTACAATCCTGATTGTCTACGATCCTGCTTGTCTACAATACTGCTTGTCTACAATCCTGCTTGTCTACAATCCTGCTTGTCTACAATCCTGTTTGTCTACAGTCCTGCTTGTCTACAATCCTGCTTGTCTACCATACTGCTTGTCTAAAATCCTTCTTTTGTCTACAATCCTGTTTGTCTACATTCCTGCTTGTCTGCAATCCTGTTTGTGTACAGTCCTGCTTGTCTACAATCCTGCTTGTCTACAATCCTGCTTGTCTACACTCCTGCTTGTCTACAGTCCTGCTTGTCTACAATCCTTCTTTTGTCTACAATCCTGTTTGTCTACAGTCCTGCTTGTCTACAATACTGCTTGTCTACAATCCTGCTTGTCTACAATCCTGCTTGTCTACAATCCTGTTTGTCTACAGTCCTGCTTGTCTACAATCCTGCTTGTCTACCATACTCCTTGTCTAAAATCCTTCTTTTGTCTACAATCCTGTTTGTCTACATTCCTGCTTGTCTGCAAACCTGTTTGTGTACAGTCCTGCTTGTCTACAATCCTGCTTGTCTACAATCCTGCTTGTCTACACTCCTACTTATCTACAGTCCTGCTTGTCTACAATCCTTCTTGTCTACAATCCTGTTGTCTACAATCCTGCTTGTCTACAGTCCTGCTTGTCTACAATCCTGCTTGTCTACAATCCTGCTTGTCTACAATCCTGCTTGTCTACAGTCCTGCTTGTCTGCTGTCCTGCTTGTCTACAGTCCTGCTTGTCTACAATCCTGTTTGTCTACAGTCCTGCTTGTCTACAGACCTGCTTGTCTACAATCCTGCTTGTCTACAGTCCTGCTTGTCCACAGTCCTGCTTATCTACAATCCTGCTTGTCTACAATCCTGCTTGGCTACGATCCTGCTTGTCTACAGTACTGCGTGTCGACAGTCCTGCTTGTCTACAATCCTGCTTGTCTACAATCCTGCTTGTCGACAGTCCTGCTTGTCTACAGTTCTGCTTGTCTACAATCCTGCTTGTCTACAGTCCTGCTTGTCTACAATTCTGTTTGTCTAGAGTCCTGCTTGTCTACAATCCTGCTTGTCTACAATTCTGTTTGTCTACAGTCCTGCTTGGCTACAATCCAGCTTGTCTACTGTCCTGCTAGTCTTCAATCCAGCTTGTCTGCAGTCCTGCTTGTCTAAAGTCCTTCATGTCTACAATCCTGCTTGTCTACAATCCAGCTTGACTACAGTCCTGCTTCTCTACAATCCTGCTTGTCTACAATCCTGTTTGTCTACAGTCCTGCTTGTCTACAGTCCTGCTTGTCTTCAATCCAGCTTGTCTACAATCCTGCTTGTCTACAATCCTGCTTGTCTACAATCCTGCTTGTCTACAATCCTGCTTGTCTACAATCCAGCTTGTCTACAGTCCTGCTTGTCTACAATCCTGCATGTCTACAATCATGCTTGTCTACGATCCTGCTTGTCTACAATACCGCTTGTCTACAATCCTGCTTGTCTACAATCCTGCTTGTCTACACTCCTGCTTGTCTACAGTCCTGCTTGTCTACAATCCTTCTTTTGTCTACAATCCTGTTTGTCTACAGTCCTTCTTGTCTACAATCCTGTTGTCTACAATCCTGCTTGTCTACAGTCCTGCTTGTCTACAATCCTGCTTGTCTACAATCCTGCTTGTCTACAATCCTGTTGTCTACAATCCTGCTTGTCTACAGTCCTGCTTGTCTAAAATCCGGCTTGTCTACAATGCTGCTTGTCTACAATCCTGCTTGTCTACAATCCTGCTTGTCTACAGTCCTGTTTGTCTACAATCCTGCTTGTCTACAGACCTGCTTGTCTACAATCCTGCTTGTCTGCAGTCCTGCTTGTCTACAATCCTGCTTGTCTACAATCCTGTTTGTCTACAGTCCTGCTTGTCTACAGACCTGCTTGTCTACAATCCTGCTTGTCTACAGTCCTGCTTGTCCACAGTCCTGCTTATCTACAATCCTGCTTGTCTACAATCCTGCTTGTCTACGATCCTGCTTGTCTACAGTCCTGCTTGTCTACAGTCCTGCTTGTCTACAATCCTGCTTGTCTACAATCCTGCTTGTCTACAGTCTTGCTTGTCTAAAGTCCTGCTTGTCTACAATCCTGTTTGTCAACAGTCCTGCTTGTCTACAATCCTGCTTGTCTACAATCCTGCTTGTCTGCAGTCCTGCTTGTCTACAAACCTGTTTGTCTACAGTCCTGCTTGTCTACAATCCTGCTTGTCTATAATCCTGCTGGTCTACAATCCTGTTTGTCTACAATCCAGCTTGTCTACAGTCCTGCGTGTCTACAGTCCTGCTTGTCTACAATCCAGCTTGTCTACAGTCCTGCTTGTCTACAATCCTGCTTTTCTACAATCCTGCTTGTCTACAGTCCTGCTTGTCTACAGTCCTGCTGGAGTACAATCCTGCTTGTCTACAATCCTGCTTGTCTACAATTCTGCTTGTCAACAGTCCTGTTTGTCTACAGTCCTGCCTTTCTTCAGTCCTGCTTGTCTACAATCCTGCTTGTCTACAATCCTGTTTGTCTAAGTCCTGCTTGTCTACAATCCTGCTTGTCTACAATCCTGCTGGTCTACAATCCTGCTTGTCTACAATCCTGTTTGTCTAAGTCCTGCTTGTCTACAATCCTGCTTGTCTACAATCCTGCTGGTCTACAATCCTGCTTGTCTACTGTCCTGCTTGTCTACAGTCCTGCTTGTCTACAGTCCTGCTTGTCTACACTCCTGTTTGTCTACAATCCTGTTTGCCTACAGTCCTGCTTGTCTACAGTCCTGTTTGTCTACAATCCTGCTTGTCTACAATCCTGCTAGTCTACAATCCTGTTTGTCTGCAGTCCTGCTTGTCTAGAATTCTGGTTGTCTGCAATCCTGCTTGTCTACAATCCTGTTTGTCTACAATCCTGCTTGTCTACAGTCCTGCTTGTCTACAGTCCTGCTTGCATACAATCCAGCTTGTCTACAGTCCTGCGTGTCTACAGTCCTGCTTGTCTACAATCCAGCTTGTCTACAGTCCTGCTTGTCTACAAACCTGCTTTTCTACAGTCCTGCTTGTCTACAATCCTGCTTGTCTAGAGTCCTGCTTGTCTACAATCCTGCTTGTCTACAATCCTGTTTGTCTACAGTCCTGCTTGTCTACAATCCAGCTTGTCCACTGTCCTGCTTGTCTTCAATCCAGCTTGTCTACAGTCCTGCTTGTCTACAATCCTGCATGTCTACAATCCTGCTTGTCTACAATCCAGCTTGTCTACAGTCCTGCTTGTCTACAATCCTGCTTGTCTACAGTCCTGCTTGTCTACTGTCCTGCTTGTCTACATTCCTGCTTGTCTACTATCCTGCTTGTCTGCAGTGCTGCTTGTCTACAAACCTGTTTGTCTACAGTCCTGCTTGTCTACAATCCTGCTTGTCTACAATCCTGCTGGTCTACAATCCTGTTTGTCTACAATCCTGCTTGCCTACAGTCCTGCTTGTCTACAGTCCTGCTTGCATACAATCCAGCTTGTCTACAGTCCTGCATGTCTACAGTCCTGCTTGTCTACAATCCTGCTTTTCTACAGTCCTGCTTGTCTACAGTCCTGCTTGTCTACAGTCCTGCTGGAGTACAATCCTGCTTGTCTACAATCCTGCTTGTCTACAATTCTGCTTGTCAACAGTCCTGCTTGTCTACAATCCTGCCTTTCTTCAGTCCTGCTTGTCTACAATCCTGCTTGTCTACAATCCTGTTTGTCTAAGTCCTGCTTGTCTACAATCCTGCTTGTCTACAATCCTGCTGGTCTACAATCCTGCTTGTCTACAATACTGTTTGTCTAAGTCCTGCTTGTCTACAAACCTGCTTGTCTACACTCCTGTTTGTCTACAATCCTGTTTGCCTACAGCCCTGCTTGTCTACAGTCCTGTTTGTCTACAATCCTGCTTGTCTACAATCCTGCTAGTCTACAATCCTGTTTGTCTGCAGTCCTGCTTGTCTAGAATCCTGTTTGTCTGCAATCCTGCTTGTCTACAATCCTGTTTGTCTACAATCCTGCTTGTCTACAGTCCAGCTTGTCTACAATCCAGCTTGTCTGCAGTCCTGCTTGTCTACAATCCTGCTTTTCTACAGTCCTGCTTGTCTACAATCCTGCTTGTCTAGAGTCCTGCTTGTCTACAATCCTGCTTGTCTACAATCCTGTTTGTCTACAGTCCTGCTTGTCTACAATCCAGCTTGTCCACTGTCCTGCTTGTCTTCAATCCAGCTTGTCTCCAGTCCTGCTTGTCTACAGTCCTGCTTGTCTACAGTCCTGCTTGCGTACAATCCGGCTTGTCTACAATCCTGCTTGACTACAATCCTGCTTGTCTACAGTCCTGTTTGACTACAGTCCTGCTTGTCTTAAGTCCTGCTTGTCTACAATCCTGCTTGTCTACAGTCCTGCTTTCCTAAAGTCCTGTTTGTCTACAGTCCTGCTTGTCTACAATCCTGCTTGTCTACAATCCTGTTTGTCTACAGTCCTGCTTGTCTACAATACTGCTTGTCTACAATCCTGCTTGTCTACAATCCTGCTTGTCTACAGTCCTGCTTGTCTACAGACCTGCTTGTCTACAGTCCTGCTTGTCTACAATCCTGCTTGTGTACAATCCTGTTTGTCTACAGTCCTGCTTGTCTACACTCCTGTTTGTCTACAATCCTGTTTGTCTACAGTCCTGCTTGCCTGCAGTCCTGTTTGTCTACAATCCTGCTTGTGTACAATCCTGTTTGTCTACAGTCCTGCTTGTCTACACTCCTGTTTGTCTACAATCCAGTTTGTCTACAGTCCTGCTTGTCTACAGTCCTGTTTGTCTACAATCCTGCTTGTCTAAAATCCTGTTTGTCTGCAATCCTGCTTGTCTACAATCCTGTTTGTCTACAATCCTGCTTGTCTACAGTCCTGAATATCTACAGTCCTGCTTGCGTACAATCCAGCTTGTCTACAGTCCTGCTTGTCTACAGTCCTGCTTGTCTACAATCCAGCTTGTCTACAGTCCTGCTTGTCTACAATCCTGCTTGTCTACAGTCCTGCTTGTCTACAATCCTGCTTGTCTAGAGTCCTGCTTGTCTACAATCCTGCTTGTCTACAATTCTGTTTGTGTACAGGCCGGCTTGTCTACAATCCAGCTTGTCTACTGTCCTGCTGGTCTTCAATCCAGCTGGTCTACAGTCCTGCTTGTCTAATGTCCTGCATGTCTACAATCCTGCTCGTCTACAATCCAGCTTGACTACAGTCCTGCTTGTCTACAATCCTGCTTGTCTACAATCCTGCTTGTCTACAGTCCTGCTTGTCTTCAATCCAGCTTGTCTACAATCCTGCTTGTCTACAATCCTGCTTGTCTACAATCCTGCTTGTCTACAATCCAGCTTGTCTACAGTCCTGCTTGTCTACAATCCTGCTTGTCTACAATCCTGCTTGTCTACGATCCTGCTTGTCTACAATACTGCTGTCTACAATCCTGCTTGTCTGCAATCCTGCTTGTCTACAATCCTGTTAGTGTACGATCCTGCTTGTCGACAATCCAGCTTGTCTACATTCCTACTTGTCTACAATCCTGTTTGTCTACAATACTGCTTGTCTAAAATCCTTCTTTTTTCTACAATCCTGTTTCTCTACAATCCTGCTTTTCTGCAATCCTGTTTGTCTACAGTCCTGCTTGTCTACAATCCTGCTTGTCTACAATCCTGCTTGTCTACACTCCTGCTTGTCTGCAGTCCTGCTTGTCTACAATCCTTCTTTTGACTACAATCCTGTTTGTCAACAGTCCTGCTTGTCTACAATCCTGTTGTCTACAATCCTGCTTGTCCACAGTCCTGCTTATCTACAATCCTGCTTGTCTACAATCCTGCTTGTCTACGATCCTGCTTGTCTACAGTCCTGCTTGTCTACAGTCCTGCTTGTCTACAATCCTGCTTGTCTACAATCCTGCTTGTCTACAGTCCTGCTTGTCTACAGTCCTGCTTGTCTACAATCCTGTTTGTCAACAGTCCTGCTTGTCTACAATCCTGCTTGTCTACTATCCTGCTTGTCTGCAGTCCTGCTTGTCTACAAACGTGTTTGTCTACAGTCCTGCTTGTCTACAATCCTGCTTGTCTACAACCCTGCTGGTCTACAATCCTGTTTGTCTACAATCCTGCTTGTCTACAGTCCTGCTTGTCTACAGTCCTGCTTGCATACAATCCAGCTTGTCTACAGTCCTGCATGTCTACAGTCCTGCTTGTCTACAGTCCTGCTGGAGTACAATCCTGCTTGTCTACAATCCTGCTTGTCTACAATTCTGCTTGTCAACAGTCCTGTTTGTCTACAATCCTGCTTGTCTACAATCCTGTTTGTCTAAGTCCTGCCTTTCTTCAGTCCTGCTTGTCTACAATCCTGCTTGTCTACAATCCTGTTTGTCTAAGTCCTGCTTGTCTACAATCCTGCTTGTCTACAATCATGCTGGTCTACAATCCTGCTTGTCTACAATCCTGTTTGTCTAAGTCCTGCTTGTCTACAAACCTGCTTGTCTACAATCCTGCTGGTCTACAATCCTGCTTGTCTACTGTCCTGCTTGTCTACAGTCCTGCTTGTCTACAGTTCTGCTTGTCTACACTCCTGTTTGTCTACAATCCTGTTTGCCTACAGCCCTGCTTGTCTACAGTCCTGTTTGTCTACAATCCTGCTTGTCTACAATCCTGCTAGTCTACAATCCTGTTTGTCTGCAGTCCTGCTTGTCTAGAATCCTGTTTGTCTGCAATCCTGCTTGTCTACAATCCTGTTTGTCTACAATCCTGCTTGTCTACAGTCCTGCTTGTCTACAATCCTGTTTGTCTACAATCCTGCTTGTCTACAATCCTGTTTGTCTACAATCCTGCTTGTCTACAGTCCTGCTTGTCTACAGTCCTGCTTGCATACAATCCAGCTTGTCTACAGTCCTGCGTGTCTACAGTCCTGCTTGTCTACAATCCAGCTTGTCTACAGTCCTGCTTGTCTACAATCCTGCTTTTCTACAGTCCTGCTTGTCTACAATCCTGCTTGTCTAGAGTCCTGCTTGTCTACAATCCTGCTTGTCTACAATCCTGTTTGTCTACAGTCCTGCTTGTCTACAATCCAGCTTGTCCACTGTCCTGCTTGTCTTCAATCCAGCTTGTCTACAGTCCAGCTTGTCTACAGTCCTGCTTGTCTACAATCCTGCATGTCTACAATCCTGCTTGTCTACAATCCAGCTTGTCTACAGTTCTGCTTGTCTACAATCCTGCTTGTCTACAGTCCTGCTTGTCTACTGTCCTGCTTGTCTACATTCCTGCTTGTCTACAATCCTGCTTGTCTGCAGTCCTGCTTGTCTACGGTCCAGGTTGTCTACAATCCTGCTTGTCTCCATTCCTGCTTGTCTACAGTCCTGCTTGCGTACAATCTGGCTTGTCTACAATCCTGCTTGTCTACAATCCTGCTTGTCTACAGTCCTGTTTGACTACAGTCCTGCTTGTCTTAAGTCCTGCTTGTCCAAAATCCTGCTTGTCTACAGTCCTGCTTTCCTACATTCCTGTTTGTCTACAGTCCTGCTTGTCTACAATCCTGCTTGTCTACAATCCTGTTTGTCTACAGTCCTGCTTGTCTACAATCCTGCTTGTCTACAATCCTGCTTGTCTACAATCCTGCTTGACTACAGTCCTGCTTGTCTACAGTCCTGCTTGTCTACAGTCCTGCTTGTCTACAATCCTGCTTGTGTACAATCCTGTTTGTCTACAGTCCTGCTTGTCTACACTCCTGTTTGTCTACAATCCTGTTTGTCTACAGTCCTGCTTGTCTGCTGTCCTGTTTGTCTACAATCCTGCTTGTGTACAATCCTGTTTGTCTACAGTCCTGCTTGTCTACACTCCTGTTTGTCTACAATCCAGTTTGTCTACAGTCCTGCTTGTCTACAGTCCTGTTTGTCTACAATCCTGCTTGTCTAAAATCCTGTTTGTCTGCAATCCTGCTTGTCTACAATCCTGTTTGTCTACAATCCTGCTTGTCTACAGTCCTGAATATCTACAGTCCTGCTTGCGTACAATCCAGCTTGTCTACAGTCCTGCTTGTCTACAGTCCTGCTTGTCTACAATCCAGCTTGTCTACAGTCCTGCTTGTCTACAATCCTGCTTGTCTACAGTCCTGCTTGTCTACAATCCTGCTTGTCTAGAGTCCTGCTTGTCTACAATCCTACTTGTCTACAATTCTGTTTGTCTACAGTCCGGCTTGTCTACAATCCAGCTTGTCTACTGTCCTGCTAGTCTTCAATCCAGCTTGTCTACAGTCCTGCTTGTCTAATGTCCTGCATGTCTACAATCCTGCTTGTCTGCAATCCAGCTTGACTACAGTCCTGCTTGTCTACAATCCTGCTTGTCTACAATCCTGTTTGTCTACAGTCCTGCTTGTCTACAGTCCTGCTTGTCTTCAATCCAGCTTGTCTACAATCCTGCTTTTCTACAATCCTGCTTGTCTACAATCCTGCTTGTCTACAATCCAGCTTGTCTACAGTCCTGCTTGTCTACAATCCTGCTTGTCTACAATCCTGCTTGTCTACGATCCTGCTTGTCTACAATACTGCTTGTCTACAATCCTGCTTGTCTACAATCCTGCTTGTCTACAATCCTGTTTGTGTACGATCCTGCTTGTCGACAATCCAGCTTGTCTACATTCCTACTTGTCTACAATCCTGTTTGTCTACAATACTGCATGTCTAAAATCCTTCTTTTGTCTACAATCCTGTTTGTCTACAATCCTGCTTTTCTGCAATCCTGTTTGTCTACAGTCCTGCTTGTCTACAATCCTGCTTGTCTACAATCCTGCTTGTCTACACTCCTGCTTGTCTACAGTCCTGCTTGTCTACAATCCTTCTTTTGTCTACAATCCTGTTTGTCTACAATCCTGTTGTCTACAATCCTGCTTGTCTACAGTCCTGCTTGTCTACAGTCCAGCTTGTCTACAGTACTGCTTGTCAACAATGCTGCTTGTCTACAGTCCTGCTTGTCTACAGTCCTTCTTGTCTACAATCCTGTTGTCTACAATCATGCTTGTCTACAGTCCTGCTTGTCTACAATCCTGCTTGTCTACAATCCTGTTTGTCTACAGTCCTGCTTGTCTACAATCCAGCTTGTCCACTGTCCTGCTTGTCTTCAATCCAGCTTGTCTACAGTCCTGCTTGTCTACAATCCTGCATGTCTACAATCCTGCTTGTCTACAATCCAGCTTGTCTACAGTCCTGCTTGTCTACAATCCTGCTTGTCTACAGTCCTGCTTGTCTACTGTCCTGCTTGTCTACATTCCTGCTTGTCTACTATCCTGCTTGTCTGCAGTGCTGCTTGTCTACAAACCTGTTTGTCTACAGTCCTGCTTGTCTACAATCCTGCTTGTCTACAATCCTGCTGGTCTACAATCCTGTTTGTCTACAATCCTGCTTGCCTACAGTCCTGCTTGTCTACAGTCCTGCTTGCATACAATCCAGCTTGTCTACAGTCCTGCATGTCTACAGTCCTGCTTGTCTACAATCCTGCTTTTCTACAGTCCTGCTTGTCTACAGTCCTGCTTGTCTACAGTCCTGCTGGAGTACAATCCTGCTTGTCTACAATCCTGCTTGTCTACAATTCTGCTTGTCAACAGTCCTGCTTGTCTACAATCCTGCCTTTCTTCAGTCCTGCTTGTCTACAATCCTGCTTGTCTACAATCCTGTTTGTCTAAGTCCTGCTTGTCTACAATCCTGCTTGTCTACAATCCTGCTGGTCTACAATCCTGCTTGTCTACAATACTGTTTGTCTAAGTCCTGCTTGTCTACAAACCTGCTTGTCTACACTCCTGTTTGTCTACAATCCTGTTTGCCTACAGCCCTGCTTGTCTACAGTCCTGTTTGTCTACAATCCTGCTTGTCTACAATCCTGCTAGTCTACAATCCTGTTTGTCTGCAGTCCTGCTTGTCTAGAATCCTGTTTGTCTGCAATCCTGCTTGTCTACAATCCTGTTTGTCTACAATCCTGCTTGTCTACAGTCCAGCTTGTCTACAATCCAGCTTGTCTGCAGTCCTGCTTGTCTACAATCCTGCTTTTCTACAGTCCTGCTTGTCTACAATCCTGCTTGTCTAGAGTCCTGCTTGTCTACAATCCTGCTTGTCTACAATCCTGTTTGTCTACAGTCCTGCTTGTCTACAATCCAGCTTGTCCACTGTCCTGCTTGTCTTCAATCCAGCTTGTCTCCAGTCCTGCTTGTCTACAGTCCTGCTTGTCTACAGTCCTGCTTGCGTACAATCCGGCTTGTCTACAATCCTGCTTGACTACAATCCTGCTTGTCTACAGTCCTGTTTGACTACAGTCCTGCTTGTCTTAAGTCCTGCTTGTCTACAATCCTGCTTGTCTACAGTCCTGCTTTCCTAAAGTCCTGTTTGTCTACAGTCCTGCTTGTCTACAATCCTGCTTGTCTACAATCCTGTTTGTCTACAGTCCTGCTTGTCTACAATACTGCTTGTCTACAATCCTGCTTGTCTACAATCCTGCTTGTCTACAGTCCTGCTTGTCTACAGACCTGCTTGTCTACAGTCCTGCTTGTCTACAATCCTGCTTGTGTACAATCCTGTTTGTCTACAGTCCTGCTTGTCTACACTCCTGTTTGTCTACAATCCTGTTTGTCTACAGTCCTGCTTGCCTGCAGTCCTGTTTGTCTACAATCCTGCTTGTGTACAATCCTGTTTGTCTACAGTCCTGCTTGTCTACACTCCTGTTTGTCTACAATCCAGTTTGTCTACAGTCCTGCTTGTCTACAGTCCTGTTTGTCTACAATCCTGCTTGTCTAAAATCCTGTTTGTCTGCAATCCTGCTTGTCTACAATCCTGTTTGTCTACAATCCTGCTTGTCTACAGTCCTGAATATCTACAGTCCTGCTTGCGTACAATCCAGCTTGTCTACAGTCCTGCTTGTCTACAGTCCTGCTTGTCTACAATCCAGCTTGTCTACAGTCCTGCTTGTCTACAATCCTGCTTGTCTACAGTCCTGCTTGTCTACAATCCTGCTTGTCTAGAGTCCTGCTTGTCTACAATCCTGCTTGTCTACAATTCTGTTTGTGTACAGGCCGGCTTGTCTACAATCCAGCTTGTCTACTGTCCTGCTGGTCTTCAATCCAGCTGGTCTACAGTCCTGCTTGTCTAATGTCCTGCATGTCTACAATCCTGCTCGTCTACAATCCAGCTTGACTACAGTCCTGCTTGTCTACAATCCTGCTTGTCTACAATCCTGCTTGTCTACAGTCCTGCTTGTCTTCAATCCAGCTTGTCTACAATCCTGCTTGTCTACAATCCTGCTTGTCTACAATCCTGCTTGTCTACAATCCAGCTTGTCTACAGTCCTGCTTGTCTACAATCCTGCTTGTCTACAATCCTGCTTGTCTACGATCCTGCTTGTCTACAATACTGCTGTCTACAATCCTGCTTGTCTGCAATCCTGCTTGTCTACAATCCTGTTAGTGTACGATCCTGCTTGTCGACAATCCAGCTTGTCTACATTCCTACTTGTCTACAATCCTGTTTGTCTACAATACTGCTTGTCTAAAATCCTTCTTTTTTCTACAATCCTGTTTCTCTACAATCCTGCTTTTCTGCAATCCTGTTTGTCTACAGTCCTGCTTGTCTACAATCCTGCTTGTCTACAATCCTGCTTGTCTACACTCCTGCTTGTCTGCAGTCCTGCTTGTCTACAATCCTTCTTTTGACTACAATCCTGTTTGTCAACAGTCCTGCTTGTCTACAATCCTGTTGTCTACAATCCTGCTTGTCCACAGTCCTGCTTATCTACAATCCTGCTTGTCTACAATCCTGCTTGTCTACGATCCTGCTTGTCTACAGTCCTGCTTGTCTACAGTCCTGCTTGTCTACAATCCTGCTTGTCTACAATCCTGCTTGTCTACAGTCCTGCTTGTCTACAGTCCTGCTTGTCTACAATCCTGTTTGTCAACAGTCCTGCTTGTCTACAATCCTGCTTGTCTACTATCCTGCTTGTCTGCAGTCCTGCTTGTCTACAAACGTGTTTGTCTACAGTCCTGCTTGTCTACAATCCTGCTTGTCTACAACCCTGCTGGTCTACAATCCTGTTTGTCTACAATCCTGCTTGTCTACAGTCCTGCTTGTCTACAGTCCTGCTTGCATACAATCCAGCTTGTCTACAGTCCTGCATGTCTACAGTCCTGCTTGTCTACAGTCCTGCTGGAGTACAATCCTGCTTGTCTACAATCCTGCTTGTCTACAATTCTGCTTGTCAACAGTCCTGTTTGTCTACAATCCTGCTTGTCTACAATCCTGTTTGTCTAAGTCCTGCCTTTCTTCAGTCCTGCTTGTCTACAATCCTGCTTGTCTACAATCCTGTTTGTCTAAGTCCTGCTTGTCTACAATCCTGCTTGTCTACAATCATGCTGGTCTACAATCCTGCTTGTCTACAATCCTGTTTGTCTAAGTCCTGCTTGTCTACAAACCTGCTTGTCTACAATCCTGCTGGTCTACAATCCTGCTTGTCTACTGTCCTGCTTGTCTACAGTCCTGCTTGTCTACAGTTCTGCTTGTCTACACTCCTGTTTGTCTACAATCCTGTTTGCCTACAGCCCTGCTTGTCTACAGTCCTGTTTGTCTACAATCCTGCTTGTCTACAATCCTGCTAGTCTACAATCCTGTTTGTCTGCAGTCCTGCTTGTCTAGAATCCTGTTTGTCTGCAATCCTGCTTGTCTACAATCCTGTTTGTCTACAATCCTGCTTGTCTACAGTCCTGCTTGTCTACAATCCTGTTTGTCTACAATCCTGCTTGTCTACAATCCTGTTTGTCTACAATCCTGCTTGTCTACAGTCCTGCTTGTCTACAGTCCTGCTTGCATACAATCCAGCTTGTCTACAGTCCTGCGTGTCTACAGTCCTGCTTGTCTACAATCCAGCTTGTCTACAGTCCTGCTTGTCTACAATCCTGCTTTTCTACAGTCCTGCTTGTCTACAATCCTGCTTGTCTAGAGTCCTGCTTGTCTACAATCCTGCTTGTCTACAATCCTGTTTGTCTACAGTCCTGCTTGTCTACAATCCAGCTTGTCCACTGTCCTGCTTGTCTTCAATCCAGCTTGTCTACAGTCCAGCTTGTCTACAGTCCTGCTTGTCTACAATCCTGCATGTCTACAATCCTGCTTGTCTACAATCCAGCTTGTCTACAGTTCTGCTTGTCTACAATCCTGCTTGTCTACAGTCCTGCTTGTCTACTGTCCTGCTTGTCTACATTCCTGCTTGTCTACAATCCTGCTTGTCTGCAGTCCTGCTTGTCTACGGTCCAGGTTGTCTACAATCCTGCTTGTCTCCATTCCTGCTTGTCTACAGTCCTGCTTGCGTACAATCTGGCTTGTCTACAATCCTGCTTGTCTACAATCCTGCTTGTCTACAGTCCTGTTTGACTACAGTCCTGCTTGTCTTAAGTCCTGCTTGTCTACAATCCTGCTTGTCTACAGTCCTGCTTTCCTACATTCCTGTTTGTCTACAGTCCTGCTTGTCTACAATCCTGCTTGTCTACAATCCTGTTTGTCTACAGTCCTGCTTGTCTACAATCCTGCTTGTCTACAATCCTGCTTGTCTACAATCCTGCTTGACTACAGTCCTGCTTGTCTACAGTCCTGCTTGTCTACAGTCCTGCTTGTCTACAATCCTGCTTGTGTACAATCCTGTTTGTCTACAGTCCTGCTTGTCTACACTCCTGTTTGTCTACAATCCTGTTTGTCTACAGTCCTGCTTGTCTGCTGTCCTGTTTGTCTACAATCCTGCTTGTGTACAATCCTGTTTGTCTACAGTCCTGCTTGTCTACACTCCTGTTTGTCTACAATCCAGTTTGTCTACAGTCCTGCTTGTCTACAGTCCTGTTTGTCTACAATCCTGCTTGTCTAAAATCCTGTTTGTCTGCAATCCTGCTTGTCTACAATCCTGTTTGTCTACAATCCTGCTTGTCTACAGTCCTGAATATCTACAGTCCTGCTTGCGTACAATCCAGCTTGTCTACAGTCCTGCTTGTCTACAGTCCTGCTTGTCTACAATCCAGCTTGTCTACAGTCCTGCTTGTCTACAATCCTGCTTGTCTACAGTCCTGCTTGTCTACAATCCTGCTTGTCTAGAGTCCTGCTTGTCTACAATCCTACTTGTCTACAATTCTGTTTGTCTACAGTCCGGCTTGTCTACAATCCAGCTTGTCTACTGTCCTGCTAGTCTTCAATCCAGCTTGTCTACAGTCCTGCTTGTCTAATGTCCTGCATGTCTACAATCCTGCTTGTCTGCAATCCAGCTTGACTACAGTCCTGCTTGTCTACAATCCTGCTTGTCTACAATCCTGTTTGTCTACAGTCCTGCTTGTCTACAGTCCTGCTTCTCTTCAATCCAGCTTGTCTACAATCCTGCTTTTCTACAATCCTGCTTGTCTACAATCCTGCTTGTCTACAATCCAGCTTGTCTACAGTCCTGCTTGTCTACAATCCTGCTTGTCTACAATCCTGCTTGTCTACGATCCTGCTTGTCTACAATACTGCTTGTCTACAATCCTGCTTGTCTACAATCCTGCTTGTCTACAATCCTGTTTGTGTACGATCCTGCTTGTCGACAATCCAGCTTGTCTACATTCCTACTTGTCTACAATCCTGTTTGTCTACAATACTGCATGTCTAAAATCCTTCTTTTGTCTACAATCCTGTTTGTCTACAATCCTGCTTTTCTGCAATCCTGTTTGTCTACAGTCCTGCTTGTCTACAATCCTGCTTGTCTACAATCCTGCTTGTCTACACTCCTGCTTGTCTACAGTCCTGCTTGTCTACAATCCTTCTTTTGTCTACAATCCTGTTTGTCTACAATCCTGTTGTCTACAATCCTGCTTGTCTACAGTCCTGCTTGTCTACAGTCCAGCTTGTCTACAGTACTGCTTGTCAACAATGCTGCTTGTCTACAGTCCTGCTTGTCTACAGTCCTTCTTGTCTACAATCCTGTTGTCTACAATCATGCTTGTCTACAGTCCTGCTTGTCTACAATCCTGCTTGTCTACAATCCTGCTTGTCTACAATCCTGTTGTCTACAATCCTGCTTGTCTACAGTCCTGCTTGTCTACAGTCCTGCTTGTCTACAGTACTGCTTGTCAACAATGCTGCTTGTCTACAGTCCTGCTTGTCTGCAGTCCTTTTTGACTACATCCTGCTTGTCTTAAGGCCTGCTTGTCTACAATCCTGCTTGTCTACAGTCCTGCTTGTCTACAGTCCTGTTTGTCTACAGTCCTGCTTGTCTACAATCCTGCTTGTCTACAATCCTGTTTGTCTACAGTCCTGCTTGTCTACAATCCTGCTTGTCTACAATCCTCCTTGTCTACAATCCTGCTTGTCTACAGTCCTGCTTGTCTACAGTCCTGCTTGTCTACAGTCCTGCTTGTCTACAATCCTGCTTGTCTACAATCCTGCTTGCCTACAGTCCTGTTTGTCTGCAATCCTACTTGTCTACAATCCTGCTTGTCGACAGTCCTGCTTGTCTACAATCCTGCTTGTCTACAGTCCTGCTTGTCTACAATCCTGCTTGTGTACAATCCTGTTTGTCTACAGTCCTGCTTGTCTACACTCCTGTTTGTCTACAATGCTGTTTGTTCACAGTCCAGCTTGTCTACAGTACTGTTTGTCTACAATCCTGCTTGTCTACAATCCTGTTTGTCTGCAATCCTGCTTGTCTACAATCCTGTTTGTCTACAATCCTGCTTGTCTACAGTCCTGAATATCTACAGTCCTGCTTGCGTACAATCCAGCTTGTCTACAGTCCTGCTTGTCTACAGTCCTGCTTGTCTACAATCCAGCTTGTGTACAATCCTGCTTGTCTACAATCCTGCTTGTCTACAGTCTTGCTTGTCTACAGTCCTGCTTGTCTACAGTCCTGCTTGTCTACAATCCTGCTTGTCTACAATCCTGTTTTTCTACAGTCCTGCTTGTCTACAGTCCTGCTTGTCTACAGTCCTGCTTGTCTACAATCCTGCTTGTCTACAGTCCTGCTTGTCTACAATCCTGCTTGTCTAGAGTCCTGCTTGTCTACAATCCTGCTTGTCTACAATTCTGTTTGTCTACAGTCCTGCTTGTCTACAATCCAGCTTGTCTACTGTCCTGCTAGTCTTCAATCCAGCTTGTCTACAGTCCTGCTTGTCTAAAGTCCTGCATGTCTACAATCCTGCTTGTCTACAATCCAGCTTGACTACAGTCCTGCTTCTCTACAATCCTGCTTGTCTACAATCCTGTTTGTCTTCAGTCCTGCTTGTCTACAGTCCTGCTTGTCTTCAATCCAGCTTGTCTACAATCCTGCTTGTCTTCAAACGTGCTTGTCTACAATCCTGCTTGTCTACAATCCTGCTTGTCTACAATACAGCTTGTCTACAGTCCTGCTTGTCTACAATCCTGCTTGTCTACAATCCTGCTTGTCTACGATCCTGCTTGTCTACAATACTGCTTGTCTACAATCCTGCTTGTCTACAATCCTGCTTGTCTACAATCCTGTTTGTCTACAGTCCTGCTTGTCTACAATCCTGCTTGTCTACCATACTGCTTGTCTAAAATCCTTCTTTTGTCTACAATCCTGTTTGTCTACATTCCTGCTTGTCTGCAATCCTGTTTGTGTACAGTCCTGCATGTCTACAATCCTGCTTGTCTACAATCCTGCTTGTCTACACTCCTGCTTGTCTACAGTCCTGCTTGTCTACAATCCTTCTTTTGTCTACAATCCTGTTTGTCTACAGTCCTTCTTGTCTACAATCCTGTTGTCTACAATCCTGCTTGTCTACAGTCCTGCTTGTCTACAATCCTGCTTGTCTACAATCCTGCTTGTCTACAGTCCTGCTTGTCTACAGTCCTGCTTGTCTACAGTCGTGCTGGAGTACAATCCTGTTTGTCTACAATCATGCTTGTCTACAATCCTGCTAGTCTACAATCCTGTTTGTCTGCAGTCCTGCTTGTCTAGAATCCTGTTTGTCTGCAATCCTGCTTGTCTACAATCCTGTTTGTCTACAATCCTGCTTGTCTACAGTCCTGCTTGTCTACAGTCCTGCTTGCATACAATCCAGCTTGTCTACAGTCCTGCGTGTCTACAGTCCTGCTTGTCTACAATCCAGCTTGTCTACAGTCCTGCTTGTCTACAATCCTGCTTTTCTACAGTCCTGCTTGTCTACAATCCTGCTTGTCTAGAGTCCTGCTTGTCTACAATCCTGCTTGTCTACAATCCTGTTTGTCTACAGTCCTGCTTGTCTACAATCCAGCTTGTCCACTGTCCTGCTTGTCTTCAATCCAGCTTGTCTACAGTCCTGCTTGTCTACAATCCTGCATGTCTACAATCCTGCTTGTCCACAATCCAGCTTGTCTACAGTCCTGCTTGTCTACAATCCTGCTTGTCTACAGTCCTGCATGTCTACTGTCCTGCTTGTCTACAATCCTACTTGTCTACAATCCTGCTTGTCTGCAGTCCTGCTTGTCTACGGTCCAGGTTGTCTACAGTCCTGCTTGTCTCCAGTCCTGCTTGTCTACAGTCCTGCTTGTCTACAGTCCTGCTTGCGTACAATCCGGCTTGTCTACAATCCTGCTTGTCTACAATCCTGCTTGTCTACAGTCCTGTTTGACTACAGTCCTGCTTGTCTTAAGTCCTGCTTGTCTACAATCCTGCTTGTCTACAGTCCTGCTTTCCTACAGTCCTGTTTGTCTACAGTCCTGCTTGTCTACAATCCTGCTTGTCTACAATCCTGTTTGTCTACAGTCCTGCTTGTCTACAATCCTGCTTGTCTACAATCCTGCTTGTCTACAATCCTGCTTGTCTACAGTCCTGCTTGTCTACAGTCCTGCTTGTCTACAGTCCTGCTTGTCTACAATCCTGCTTGTGTACAATCCTGTTTGTCTACAGTCCTGCTTGTCTACACTCCTGTTTGTCTACAATCCTGTTTGTCTACAGTCCTGCTTGTCTGCAGTCCTGTTTGTCTACAATCCTGCTTGTGTACAATCCTGTTTGTCTACAGTCCTGCTTGTCTACACTCCTGTTTGTCTACAATCCAGTTTGTCTACAGTCCTGCTTGTCTACAGTCCTGTTTGTCTACAATCCTGCTTGTCTAAAATCCTGTTTGTCTGCAATCCAGCTTGTCTACAATCCTGTTTGTCTACAATCCTGCTTGTCTACAATCCTGAATATCTACAGTCCTGCTTGCGTACAATCCAGCTTGTCTACAGTCCTGCTTGTCTACAGTCCTGCTTGTCTACAATCCAGCTTGTCTACAGTCCTGCTTGTCTACAATCCTGCTTGTCTACAGTTCTGCTTGTCTACAATCCTGCTTGTCTAGAGTCCTGCTTGTCTACAATCCTGCTTGTCTACAATTCTGTTTGTGTACAGTCCGGCTTGTCTACTATCCAGCTTGTCTACTGTCCTGCTAGTCTTCAATCCAGCTGGTCTACAGTCCTGCTTGTCTAATGTCCTGCATGTCTACAATCCTGCTTGTCTACAATCCAGCTTGACTACAGTCCTGCTTGTCTACAATCCTGCTTGTCTACAATCCTGTTTGTCTACAGTCCTGCTTGTCTACAGTCCTGCTTGTCTTCAATCCAGCTTGTCTACAGTCCTGCTTGTCTGCAATCCTGCTTGTCTACAATCCTGCTTGTCTACGATCCTGCTTGTCTACAATACTGCTGTCTACAATCCTGCTTGTCTACAATCCTGCTTGTCTACAATCCTGTTTGTGTACGATCAAGCTTGTCGACAATCCAGCTTGTCTACATTCCTACTTGTCTACAATCCTGTTTGTCTACAATACTGCTTGTCTAAAATCCTTCTTTTGTCTACAATCCTGTTTGTCTACAATCCTGCTTTTCTGCAATCCTGTTTGTCTACAGTCCTGCTTGTCTACAATCCTGCTTGTCTACAATCCTGCTTGTCTACACTCCTGCTTGTCTACAGTCCTGCTTGTCTACAATCCTTCTTTTGACTACAATCCTGTTTGTCTACAGTCCTGCTTGTCTACAATCCTGTTGTCTACAATCCTGCTTGTCTACAGTCCTACTTGTCTACAATCCTGCTTGTCTACAATCCTGCTTGTCTACAATCCACCTTGTCTACAATCCTGCTTGTCTACAGTCCTGCTTGTCTACAGTCCTGCTTGTCTACAGTCCTGCTTGTCTACAATCCTGCTTGTCTACAATCCTGCTTGTCTGCAGTCCTGCTTGTCTGCAGTACTGCTTGTCTACAATCCTGCTTGTCTACAGTCCTGCTTGTCTACAGTCCTGCTTGTCTACAATCCTGCTTGTCTGCAGTCCTGCTTGTCTACAGTCCTGCTTATCTACAATCCTGCTTGTCTACAATCCTGCTTGTCTACGATCCTGCTTGTCTAGTCCTGCTTTTGTACAGTCCTGCTTGTCTACAATCCTTCTTGTCTACAGTCCTGCTTGTCTACAATCCTGCTTGTCTAGTCCTGCTTTTGTACAGTCCTGCTTGTCTACAATCCTGCTTGTCTACAGTCCTGCTTGTCTACAATCCTGCTTGTCTACAATCCTGTTTGTCTACAGTACTGCTTGTCTACAATCCTGCTTGTCTACAATCCTGCTAGTCTGCAGTCCTGCTTGTCTACAAACCTGTTTGTCTACAGTCCTGTGTCTACGGTCCTGGTTGTCTACAATCCTGGTTGTCTACAGTCCTGCTTGTCTACAGTCCTGCTTGTCTACACTCCTGTTTGTCTACAATGCTGTTTGTTCACAGTCCAGCTTGTCTACAGTACTGTTTGTCTACAATCCTGCTTGTCTACAATACTGTTTGTCTGCAATCCTGCTTGTCTACAATCCTGTTTGTCTACAATCCTGCTTGTCTACAGTCCTGAATATCTACAGTCCTGCTTGCGTACAATCCAGCTTGTCTACAGTCCTGCTTGTCTACAGTCCTGCTTGTCTACAATCCAGCTTGTGTACAATCCTGCTTGTCTACAATCCTGCTTGTCTACAGTCTTGCTTGTCTACAGTCCTGCTTGTCTACAGTCCTGCTTGTCTACAATCCTCCTTGTCTACAATCCTGTTTTTCTACAGTCCTGCTTGTCTACAGTCCTGCTTGTCTACAGTCCTGCTTGTCTACAATCCTGCTTGTCTACAGTCCTGCTTGTCTACAATCCTGCTTGTCTACAGTCCTGCTTGTCTACAGTCCTGCTTGTCTATAATCCTGCTTGTCTAGAGTCCTGCTTGTCTACAATCCTGCTTGTCTACAATTCTGTTTGTCTACAGTCCTGCTTGTCTACAATCCAGCTTGTCTACTGTCCTGCTAGTCTTCAATCCAGCTTGTCTACAGTCCTGCTTGTCTAAAGTCCTGCATGTCTACAATCCTGCTTGTCTACAATCCAGCTTGACTACAGTCCTGCTTCTCTACAATCCTGCTTGTCTACAATCCTGTTTGTCTTCAGTCCTGCTTGTCTACAGTCCTGCTTGTCTTCAATCCAGCTTGTCTACAATCCTGCTTGTCTTCAAACGTGCTTGTCTACAATCCTGCTTGTCTACAATCCTGCTTGTCTACAATACAGCTTGTCTACAGTCCTGCTTGTCTACAATCCTGCTTGTCTACAATCCTGCTTGTCTACGATCCTGCTTGTCTACAATACTGCTTGTCTACAATCCTGCTTGTCTACAATCCTGCTTGTCTACAATCCTGTTTGTCTACAGTCCTGCTTGTCTACAATCCTGCTTGTCTACCATACTGCTTGTCTAAAATCCTTCTTTTGTCTACAATCCTGTTTGTCTACATTCCTGCTTGTCTGCAATCCTGTTTGTGTACAGTCCTGCTTGTCTACAATTCTGCTTGTCTACAATCCTGCTTGTCTACACTCCTGCTTGTCTACAGTCCTGCTTGTCTACAATCCTTCTTTTGTCTACAATCCTGTTTGTCTACAGTCCTTCCTGTCTACAATCCTGTTGTCTACAATCCTGCTTGTCTACAGTCCTGCTTGTCTACAATCCTGCTTGTCTACAATCCTGCTTGTCTACAGTCCTGCTTGTCTACAGTCCTGCTTGTCTACAGTCGTGCTGGAGTACAATCCTGCTTGTCTACAATCCTGCTTGTCTACAATTCTGCTTGTCAACAGTCCTGTTTGTCTACAGTCCTGCCTTTCTTCAGTCCTGCTTGTCTACAATCCTGCTTGTCTACAATCCTGTTTGTCTAAGTCCTGCTTGTCTACAATCCTGCTTGTCTACAATCCTGCTTGTCTACAGTCCTGCTTGTCTACAGTCCTGCTTGTCTACAGTCCTGCTTGTCTACAATCCTGCTTGTCTACAATCCTGCTTGTCTACAGTCCTGCTTGTCTGCAGTACTGCTTGTCTACAATCCTGCTTGTCTACAGTCCTGCTTGTCTACAGTCCTGCTTGTCTACAATCCTGCTTGTCTACAATCCTGCTTGTCTACGATCCTGCTTGTCTAGTCCTGCTTTTGTACAGTCCTGCTTGTCTACAATCCTTCTTGTCTACAGTCCTGCTTGTCTACAATCCTGCTTGTATAGTCCTGCTTTTGTACAGTCCTGCTTGTCTACAATCCTGCTTGTCTACAGTCCTGCTTGTCTACAATCCTGCTTGTCTACAATCCTGTTTGTCTACAGTACTGCTTGTCTACAATCCTGCTTGTCTACAATCCTGCTAGTCTGCAGTCCTGCTTGTCTACAAACCTGTTTGTCTACAGTCCTGTGTCTACGGTCCTGGTTGTCTACAATCCTGGTTGTCTACAGTCCTGCTTGTCTACAGTCCTGCTAGTCTACAGTCCTGCTTGAGTACAATCCTGCTTGTCTACAATCCTGCTGGTCTACAATCCTGTTTGTCTACAGTCCTGCTTGTCTACAATCCTGCTTGTCTACAATCCAGCTTGTCTACAGTCCTGCTTGTCTACAATCCTGCTTGTCTACAATCCTGTTTGTCTACAGTCCTGCTTGTCTACAATCCTGCTTGTCTACAATCCTGCTTGTCTACAATCCTGCTTGTCTACAATCCTGCTTGTCTACAATCCTGTTTGTCTACAGTCCTGCTTGTCTACAATCCTGCTTGTCTACAATCCTGCTGGTCTGCAATCCTGCTTGTCTACTGTCCTGCTTGTCTACAGTCCTGCTTGTCTACAGTCCTGCTTGTCTACACTCCTGTTTGTCTTCAATGCTGTTTGTCTACAGTCCTGCTTGTCTACAGTCCTGTTTGTCTACAATCCTGCTTGTCTACAATCCTGCTAGACTACAATCCTGTTTGTCTGCAGTCCTGCTTGTCTACAATCCTGTTTGTCTGCAATCCTGCTTGTCTACAATCCTGTTTGTCTACAGTCCTGCTTGTCTACAGTCCTGCTTGTCTACAGTCCTGCTTGCATACAATCCAGCTTGTCTACAGTCCTGCGTGTCTACAGTCCTGCTTGTCTACAATCCAGCTTGTCTACAGTCCTGCATGTCTACAATCCTGCTTGTCTACAGTCCTGCTTGTCTACAATCCTGCTTGTCTAGAGTCCTGCTTGTCTACAATCCTGCTTGTCTACAATCCTGTTTGTCTACAGTCCTGCTTGTCCACAATCCAGCTTGTCCACTGTCCTGCTTGTCTTCAATCCAGCTTGTCTACAATCCTGCTTGTCTACAATCCTGCATGTCTACAATCCTGCTTGTCTACAATCCAGCTTGTCTACAGTCCTGCTTGTCTGCAATCCTGCTTGTCTACAATCCTGTTTGTCTACAATCCTGCTTGTCTACAGTCCTGCTTGTCTACAGTCCTGCTTGCATACAATCCAGCTTGTCTACAGTCCTGCGTGTCTACAGTCCTGCTTGTCTAAAATCCAGCTTGTCTACAGTCCTGCTTGTCTACAATCCTGCTTGTCTACACTCCTGCTTGTCTACAGTCCTGCTTGTCTACAATCCTTCTTTTGTCTACAATCCTGTTTGTCTACAGTCCTGCTTGTCTACAATCCTGTTGTCTTCAATCCTGCTTGTCCACAGTCCTGCTTGTCTACAATCCTGCTTGTCTACAATCCTGCTTGTCTGCAATCCTGTTGTCTACAATCCTGCTTGTCTACAGTCCTGCTTGTCTACAGTCCTGCTTTTCTACAATCCTGTTTGTCTACAGTCCTGCTTGTCTACAATCCTGCTTGTCTACAGTCCTGAATATCTACAGTCCTGCTTGCGTACAATCCAGCTTGTCTACAGTCCTGCTTGTCTACAGTCCTGCTTGTCTACAATCCAGCTTGTGTACAATCCTGCTTGTCTACAATCCTGCTTGTCTACAGTCTTGCTTGTCTACAGTCCTGCTTGTCTACAGTCCTGCTTGTCTACAATCCTCCTTGTCTACAATCCTGTTTTTCTACAGTCCTGCTTGTCTACAGTCCTGCTTGTCTACAGTCCTGCTTGTCTACAATCCTGCTTGTCTACAGTCCTGCTTGTCTACAATCCTGCTTGTCTACAGTCCTGCTTGTCTACAGTCCTGCTTGTCTATAATCCTGCTTGTCTAGAGTCCTGCTTGTCTACAATCCTGCTTGTCTACAATTCTGTTTGTCTACAGTCCTGCTTGTCTACAATCCAGCTTGTCTACTGTCCTGCTAGTCTTCAATCCAGCTTGTCTACAGTCCTGCTTGTCTAAAGTCCTGCATGTCTACAATCCTGCTTGTCTACAATCCAGCTTGACTACAGTCCTGCTTCTCTACAATCCTGCTTGTCTACAATCCTGTTTGTCTTCAGTCCTGCTTGTCTACAGTCCTGCTTGTCTTCAATCCAGCTTGTCTACAATCCTGCTTGTCTTCAAACGTGCTTGTCTACAATCCTGCTTGTCTACAATCCTGCTTGTCTACAATACAGCTTGTCTACAGTCCTGCTTGTCTACAATCCTGCTTGTCTACAATCCTGCTTGTCTACGATCCTGCTTGTCTACAATACTGCTTGTCTACAATCCTGCTTGTCTACAATCCTGCTTGTCTACAATCCTGTTTGTCTACAGTCCTGCTTGTCTACAATCCTGCTTGTCTACCATACTGCTTGTCTAAAATCCTTCTTTTGTCTACAATCCTGTTTGTCTACATTCCTGCTTGTCTGCAATCCTGTTTGTGTACAGTCCTGCTTGTCTACAATTCTGCTTGTCTACAATCCTGCTTGTCTACACTCCTGCTTGTCTACAGTCCTGCTTGTCTACAATCCTTCTTTTGTCTACAATCCTGTTTGTCTACAGTCCTTCCTGTCTACAATCCTGTTGTCTACAATCCTGCTTGTCTACAGTCCTGCTTGTCTACAATCCTGCTTGTCTACAATCCTGCTTGTCTACAGTCCTGCTTGTCTACAGTCCTGCTTGTCTACAGTCGTGCTGGAGTACAATCCTGCTTGTCTACAATCCTGCTTGTCTACAATTCTGCTTGTCAACAGTCCTGTTTGTCTACAGTCCTGCCTTTCTTCAGTCCTGCTTGTCTACAATCCTGCTTGTCTACAATCCTGTTTGTCTAAGTCCTGCTTGTCTACAATCCTGCTTGTCTACAATCCTGCTTGTCTACAGTCCTGCTTGTCTACAGTCCTGCTTGTCTACAGTCCTGCTTGTCTACAATCCTGCTTGTCTACAATCCTGCTTGTCTACAGTCCTGCTTGTCTGCAGTACTGCTTGTCTACAATCCTGCTTGTCTACAGTCCTGCTTGTCTACAGTCCTGCTTGTCTACAATCCTGCTTGTCTACAATCCTGCTTGTCTACGATCCTGCTTGTCTAGTCCTGCTTTTGTACAGTCCTGCTTGTCTACAATCCTTCTTGTCTACAGTCCTGCTTGTCTACAATCCTGCTTGTATAGTCCTGCTTTTGTACAGTCCTGCTTGTCTACAATCCTGCTTGTCTACAGTCCTGCTTGTCTACAATCCTGCTTGTCTACAATCCTGTTTGTCTACAGTACTGCTTGTCTACAATCCTGCTTGTCTACAATCCTGCTAGTCTGCAGTCCTGCTTGTCTACAAACCTGTTTGTCTACAGTCCTGTGTCTACGGTCCTGGTTGTCTACAATCCTGGTTGTCTACAGTCCTGCTTGTCTACAGTCCTGCTAGTCTACAGTCCTGCTTGAGTACAATCCTGCTTGTCTACAATCCTGCTGGTCTACAATCCTGTTTGTCTACAGTCCTGCTTGTCTACAATCCTGCTTGTCTACAATCCAGCTTGTCTACAGTCCTGCTTGTCTACAATCCTGCTTGTCTACAATCCTGTTTGTCTACAGTCCTGCTTGTCTACAATCCTGCTTGTCTACAATCCTGCTTGTCTACAATCCTGCTTGTCTACAATCCTGCTTGTCTACAATCCTGTTTGTCTACAGTCCTGCTTGTCTACAATCCTGCTTGTCTACAATCCTGCTGGTCTGCAATCCTGCTTGTCTACTGTCCTGCTTGTCTACAGTCCTGCTTGTCTACAGTCCTGCTTGTCTACACTCCTGTTTGTCTTCAATGCTGTTTGTCTACAGTCCTGCTTGTCTACAGTCCTGTTTGTCTACAATCCTGCTTGTCTACAATCCTGCTAGACTACAATCCTGTTTGTCTGCAGTCCTGCTTGTCTACAATCCTGTTTGTCTGCAATCCTGCTTGTCTACAATCCTGTTTGTCTACAGTCCTGCTTGTCTACAGTCCTGCTTGTCTACAGTCCTGCTTGCATACAATCCAGCTTGTCTACAGTCCTGCGTGTCTACAGTCCTGCTTGTCTACAATCCAGCTTGTCTACAGTCCTGCATGTCTACAATCCTGCTTGTCTACAGTCCTGCTTGTCTACAATCCTGCTTGTCTAGAGTCCTGCTTGTCTACAATCCTGCTTGTCTACAATCCTGTTTGTCTACAGTCCTGCTTGTCCACAATCCAGCTTGTCCACTGTCCTGCTTGTCTTCAATCCAGCTTGTCTACAATCCTGCTTGTCTACAATCCTGCATGTCTACAATCCTGCTTGTCTACAATCCAGCTTGTCTACAGTCCTGCTTGTCTGCAATCCTGCTTGTCTACAATCCTGTTTGTCTACAATCCTGCTTGTCTACAGTCCTGCTTGTCTACAGTCCTGCTTGCATACAATCCAGCTTGTCTACAGTCCTGCGTGTCTACAGTCCTGCTTGTCTAAAATCCAGCTTGTCTACAGTCCTGCTTGTCTACAATCCTGCTTGTCTACACTCCTGCTTGTCTACAGTCCTGCTTGTCTACAATCCTTCTTTTGTCTACAATCCTGTTTGTCTACAGTCCTGCTTGTCTACAATCCTGTTGTCTTCAATCCTGCTTGTCCACAGTCCTGCTTGTCTACAATCCTGCTTGTCTACAATCCTGCTTGTCTGCAATCCTGTTGTCTACAATCCTGCTTGTCTACAGTCCTGCTTGTCTACAGTCCTGCTTTTCTACAATCCTGTTTGTCTACAGTCCTGCTTGTCTACAAACCTGCTTGTCTACAATCCTGCTTGTCTGCAGTCCTGCTTGTCTACGATCCTGCTTGTCTACAATACTGCTTGTCTACAATCCTGCTTGTCTATAATCCTGCTTGTCTACAATCCTGCTTGTCTACAATCCAGCTTGTCTACAATCCTGCTTGTCTACAATCCAGCTTGTCTACATTCCTACTTGTCTACAATCCTGTTTGTCAACAATACTGCTTGTCTAAAATCCTTCTTTTGCCTACAATCCTGTTTGTCTACAATCCTGCTTGTCTGCAGTCCTGCTTGTCTGCAGTCCTGCTTGTCTACAATCCTGCTTGTCTACAATCCTGCTTGTCTACACTCCTGCTTGTCTACAGTCCTGCTTGTCTACAATCCTGCATGTCTACAATCCTGCTTGTCTACACTCCTGCTTGTCTACAGTCCTGCTTGTCTACAATCCTTCTTTTGTCTACAATCCTGTTTGTCTACAGTCCTGCTTGTCTACAATCCTGTTGTCTACAATCCTGCTTGTCCACAGTCCTGCTTGTCTACAATCCTGCTTGTCTACAATCCTGTTTGTCTACAGTCCTGCTTGTCTACAATCCAGCTTGTCCACTGTCCTGCTTGTCTTCAATCCAGCTTGTCCACAGTCCTGCTTGTCTACAATCCTGCATGTCTACAATCCTGCTTGTCTACAATCCAGCTTGTCTACAGTCCTGCTTGTCTACAATCCTGCTTGTCTACAGTCCTGCTTGTCTACTGTCCTGCTTGTCTACAATCCTGCTTGTCTACAATCCTGCTTGTCTACAGTCCTGCTTGTCTACAGTCCTGCTTGTCTACAGTACTGCTTGTCTACAATCCTGCTTGTCTACAGTCCTGCTTGTCTACATTCCTGCTTGTCTACAGTCCTGCTTGTCTACAGTCCTGCTTGTCTACAGTCCTGTTTGTCTACAGTCCTGCTTTTCTGCAGTCCTGCTTGTCTACAATCCTGTTTGTCTACAGTCCTGCTTGTATACGGTCCTGGTTGTCTACAATCCTGCTTGTCTCCAGTCCTGCTTGTCTACAGTCCTGCTTGTCTACAGTCCTGCTTGCGTACAATCCGGCTTGTCTACAATCCTGCTTGTCTACAATGCTGCTTGTCTACAATCCTGTTGTCTACAGTCCTGCTTGTCTTCAGTCCTGCTTGTCTACAATCCTGCTTGTCTACAATCCTGTTTGTCATCAGTCCTGCTTGTCTACAATCCTGCTTGTCTACAATCCTGCAGGTCTACAATCCTGCTTGTCTACTGTCCTGCTTGTCTACAGTCCTGCTTGTCTACAGTCCTGCTTGTCTACACTCCTGTTTGTCTACAATCCTGTTTGCCTACAGTCCTGCTTGTCTACAGTCCTGTTTGTCTACAATCCAGCTTGTCTACAATCCTGCTAGTCTAAAATCCTTCTTTTGTCTGCAGTCCTGCTTGTCTAGAATCCTGTTTGTCTGCAATCCTGCTTGTCTACAATCCTGTTTGTCTACAATCCTGCTTGTCTACAGTCCTGCTTGTCTACAGTCCTGCTTGCATACAATCCAGCTTGTCTACAGTCCTGCGTGTCTACAGTCCTGCTTGTCTAAAATCCAGCTTGTCTACAGTCCTGCTTGTCTACAATCCTGCTTGTCTACACTCCTGCTTGTCTACAGTCCTGCTTGTCTACAATCCTTCTTTTGTCTACAATCCTGTTTGTCTACAGTCCTGCTTGTCTACAATCCTGTTGTCTTCAATCCTGCTTGTCCACAGTCCTGCTTGTCTACAATCCTGCTTGTCTACAATCCTGCTTGTCTGCAATCCTGTTGTCTACAATCCTGCTTGTCTACAGTCCTGCTTGTCTACAGTCCTGCTTTTCTACAATCCTGTTTGTCTACAGTCCTGCTTGTCTACAAACCTGCTTGTCTACAATCCTGCTTGTCTGCAGTCCTGCTTGTCTACGATCCTGCTTGTCTACAATACTGCTTGTCTACAATCCTGCTTGTCTATAATCCTGCTTGTCTACAATCCTGCTTGTCTACAATCCAGCTTGTCTACAATCCTGCTTGTCTACAATCCAGCTTGTCTACATTCCTACTTGTCTACAATCCTGTTTGTCAACAATACTGCTTGTCTAAAATCCTTCTTTTGTCTACAATCCTGTTTGTCTACAATCCTGCTTGTCTGCAATCCTCTTTGTCTACAGTCCTGCTTGTCTACAATCCTGCTTGTCTACAATCCTGCTTGTCTACACTCCTGCTTGTCTACAGTCCTGCTTGTCTACAATCCTTCTTTTGTCTACAATCCTGTTTGTCTACAGTCCTGCTTGTCTACAATCCTGTTGTCTACAATCCTGCTTGTCCACAGTCCTGCTTGTCTACAATCCTGCTTGTCTACAATACTGCTTGTCTACAATCCTGTTGTCTACAATCCTGCTTGTCTACAGTCCTGCTTGTCTGCAGTCCTGCTTGTCTACAATCCTGTTTGTCTACAGTCCTGCTTGTCTACAATCCTGCTTGTCTACAATCCTGCTTGTCTGCAGTCCTGCTTGTCTACAAACCTGTTTGTCTACAGTCCTGCTTGTCTACAGTCCTGGTTGTCTACAATCCTGCTTGTCTACAGTCATGCTTGTCTACAGTCCTGCTTGTCTACAGTATTGCTTGTGTACAATTCTGCTTGTCTACTATCCTGCTTGTCTACAATCCTGCTTGTCTACAGTGCTGTTTGTCTACAGTCCTGCTTGTCTACAATCCTGCTTGTCTATAATCCTGCTTGTCTACAGTCCTGCTTGTCTACAGTCCTGCTTGTCTACAGTCCTGCTTGTCTACAATCCTGCTTGTCTACAGTCCTGTTTGTCTACAATCCTGCTTGTCTACAGTCCTGCTTGTCTACAGTCCTGCTTGTCTAAGATCCTGTTTGTCTACAGTCCTGCTTGTCTACAGTCCTGCTTGTCTACAATCCTCCTTGTCTACAGTCCTGCTTGTCTACGGTCCTGCTTGTCTACAAACCTGCTTGTCTACAATCCTGCTTGTCTACAATCCTGCTTGTCTACAGTCCTGCTTGTCTACAGTCCTGCTTGTCTACAGTCCTGCTTGTCTACAATCCTGCTTGTCTACAATCCTGCTTGTCTACAGTCCTGCTTGTCTACTGTCCTGCTTGTCTACAGTCCTGCTTGTCTTCAATCCTGCTTGTCTACAGTCCTGCTAGTCTACATTCTTCCTTGTCTACAGTCCTGCTTGTCTACAGTCCTGCCTGTCTACAGTCCTGCTTGTCTACAGTCCTGCTTGTCTACAATCCTACTTGTCTACAATCCTGTTTGTCTACAATACTGCTTGTCTAAAATCCTTCTTTTGTCTACAATCCTGTTTGTCTCCAATCCTGCTTGTCTGCAATCCTGTTTGTCTACAGTCCTGCTTGTCTACAGTCCTGCTTGTCTACCATCCTGCTTGTCTACACTCCTGCTTGTCTACAGTCCTGCTTGTTTAAAATCCTTCTTTTCTCTACAATCCTGTTTGTCTACAATCCTGCTTGTCTACAATCCTGTTGTCTACAATCCTGCTTGTCTACAGTCCTGCTTGTCTACAATCCTGCTTGTCTACAATTCTGCTTGTCTACAATCCAGCTTGTCCACAGTCGTGCTTGTCTACAGTCCTACTTGTCTACAGTCCTGCTTGTCTACAATCCTGCCTTTCTACAGTTCTGCTTGTCTACAGTTCTGCTTGTCTACAATCCAGCTTGTCTACAATCCTGCTAGTCTACAATCCTGTTTGTCTGCAGTCCTGCTTGTCTAGAATCCTGTTTGTCCGCAATCCTGCTTGTCTACAATCCTGTTTGTCTACAATCCTGCTTGTCTAAAGTCCTTCTTGTCTACAGTCCTGCTTGCACACAATCCAGCTTGTCTACAGTCCTGCGTGTCTACAGTCCTGCTTGTCTAAAATCCAGCTTGTCTAAAGTCCTGCTTGTCTACAATCCTGCTTTTCTACAGTCCTGCTTGTCTACAATCCTGCTTGTCTAGAGCCCTGCTTGTCTACAATCCTGCTTGTCTACAATCCTGTTTGTCTACAGTCCTGCTTGTCTACAATCCAGCTTGTCCACTGTCCTGCTTGTCTTCAATCCAGATTGTCCACAGTTCTGCTTGTCTACAATCCTGCATGTCTACAATCCTGCTTGTCTACAATCCAACTTGTCTACAGTCCTGCTTGTCTACAATCCTGCTTGTCTACAGTCCTGCTTGTCTACTGTCCTGCTTGTCTACAATCCTGCTTGTCTACAATCCTGCTTGTCTACAGTCCTGCTTGTCTACATTCCTGCTTGTCTACAGTCCTGCTTGTCTACAGGCCTGCTTGTCTACAGTCCTGTTTGTCTACAGTCCTGCTTGTCTGCAGTCCTGCTTGTCTACAATCCTGTTTGTCTACAGTCCTGCTTGTATACGGTCCTGGTTGTCTACAATCCTGCTTGTCTCCAGTCCTGCTTGTCTACAGTCCTGCTTGTCTACAGTCCTCCTTGTCTGCAATCCTGCTTGTCTACAATCCTGCTTGTCTACAGTCCTGCTTGTCTGCAGTCCTGCTTGTCTACAATTCTGCTTGTCTACAATCCTGTTTGTCTACAGTCCTGCTTGTCAACAGTCCTGCTTGTCTACAATCCTGCTTGTCTACAGTCCTGCTTGTCTACAGTCCTGCTTATCTTCAATCCTGCTTGACTACAATCTTGCTTGTCTACGATCCTGTTTGTCTATGCTCCTGCTTGTCTACAGTCCTGCTTGTCTACAGTCCTG
The DNA here is from genome assembly GCA_026770705.1 of Isurus oxyrinchus. NCBI lineage: Eukaryota > Metazoa > Chordata > Chondrichthyes > Lamniformes > Lamnidae > Isurus > Isurus oxyrinchus. Next base: position 468,652 of record JANJGN010000322.1, read on the forward strand.
CTTGTCTACAATCCTGCTGGTCTACAGTCCTGCTTGTCTACAGTCCTGCTTGTCTACAATCCTGTTTGTCTACAGTCCTGCTTGTCTACAATCCTGCTTGTCTACAATCCTGCTTGTCTGCAGTCCTGCTTGTCTACAATCCTGTTTGTCCACCGTCCTGCTTGTCTACGGTCCTGGTTGTCTACAATCCTGCTTGTCTACAGTCATGCTTGTCACCAGTCCTGCTTGTCTACAGTCCTGCTTGTGTACAATCCTGCTTGTCTACAATCCTGCTTGTCTACAATCCTGCTTGTCTACACTCCTGTTTGTCTACAGTCCTGCTTGTCTACAATCCTGCTTGTCTACAATCCTGCTTGTCTACAGTCCTGCTTGTCTACAGTCCTGCTTGTCTACACTCCTGTTTGTCTAAAATCCTGCTTGTCTACAGTCCTGCTTGTCTACAGTCCTGCTTGTTTACGATCCTGTTTGTCTACAGTCCTTTTTTTCTACAGTCCTGCTTGTCTACAATCCTCCTTGTCTACAGTCCTGTTTGTCTACAATCCAGCTTGTCTACAATCCTGCTAGTCTAAAATCCTTCTTTTGTCTGCAGTCCTGCTTGTCTAGAATCCTGTTTGTCTGCAATCCTGCTTGTCTACAATCCTGTTTGTCTACAATCCTGCTTGTCTACAGTCCTGCTTGTCTACAGTCCTGCTTGCATACAATCCAGCTTGTCTACAGTCCTGCGTGTCTACAGTCCTGCTTGTCTAAAATCCAGCTTGTCTACAGTCCTGCTTGTCTACAATCCTGCTTGTCTACACTCCTGCTTGTCTACAGTCCTGCTTGTCTACAATCCTTCTTTTGTCTACAATCCTGTTTGTCTACAGTCCTGCTTGTCTACAATCCTGTTGTCTTCAATCCTGCTTGTCCACAGTCCTGCTTGTCTACAATCCTGCTTGTCTACAATCCTGCTTGTCTGCAATCCGTTTGTCTACAATCCTGCTTGTCTACAGTCCTGCTTGTCTACAGTCCTGCTTTTCTACAATCCTGTTTGTCTACAGTCCTGCTTGTCTACAAACCTGCTTGTCTACAATCCTGCTTGTCTGCAGTCCTGCTTGTCTACGATCCTGCTTGTCTACAATACTGCTTGTCTACAATCCTGCTTGTCTATAATCCTGCTTGTCTACAATCCTGCTTGTCTACAATCCAGCTTGTCTACAATCCTGCTTGTCTACAATCCAGCTTGTCTACATTCCTACTTGTCTACAATCCTGTTTGTCAACAATACTGCTTGTCTAAAATCCTTCTTTTGTCTACAATCCTGTTTGTCTACAATCCTGCTTGTCTGCAATCCTCTTTGTCTACAGTCCTGCTTGTCTACAATCCTGCTTGTCTACAATCCTGCTTGTCTACACTCCTGCTTGTCTACAGTCCTGCTTGTCTACAATCCTTCTTTTGTCTACAATCCTGTTTGTCTACAGTCCTGCTTGTCTACAATCCTGTTGTCTACAATCCTGCTTGTCCACAGTCCTGCTTGTCTACAATCCTGCTTGTCTACAATACTGCTTGTCTACAATCCTGTTGTCTACAATCCTGCTTGTCTACAGTCCTGCTTGTCTGCAGTCCTGCTTGTCTACAATCCTGTTTGTCTACAGTCCTGCTTGTCTACAATCCTGCTTGTCTACAATCCTGCTTGTCTGCAGTCCTGCTTGTCTACAAACCTGTTTGTCTACAGTCCTGCTTGTCTACAGTCCTGGTTGTCTACAATCCTGCTTGTCTACAGTCATGCTTGTCTACAGTCCTGCTTGTCTACAGTATTGCTTGTGTACAATTCTGCTTGTCTACTATCCTGCTTGTCTACAATCCTGCTTGTCTACAGTGCTGTTTGTCTACAGTCCTGCTTGTCTACAATCCTGCTTGTCTATAATCCTGCTTGTCTACAGTCCTGCTTGTCTACAGTCCTGCTTGTCTACAGTCCTGCTTGTCTACAATCCTGCTTGTCTACAGTCCTGTTTGTCTACAATCCTGCTTGTCTACAGTCCTGCTTGTCTACAGTCCTGCTTGTCTAAGATCCTGTTTGTCTACAGTCCTGCTTGTCTACAGTCCTGCTTGTCTACAATCCTCCTTGTCTACAGTCCTGCTTGTCTACGGTCCTGCTTGTCTACAAACCTGCTTGTCTACAATCCTGCTTGTCTACAATCCTGCTTGTCTACAGTCCTGCTTGTCTACAGTCCTGCTTGTCTACAGTCCTGCTTGTCTACAATCCTGCTTGTCTACAATCCTGCTTGTCTACAGTCCTGCTTGTCTACTGTCCTGCTTGTCTACAGTCCTGCTTGTCTTCAATCCTGCTTGTCTACAGTCCTGCTAGTCTACATTCTTCCTTGTCTACAGTCCTGCTTGTCTACAGTCCTGCCTGTCTACAGTCCTGCTTGTCTACAGTCCTGCTTGTCTACAATCCTACTTGTCTACAATCCTGTTTGTCTACAATACTGCTTGTCTAAAATCCTTCTTTTGTCTACAATCCTGTTTGTCTCCAATCCTGCTTGTCTGCAATCCTGTTTGTCTACAGTCCTGCTTGTCTACAGTCCTGCTTGTCTACCATCCTGCTTGTCTACACTCCTGCTTGTCTACAGTCCTGCTTGTTTAAAATCCTTCTTTTCTCTACAATCCTGTTTGTCTACAATCCTGCTTGTCTACAATCCTGTTGTCTACAATCCTGCTTGTCTACAGTCCTGCTTGTCTACAATCCTGCTTGTCTACAATTCTGCTTGTCTACAATCCTGCTTGTCCACAGTCGTGCTTGTCTACAGTCCTACTTGTCTACAGTCCTGCTTGTCTACAATCCTGCCTTTCTACAGTTCTGCTTGTCTACAGTTCTGCTTGTCTACAATCCTGCTTGTCTACAATCCTGCTAGTCTACAATCCTGTTTGTCTGCAGTCCTGCTTGTCTAGAATCCTGTTTGTCCGCAATCCTGCTTGTCTACAATCCTGTTTGTCTACAATCCTGCTTGTCTAAAGTCCTTCTTGTCTACAGTCCTGCTTGCACACAATCCAGCTTGTCTACAGTCCTGCGTGTCTACAGTCCTGCTTGTCTAAAATCCAGCTTGTCTAAAGTCCTGCTTGTCTACAATCCTGCTTTTCTACAGTCCTGCTTGTCTACAATCCTGCTTGTCTAGAGCCCTGCTTGTCTACAATCCAGCTTGTCCACTGTCCTGCTTGTCTTCAATCCAGATTGTCCACAGTTCTGCTTGTCTACAATCCTGCATGTCTACAATCCTGCTTGTCTACAATCCAACTTGTCTACAGTCCTGCTTGTCTACAATCCTGCTTGTCTACAGTCCTGCTTGTCTACTGTCCTGCTTGTCTACAATCCTGCTTGTCTACAATCCTGCTTGTCTACAGTCCTGCTTGTCTACATTCCTGCTTGTCTACAGTCCTGCTTGTCTACAGGCCTGCTTGTCTACAGTCCTGTTTGTCTACAGTCCTGCTTCTCTGCAGTCCTGCTTGTCTACAATCCTGTTTGTCTACAGTCCTGCTTGTATACGGTCCTGGTTGTCTACAATCCTGCTTGTCTCCAGTCCTGCTTGTCTACAGTCCTGCTTGTCTACAGTCCTCCTTGTCTGCAATCCTGCTTGTCTACAATCCTGCTTGTCTACAGTCCTGCTTGTCTGCAGTCCTGCTTGTCTACAATTCTGCTTGTCTACAATCCTGTTTGTCTACAGTCCTGCTTGTCAACAGTCCTGCTTGTCTACAATCCTGCTTGTCTACAGTCCTGCTTGTCTACAGTCCTGCTTATCTTCAATCCTGCTTGACTACAATCTTGCTTGTCTACGATCCTGTTTGTCTATGCTCCTGCTTGTCTACAGTCCTGCTTGTCTACAGTCCTGCTTGTCTACAATCCTGCTGGTCTACAGTCCTGCTTGTCTACAGTCCTGCTTGTCTACAATCCTGTTTGTCTACAGTCCTGCTTGTCTACAATCCTGCTTGTCTACAATCCTGCTTGTCTGCAGTCCTGCTTGTCTACAATCCTGTTTGTCCACCGTCCTGCTTGTCTACGGTCCTGGTTGTCTACAATCCTGCTTGTCTACAGTCATGCTTGTCACCAGTCCTGCTTGTCTACAGTCCTGCTTGTGTACAATCCTGCTTGTCTACAATCCTGCTTGTCTACAATCCTGCTTGTCTACACTCCTGTTTGTCTACAGTCCTGCTTGTCTACAATCCTGCTTGTCTACAATCCTGCTTGTCTACAGTCCTGCTTGTCTACAGTCCTGCTTGTCTACACTCCTGTTTGTCTAAAATCCTGCTTGTCTACAGTCCTGCTTGTCTACAGTCCTGCTTGTTTACGATCCTGTTTGTCTACAGTCCTTTTTTTCTACAGTCCTGCTTGTCTACAATCCTCCTTGTCTACAGTCCTGCTTGTCTACAGTCCTGCTTGTCTACAATCCACCTTGTCTACAGTCCTGCTTGTCTACGGTCCTGCTTGTCTACAATCCTGTTTGTCTACAGTCCTGTTTGTCTACAATCCTGCTTGTCTACAGTCCTGCCTGTCTACAGTCCTGCTTGTCTACGATCCTGTTTGTCTACAGTCCTGTTTGTCTACAGTCCTGCTTGTCTACAATCCTCCTTGTCTACAGTTATGCTTGTCTACAGTCCTGCTTGTCTACAATCCACCTTGTCTACAGTCCTGCTTGTCTACGGTCCTGCTTGTCTACAATCCTGCTTGTCTACAATCCTGCTTGTCTACAGTCCTGCTTGTCTACAGTCCTGCTTGTCTACAATCCTGCTTGTCTACAATCCTGCTTGTCTACAATCCTGCTTGTCGACAGTCCTGCTCGTCTACAGTCCCGCTTGTCTACAATCCTGCTTATCTACAATCCTGCTTGTCTACAATCCTGCTTGTCTACGATCCTGCTTGTCTACAGTCCTGCTTGTCTACAGTTCTGCTTGACTACAATCCTGCTTGTCTACAATCCTGCTTGTCTACAGTCCAGCTTGTCTACAGTCCTGCTTGTCTACAATCCTGTTTGTCTACAGTCCTGCTTGTCTACAATCCTGCTTGTCTACAATCCTGCTTGTCTACGGTCCTGGTTGTCTACAATCCTGCTTGTCTACAGTCCTGCTTGTCTACAGTCCTGCTTGTCTACAGTCCTGCTTGTGTACAATCCTGTTTGTCTACAGTCCTGCTTGTCTACAGTCCTGCTTGTCTTCAGTCCTGCTTGTCGACAGTCCTCTTTGTCTACAGTCCGGCTTGTCTACAATCCTGCTTGTCTACAATCCTGTTTGTCTACAGTCCTGCTTGTATACAATCCTGCTTGTCTACAATCCTGCTTGTCTACAGTCCTGCTTGTCTACAGTCCTGCTTGTCTTTATTCCTGCTTGTCTACACTCCTGTTTGTCTACAATCCTGTTTGTCTACAGTCCTGCTTGTCTACAGTCCTGTTTGTCTACAATCCTGCTTGTCTACAATCCTGCTTGTCTACAATCCTGTTTGTCTGCAGTCCTGCTTGTCTAAAATCCTGTTTGTCTGCAATCCTGCTTGTCTACAATCCTGTTTGTCTACAATCCTGCTTGTCTACAGTCCTGCTTGTCTACAGTCCTGCTTGCATACAATCCAGCTTGTCTACAATCCTGCTTGACTACAATCCAGCTTGTCTACAGTCCTGCTTCTCTACAATCCTGCTTGTCTACAGTCCTGCTTGTCTATAATCCTGCTTGTCTAGAGTCCTGCTTGTCTACAATCCTGCTTGTCTACAATCCTGTTTGTCTACAGTCCTGCTTGTCTACAATCCAGCTTGTCTACTGTCCTGCTTGTCTTCAATCCAGCTTGTCTACAGTCCTGCTTGTCTACAATACTGCATGTCTACAATCCTGCTTGTCTACAATCCAGCTTGTCTACAGTCCTGCTTGTCTACAATCCTGCTTGTCTACAATCCTGTTTCTATATAGTCCTGCTTGTCTACAGTCCTGCATGTCTACAATCCAGCTTGTCTACAGTCCTGCTTGTCTACAATCCTGCTTGTCTACAATCCTGCTTGTCTACAATCCTGCTTGTCTACAATCCAGCTTGTCTACAGTCCTGCTTGTCTACAATCCTTTTTGTCTACTATCCTGCTTGTCTACGATCCTGCTTGTCTACAATACTGCTTGTCAACAATCCTGCTTGTCTATAATCCTGCTTGTCTACAATCCTGCTTGTCTACAATCCAGCTTGTCTACAATCCTGCTTGTTTACAATCCAGCTTGTCTACATTCCTACTTGTCTACAATCCTGTTTGTCAACAATACTGCTTGTCTAAAATCGTTCTTTTGTCTACAATCCTGTTTGTCTACAATCCTGCTTGTCTGCAATCCTGTTTGTCTACAGTCCTGCTTGTCTACAATCCTGCTTGTCTACAATCCTGCTTGTCTACACTCCTGCTTGTCTACAGTCCTGCTTGTCTACAATCCTTCTTATGTCTACAATCCTGTTTGTCTACAGTCCTGCTTGTCTACAATCCTTTTGTCTACAATCCTGCTTGTCCACAGTCCTGCTTGTCTACAATCCTGCTTGTCTACAATCCTGCTTGTCTACAATCCTGTTGTCTACAATCCTGCTTGTCTACAGTCCTGCTTGTCTGCAGTCCTGCTTGTCTACAATCCTGTTTGTCTACAGTCCTGCTTGTCTACAATCCTGCTTGTCTACAATCCTGCTTGTCTGCAGTCCTGCTTGTCTACAATTCTGCTTGTCGACAGTCCTGCTTGTCTACAGTCCTGGTTGTCTACAATCCTGCTTGTCTACAGGCATGCTTGTCTACAGTCCTGCTTGTCTACAGTATTGCTTGTGTACAATTCTGCTTGTCTACTATCCTGCTTGTCTACAATACTGCTTGTCTACAGTGCTGTTTGTCTACAGTCCTGCTTGTCTACAATCCTGCTTGTCTACAGTCCTGCTTGTCTACAGTCCTGCTTGTCTACAGTCCTGTTTGTCTACAATCCTGCTTGTCTACAGTCCTGTTTGTCTACAATCCTGCTTGTCTACAGTCCTGCTTGTCTACAGTCCTGCTTGTCTAAGATCCTGTTTGTCTACAGTCCTGCTTGTCTACAGTCCTGCTTGTCTACAATCCTCCTTGTCTACAGTCCTGCTTGTCTACGGTCCTGCTTGTCTACAATCCTGCTTGTCTACAATCCTGCTTGTCTACAATCCTGCTTGTCTACAGTCCTGCTTGTCTACAGTCCTGCTTGTCTACAGTCCTGCTTGTCTACAGTCCTGCTTGTCTACAATCCTGCTTGTCTACAGTCCTGCTTGTCTACTGTCCTGCTTGTCTACAATCCTGCTGTCTACAATCCTGCTTGTCTACAGTCCTGCTAGTCTACATTCTTCCTTGTCTACAGTCCTGCTTGTCTACAGTCCTGCCTGTCTACAGTCCTGCTTGTCTACAGTCCTGCTTGTCTACAATCCTACTTGTCTACAATCCTGTTTGTCTACAATACTGCTTGTCTAAAATCCTTCTTTTGTCTACAATCCTGTTTGTCTACAATCCTGCTTGTCTGCAATCCTGTTTGTCTACAGTCCTGCTTGTCTACAGTCCTGCTTGTCTACCATCCTGCTTGTCTACACTCCTGCTTGTCTACAGTCCTGCTTGTTTAAAATCCTTCTTTTGTCTACAATCCTGTTTGTCTACAATCCTGCTTGTCTACAATCCTGTTGTCTACAATCCTGCTTGTCTACAGTCCTGCTTGTCTACAATCCTGCTTGTCTACAATTCTGCTTGTCTACAATCCTGCTTGTCCACAGTCGTGCTTGTCTACAGTCCTACTTGTCTACAGTCCTGCTTGTCTACAATCCTGCCTGTCTACAGTTCTGCTTGTCTACAGTTCTGCTTGTCTACAATCCAGCTTGTCTACAATCCTGCTAGTCTACAATCCTGTTTGTCTGCAGTCCTGCTTGTCTAGAATCCTGTTTGTCTGCAATCCTGCTTGTCTACAATCCTGTTTGTCTACAATCCAGCTTGTCTACAGTCCTGCTTGTCTACAGTCCTGCTTGCATACAATCCAGCTTCTCTACAGTCCTGCGTGTCTACAGTCCTGCTTGTCTAAAATCCAGCTTGTCTAAAGTCCTGCTTGTCTACAATCCTGCTTTTCTACAGTCCTGCTTGTCTACAATCCTGCTTGTCTAGAGTCCTGCTTGTCTACAATCCTGCTTGTCTACAATCCTGTTTGTCTACAGTCCTGCTTGTCTACAATCCAGCTTGTCCACTGTCCTGCTTGTCTTCAATCCAGCTTGTCCACAGTCCTGCTTGTCTACAATCCTGCATGTCTACAATCCTGCTTGTCTACAATCCAGCTTGTCTACAGTCCTTCTTGTCTACAATCCTGCTTGTCTACAGTCCTGCTTGTCTACTGTCCTGCTTGTCTACAATCCTGCTTGTCTACAATCCTGCTTGTCTACAGTCCTGCTTGTCTACAGTCCTGCTTGTCTACAGTCCTGCTTGTCTACAATCCTGCTTGTCTACAGTCCTGCTTGTCTACATTCCTGCTTGTCTACAGTCCTGCTTGTCTACAGTCCTGCTTGTCTACAGTCCTGTTTGTCTACAGTCCTGCTTTTCTGCAGTCCTGCTTGTCTACAATCCTGTTTGTCTACAGTCCTGCTTGTATACGGTCCTGGTTGTCTACAATCCTGCTTGTCTCCAGTCCTGCTTGTCTACAGTCCTGCTTGTCTACAATCCTGCTTGTCTACAATGCTGCTTGTCTACAATCCTGTTGTCTACAGTCCTGCTTGTCTTCAGTCCTGCTTGTCTACAGTCCTGCTTGTCTACAATCCTGCTTGTCTACAATCCTGTTTGTCATCAGTCCTGCTTGTCTACAATTCTGCTTGTCTACAATCCTGCAGGTCTACAATCCTGCTTGTCTACTGTCCTGCTTGTCTACAGTCCTGCTTGTCTACAGTCCTGCTTGTCTACACTCCTGTTTGTCTACAATCCTGTTTGCCTACAGTCCTGCTTGTCTACAGTCCTGTTTGTCTACAATCCAGCTTGTCTACAATCCTGCTAGTCTAAAATCCTTCTTTTGTCTGCAGTCCTGCTTGTCTAGAATCCTGTTTGTCTGCAATCCTGCTTGTCTACAATCCTGTTTGTCTACAATCCTGCTTGTCTACAGTCCTGCTTGTCTACAGTCCTGCTTGCATACAATCCAGCTTGTCTACAGTCCTGCGTGTCTACAGTCCTGCTTGTCTAAAATCCAGCTTGTCTACAGTCCTACTTGTCTACAATCCTGCTTGTCTACACTCCTGCTTGTCTACAGTCCTGCTTGTCTACAATCCTTCTTTTGTCTACAATCCTGTTTGTCTACAGTCCTGCTTGTCTACAATCCTGTTGTCTTCAATCCTGCTTGTCCACAGTCCTGCTTGTCTACAATCCTGCTTGTCTACAATCCTGCTTGTCTGCAATCCTGTTGTCTACAATCCTGCTTGTCTACAGTCCTGCTTGTCTACAGTCCTGCTTTTCTACAATCCTGTTTGTCTACAGTCCTGCTTGTCTACAAACCTGCTTGTCTACAATCCTGCTTGTCTGCAGTCCTGCTTGTCTACGATCCTGCTTGTCTACAATACTGCTTGTCTACAATCCTGCTTGTCTATAATCCTGCTTGTCTACAATCCTGCTTGTCTACAATCCAGCTTGTCTACAATCCTGCTTGTCTACAATCCAGCTTGTCTACATTCCTACTTGTCTACAATCCTGTTTGTCAACAATACTGCTTGTCTAAAATCGTTCTTTTGTCTACAATCCTGTTTGTCTACAATCCTGCTTGTCTGCAATCCTCTTTGTCTACAGTCCTGCTTGTCTACAATCCTGCTTGTCTACAATCCTGCTTGTCTACACTCCTGCTTGTCTACAGTCCTGCTTGTCTACAATCCTTCTTTTGTCTACAATCCTGTTTGTCTACAGTCCTGCTTGTCTACAATCCTGTTGTCTACAATCCTGCTTGTCCACAGTCCTGCTTGTCTACAATCCTGCTTGTCTACAATACTGCTTGTCTACAATCCTGTTGTCTACAATCCTGCTTGTCTACAGTCCTGCTTGTCTGCAGTCCTGCTTGTCTACAATCCTGTTTGTCTACAGTCCTGCTTGTCTACAATCCTGCTTGTCTACAATCCTGCTTGTCTGCAGTCCTGCTTGTCTACAATCCTGTTTGTCTACAGTCCTGCTTGTCTACAGTCCTGGTTGTCTACAATCCTGCTTGTCTACAGTCATGCTTGTCTACAGTCCTGCTTGTCTACAGTATTGCTTGTGTACAATTCTGCTTGTCTACTATCCTGCTTGTCTACAATCCTGTTTGTCTACAGTCCTGCTTGTCTACAATCCTGCTTGTCTACAATCCTGCTTGTCTACAGTCCTGCTTGTCTACAGTCCTGCTTGTCTACAGTCCTGCTTGTCTACAATCCTGCTTGTCTACAGTCCTGTTTGTCTACAATCCTGCTTGTCTACAGTCCTGCTTGTCTACAGTCCTGCTTGTCTAAGATCCTGCTTGTCTACAGTCCTGCTTGTCTACAGTCCTGCTTGTCTACAATCCTCCTTGTCTACAGTCCTGCTTGTCTACGGTCCTGCTTGTCTACAATCCTGCTTGTCTACAATCCTGCTTGTCTACAATCCTGCTTGTCTACAGTCCTGCTTGTCTACAGTCCTGCTTGTCTACAGTCCTGCTTGTCTACAATCCTGCTTGTCTACAATCCTGCTTGTCTACAGTCCTGCTTGTCTACTGTCCTGCTTGTCTACAGTCCTGCTTGTCTTCAATCCTGCTTGTCTACAGTCCTGCTAGTCTACATTCTTCCTTGTCTACAGTCCTGCTTGTCTACAGTCCTGCCTGTCTACAGTCCTGCTTGTCTACAGTCCTGCTTGTCTACAATCCTACTTGTCTACAATCCTGTTTGTCTACAATACTGCTTGTCTAAAATCCTTCTTTTGTCTACAATCCTGTTTGTCTCCAATCCTGCTTGTCTGCAATCCTGTTTGTCTACAGTCCTGCTTGTCTACAGTCCTGCTTGTCTACCATCCTGCTTGTCTACACTCCTGCTTGTCTACAGTCCTGCTTGTTTAAAATCCTTCTTTTCTCTACAATCCTGTTTGTCTACAATCCTGCTTGTCTACAATCCTGTTGTCTACAATCCTGCTTGTCTACAGTCCTGCTTGTCTACAATCCTGCTTGTCTACAATTCTGCTTGTCTACAATCCTGCTTGTCCACAGTCGTGCTTGTCTACAGTCCTACTTGTCTTCAGTCCTGCTTGTCTACAATCCTGCCTGTCTACAGTTCTGCTTGTCTACAGTTCTGCTTGTCTACAGTCCAGCTTGTCTACAATCCTGCTAGTCTACAATCCTGTTTGTCTGCAGTCCTGCTTGTCTAGAATCCTGTTTGTCCGCAATCCTGCTTGTCTACAATCCTGTTTGTCTACAATCCTGCTTGTCTAAAGTCCTGCTTGTCGACAGTCCTGCTTGCACACAATCCAGCTTGTCTACAGTCCTGCGTGTCTACAGTCCTGCTTGTCTAAAATCCAGCTTGTCTAAAGTCCTGCTTGTCTACAATCCTGCTTTTCTACAGTCCTGCTTGTCTACAATCCTGCTTGTCTAGAGCCCTGCAAGTCTACAATCCTGCTTGTCTACAATCCTGTTTGTCTACAGTCCTGCTTGTCTACAATCCAGCTTGTCCACTGTCCTGCTTGTCTTCAATCCAGCTTGTCCACAGTTCTGCTTGTCTACAATCCTGCACGTCTACAATCCTGCTTGTCTACAATCCAGCTTGTCTACAGTCCTGCTTGTCTACAATCCTGCTTGTCTACAGTCCTGCTTGTCTACTGTCCTGCTTGTCTACAATCCTGCTTGTCTACAATCCTGCTTGTCTACAGTCCTGCTTGTCTACAGTCAGCTTGTCTACAGTCCTGCTTGTCTACAATCCTGCTTGTCTACAGTCCTGCTTGTCTACATTCCTGCTTGTCTACAGTCCTGCTTGTCTACAGGCCTGCTTGTCTACAGTCCTGTTTGTCTACAGTCCTGCTTGTCTGCAGTCCTGCTTGTCTACAATCCTGTTTGTCTACAGTCCTGCTTGTATACGGTCCTGGTTGTCTACAATCCTGCTTGTCTCCAGTCCTGCTTGTCTACAGTCCTGCTTGTCAACAGTCCTGCTGGCGTACAATCCGGCTTGTCTACAATCCTGTTTGTCTACAATGCTGCTTGTCTACAATCCTGTTGTCTACAATCCTGCTTGTCTACAATCCTGCTTGTCAACAATCCTGTTTGTCATCAGTCCTGCTTGTCTACAATCCTGCTTGTCTACAATCCTGCAGGTCTACAATCCTGCTTGTCTACTGTCCTGCTTGTCTACATTCCTGCTTGTCTACAGTCCTGCTTGTCTACAGTCCTGCTTGTCTACACTCCTGTTTGTCTGCAATCCTGTTTGCCTACAGTCCTGCTTGTCTACAGTCCTGTTTGTCTACAATCCAGCTTGTCTACAATCCTGCTAGTCTACAATCCTGTTTGTCTGCAGTCCTGCTTGTCTAGAATCCTGTTTGTCTGCAATCCTGCTTGTCTACAATCCTGTTTGTCTACAATCCTGCTTGTCTACAGTCCTGCTTGTCTACAGTCCTGCTTGCATACAATCCAGCTTGTCTACAGTCCTGTGTGTCTACAGTCCTGCTTGTCTAAAATCCAGCTTGTCTACAGTCCTGCTTGTCTACAATCCTGCTTGTCTACACTCCTGCTTGTCTACAGTCCTGCTTGTCTACAATCCTTCTTTTGTCTACAATCCTCTTTGTCTACAGTCCTGCTTGTCTACAATCCTGTTGTCTACAATCCTGCTTGTCCACAGTCCTGCTTGTCTACAATCCTGCTTGTCTACAATCCTGCTTGTCTGCAATCCTGTTGTCTACAATCCTGCTTGTCTACAGTCCTGCTTGTCTACAGTCCTGCTTTTCTACAATCCTGTTTGTCTACAGTCCTGCTTGTCTACAAACCTGCTTGTCTACAATCCTGCTTGTCTGCAGTCCTGCTTGTCTACAATCCTGTTTGTCTACAGTCCTGCTTGTCTACAGTCCTGGTTGTCTACAATCCTGCTTGTCTACAGTCATGCTTGTCTACAGTCCTGCTTGTCTACAGTATTGCTTGTGTACAATCCTGCTTGTCTACAATCCTGCTTGTCTACCATCCTGCTTGTCTACAGTGCTGTTTGTCTACAGTCCTGCTTGTCTACAATCCTGCTTGTCTACAATGCTGCTTGTCTACAGTCCTGCTTGTCTACATTCCTGCTTGTCTACAGTAATGCTTGTCTACAATCCTGCTTGTCTACAGTCCTGTTTGTCTACCATCCTGCTTGTCTACAGTCCTGCTTGTCTACAGTCCTGCTTGTCTAAGATCCTGTTTGTCTACAGTCCTGCTTGTCTACAGTCCTGCTTGTCTACAATCCTCCTTGTCTACAGTCCTGCTTGTCTACGGTCCTGCTTGTCTACAATCCTGCTTGTCTACAATCCAGCTTGTCTACAATCCTGCTTGTCTACAGTCCTGCTTGTCTACAATCCTGCTTGTCTACAGTCCTGCTTGTCTACAATCCTGTTTGTCTACAATCCTGCTTGTCTACAGTCCTGCTTGTCTACAATCCTGCTTGTCTCCAGTCCTGCTTGTCTACATTCTTCCTTGTCTACAGTCCTGCTTGTCTACAGTCCTGCCTGTCTACAGTCCTGCTTGTCTACAGTCCTGCTTGTCTACAATCCTACTTGTCTACAATCCTGTTTGTCTACAATACTGCTTGTCTAAAATTCTTCTTTTGTCTCCAATCCTGTTTGTCTACAATCCTGCTTGTCTGCAATCCTGTTTGTCCACAGTCCTGCTTGTCTACAGTCCTGCTTGTCTACCATCCTGCTTGTCTACACTCCTGCTTGTCTACAGTCCTGCTTGTTTAAAATCCTTCTTTTGTCTACAATCCTGTTTGTCTACAATCCTGCTTGTCTACAATCCTGTTGTCTACAATCCTGCTTGTCTACAGTCCTGCTTGTCTACAATCCTGCTTGTCTACAATTCTGCTTGTCTACAATCCTGCTTGTCCACAGTCGTGCTTGTCTACAGTCCTACTTGTCTACAGTCCTGCTTGTCTACAATCCTGCCTGTCTACAGTTCTGCTTGTCTACAGTTCTGCTTGTCTGCAGTCCGGCTTGTCTACAAACCTGTTTGTCTACAGTCCTGCTTGTCTACGGTCCTGGTTGTCTACAATCCTGCTTGTCTACAGTCCTGCTTGTCTACAGTCCTGCTTGTCTACAGTCCTGCTTGAGTACAATCCTGCTTGTCTACAATCCTGCTTGTCTACAATTCTGCTTGTCTACAGTCCTGTTTGTCTACAGTCCTGCTTGTCTTCAGTCCTGCTTGTCTACAATCCTGCTTGTCTACAATCCTGTTTGTCTACAGTCCTGCTTGTCTACAATCCTGCTTGTCTACAATCCTGCAGGTCTACAATCCTGCTTGTCTACTGTCCTGCTTGTCTACAGTCCTGCTTGTCTACAGTCCTGCTTGTCTACACTCCTGTTTGTCTACAATCCTGTTTGCCTACAGTCCTGCTTGTCTACAGTCCTGTTTGTCTACAATCCAGCTTGTCTACAATCCTGCTGGTCTACAATCCTGTTTGTCTGCAGTCCTGCTTGTCTAGAATCCTGTTTGTCTGCAATCCTGCTTGTCTACAATCCTGTTTGTCTACAATCCTGCTTGTCTACAGTCCTGCTTGTCTACAGTCCTGCTTGCATACAATCCAGCTTGTCTACAGTCCTGCGTGTCTACAGTCCTGCTTGTCTAAAATCCAGCTTGTCTACAGTCCTGCTTGTCTACAATCCTGCTTTTCTACAGTCCTGCTTGTCTACAATCCTGCTTGTCTACAGTCCTGCTTGTCTACTATCCTCCTTGTCTACAATCCTGTTTGTCTACAGTCCTGCTTGTCTACAATCCAGCTTGTCCACTGTCCTGCTTGTCTTCAATCCAGCTTGTCCACAGTCCTGCTTGTCTACAATCATGCATGTCTACAATCCTGCTTGTCTACAATCCAGCTTGTCTACAGTCCTGCGTGTCTACAATCCTGCTTGTCTGCAGTCCTGCTTGTCTACTGTCCTGCTTGTCTACAATCCTGCTTGTCTACAATCCTGCTTGTCTACAGTCCTGCTTGTCTGCAGTCCTGCTTGTCTACAGTCCTGCTTGTCTACAATCCTGCTTGTCTACAGTCCTGCTTGTCTATATTCCTGCTTGTCTACAGTCCTGCTTGTCTACAGTCCTGCTTGTCTACAGTCCTGCTTGTCTACAATCCTGTTTGTCTACAGTCCTGCTTGTATACGGTCCTGGTTGACTACAATACTGCTTGTCTCCAGTCCTGCTTGTCTACAGTCCTGCTTGTCTACAGTCCTGCTTGCGTACAATCCGGCTTGTCTACAATCCCGCTTGTCTAAAATGCTGCTTGTCTACAGTCCTGTTTGACTACAGTCCTGCTTGTCTTAAGTCCTGCTTGTCCACAATCCTGCTTGTCTAAAGTCCTGCTTGTCTACAGTCCTGTTTGTCTACAGTCCTGCTTGTCTACAATCCTGCTTGTCTACAGTCCTGCTTGTCTACAATCCTGCTTGTCTACAATCCTGCTTGTCTACAATCCTGCTTGTCTACAGTCCTGCTTGTCTACAGTCCTGCTTGTCTACAGTCCTGCTTGTCTACAATCCTGCTTGTGTACAATCCTGTTTGTCTACAGTCCTGCTTGTCTACACTCCTGTTTGTCTGCAATCCTGTTTGTCTACAGTCCTGCTTGTCTACAGTCCTGTTTGTCTACAATCCTGCTTGTCTACAGTCCTGTTTGTCTGCAATCCTGCTTGTCTACAATCCTGTTTGTCTACAATCCTGCTTGTCTACAGTCCTGAATATCTACAGTCCTGCTTGCGTACAATCCAGCTTGTCTACAGTCCTGCTTGTCTACAATCAAGCTTGTCTACAGTCCTGCTTGTCTACAATCCTGCTTGTCTACAGTCCTGCTTGTCTACAATCCTGCTTGTCTAGAGTCCTGCTTGTCTACGATCCTGCTTGTCTACAATTCTGTTTGTCTACAGTCCGGCTTGTCTACAATCCAGCTTGTCTACTGCCTTGCTAGTCTTCAATCCAGCTTGTCTACAGTCCTGCTTGTCTAATGTCCTGCATGTCTACAATCCTGCTTGTCTACAATCCAGCTTGACTACAGTCCTGCTTGTCGACAATCCTGCTTGTCTACAATCCTGTTTGTCTTCAGTCCTGCTTGTCTTCAATCCAGCTTGTCTACAGTCCTGCTAGTCTACAATCCTGCTTGTCTACAATCCTGCTTGTCTACAATCCTGCTTGTCTACAATACAGCTTGTCTACAGTCCTGCTTGTCTACAATCCTGCTTGTCTACAATCCTGCTTGTCTACGATCCTGCTTGTCTACAATACTGCTTGTCTACAATCCTGCTTGTCTACAATCCTGCTTGTCTACAATCCTGTTTGTGTACGATCCTGCTTGTCGACAATCCAGCTTGTCTACATTCCTACTTGTCTACAATCCTGTTTGTCTACAATCCTGCTTGTCTACAATCCCGTTGTCTACAATCCTGCTTGTCTACAGTCCTGCTTGTCTACAGTCCTGCTTGTCTACAGTCCTGCTTGTCTACAATGCTCCTTGTCTACAATCCTGCTTGTCTACAGTCCTGCTTGTCTGCAGTCCTGCTTGTCTACAATCCTGCTTGTCTACAATCCTGTTTGTCGACAGTACTGCTTGTCTACAGTCCAGCTTGTCTACAATCCTGCTTGTCTACATTCCTGCTTGCGTACAATCCGGCATGTCTACAATCCGGCTTGTCTACAATCCTGCTTGTCTACAATCATGCTTGTCTACAGTCCTGTTTGACTACAGTCCTGCTTGTCTTAAGTCCTGCTTGTCTACAATCCTGCTTGCCTACTGTCCTGTTTGTCTGCAATCCTTCTTGTCTACAATCCTGCTTGTCTACAGTCCTGCTTGTCTACAATCCTGCTTGTCTACGGTCCTGCTTGTCAACAATCCTGCTTGTGTACAATCCTGTTTGTCTACAGTCCTGCTTGTCTACACTCCTGTTTGTCTACAATCCTGTTTGTTCACAGTACTGCTTGTCTACAGTCCTGTTTGTCTACAATCCTGCTTGTCTACAATCCTGTTTGTCTGCAATCCTACTTGTCTACAATCCTGTTTGTCTACAATCCTGCTTGTCTACAGTCCTGAATATCTACAGTCCTGCTTGCGTACAATCCAGCTTGTCTACAGTCCTGCTTGTCTACAGTCCTACTTGTCTACAATCCAGCTTGTCTACAGTCCTGCTTGTCTACAATCCTGCTTGTCTACAGTCCTGCTTGTCTACAATCCTGCTTGTCTAAAGTCCTGCTTGTCTACAATCCTGCTTGTCTACAATTGTGTTTGTCTACAGTCCTGCTTGTCTACAATCCAGCTTGTCTACTGTCCTGCTAGTCTTCAATCCAGCCTGTCTACAGTCCTACTTGTCTAAAGTACTGCATGTCTACAATCCTGCTTGTCTACAATCCAGCTTGACTACAGTCCTGCTTGTCTACAGTCCTGCTTGTCTTCAATCCAGCTTGTCTACAATCCTGCTTGTCTACAATCCTGCTTGTCTACAATCCTGTTTGTCGACAATACTGCTTGTCTACAATCCAGCTTGTCTACAATCCTGCTTGTCTACAATCCTGCTTGTCTACAATCCTGCTTGTCTACGATCCTGCTTGTCTACAATACTGCTTGTCTACAATCCTGCTTGTCTACAATCCTGCTTGTCTACAGTCCTGCTTGTCTACAATCCTGCTTGTCTACAATACTGCTTGTCGACAATCCAGCTTGTCTACAGTCCTGCTTGTCTACAATCCTGCTTGTCTACAGTCCTGCTTGTCTACTGTCCTGCTTGTCTACAATCCTGCTTGTCTACAATCCTGCTTGTCTACAGTCCTGCTTGTCTACTGTCCTGCTTGTCTACAGTCCTGCTTCTCTACAATCGTGCTTGTCTACAGTCCTGCTTGTCTACATTCCTGCTTTTCTACAGTCCTGCTTGTCTACAGTCCTGTTTGTCTACAGTCCTGCTTGTCTACAATCCTGTTTGTCTACAATCCTGCTTGTCTACGGTCCTGGTTGTCTACAATCCTGCTTGTCTCCAGTCCTGCTTGTCTACAGACCTGCTTGTCTACAGTCCTGCTTGCGTACAATCCGGCTTGTCTACAATCCTGCTTGTCTACAATCCTGCTTGTCTACAGTCCTGTTTGACTACAGTCCTGCTTGTCTTAAGTCCTGCTTGTCTACAATCCTGCTTGTCTACAGTCCTGCTTGTCTACAGTCCTGTTTGTCTACAGTCCTGCTTGTCTACAATCCTGCTTGTCTACAATGCTGTTTGTCTACAGTCCTGCTTGTCTACAATCCTGCTTGTCTAAAATCCTGCTTGTCTACAATCCGGCTTGTCTACAGTCCTGCTTGTCTACAGTTGAAAACAAAGAAAACTGCGGATGCTGGAAATCTAAAACAAAAACAGAATTACCTGGAAAAACTCAGTAGGTCTGGCAGCATCGGCGGAGGAGAAAAGAGTTGACGTTTCGAGTCCTCATGACCCTTCGACAGAACTTGATTTCGAGTCCAGGAAAGAGTTGAAATATAAGCTGGTTTAAGGTGTGTGGGGGGGGGGGGGGGGGGGGGGGAAGGAGAGAGAGAGAGAGACAGAGGTGCTTGTGTAGACAAACAAGCAGTGATAGAAGCAGATCATCAAAAGATGTCAGTAACAATGGTACCAAAGAACACATAGGTGTTAAAGTTAAAGTTGGTGATATTATCTAAACGAATGTGCTAATTAAGAATGGATGGTAGGGCACTCAAGGTACAGCTCTAGTGGGGGTGGGGGGAGCATAAAGGATTTTAAAATATTTAAAAATAATGGAAATAGGTGGGAAAAGAAAAATCTATAAAATTTATAGGGAAAAAAAAGGGGGGAAAAAAAGGGGGAAACAGAAAGGGGGTGGGGATGGGGGAGGGAGCTCACGACCTAAAGTTATTGAATTCAATATTCAGACCGGAAGGCTGTAAGGTGCCTAGTCGGAAGATGAGGTGTTGTTCCTCCAGTTTGCGTTGGGCTTCACTGGAACAATGCAGTAAGCCAAGGACAGACATGTGGGCAAGAGAGCAGGGTGGAGTGTTAAAATGGCAAGCCACAGGGAGGTTTGGGTCATTCTTGCGGACAGACCGCAGGTGTTCTGCAAAGCGGTCGCCCAGTTTACGTTTGGTCTCTCCAATGTAGAGGAGACCACATTGGGAGCAACGAATGCAGTAGACTAAGTTGGGTGAAATGCAAGTGAAATGCTGCTTCACTTGAAAGGAATGTTTGGGCCCTTGGACGGTGAGGAGAGAGGAAGTGAAGGGGCAGGTGTTACATCTTTTGCGTGGGCATGGGGTGGTGCCATAGGAGGGGGTTGAGGAGTAGGGGGTGATGGAGGAGTGGACCAGGGTGTCCCGGAGGGAGCGATCTCTACGGAATGCCGATAAGGGGGGTGAAGGGAAGATGTGTTTGGTGGTGGCATCATGCTGGAGTTGGCGGAAATGGCGGAGGATGATCCTTTGAATGCGGAGGCTGGTGGGGTGATAAGTGAGGACAAGGGGGACCCTATCATGTTTCTGGGAGGGAGGAGAAGGCGTGAGGGCGGATGCGCGGGAGATGGGCCGGACACGGTTGAGGGCCCTGTCAACGACCGTGGGTGGAAAACCTCGGTTAAGGAAGAAGGAGGACATGTCAGAGGAACCGTTTTTGAAGGTAGCATCATCGGAACAGATGCGACGAAGGCGAAGGAACTGGGAGAATGGGATGGAGTCCTTACAGGAAGCGGGGTGTGAGGAGCTGTAGTCGAGGTAGCTGTGGGAGTCGGTGGGTTTGTAGTGGATATTGGTGGACAGTCTATCACCAGAGATTGAGACAGAGAGGTCAAGGAAGGGAAGGGAAGTGTCAGAGATGGACCACGTGAAAATGATGGAGGGGTGGAGATTGGAAGCAATCTCAATCTCTGGTGATAGACTGTCCACCAATATCCACTACAAACCCACCGACTCCCACAGCTACCTCGACTACAGCTCCTCACACCCCGCTTCCTGTAAGGACTCCATCCCATTCTCCCAGTTCCTTCGCCTTCGTCGCATCTGTTCCGATGATGCTACCTTCAAAAACGGTTCCTCTGACATGTCCTCCTTCTTCCTTAACCGAGGTTTTCCACCCACGGTCGTTGACAGGGCCCTCAACCGTGTCCGGCCCATCTCCCGCGCATCCGCCCTCACGCCTTCTCCTCCCTCCCAGAAACATGATAGGGTCCCCCTTGTCCTCACTTATCAC
Organism: Isurus oxyrinchus; assembly: GCA_026770705.1. Taxonomy (NCBI): domain Eukaryota; kingdom Metazoa; phylum Chordata; class Chondrichthyes; order Lamniformes; family Lamnidae; genus Isurus; species Isurus oxyrinchus. The sequence continues at coordinate 489,012 of JANJGN010000322.1, forward strand.
CCCACCAGCCTCCGCATTCAAAGGATCATCCTCCGCCATTTCCGCCAACTCCAGCATGATGCCACCACCAAACACATCTTCCCTTCACCCCCCTTATCGGCATTCCGTAGAGATCGCTCCCTCCGGGACACCCTGGTCCACTCCTCCATCACCCCCTACTCCTCAACCCCCTCCTATGGCACCACCCCATGCCCACGCAAAAGATGTAACACCTGCCCCTTCACTTCCTCTCTCCTCACCGTCCAAGGGCCCAAACATTCCTTTCAAGTGAAGCAGCATTTCACTTGCATTTCACCCAACTTAGTCTACTGCATTCGTTGCTCCCAATGTGGTCTCCTCTACATTGGAGAGACCAAACGTAAACTGGGCGACCGCTTTGCAGAACACCTGCGGTCTGTCCGCAAGAATGACCCAAACCTCCCTGTGGCTTGCCATTTTAACACTCCACCCTGCTCTCTTGCCCACATGTCTGTCCTTGGCTTACTGCATTGTTCCAGTGAAGCCCAACGCAAACTGGAGGAACAACACCTCATCTTCCGACTAGGCACCTTACAGCCTTCCGGTCTGAATATTGAATTCAATAACTTTAGGTCGTGAGCTCCCTCCCCCATCCCCACCCCCTTTCTGTTTCCCCCTTTTTTTCCCCCCCTTTTTTTTCCCTATAAATTTTATAGATTTTTCTTTTCCCACCTATTTCCATTATTTTTAAATATTTTAAAATCCTTTATGCTCCCCCCACCCCCACTAGAGCTGTACCTTGAGTGCCCTACCATCCATTCTTAATTAGCACATTCGTTTAGATAATATCACCAACTTTAACTTTAACACCTATGTGTTCTTTGGTACCATTGTTACTGACATCTTTTGATGATCTGCTTCTATCACTGCTTGTTTGTCTACACAAGCACCTCTGTCTCTCTCTCTCTCTCCTTCCCCCCCCCCCCCCCCCACACACCTTAAACCAGCTTATATTTCAACTCTTTCCTGGACTCGAAATCAAGTTCTGTCGAAGGGTCATGAGGACTCGAAACGTCAACTCTTTTCTCCTCCGCCGATGCTGCCAGACCTACTGAGTTTTTCCAGGTAATTCTGTTTTTGTTTCTGCTTGTCTACAGTCCTGCTTGTCTACAATCAAGATTGTCTACAGTCCTGCTTGTCTACAATCCTGCTTGTCTACAGTCCTGTTTGTCTACAATCCTGCTTGTCTAGAGTCCTGCTTGTCTACAATCCTGCTTGTCTACAATTCTGTTTGTCTACAGTCCGGCTTGTCTACAATCCAGCTTGTCTACTGTCCTGCTAGTCTTCAATCCAGCTTGTCTACAGTCCTGCTTGTCTAATGTCCTGCATGTCTACAATCCTGCTTGTATACAATCCAGCTTGACAACAGTCCTGCTTGTCGACAATCCTGCTTGTCTACAATCCTGTTTGTCTTCAGTCCTGCTTGTCTACAGTCCTGCTTGTCTTCAATCCAGCTTGTCTACAATCCTGCTTGTCTACAATCCTGCTTGTCTACAATCCTGCTTGTCTACAATCCAGCTTGTCTACAGTCCTGCTTGTCTACAATCCTGCTTGTCTACAATCCTGCTTGTCTACGATCCTGCTTGTCTACAATACTGCTTGTCTACAATCCTGCTTGTCTACAATCCTGCTTGTCTATAATCCTGTTTGTGTACGATCCTGCTTGTCGACAATCCAGCTTGTCTACATTCCTACTTGTCTACAATCCTGTTTGTCCACAATCCTGCTTGTCTACAATCCTGTTGTCTACAATCCTGCTTGTCTACAGTCCTGCTTGTCTACAGTCCTGCTTGTCTACAGTCCTGCTTGTCTACAATGCTGCTTGTCTACAATCCTGCTTGTCTACAGTCCTGCTTGTCTGCAGTCCTGCTTGTCTACAATCCTGCTTGTCTACAATCCTGTTTGTCGACAGTCCTGCTTGTCTACAGTCCTGCTTGTCTACAATCCTGCTTGTCTAAAGTCCTGCTGGCGTACAATCCGGCTTGTCTCCAATCCGACTTGTCTACAATCCTGCTTGTCTACAGTCCTGCTTGTCTACAGTCCAGTTTGTCTACAGTCCTGCTTGTCTACAATCCAGCTTGTCTACAATCCTGTTTGTCTACAGTCCTGCTTGTCAACAATCCTGCTTGTCTACAATCCTGCTTGTCTACAGTCCTGCTTGTCTACAGTCCTGCTTGTCTACAGTCCTGCTTGTCTACAATCCTGCTTGTCTACAATCCTGCTTGCCTACTGTCCTGTTTGTCTGCAATCCTACTTGTCTACAATCCTGCTTGTCTACAGTCCTGCTTGTCTACAGTCCTGTTTGTCTACAGTCCTGCTTGTCTACAATCCTGCTTGTCTACAATCCTGTTTGTCTACAGTCCTGCTTGTCTACAATCCTGCTTGTCTACAATCCTGCTTGTCTACAGTCCTGCTTGTCTACAGTCCTGTTTGTCTACAGTCCTGCTTGTCTACAATCCTGCTGGTGTACAATCCTGTTTGTCTACAGTCCTGCTTGTCTACACTCCTGTTTGTCTACAATCCTGTTTGTCTACAGTCCTGCATGTCTACAGTCCTGTTTGTCTACTATCCTGCTTGTCTACAATCCTGTTTGTCTGCAATCCTGCTTGTCTACAATCCTGTTTGTCTACAATCCTGCTTGTCTACAGTCTTGAATATCTACAGTCCTGCTTGCGTACAATCCAGCTTGTCTACAGTCCTGCTTGTCTACAGTCCTGCTTGTCTACAATTCAGCTTGTCTACAGTCCTGCTTGTCTACAATCCTGCTTTTCTACAATCCTGCTTGTCTACAATCCTGCTTGTCTACAATCCAGCTTGTCTACAGTCCTGCTTGTCTACAATCCTGCTTGTCTACAATACTGCTTGTCTACAATCCTGCTTGTCTACAATCCTGCTTGTCTACAGTCCTGTTTGTCTACAATCCTGCTTGTCTACAAAACTGCTTGTCTACAATCCAGCTTGTCTACAGTCCTGCTTGTCTACAATCCTGCTTGTCTACAGCCCTGCTTGTCTACTGTCCTGCTTGTCTACAATCCTGCTTGTCTACAATCCTGCTTGTCTACAGTCCTGCTTGTTCACTGTCCTGCTTGTCTACAGTCCTGCTTCTCTACAATCCTGCTTGTCTACAGTCCTGCTTGTCTACATTACTGCTTGTCTACAGTCCTGCTTGTCTACAGTCCTGCTTGTCTACAGTCCTGTTTGTCTAAAGTCCTGCTTGTCTGCAGTCCTGCTTGTCTACAATCCTGTTTGTCTACAGTCCTGCTTGTCTACGGTCCTGGTTGTCTACAATCCTGCTTGTCTCCAGTCCTGCTTGTCTACAGTCCTGCTTGTCTACAGTCCTGCTTGCGTACAATCCGGCTTGTCAACAATCCTGCTTGTCTACAATCCTGCTTGTCTACAGTCCTGTTTGACTACAGTCCTGCTTGTCTTAAGTCCTGCTTGTCTACAATCCTGCTTGTCTACAGTCCTGCTTGTCTACAGTCCTGCTTGTCTACAATCCTGCTTGTCTACTATCCTGTTTGTCTACAGTCCTGCTTGTCTACAATCCTGCTGTCTACAATCCTGCTTGTCTACAATCCTGCTTGTGTAGAGTCCTGCTTGTCTACAGTCCTGCTTGTCTACAATCCTGCTGGTGTACAATCCTGTTTGTCTACAGTCCTGCTTGTCTACACTCCTGTTTGTCTACAATCCTGTTTGTCTACAGTCCTGCATGTCTACAGTCCTGTTTGTCTACAATCCTGCTTGTCTACAATCCTGTTTGTCTGCAATCCTGCTTGTCTACAATCCTTTTTGTCTACAATCCTGCTTGTCTACAGTCTTGAATATCTACAGTCCTGCTTGCGTACAATCCAGCTTGTCTACAGTCCTGCTTGTCTACAGTCCTGCTTGTCTACAATCCAGCTTGTCTACAGTCCTGCTTGTCTACAATCCTGCTTTTCTACAGTCCTGCTTGTCTACAATCCTGCTTGTCTAGAGTCCTGCTTGTCTACAATCCTGCTTGTCTACAATTCTGTTTGTCTACAGTCCGGCTTGTCTACAATCCAGCTTGTCTACTGTCCTGCTAGTCTTCAATCCAGCTTGTCTACAGTCCTGCTTGTCTAATGTCCTGCATGTCTACAATCCTGCTTGTCTACAATCCAGCTTGACTACAGTCCTGCCTGTCTACAATCCTGCTTGTCTACAATCCTGTTTGTCTACAGTCCTGCTTGTCTACAGTCCTGCTTGTCTTCAATCCAGCTTGTCTACAATCCTGCTTGTCTACAATACTGCTTGTCTACAATCCTGCTTGTCTACAATTCTGCTTGTCTACAATCCTGTTTTCTACAGTCCTGCTTGTCTACAGTCCTGCTTGTCTACAGTCCTGCTTGTCTACAATGCTGCTTGTCTACAATCCTGCTTGTCTACAGTCCTGCTTGTCTGCAGTCCTGCTTGTCTACAATCCTGCTTGTCTACAATCCTGTTTGTCTACAGTCCTGCTTGTCTACAGTGCTGCTTGTCTACAATCCTGCTTGTCTACAGTCCTGCTTGCGTACAATCCGGCTTGTCTACAATCCGGCTTGTCTACAATCCTGCTTGTCTACAATCCTTGCTTGTCTACAGTCCTGTTTGACTACAGTCCTGCTTGTCTTAAGTCCTGCTTGTCTACAATCCTGCTTGTCTACAGTCCTGCTTTTCTACAGTCCTGTTTGTCTACAGTCCTGCTTGTCTAAAATCCTGCTTGTCTACAATCCTGTTTGTCTACAGTCCTGCTTGTCTACAATCCTGCTTGTCTACAATCCTGCTTGTCTACAATCCTGCTTGTCTACAGTCCTGCTTGTCTACAGTCCTGCTTGTCTACAGTCCTGCTTGTCTACAATCCTGCTTGTCTACAATCCTGCTTGCCTACAGTCCTGTATGTCTGCAATCCTACTTGTCTACAATCCTGCTTGTCTACAGTCCTGCTTGTCTACAATCCTGCTTGTCTACAGTCCTGCTTGTCAACAATCCTGCTTGTGTACAATCCTGTTTGTCTACAGTCCTGCTTGTCTACACTCCTGTTTGTCTACAATCCTGTTTGTTCACAGTCCTGCTTGTCTACAATCCTGCTTGTCTAGAGTCCTGCTTGTCTACAATCCTGCTTGTCTACAATCCTGTTTGTCTACAATCCTGCTTGTCTACAGTCCTGCTTGTCTACAATCCTGCTTGTGTACAATCCTGTTTGTCTACAGTCCTGCTTGTCTACAATCCTGCTTGTCTACAATCCTGTTTGTCTGCAATCCTACTTGTCTACAATCCTGTTTGTCTACAATCCTGCTTGTCTACAGTCCTGAATATCTACAGTCCTGCTTGCGTACAATCCAGCTGGTCTACAGTCCTGCTTGTCTACAGTCCTGCTTGTCTACAATCCAGCTTGTCTACAATCCTGCTTGTCTACAGTCCTGCTTGTCTACAATCCGGCTTGTCTAGAGTCCTGCTTGTCTACAATCCTGCTTGTCTACAATTCTGTTTGTCTACAGTCCTGCTTGTCTACAATCCTGCTTGTCTAGAGTCCTGCTTGTCTACAATCCTGCTTGTCTACAATTCTGTTTGTCTACAGTCCGGCTTATCTACAATCCAGCTTGTCTACAGTCCTGCTTGTCTACAATCCTCTTTGTCTACAATCCTGCTTGTCTACGATCCTGCTTGTCTACAATACTGCTTGTCTACAATCCTGCTTGTCTACAATCCTGCTTGTCTACAATCCTGTTTGTGTACGATCCTGCTCGTCGACAATCCAGCTTGTCTACATTCCTACTTGTCTACAATCCTGTTTGTCTACAATACTGCTTGTCTAAAATCCTTCTTTTGTCTACAATCCTGTTTGTCTACAATCCTGCTTGTCTGCAATCCTGTTTGTCTACAGTCCTGCTTGTCTAAAATCCTGCTTGTCTACAATCCTGCTTGTCTACACTCCTGCTTGTCTACAATCCTGTTGTCTACAATCCTGCTTGTCTACCATCCTGCTTGTCTACAGTCCTGCTTGTCTACAATCCTGCTTGTCTACAATCCTGTTGTCTACAATCCTGCTTGTCTACAATCCTGCTTGTCTACAATCCTGCTTGTCTACAGTCCTGCTTGTCTACAATCCTGCTTGTCTACAATCCTGCTTGTCTACAGTCCTGCTTGTCAACAGTCCTGCTTGTCTACAATGCTGCTTGTCAACAATCCTGCTTGTCTACAGTCCTGCTTGTCTGCAGTCCTGCTTGTCTACAATCCTGCTTGTCTACAATCCTGTTTGTCTACATTCCTGCTTGTCTACAGTCCTGCTTGTCTACAATCCTGCTTGTCTACAGTCCTGCTTACGTACAATCCGGCTTGTCTACAATCCGGCTTGTCTACAATCCTGCTTGTCTACAATCCTGCTTGTCTACAGTCCTGTTTGACTACAGTCCTGCTTGTCTTAAGTCCTGCTTGTCTACAATCCTGCTTGTCTACAGTCCTGCTTGTCTACAGTCCTGTTTGTCTACAGGCCTGCTTGTCTACAATCCTGCTTGTCTACAGTCCTGCTTGTCTACAGTCCTGCTTGTCTACAATCCTGCTTGTCTACAATCCTGCTTGTCTACAGTCCTGCTTGTCTACAGTCCAGCTTGTCTACAGTCCTGCTTGTCTACAATCCTGCTGGTGTACAATCCTGTTTGTCTACAGTCCTGCTTGTCTACACTCCTGTTTGTCTACAATCCTGTTTGTCTACAGTCCTGCATGTCTACAGTCCTGTTTGTCTACAATCCTGCTTGTCTACAATCCTGTTTGTCTGCAATCCTGCTTGTCTACAATCCTGTTTGTGTACAATCCTGCTGTCTACAGTCCTGAATATCTACAGTCCTGCTTGCGTACAATCCAGCTTGTCTACAGTCCTGCTTGTCTACAGTCCTGCTTGTCTACAATTCAGCTTGTCTACAGTCCTGCTTGTCTACAATCCTGCTTTTCTACAGTCCTGCTTGTCTACAATCCTGCTTGTCTAGAGTCCTGCTTGTCTACAATCCTGCTTGTCTACAATTCTGTTTGTCTACAGTCCGGCTTGTCTACAATCCAGCTTGTCTACAGTCCTGCTTGTCTACAATCCTCTTTGTCTACAATCCTGCTTGTCTACGATCCTGCTTGTCTACAATACTGCTTGTCTACAATCCTGCTTGTCTACAATCCTGCTTGTCTACAATCCTGTTTGTGTACGATCCTGCTTGTCGACAATCCAGCTTGTCTACATTCCTACTTGTCTACAATCCTGTTTGTCTACAATACTGCTTGTCTAAAATCCTTCTTTTGTCTACAATCCTGTTTGTCTACAATCCTGCTTGTCTGCAATCCTGTTTGTCTACAGTCCTGCTTGTCTAAAATCCTGCTTGTCTACAATCCTGCTTGTCTAAAGTCCTTCTTGTCTACAATCCTTCTTTTGTCTACAATCCTGCTTGTCTACAGTCCAGCTTGTCTACAATCCTGCTTGTCTACAATCCTGCTTGTCTACAATCCTGTTGTCTACAATTCTGCTTGTCTACAGTCCTGCTTGTCTACAGTCCTGCTTGTCAACAGTCCTGCTTGTCTACAATGCTGCTTGTCAACAATCCTGCTTGTCTACAGTCCTGCTTGTCTGCAGTCCTGCTTGTCTACAATCCTGCTTGTCTACAATCTTGTTTGTCTACATTCCTGCTTGTCTACAGTCCTGCTTGTCTACAATCCTGCTTGTCTACAGTCCTGCTTACGTACAATCCGGCTTGTCTACAATCCGGCTTGTCTACAATCCTGCTTGTCTGCAATCCTGCTTGTCTACAATCCTGCTTGTCTACAATCCTGTTTGTCTACAATCCTGCTTGTCTACAGTCCTGAATATCTACAGTCCTGCTTGCGTACAATCCAGCTTGTCTACAGTCCTGCTTGTCTACAGTCCTGCTTGTCTACAATCCAGCTTGTCTACAGTCCTGCTTGTCTAGAATCCTGCCTGTCTACAGTCCTGCTTGTCTACAATCCTGCTTGTCTAGAGTCCTGCTTGTCTACAATCCTGCTTGTCTACAATTCTGTTTGTCTACAGTCCTGCTTGTCTACAATCCAGCTTGTCTACTGTCCTGCTAGTCTTCAATCCAGCTTGTCTACATTCCTACTTGTCTAAAGTCCTGCATGTCTACAATCCTGCTTGTCTACAATCCAGCTTGACTACAGTCCTGCTTCTCTACAATCCTGCTTGTCTACAATCCTGTTTGTCTACAGTCCTGCTTGTCTACACTCCTGCTTGTCTTCAATTCAGCTTGTCTACAATCCTGCTTGTCTACAATCCTGCTTGTCTACAATCCTGCTTGTCTACAATCCTGCTTGTCTACAATCCAGCTTGTCTACAGTCCTGCTTGTCTACAATCCTGCTTGTCTACAATCCTGCTTGTCTACGATCCTGCTTGTCTACAATACTGCTTGTCTACAATCCTGCTTGTCAACAATCCTGCTTGTCCACAGTCCTGCTTGTCTACAATCCTGCTTGTCTACAATACTGCTTGTCTAAAATCCTTTTTTTGTCTACAATCCTGTTTGTCTACAATCCTGCTTGTCTGCAATCCTGTTTGTCTACAGTCCTGCTTGTCTACAATCCTGCTTGTCTACAATCCTGCTTGTCTACACTCCTGCTTGTCTACAGTCCTGCTTGTCTACAATCCTTCTTTTGTCTACAATCCTGTTTGTCTACAGTCCTTCTTGTCAACAATCCTGTTGTCTACAATCCTGCTTGACTACAGTCCTGCTTGTCTACAGTCCTGTTTGTCTACAGTCCTGCTTGTCTACAATCCTGCTTGTCTACAATCCTGTTTGTCTACAGTCCTGCTTGTCTACAATCCTGCTTGTCTACAATCCTGCTTGTCTACAATCCTGCTTGTCTACAGTCCTGCTTGTCTACAGTCCTGCTTGTCTACAGTCCTGCTTGTCTACAATCCTGCTTGTCTACAATCCTGCATGCCTACAGTCCTGTTTGTCTGCAATTCTACTTGTCTACAAACCTGCTTGTCTACAGTCCTGCTTGTCTACAATCCTGCTTGTCTACACTCCTGCTTGTCAACAATCCTGCTAGTGTACAATCCTGTCTGTCTACAGTCCTGCTTGTCTACACTCCTCTTTGTCTACAATCCTGTTTGTTCACAGTCCTGCTTGTCTACAGTCCTATTTGTCTACAATCCTGATTGTCTACAATCCTGTTTGTCTGCAATCCTGATTGTCTACAATCCTGTTTGTCTACAATCCTGCTTGTCTACAGTCCTGAATATCTACAGTCCTGCTTGCGTACAATCCAGCTTGTCTACAGTCCTGCTTGTCTACAGTCCTGCTTGTCTACAATCCAGCTTGTCTACAGTCCTGCTTATCTAGAATCCTGCTAGTCTACAGTCCTGCTTGTCTACAATCCTGCTTGTCTAGAGTCCTGCTTGTCTACAATCCTGCTTGTCTACAATACTGCTTGTCTACAATCCTGCTTGTCAACAATCCTGCTTGTCCACAGTCCTGCTTGTCTACAATCCTGCTTGTCTACAATACTGCTTGTCTAAAATCCTTTTTTTGTCTACAATCCTGTTTGTCTACAATCCTGCTTGTCTGCAATCCTGTTTGTCTACAGTCCTGCTTGTCTACAATCCTGCTTGTCTACAATCCTGCTTGTCTACACTCCTGCTTGTCTACAGTCCTGCTTGTCTACAATCCTTCTTTTGTCTACAATCCTGTTTGTCTACAGTCCTTCTTGTCAACAATCCTGTTGTCTACAATCCTGCTTGTCTACAGTCCTGCTTGTCTACAATCCTGCTTGTCTACAGTCCTGCTTGTCTACAATCCTGTTGTCTACAATCCTGCTTGTCTACAGTCCTGCTTGTCTACAGTCCTGCTTGTCTACAGTCCTGCTTGTCTACAATGCTGCTTGTCTACAATCCTGCTTGTCTACAGTCCTGCTTGTCTGCTGTCCTGCTTGTCTACAATCCTGTTTGTCTACAGTCCTGCTTGTCTACAATCCTGCTTGTCTACAATCCTGCTTGTCTACAATCCTGCTTGTCTACAGTCCTGCTTGTCTACAGTCCAGCTTGTCTACAGTCCTGCTTGTCTACAATCCTGCTGGTGTACAATCCTGTTTGTCTACAGTCCTGCTTGTCTACACTCCTGTTTTTCTACAATCCTGTTTGTCTACAGTCCTGCATGTCTACAGTCCTGTTTGTCTACAATCATGCTTGTCTACAATCCTGTTTGTCTGCAATCCTGCTTGTCTACAATCCTGTTTGTCTACAATCCTGCTTGTCTACAGTCCTGAATATCATCAGTCCTGCTTGCGTACAATCCAGCTTATCTACAGTCCTGCTTGTCTAAAGTCCTGCTTGTCTACAATTCAGCTTGTCTACAGTCCTGCTTGTCTACAATCCTGCTTTTCTACAGTCCTGCTTGTCTACAATCCTGCTTGTCTAGAGTCCTGCTTGTCTACATTCCTGCTTGTCTACAATTCTGTTTGTCTACAGTCCGGCTTGTCTACAATCCAGTTTGTCTACAGTCCTGCTTGTCTACAATCCTCTTTGTCTACAATCCTGCTTGTCTACGATCCTGCTTGTCTACAATACTGCTTGTCTACAATCCTGCTTGTCTACAATCCTGCTTGTCTACAATCCTGTTTGTGTACGATCCTGCTTGTCGACAATCCAGCTTGTCTACATTCCTACTTGTCTACAATCCTCTTTGTCTACAATACTGCTTGTCTAAAATCCTTCTTTTGTCTACAAACCTGTTTGTCTACAATCCTGCTTGTCTGCAATCCTGTTTGTCTACAGTCCTGCTTGTCTAAAATCCTGCTTGTCTACAATCCTGCTTGTCTACACTCCTGCTTGTCTACAGTCCTGCTTGTCTACAGTCCTGCTTGTCAACAGTCCTGCTTGTCTACAATGCTGCTGGTCAACAATCCTGCTTGTCTACAGTCCTGCTTGTCTGCAGTCCTGCTTGTCTACAGTCCTGCTTACGTACAATCCGGCTTGTCTACAATCCGGCTTGTCTACAATCCTGCTTGTCTACAATCCTGCTTGTCTACAGTCCTGTTTGACTACAGTCCTGCTTGTCTTAAGTCCAGCTTGTCTACAATCCTGCTTGACTACAGTCCTGCTTGTCTACAGTCCTGTTTGTCTACAGTCCTGCTTGTCTACAATCCTGCTTGTCTACAATCCTGTTTGTCTACAGTCCTGCTTGTCTACAATCCTGCTTGTCTACAATCCTGCTTGTCTACAATCCTGCTTGTCTACAGTCCTGCTTGTCTACAGTCCTGCTTGTCTACAGTCCTGCTTGTCTACAATCCTGCTTGTCTACAATCCTGCATGCCTACAGTCCTGTTTGTCTGCAATTCTACTTGTCTACAAACCTGCTTGTCTACAGTCCTGCTTGTCTACAATCCTGCTTGTCTACACTCCTGCTTGTCAACAATCCTGCTAGTGTACAATCCTGTTTGTCTACAGTCCTGCTTGTCTACACTCCTCTTTGTCTACAATCCTGTTTGTTCACAGTCCTGCTTGTCTACAGTCCTATTTGTCTACAATCCTGATTGTCTACAATCCTGTTTGTCTGCAATCCTGATTGTCTACAATCCTGTTTGTCTACAATCCTGCTTGTCTACAGTCCTGAATATCTACAGTCCTGCTTGCGTACAATCCAGCTTGTCTACAGTCCTGCTTGTCTACAGTCCTGCTTGTCTACAATCCAGCTTGTCTACAGTCCTGCTTATCTAGAATCCTGCTAGTCTACAGTCCTGCTTGTCTACAATCCTGCTTGTCTAGAGTCCTGCTTGTCTACAATCCTGCTTGTCTACAATTCTGTTTGTCTACAGTCCTGCTTGTCTACAATCCAGCTTGTCAACTGTCCTGCTAGTCTTCAATCCAGCTTGTCTACAGTCCTACTTGTCTAAAGTCCTGCATGTCTACAATCCTGCTTGTCTACAATCCAGCTTGACTACAGTCCTGCTTCTCTACAATCCTGCTTGTCTACAATCCTGTTTGTCTACAGTCCTGCTTGTCTACAGTCCTGCTTGTCTTCAATCCAGCTTGTCTACAATCCTGCTTGTCAACAATCCAGCTTGTCTACAATCCTGCTTGTCAACAATCCTGCTTGTCTACAATCCTGCTTGTCTACAATCCAGCTTGTCTACAGTCCTGCTTGTCTACAATCCTGCTTGTCTACAATACTGCTTGTCTAAAATCCTTCTTTTGTCTACAATCCTGTTTGTCTACAATCCTGCTTGTCTGCAATCCTGTTTGTCTACAGTCCTGCTTGTCTACAATCCTGCTTGTCTACAATCCTGCTTGTCTACACTCCTGCTTGTCTACAGTCCTGCTTGTCTACAATCCTTCTTTTGTCTACAATCCTGTTTGTCTACAGTCCTTCTTGTCAACAATCCTGTTGTCTACAATCCTGCTTGTCTACAGTCCTGCTTGTCTACAATCCTGCTTGTCTACAATCCTGCTTGTCTACAATCCTGTTGTCTACAATCCTGCTTGTCTACAGTCCTGCTTGTCTACAGTCCTGCTTGTCTACAATGCTGCTTGTCTACAATCCTGCTTGTCTACAGTCCTGCTTGTCTGCTGTCCTGCTTGTCTACAATCCTGCTTGTCTACAATCCTGTTTGTCTACAGTCCTACTTATCGACAGACCTGCTTGTCTACAATCCTGCTTGTCTACAGTCCTGCTTGTCCACAGTCCTGCTTATCTACAATCCTGCATGTCTACAATCCTGCTTGTCTACGATCCTGCTCGTCCACAGTCCTGCTTGTCTACAGTCCTGCTTGTCTACAATCCTGCTTGTCTACAATCCTGCTTGTCTACAGCCCGGCTTGTCTACAGTCCTGCTTGTCTACAATCCTGCTTGTCTACAGTCCTGCTTGTCTACAATCCTGCTTGTCTACAGTCCTGCTTGTCTACAGTCCTGCTTGTCTACAGTCCTGCTTGTCTGCAATCCTGCTTGTCTACAATCCTGCTTGTCTACAGTCCTGCTTGTCTGCAGTCCTGCTTGTCTACAATTCTGCTTGTCTACAATCCTGTTTGTCTACATTCCTGCTTGTCAAAGGTCCTGCTTGTCTACAATCCTGCTTGTCTACAGTCCTGCTTGTCTGCAGTCCTGCTTATCTTCAATCCTGCTTGTCTACAATCCTGCTTGTCTACGATCCTGTTTGTCTACGATCCTGCTTGTCTACAGACCTGCTTGTCTACAGTCCTGCTTGTCTACAATCCTGCTTGTCTACAATACTGCTTGTCTAAAATCCTTCTTTTGTCTACAATCCTGTTTGTCTACAATCCTGCTTGTCTGCAATCCTGTTTGTCTACAGTCCTGCTTGTCTACAATCCTGCTTGTCTACAATCCTGCTTGTCTACACTCCTGCTTGTCTACAGTCCTGCTTGTCTACAATCCTTCTTTTGTCTACAATCCTGTTTGTCTACAGTCCTTCTTGTCAACAATCCTGTTGTCTACAATCCTGCTTGTCTACAGTCCTGCTTGTCTACAATCCTGCTTGTCTACAATCCTGCTTGTCTACAATCCTGTTGTCTACAATCCTGCTTGTCTACAGTCCTGCTTGTCTACAGTCCTGCTTGTCTACAGTCCTGCTTGTCTACAATGCTGCTTGTCTACAATCCTGCTTGTCTACAGTCCTGCTTGTCTGCTGTCCTGCTTGTCTACAATCCTGCTTGTCTACAATCCTGTTTGTCTACAGTCCTACTTATCGACAGACCTGCTTGTCTACAATCCTGCTTGTCTACAGTCCTGCTTGTCCACAGTCCTGCTTATCTACATTCCTGCTTGTCTACAATCCTGCTGGTCTACGATCCTGCTTGTCCACAGTCCTGCTTGTCTACAGTCCTGCTTGTCTACAATCCTGCTTGTCTACAATCCTGCTTGTCTACAGCCCGGCTTGTCTACAGTCCTGCTTGTCTACAATCCTGCTTGTCTACAGTCCTGCTTGTCTACAATCCTGCTTGTCTACAGTCCTGCTTGTCTACAGTCCTGCTTGTCTACAGTCCTGCTTGTCTGCAATCCTGCTTGTCTACAATCCTGCTTGTCTACAGTCCTGCTTGTCTGCAGTCCTGCTTGTCTACAATTCTGCTTGTCTACAATCCTGTTTGTCTACAGTCCTGCTTGTCAAAGGTCCTGCTTGTCTACAATCCTGCTTGTCTACAGTCCTGCTTGTCTGCAGTCCTGCTTATCTTCAATCCTGCTTGTCTACAATCCTGCTTGTCTACGATCCTGTTTGTCTACGATCCTGCTTGTCTACAGACCTGCTTGTCTACAGTCCTGCTTGTCTACAATCCTGCTTGTCTACAGTCCTCTTTGTCTACATTCCTGCTTGTCTACAATCCTGTTTGTCTACAGTCCTGCTTGTCTACAATCCTGCTTGTCTACAATCCTGCTTGTCTGCAGTCCTGCTTGTCTACAATCCAGTTTGTCTACCGTCCTGCTTGTCTACGGTTCTGGTTGTCTACAATCCTGCTTGTCTACAGTCATGCTTGTCACCAGTCCTGCTTGTCTACAGTCCTGCTTGTGTACAATCCTGCTTGTCTACAATCCTGCTTGTCTACAATCCTGCTTGTCTACACTCCTGTTTGTCTACAGTCCTGCTTGTCTACAATCCTGCTTGTCTACAATCCTGCTTGTCTACAGTCCTGCTTGTCTACAGTCCTGCTTGTCTACAGTCCTGCGTGTCTACATTCCTGTTTGTCTACAATCCTGCTTGTCTACAGTCCTGCTTGTCTACAGTCCTGCTTGTCTACGATCCTGTTTGTCTACAGTCCTGCTTGTCTACAGTCCTGCTTGTCTACAATCCTCCTTGTCTACAATCCTGCTTGTCTACAGTCCTGCTTGTCTACAATCCACCTTGTCTACAGTCCTGCTTGTCTACGGTCCTGCTTGTCTACAATCCTGCTTGTCTACAATCCTGCTTGTCTACAATCCTGCTTGTCTACAGTCCTGCTTGTCTACAGTCCTGCTTGTCTACAATCCTGCTTGTCTACAATCCTGCTTGTCTACAGTCGTGCTTGTCTACAGTCCTGCTTGTCTACAATCTTGCTTATCTACAATCCTGCTTGTCTACAATCCTGCTTGTCTACGATCCTGCTTGTCTACAGTCCTGCTTGTCTACAGTCCTGCTTGTCTACAATCCTGCTTGCCTACAATCCTGCTTGTCTACAGTCCAGCTTGTCTACAGTCCTGCTTGTCTACAATCCTGTCTGTCTACAGTCATGCTTGTCTACAATCATGCTTGTCTACAATCCTGCTTGTCTACGGTCCTGGTTGTCTACAATCCTGCTTGTCTACAGTGCTGCTTGTCTACAGTCCTGCTTGTGTACAATCCTGCTTGTCTACAATCCTGCTTGTCTACAATCCTGCTTGTCTACAGTCCTGTTTGTCTACAGTCCTGCTTGTCTTCATTCCTGCTTGTCTACAGTCCTGTTTGTCTACAGTCCTGCTTGTCTACAATCCTGCTTGTCTACAATCCTGTTTGTCTACAGTCCTGCTTGTCTACAATCCTGCTTGTCTACAATCCTGCTTGTCTATAATCCTGCTTGTCTACAGTCCAGCATGTCTACAGTCCTGCTTGTCTACAGTCCTGCTTGTCTGCACTCCTGTTTGTCTACAATCCTGTTTGTCTACAGTCCTGCTTGTCTACAGTCCTGTTTGTCTACAATCCTGCTTGTCTACAATCCTGCTTGTCTACAATCCTGTTTGTCTGCAGTCCTGCTTGTCTAAAATCCTGTTTGTCTGCAATCCTGCTTGTCTACAATCCTGTTTGTCTACAATCCTGCTTGTCTACAGCCCTGCTTGTCTACAGTGCTGCTTGCATACAATCCAGCTTGTCTACATTCCTGCTTGACTACAGTCCTGCTTGTCTACAATCCAGCTTGTCTACAGTCCAGCGTCTCTAGAATCCTGCTTGTCTACAGTCCTGCTTGTCTATAATCCTGCTTGTCTAGAGTCCTGCTTGTCTACAATCCTGCTTGTCTACAATCCTGTTTGTCTACAGTCCTGCTTGACTACAATCCAGCTTGTCTACTGTCCTGCTTGTCTTCAATCCAGCTTGTCTACAGTCCTGCTTGTCTTCAATCCTGCATGGCTACAATCCTGCTTGTCTACAATCCAGCTTGTCTACAGTCCTGCTTGTCTACAATCCTGCTTGTCTACAATCCTGTTTCTATACAATCCTGCTTGTCTACAGTCCTGCTTGTCTACAATCCAACTTGTCTACAGTCCTGCTTGTCTACAATCCTGCTTGTCTACAATCATGCTTGTCTACAATCCTGCTTGTCTACAATCCAGCTTGTCTACAGTCCTGCTTGTCTACAATCCTGTTTGTCTACTATCCTGCTTGTCTACGATCCTGCTTGTCTACAATACTGCTTGTCTACAATCCTGTTTCTATACAGTCCTGCTTGTCTACAATCCTGCTTGTCTACAATCCAGCTTGTCTACAATCCTGTTTGTCTACAATCCAGCTTGTCTACATTCCTACTTGTCTACAATCCTGTTTGTCAACAATACTGCTTGTCTAAAATCCTTCTTTTGTCTACAATCCTGTTTGTCTACAATCCTTCTTGTCTGCAATCCTGTTTGTCTACAGTCCTGCTTGTCTACAATCCTGCTTGTCTGCAATCCTGCTTGTCTACACTCCTGCTTGTCTACAGTCCTGCATGTCTACAATCCTTCTTTTGTCTACAATCCTGTTTGTCTACAGTCCTGCTTGTCTACAATCCTGTTGTCTACAATCCTGCTTGTCCACAGTCCTGCTTGTCTACAATCCTGCTTGTCTACAATCCTGCTTGTCTACAATCTTGTTGTCTACAATCCTGCTTGTCTACAGTCCTGCTTGTCTACAATCCTATTTGTCTACAGTCCTGCTTGTCTACAATCCTGCTTGTCTACAATCCTGCTTGTCTGCAGTCCTGCTTGTCTACAATCCTGTTTGTCTACAGTCCTGCTTGTCTACAGTCATGGTTGTCTACAGTATTGCTTGTGTACAATCCTGCTTGACTACAATCCTGCTTGTCTAAAATCCTGCTTGTCTACAGTCCTGTTTGTCTACAGTCCTGCTTGTCTACAATCCTGCTTGTCTACAATCCTGCTTGTCTACCGTCCTGCTTGTCTACAGTCCTGCTTGTCTACAGTCCTGCTTGTCTACAATCCTGCTTGTCTACAGTCCTGTTTGTCTACAATCCTGCTTGTCTACAGTCCTGCTTGTCTACAGTCCTGCTTGTCTACGATCCTGTTTGTCTACAGTCCTGCTTGTCTGCAGTCCTGCTTGTCTACAATCCTCCTTGTCTACAGCCCTGCATGTCTACGGTCCTGCTTGTCTAAAATCCTGCTTGTCTACAATCCTGCTTGTCTACAATCCTGCTTGTCTACAGTCCTGCTTGTGTACAGTCCTGCTTGTCTACAGTCCTGCTTGTCTACAATCCTGCTTGTCTACAATCCTGCTTGTCTACAGTCCTGCTTGTCTACTGTCCTGCTTGTCTGCAGTCCTGCTTGTCTACAATCCTGCTTGTCTGCAGTCCTGTTTGTCTACAATCCTGCTTGTCTACAGTCCTGCTTGTCTACAGTCCTGCTTGTCTACGATCCTGTTTGTCTACAGTCCTGCTTGTCTGCAGTCCTGCTTGTCTACAATCCTCCTTGTCTACAGCCCTGCATGTCTACGGTCCTGCTTGTCTAAAATCCTGCTTGTCTACAATCCTGCTTGTCTACAATCCTGCTTGTCTACAGTCCTGCTTGTGTACAGTCCTGCTTGTCTACAGTCCTGCTTGTCTACAATCCTGCTTGTCTACAATCCTGCTTGTCTACAGTCCTGCTTGTCTACTGTCCTGCTTGTCTGCAGTCCTGCTTGTCTACAATCCTGCTTGTCTGCAGTCCTGCTTGTCTACATTCCTCCTTGTCTACAGTCCTGCTTGTCTACAGTCCTGCTTGTCTACAGTCCTGCTGGTCAACAGTCCTGCTTGTCTACAATCCTACTTGTCTACAATCCTGTTTGTCTACAATACTGCTTGTCTAAAATCCTTCTTTTGTCTACAATCCTGTTTGTCTACAATCCTGCTTGTCTGCAATCCTGTTTGTCTACAGTCCTGCTTGTCTACAGTCCTGCTTGTCTACAATCCTGCTTGTCTACAGTCCTGCGTGTCTACAGTCCTGCTTATTTACAATCCTGCTTGTCTACGATCCTATTTGTCTACAGTCCTGCTTGTCTACAATCCTGCTTGTCTACAATCTTGCTTGTCTACAGTCCTGCTTGTCTACAATCCTGTTTGTCTACAGTCCTGCTTGTCTACAATCCTGCTTGTCTACAATCCTGCTTGTCTGCAGTCCTGCTTGTCTACAATCCTGTTTGTCTACATTCCTGCTTGTCTACAATCCTGCTTGTCTACAGTCCTGCTTGTCTACAATCCTTTTTGTCTACAGTCCTGCTTGTCTACAATCCTGCTTGTCTACATTCCTGCTTGTCTACAGTCCTGCTTGTCTACAATCCTGTTTGTCTACGGTCCTGGTTGTCTACAATCCTGCTTGTCTACAGTCCTGCTTGTCTACAGTCCTGCTTCTCTACAGTCCTGCTTGTATACATTCCTGCTTGTCTACAATCCTGCTTGTCTACAATCCTGCTTGTCTACAGTCCTGTTTGTCTACAGTCCTGCTTGTCTACAATCCTGCTTGTCTACAGTCCTGCTTGTCTACAGTCCTGTTTGTCTACAGTCCTGCTTGTCTACAATCCTGCTTGTCTACAATCCTGTTTGTCTACAGTCCTGCTTTTCTACAATCCTGCTTGTCTACAATCCTGCTTGTCTACAATCCTGCTTGTCTACAGTCCTGCTTGTCTACAGTTCTGCTTGTCTACAGTCCTGCTTGTCTACAGTCCTGCTTGTCTACAATCCTGCTTGTCTGCAGTCCTGCTTGTCTACAATCCTGCTTGTCTACAGTCCTGCTTGTCTACAATCCTGCTTGTCTGCAGTCCTGCTTGTCTACAATCCTGCTTGTCTACAATTCTGCTTGTCTACAATCCTGTTGGCTACAATCCTGCCTGTCTACAGTCCTGCTTGTCTACAGTCCTGCTTGTCTACAATGCTGCTTGTCTACAATCCTGCTTGTCTACAGTCCTGTTTGTCTACAGTCCTGCTTGTCTACAATCCTGCTTGTCTACAGTCCTGCTTGTCTACAGTCCTGTTTGTCTACAGTCCTGCTTGTCTACAATCCTGCTTGTCTACAATCCTGTTTGTCTACAGTCCTGCTTTTCTACAATCCTGCTTGTCTACAATCCTGCTTGTCTACAATCCTGCTTGTCTACAGTCCTGCTTGTCTACAGTTCTGCTTGTCTACAGTCCTGCTTGTCTACAGTCCTGCTTGTCTACAATCCTGCTTGTCTGCAGTCCTGCTTGTCTACAATCCTGCTTGTCTACAGTCCTGCTTGTCTACAATCCTGCTTGTCTGCAGTCCTGCTTGTCTACAATCCTGCTTGTCTACAATTCTGCTTGTCTACAATCCTGTTGGCTACAATCCTGCCTGTCTACAGTCCTGCTTGTCTACAGTCCTGCTTGTCTACAATGCTGCTTGTCTACAATCCTGCTTGTCTACAGTCCTGCTTGTCTGCTGTCCTGCTTGCCTACAATCCTGCTTGTCTACACTCCTGTTTGTCTACAGTCCTGCTTATCTACAGACCTGCTTGTCTACAATCCTGCTTGTCTACAGTCCTGCTTGTCCACAGTCCTGCTTATCTACAATCCTGCTTGTCTACAATCCTGCTTGTCTACGATCCTGCTTTTCTACAGTCCTGCTTGTCTACAGTCCTGCTTGTCTACAATCCTGCTTGTCTACAATCCTGCTTGTCTACAGTCCTGCTTGTCTACCATCCTGCTTGTCTACAGTCCTGCTTGTCTACAATCCTGCTTGTCTACAGTCCTTCTTGTCTACAGTCCTGCTTGTCTACAGTCCTGCTTGTCTACAGTCCTGCTTGTCTACAATCCTGCTTGTCTACAGTCCTGTTTGTCTACAGTCCTGCTTGTCTACAGTCCTGCTTGTCTACAGTCCTGTTTGTCTACAGTCCTGCTTGTCTACAATCCTGCTTGTCTACAATCCTGCTTGTCTGCAGTCCTGCTTGTCTACAATCCTGTTTGTCTACCGTCCTGCTTGTCTACGGTCCTGGTGGTCTACAATCCTGCTTGTCTTCAGTCCTGCTTGTCTACAATCCTGCTTGTCTACAATTCTGCTTGTCTACAATCCTGTTGTCTACAATCCTGCCTGTCTACACTCCTGTTTGTCTACAGTCCTGCTTGTGTACAATCCTGCTTGTCTACAATCCTGCTTGTCTACAATCCTGCTTGTCTACACTCCTGTTTGTCTACAGTCCTGCTTGTCTGCAGTCCTGCTTGTCTACAATCCTGCTTGTCTACAGTCCTGCTTGTCTACAATCCTGCTTGTCTGCAGTCCTGCTTGTCTACAATCCTGCTTGTCTACAATTCTGCTTGTCTACAATCCTGTTGGCTACAATCCTGCCTGTCTACAGTCCTGCTTGTCTACAGTCCTGCTTGTCTACAATGCTGCTTGTCTACAATCCTGCTTGTCTACAGTCCTGTTTGTCTACAGTCCTGCTTGTCTACAATCCTGCTTGTCTACAGTCCTGCTTGTCTACAGTCCTGTTTGTCTACAGTCCTGCTTGTCTACAATCCTGCTTGTCTACAATCCTGTTTGTCTACAGTCCTGCTTTTCTACAATCCTGCTTGTCTACAATCCTGCTTGTCTACAATCCTGCTTGTCTACAGTCCTGCTTGTCTACAGTTCTGCTTGTCTACAGTCCTGCTTGTCTACAGTCCTGCTTGTCTACAATCCTGCTTGTCTGCAGTACTGCTTGTCTACAATCCTGCTTGTCTACAGTCCTGCTTGTCTACAATCCTGCTTGTCTGCAGTCCTGCTTGTCTACAATCCTGCTTGTCTACAATTCTGCTTGTCTACAATCCTGTTGGCTACAATCCTGCCTGTCTACAGTCCTGCTTGTCTACAGTCCTGCTTGTCTACAATGCTGCTTGTCTACAATCCTGCTTGTCTACAGTCCTGCTTGTCTGCTGTCCTGCTTGTCTACAATCCTGCTTGTCTACACTCCTGTTTGTCTACAGTCCTGCTTATCTACAGACCTGCTTGTCTACAATCCTGCTTGTCTACAGTCCTGCTTGTCCACAGTCCTGCTTATCTACAATCCTGCTTGTCTACAATCCTGCTTGTCTACGATCCTGCTTTTCTACAGTCCTGCTTGTCTACAGTCCTGCTTGTCTACAATCCTGCTTGTCTACAATCCTGCTTGTCTACAGTCCTGCTTGTCTACCATCCTGCTTGTCTACAGTCCTGCTTGTCTACAATCCTGCTTGTCTACAGTCCTTCTTGTCTACAGTCCTGCTTGTCTACAGTCCTGCTTGTCTACAGTCCTGCTTGTCTACAATCCTGCTTGTCTACAGTCCTGTTTGTCTACAGTCCTGCTTGTCTACAGTCCTGCTTGTCTACAGTCCTGTTTGTCTACAGTCCTGCTTGTCTACAATCCTGCTTGTCTACAATCCTGCTTGTCTACAATCCTGCTTGTCTACAATCCTGCTTGTCTATAATCCGGCTTGTCTACACTCCTGATTGTCTACAGTCCTGCATGTCTACAGTCCTGCTTGTCTACACTCCTGTTTGTCTACAATCCTGTTTGTCTACAGTCCTGCTTGTCTACAGTCCTGTTTGTCTACAATCCTGCTTGTCTACAATCCTGCTTGTCTACAATCCTGTTTGTCTGCAGTCCTGCTTGTCTAAAATCCTGTTTGTCTGCAATCCTGCTTGTCTACAATCCTGTTTGTCTACAATCCTGCTTGTCTACAGTCCTGCTTGTCTACAGTGATGCTTGCATACAATCCAGCTTGTCTACATTCCTGCTTGTCTACAGTCCTGCTTGTCTACAATCCAGCTTGTCTACGGTCCTGCGTCTCTAGAATCCTGCTTGTCTACAATCCTGATTGTCTACAGTTCTGCTTTTCTACAGTTCTGCTTGTCTGCAGTCCGGCTTGTCTACAATCCTTCTTGTCTACAATCCTGTTTGTCTACAGTCCTGCTTGTCTATAGTCCTGCTTGTCTACAATCCTGCTTGTCTACAGTCCTGCTTGTCTACAATCCTGTTAGTCTACAATCCTGCTGGTCTACAATCCTGCTTGTCTACAATCCTGCTTGTCTACAGTCGTGCTTGTCTACAGTCCTACTTGTCTACAGTTTTGCTTGTCTACAATCGTGGTTGTCTACAGTTCTGCTTGTCTACAGTTCTGCTTGTCTGCAGTCCGGCTTGTCTACAATCCTGCTTGTCTACAATCCTGTTTGTCTACAGTCCTGCTTGTCTACAGTCCTGCTTGTCTACAATCCTGCTTGTCTACAGTCCTGCGTGTCTACAGTCCTGCTTATTTACAATCCTGCTTGTCTACGATCCTATTTGTCTACAGTCCTGCTTGTCTACAATCCTGCTTGACTACAATCCTGCTTGTCTACAGTCCTGCTTGTCTACAATCCTGTTTGTCTACAGTCCAGCTTGTCTACAATCCTGCTTGTCTACAATCCTGCTTGTCTGCAGTCCTGCTTGTCTACAATCCTGTTTGTCTACAATCCTGCTTGTCTACAATCCTGCTTGTCTACAGTCCTGCTTGTCTACAATCCTGTTTGTCTACAGTCCTGCTTGTCTACAATCCTGCTTGTCTACAATCCTGCTTTTTTGCAGTCCTGCTTGTCTACAATCCTGCTTGTCTACAATCCTGCTTGTCTACAGTCCTGCTTGTCTACAATCCTGTTTGTCTACGGTCCTGGTTGTCTACAATCCTGCTTGTCTACCGTCCTGCTTGTCTACAGTCCTGCTTCTCTACAGTCCTGCTTGTATACATTCCTGCTTGTCTACAATCCTGCTTGTCTACAATCCTGCTTGTCTACAGTCCTGTTTGTCTACAGTCCTGCTTGTCTACAGTCCTGCTTGTCTACAATCCTGCTTGTCTACAGTCCTGCATGTCTACAGTCCTGTTTGTCTACAGTCCTGCTTGTCTACAATCCTGCTTGTCTACAATCCTGTTTGTCTACAGTCCTGCTTTTCTACAATCCTGCTTGTCTACAATCCTGCTTGTCTACAATCCTGCTTGTCTACAGTCCTGCTTGTGTACAGTTCTGCTTGTCTACAATCCTGCTTGTCTACAATCCTGCTTCTCTACAGTCCTGTTTATCTACAATGCTGCTTGTCTACAATCCTGCTTGTCTACAGTCCTGCCTGTCTACAGTCCTGCTTGTCTACAGTCCTCCTTGTCTACAGTCCTGCTTGTCTACAATCCTGCATGTCTACAATCCTGCCTGTCTACAGTCCTGCTTGTATCCAATCCTGCTTGTCTACAGTCCTGTTTGTCTACAGTCCTGCTTGTCTACAATCCTGCTTGTCTACAGTCCTGCTTGTCTACAATCCTGCTTGTCTACAATCCTGCTTGTCTACAATCCTGCTTGTCTACAGTCCTGCTTGTCTGCAGTCCTGCTTGTCTACAGTCCTGCTTGTCTGCAGTCCTGCTTGTCTACAATCCTGCTTGTCTACAGTCCTGCTTGTCTACAATCCTGCTTGTCTGCAGTCCTGCTTGTCTACAATCCTGCTTGTCTACAATCCTGCTTGTCTACAATCCTGTTGTCTACAATCCTGCTTGTCGACAGTCCTGCTTGTCTACAGTCCTGCTTGTCTACAATCCTGCTTGTCTACAATGCTGCTTGTCTACAATCCTGCTTGTCCACAGTCCTGCTTGTCTGCTGTCCTGCTTGTCTACAATCCTGCTTGTCTACAATCCTGTTTGTCTACAGTCCTGCTTATCTACAGACCTGCTTGTCTACAATCCTGCTTGTCTACAGTCCTGCTTGTCCACAGTCCTGCTTATCTACAATCCTGCTTGTCTACAATCCTGCTTGTCTACGATCCTGCTTGTCTACAGTCCTGCTTGTCTACAGTCCTGCTTGTCTACAATCCTGCTTGTCTACAATCCTGCTTGTCTACAGTCCTGCTTGTCTACAGTCCTGCTTGCCTACAATCCTGCTTGTCTACAGTCCTGCTTGTCTACAATCCTGCTTGTCTACAGCCCTGCTTGTCTACAGTCCTGCTTGTCTACAGTCCTGCTTGTCTGCAATCCTGCTTGTCTACAATCCTGCTTGTCTACAGTCCTGCTTGTCTGCAGTCCTGCCTGTCTACAATTCTGCTTGACTAAATTCCTGCTTGTCAACAGTCCTGCTTGTCTACAGTCCTGCTTATCTTCAATCCTGCTTGTCTACAATCCTGCTTGTCTACGATCCTGTTTGTCTACGATCCTGCTTGTCTACAGTCCTGCTTGTCTACAATCCTGCTTGTCTACAGTCCTGCTTGTCTACAGTCCTGCTTGTCTACAATCCTGTTTGTCTACAGTCCTGCTTGTCTACAATCCTGCTTGTCTACAATCCTGCTTGTCTGCAGTCCTGCTTGTCTACAATCCTGTTTGTCTACCGTCCTGCTTGTCTACGGTCCTGGTTGTCTTCAATCCTGCTTGTCTACAGTCATGCTTGTCACCAGTCCTGCTTGTCTACAGTCCTGCTTGTCTACAATCCTGCCTGTCTACACTCCTGTTTGTCTACAGTCCTGCTTGTCTACAATCCTGCTTGTCTACAATCCTGCTTGTCTACAGTCCTGCTTGTCTACAGTCCTGCTTGTCTACAATCCTGCTTGTCTACATTCCTGTTTGTCTACAATCCTGCTTGTCTACAGTCCTGCTTGTCTACAGTCCTGCTTGTCTACGATCCTGTTTGTCTACAGTCCTGCTTGTCTACAGTCCTGCTTGTCTACAATCCTCCTTGTCTACAGTCCTGCTTGTCTACAGTCCTGCTTGTCTACAATTCACCTTGTCTACAGTCCTGCTTGTCTACGGTCCTGCTTTTCTACAATCCTGCTTGTCTACAATCCTGCTTGTCTACAATCCTGCTTGTCTACAGTCCTGCTTGTCTACAATCCTGCTTGTCTACAATCCTGCTTGTCTACAGTCCTGCTTGTCTACAGTCCTGCTTGTCTACAATCCTGCTTATCTACAATCCTGCTTGTCTACAATCCTGCTTGTCTACGATCCTGCTTGTCTACAGTCCTGCTTGTCTACAGTCCTGCTTGTCAACAATCCTGCTTGTCTTCAATCCTGCTTGTCTACAGTCCTGCTTGTCTACAGTCCTGCTTGTCTACAATCCTGTTTGTCTACAGTCCTGCTTGTCTACATTCCTGCTTGTCTACAATCCTGCTTGTCTACGGTCCTGGTTGTCTACAATCCTGCTTGTCTACAGTGCTGCTTGTCTACAGTCCTGCTTGTCTACAGTCCTGCTTGTGTACAATCCTGCTTGTCTACAATCCTGCTTGTCTACAATCCTACTTGTCTACAGTCCTGTTTGTCTACAGTCCTGCTTGTGTTCAGTCCTGCTTGTCTACAGTCCTGTTTGTCTACAGTCCTGCTTGTCAACAATCCTGCTTGTCTACAATCCTGTTTGTCAATAGTCCTGCTTGTCTACAATCCTGCTTGTCTACAATCCTGCTTGTCTATAATCCTGCTTGTCTACAGTCCTGCTTGTCTACAGTCCTGCTTGTCTACAGTCCTGCTTGTCTACACTCCTGTTTGTCTACAATCCTGTTTGTCTACAGTCCTGCTTGTCTACAGTCCTGTTTGTCTACAATCCTGCTTGTCTACAATCCTGCTTGTCTACAATCCTGTTTGTCTGCAGTCCTGCTTGTCTAAAATCCTGTTTGTCTGCAATCCTGCTTGTCTACAATCCTGTTTGTCTACAATCCTGCTTGTCTACAGTCCTGCTTGTCTACAGTGCTGCTTGCATACTATCCAGCTTGTCTACATTCCTGCTTGTCTACAGTTCTGCTTGTCTACAATCCAGCTTGTCTACAGTCCTGCGTCTCTAGAATCCTGCTTGTCTACAGTCCTGCTTGTCTATAATCCTGCTTGTCTAGAGTCCTGCTTGTCTACAATCCTGCTTGTCTACACTCCTGTTTGTCAACAGTCCTGCTTGTCTACAATCCAGCTTGTCGACAGTCCTGCTTGTCCACAATCCTGCATGGCTACAATCCTGCTTGTCTACAATCCAGCTTGACTACAGTCCTGCTTGTCTACAATCCTGCTTGTCTACAATCCTGTTTCTATACAGTCCTGCTTGTCTACAGTCCTGCTTGTCTACAATCCAGCTTGTCTACAGTCCTGCTTGTCTACAATCCTGCTTGTCTACAATCCTGCTTGTCTACAATCCTGCTTGTCTACAATCCAGCTTGTCTACAGTCCTGCTTGTCTACAATCCTGTTTGTCTACTATCCTGCTTGTCTACGATCCTGCTTGTCTACAATACTGCTTGTCTAAAATCCTGTTTCTATACAGTCCTGCTTGTCTACAATCCTGCTTGTCTACAATCCAGCTTGTCTACATTCCTACTTTTCTACAATCCTGTTTGTCAACAATACTGCTTGTCTAAAATCCTTCTTTTGTCTACAATCCTGTTTGTCTACAATCCTGCTTGTCTACAATCCTGCTTGTCTACACTCCTGCTTGTCTGCAGTCCTGCTTGTCTACAATTCTGCTTGTCTACAATCCTGTTTGTCTACAGTCCTGCTTGTCAACAGTCCTGCTTGTCTACAATCCTGCTTGTCAACAGTCCTGCTTGTCTACAGTCCTGCTTATCTTCAATCCTGCTTGTCTACAATCCTGCTTGTCTACGATCCTGTTTGTCTACGATCCTGCTTGTCTACAGTCCTGCTTGTCTACAGTCCTGCTTGTCTACAATCCTGCTCGTCTACAGTCCTGCTTGTCTACAGTCCTGCTTGTCTACAATCCTGTTTGTCTACAGTCCTGCTTGTCTACAATCCTGCTTGTCTACAATCCTGCTTGTCTGCAGTCCTGCTTGTCTACAATCCTGTTTGTCTACCGTCCTGCTTGTCTACGGTCCTGGTTGTCTACAATCCCGCTTGTCTACAGTCATGCTTGTCACCAGTCCTGCTTGTCTACAGTCCTGCTTGTCTACAATCCTGCTTGTCTACACTCCTGTTTGTCTACAGTCCTGCTTGTCTACAATCCTGCCTGTCTACAATCCTGCTTGTCTACAGTCCTGCTTGTCTACAGTCCTGCTTGTCTACAGTCCTGCTTGTCTACAATCCTGCTTGTCTACATTCCTGTTTGTCTACAATCCTGCTTTTCTGCAGTCCTGCTTGTCTACAGTCCTACTTGTCTACGATCCTGTTTGTCTACAGTCCTGCTTGTCTACAGTCCTGCTTGTCAACAATCCTCCTTGTCTACAGTCCTGCTTGTCTACAGTCCTGCTTGTCTACAATCCACCTTGTCTACAGTCCTGCTTGTCTACGGTCCTGCTTTTCTACAATCCTGCTTGTCTACAATCCTGCTTGTCTACAATCCTGCTTGTCTACAGTCCTGCTTGTCTACAGTCCTGCTTGTCTACAATCCTGCTTGTCTACAATCCTGCTTGTCTACAGTCCTGCTTGTCTACAGTCCTGCTTGTCTACAATCCTGCTTATCTACAATCCTGGTTGTCTACAATCCTGCTTGTCTACGATCCTGCTTGTCTACAGTCCTGCTTGTCTACAGTCCTGCTTGTCTACAATCCTGCTTGTCTACAATCCTGCTTGTCTACAGTCCTGCTTGTCTACAGTCCTGCTTGTCTACAATCCTGTTTGTCTACAGTCCTGCTTGTCTACATTCCTGCTTGTCTACAATCCTGCTTGTCTACGGTCCTGGTTGTCTACAATCCTGCTTGTCTACAGTGCTGCTTGTCTACAGTCCTGCTTGTCTACAGTCCTGCTTGTGTACAATCCTGCTTGTCTACAATCCTGCTTGTCTACAATCCTACTTGTCTACAGTCCTGTTTGTCTACAGTCCTGCTTGTGTTCAGTCCTGCTTGTCTACAGTCCTGTTTGTCTACAGTCCTGCTTGTCTACAATCCTGCTTGTCTACAATCCTGTTTGTCTACAGTCCTGCTTGTCTACAATCCTGCTTGTCTACAATCCTGCTTGTCTATAATCCTGCTTGTCTACAGTCCTGCTTGTCTACAGTCCTGCTTGTCTACAGTCCTGCTTGTCTACACTCCTGTTTGTCTACAATCCTGTTTGTCTACAGTCCTGCTTGTCTACTGTCCTGTTTGTCTACAATCCAGCTTGTCTACAATCCTGCTTGTCTACAATCCTGTTTGTCTGCAGTCCTGCTTGTCTAAAATCCTGTTTGTCTGCAATCCTGCTTGTCTACAATCCTGTTTGTCTACAATCCTGCTTGTCTACAGTCCTGCTTGTCTACAGTGCTGCTTGCATACTATCCAGCTTGTCTACATTCCTGCTTGTCTACAGTCCTGCTTGTCTACAATCCAGCTTGTCTACAGTCCTGCGTCTCTAGAATCCTGCTTGTCTACAGTCCTGCTTGTCTATAATCCTGCTTGTCTAGAGTCCTGCTTGTCTACAATCCTGCTTGTCTACACTCCTGTTTGTCTACAGTCCTGCTTGTCTACAATCCAGCTTGTCGAAAGTCCTGCTTGTCTACTATCCTGCATGGCTACAATCCTGCTTGTCTACAATCCAGCTTGACTACAGTCCTGCTTGTCTACAATCCTGCTTGTCTACAATCCTGTTTCTATACAGTCCTGCTTGTCTACAGTCCTGCTTGTCTACAATCCAGCTTGTCTACAGTCCGGCTTGTCTACAATCCTGCTTGTCTACAATCCTGCTTGTCTACAATCCTGATTGTCTACAATCCAGCTTGTCTACAGTCCTGCTTGTCTACAATCCTGTTTGTCTACTATCCTGCTTGTCTACGATCCTGCTTGTCTACAATACTGCTTGTCTGCAATCCTGTTTCTATACAGTCCTGCTTGTCTACAATCCTGCTTGTCTACAATCCAGCTTGTCTACAGTCCTGCTTGACTACAATCCTGCTTGTCTACAATCCTGCTTGTCTACAGTCCTGTTTGTCTACAGTCCTGCTTGTCTACAATCCTGCTTGTCTACAATCCTGCTTGTCTACCGTCCTGCTTGTCTACAGTCCTGCTTTTCTACAGTCCTGCTTGTCTACAATCCTGCTTGTCTACAGTCCTGTTTGTCTACAATCCTGCTTGTCTACAGTGCTGCTTGTCTACAGTCCTGCTTGTCTACGATCCTGTTTGTCTACAGTCCTGCTTGTCTACAGCCCTGCTTGTGTACAATCCTCCTTGTCTACAGTCCTGCTTGTCTACGGTCCTGCTTGTCTACAATCCTGCTTGTCTACAATCCTGCTTGACTACAATCCTGCTAGTCTACAGTCCTGCTTGTCTACAGTCCTGCTTGTCTACAGTCCTGCTTGTCTGCAATCCTGCTTGTCTACAATCCTGCTTGTCTACAGTCCTGCTTGTCTACTGTCCTGCTTATCTACAGTCCTGCTTGTCTACAATCCTGCTCGTCTACCGTCCTGCTTGTCTACATTCCTCCTTGTCTACAGTCCTGCTTGTCTACAGTCCTGCTTGTCTACAGTCCTGCTTGTCTACAATCCTACTTGTCTACAATCCTGTTTGTCTACAATACTGCTTGTCTAAAATCCTTCTTTTGTCTACAATCCTGTTTGTCTACAATCCTGCTTGTCTGCAATCCTGTTTGTCTACAGTCCTGCTTGTCTACAATCCTGCTTGTCTACAGTCCTGCTTGTCTACAGTCCTGCTTGTCTAAAATCCTTCCTTTGTCTACAATCCTGTTTGTCTACAATCCTGCTTGTCTACAATCCTGTTGTCTACAATCCTGCCTCTCTACAGTCCTGCTTGTCTACAATCCTGTTAGTCTACAATCCTGCTTGTCTACAATCCTGCTTGTCTACAATCCTGCTTGTCTACAGTCGTGCTTGTCTACAGTCCTACTTGTCTACAGTCCTGCTTGTCTACAATCCTGGTTGTCTACAGTTCTGCTTGTCTACAGTTCTGCTTGTCTGCAGTCCGGCTTGTCTACAATCCTGCTTGTCTACAATCCTGTTTGTCTACAGTCCTGCTTGTCTACAGTCCTGCTTGTCTACAATCCTGCTTGTCTACAGTCCTGCGTGTCTACAGTCCTGCTTATTTACAATCCTGCTTGTCTACGATACTATTTGTCTACCATTCTGCTTGTCTACAATCCTGCTTGTCTACAATCCTGCTTGTCTACAGTCCTGCTTGTCTACAATCCTGTTTGTCTACAGTCCTGCTTGTCTACAATCCTGCTTGTCTACAATCCTGCTTGTCTGCAGTCCTGCTTGTCTACAGTCCTGCTTGTCTACAATCCTGCTTGTCTACATTCCTGTTTGTCTACAATCCTGCTTTTCTACAGTCCTGCTTGTCTACAGTCCTACTTGTCTACGATCCTGTTTGTCTACAGTCCTGCTTGTCTACAGTCCTGCTTGTCTACAATCCTCCTTGTCTACAGTCCTGCTTGTCTACAGTCCTGCTTGTCTACAATCCACCTTGTCTACAGTCCTGCTTGTCTACGGTCCTGCTTTTCTACAATCCTGCTTGTCTACAATCCTGCTTGTCTACAATCCTGCTTGTCTACAGTCCTGCTTGTCTACAATCCTGCTTGTCTACAATCCTGCTTGTCTACAGTCCTGCTTGTCTACAGTCCTGCTTGTCTACAATCCTGCTTATCTACAATCCTGGTTGTCTACAATCCTGCTTGTCTACGATCCTGCTTGTCTACAGTCCTGCTTGTCTACAGTCCTGCTTGTCTACAATCCTGCTTGTCTACAATCCTGCTTGTCTACAGTCCTGCTTGTCTACAGTCCTGCTTGTCTACAATCCTGTTTGTCTACAGTCCTGCTTGTCTACATTCCTGCTTGTCTACAATCCTGCTTGTCTACGGTCCTGGTTGTCTACAATCCTGCTTGTCTACAGTGCTGCTTGTCTACAGTCCTGCTTGTCTACAGTCCTGCTTGTGTACAATCCTGATTGTCTACAATCCTGCTTGTCTACAATCCTACTTGTCTACAGTCCTGTTTGTCTACAGTCCTGCTTGTGTTCAGTCCTGCTTGTCTACAGTCCTGTTTGTCTACAGTCCTGCTTGTCTACAATCCTGCTTGTCTACAATCCTGTTTGTCTACAGTCCTGCTTGTCTGCAATCCTGCTTGTCTACAATCCTGTTTGTCTACAATCCTGCTTGTCTACAGTCCTGCTTGTCTACAGTGCTGCTTGCATACTATCCAGCTTGTCTACATTCCTGCTTGCCTACAGTCCTGCTTGTCTACAATCCAGCTTGTCTACAGTCCTGCGTCTCTAGAATCCTGCTTGTCTACAGTCCTGCTTGTCTATAATCCTGCTTGTCTAGAGTCCTGCTTGTCTACAATCCTGCTTGTCTACACTCCTGTTTGTCTACAGTCCTGCTTGTCTACAATCCAGCTTGTCGAAAGTCCTGCTTGTCTACTATCCTGCATGGCTACAATCCTGCTTGTCTACAATCCAGCTTGACTACAGTCCTGCTTGTCTACAATCCTGCTTGTCTACAATCCTGTTTCTATACAGTCCTGCTTGTCTACAGTCCTGCTTGTCTACATTCCAGCTTGTCTACAGTCCGGCTTGTCTACAATCCTGCTTGTCTACAATCCTGCTTGTCTACAATCCTGCTTGTCTACAATCCAGCTTGTCTACAGTCCTGCTTGTCTACAATCCTGTTTGTCTACTATCCTGCTTGTCTACGATCCTGCTTGTCTACAATACTGCTTGTCTGCAATCCTGTTTCTATACAGTCCTGCTTGTCTACAATCCTGCTTGTCTACAATCCAGCTTGTCTACAGTCCTGCTTGACTACAATCCTGCTTGTCTACAATCCTGCTTGTCTACAGTCCTGTTTGTCTACAGTCCTGCTTGTCTACAATCCTGCTTGTCTACAATCCTGCTTGTCTACCGTCCTGCTTGTCTACAGTCCTGCTTTTCTACAGTCCTGCTTGTCTACAATCCTGCTTGTCTACAGTCCTGTTTGTCTACAATCCTGCTTGTCTACAGTGCTGCTTGTCTACAGTCCTGCTTGTCTACGATCCTGTTTGTCTACAGTCCTGCTTGTCTACAGCCCTGCTTGTGTACAATCCTCCTTGTCTACAGTCCTGCTTGTCTACGGTCCTGCTTGTCTACAATCCTGCTTGTCTACAATCCTGCTTGACTACAATCCTGCTAGTCTACAGTCCTGCTTGTCTACAGTCCTGCTTGTCTACAGTGCTGCTTGTCTGCAATCCTGCTTGTCTACAATCCTGCTTGTCTACAGTCCTGCTTGTCTACTGTCCTGCTTATCTACAGTCCTGCTTGTCTACAATCCTGCTCGTCTACCGTCCTGCTTGTCTACATTCCTCCTTGTCTACAGTCCTGCTTGTCTACAGTCCTGCTTGTCTACAGTCCTGCTTGTCTACAATCCTACTTGTCTACAATCCTGTTTGTCTACAATACTGCTTGTCTAAAATCCTTCTTTTGTCTACAATCCTGTTTGTCTACAATCCTGCTTGTCTGCAATCCTGTTTGTCTACAGTCCTGCTTGTCTACAATCCTGCTTGTCTACAGTCCTGCTTGTCTACAGTCCTGCTTGTCTAAAATCCTTCCTTTGTCTACAATCCTGTTTGTCTACAATCCTGCTTGTCTACAATCCTGTTGTCTACAATCCTGCCTCTCTACAGTCCTGCTTGTCTACAATCCTGTTAGTCTACAATCCTGCTTGTCTACAATCCTGCTTGTCTACAATCCTGCTTGTCTACAGTCGTGCTTGTCTACAGTCCTACTTGTCTACAGTCCTGCTTGTCTACAATCCTGGTTGTCTACAGTTCTGCTTGTCTACAGTTCTGCTTGTCTGCAGTCCGGCTTGTCTACAATCCTGCTTGTCTACAATCCTGTTTGTCTACAGTCCTGCTTGTCTACAGTCCTGCTTGTCTACAATCCTGCTTGTCTACAGTCCTGCGTGTCTACAGTCCTGCTTATTTACAATCCTGCTTGTCTACGATACTATTTGTCTACCATTCTGCTTGTCTACAATCCTGCTTGTCTACAATCCTGCTTGTCTACAGTCCTGCTTGTCTACAATCCTGTTTGTCTACAGTCCTGCTTGTCTACAATCCTGCTTGTCTACAATCCTGCTTGTCTGCAGTCCTGCTTGTCTACAGTCCTGCTTGTCTACAATCCTGCTTGTCTACATTCCTGTTTGTCTACAATCCTGCTTTTCTACAGTCCTGCTTGTCTACAGTCCTACTTGTCTACGATCCTGTTTGTCTACAGTCCTGCTTGTCTACAGTCCTGCTTGTCTACAATCCTCCTTGTCTACAGTCCTGCTTGTCTACAGTCCTGCTTGTCTACAATCCACCTTGTCTACAGTCCTGCTTGTCTACGGTCCTGCTTTTCTACAATCCTGCTTGTCTACAATCCTGCTTGTCTACAATCCTGCTTGTCTACAGTCCTGCTTGTCTACAATCCTGCTTGTCTACAATCCTGCTTGTCTACAGTCCTGCTTGTCTACAGTCCTGCTTGTCTACAATCCTGCTTATCTACAATCCTGGTTGTCTACAATCCTGCTTGTCTACGATCCTGCTTGTCTACAGTCCTGCTTGTCTACAGTCCTGCTTGTCTACAATCCTGCTTGTCTACAATCCTGCTTGTCTACAGTCCTGCTTGTCTACAGTCCTGCTTGTCTACAATCCTGTTTGTCTACAGTCCTGCTTGTCTACATTCCTGCTTGTCTACAATCCTGCTTGTCTACGGTCCTGGTTGTCTACAATCCTGCTTGTCTACAGTGCTGCTTGTCTACAGTCCTGCTTGTCTACAGTCCTGCTTGTGTACAATCCTGATTGTCTACAATCCTGCTTGTCTACAATCCTACTTGTCTACAGTCCTGTTTGTCTACAGTCCTGCTTGTGTTCAGTCCTGCTTGTCTACAGTCCTGTTTGTCTACAGTCCTGCTTGTCTACAATCCTGCTTGTCTACAATCCTGTTTGTCTACAGTCCTGCTTGTCTGCAATCCTGCTTGTCTACAATCCTGTTTGTCTACAATCCTGCTTGTCTACAGTCCTGCTTGTCTACAGTGCTGCTTGCATACTATCCAGCTTGTCTACATTCCTGCTTGCCTACAGTCCTGCTTGTCTACAATCCAGCTTGTCTACAGTCCTGCGTCTCTAGAATCCTGCTTGTCTACAGTCCTGCTTGTCTATAATCCTGCTTGTCTAGAGTCCTGCTTGTCTACAATCCTGCTTGTCTACACTCCTGTTTGTCTACAGTCCTGCTTGTCTACAATCCAGCTTGTCGAAAGTCCTGCTTGTCTAATATCCTGCATGGCTACAATCCTGCTTGTCTACAATCCAGCTTGACTACAGTCCTGCTTGTCTACAATCCTGCTTGTCTACAATCCTGTTTCTATACAGTCCTGCTTGTCTGCAGTCCTGCTTGTCTACAATCCAGCTTGTCTACAGTCCGGCTTGTCTACAATCCTGCTTGTCTACAATCCTGCTTGTCTACAATCCTGCTTGTCTACAATCCAGCTTGTCTACAGTCCTGCTTGTCTACAATCCTGTTTGTCTACTATCCTGCTTGTCTACGATCCTGCTTGTCTACAATACTGCTTGTCTGCAATCCTGTTTCTATACAGTCCTGCTTGTCTACAATCCTGCTTGTCTACAATCCAGCTTGTCTACAGTCCTGCTTGACTACAATCCTGCTTGTCTACAATCCTGCTTGTCTACAGTCCTGTTTGTCTACAGTCCTGCTTGTCTACAATCCTGCTTGTCTACAATCCTGCTTGTCTACCGTCCTGCTTGTCTACAGTCCTGCTTGTCTACAGTCATGCTTGTCTACAATCCTGCTTGTCTACAGTCCTGTTTGTCTACAATCCTGCTTGTCTACAGTGCTGCTTGTCTACAGTCCTGCTTGTCTACGATCCTGTTTGTCTACAGTCCTGCTTGTCTACAGCCCTGCTTGTGTACAATCCTCCTTGTCTACAGTCCTGCTTGTCTACGGTCCTGCTTGTCTACAATCCTGCTTGTCTACAATCCTGCTTGACTACAATCCTGCTTGTCTACAGTCCTGCTTGTCTACAGTCCTGCTTGTCTACAGTCCTGCTTGTCTACAGTCCTGCTTGTCTACAATACTGCGTGTCTACAATCCTGCTTGACTACAATCCTGCTTGTCTACAATCCTGCTTGACTACAATCCTGCTTGTCTACAATCCTGCTTGTCTACAGTCCTGCTTGTCTACAGTCCTGCTTGCCTACAGTCCTGCTTGTCTACAATCCTGCTTGTCTACAATCCTGCTTGTCTACAGTCCTGCTTGTCTACTGTCCTGCTTATCTACAGTCCTGCTTGTCTACAATCCTGCTCGTCTACCGTCCTGCTTGTCTACATTCCTACTTGTCTACAGTCCTGCTTGTCTACAGTCCTGCTTGTCTACAGTCCTGCTTGTCTACAATCCTACTTGTCTACAATCCTGTTTGTCTACAATACTGCTTGTCTAAAATCCTTCTTTTGTCTACAATCCTGTTTGTCTACAATCCTGCTTGTCTGCAATCCTGTTTGTCTACAGTCCTGCTTGTCTACAATCCTGCTTGTCTACAGTCCTGCTTGTCTACAGTCCTGCTTGTCTAAAATCCTTCCTTTGTCTACAATCCTGTTTGTCTACAATCCTGCTTGTCTACAATCCTGTTGTCTACAATCCTGCTTGTCTACATTCCTGCTTGTCTACAATCCTGTTAGTCTACAATCCTGCTTGTCTACAATCCTGCTTGTCTACAATCCTGCTTGTCTAAAGTCGTGCTTGTCTACAGTCCTACTTGTCTACAGTCCTGCTTGTCTACAATCCTGGTTGTCTACAGTTCTGCTTGTCTACAGTTCTGCTTGTCTGCAGTCCGGCTTGTCTACAATCCTGCTTGTCTACAATCCTGTTTGTCTACAGTCCTGCTTGTCTACAGTCCTGCTTGTCTACAATCCTGCTTGTCTACAGTCCTGCGTGTCTACAGTCCTGCTTATTTACAATCCTGCTTGTCTACGATACTATTTGTCTACCATTCTGCTTGTCTACAATCCTGCTTGTCTACAATCCTGCTTGTCTACAGTCCTGCTTGTCTACAATCCTGTTTGTCTACAGTCCTGCTTGTCTACAATCCTGCTTGTCTACAATCCTGCTTGTCTGCAGTCCTGCTTGTCTACAATCCTGTTTGTCTACAATCCTGCTTGTCTACAATCCTGCTTGTCTACAGTCCTGCTTGTCTACAGTCCTGCTTGTCTACAATCCTGCTTGTCTACATTCCTGTTTGTCTACAATCCTGCTTGTCTACAGTCCTGCTTGTCTACAATCCTGCTTGTCTACATTCATGTTTGTCTACAATCCTGCTTGTCTACAGTCCTGCTTGTCTACAGTCCTGCTTGTCTACGATCCTGTTTGTCTACAGTCCTGCTTGTCTACAGTCCTGCTTGTCTACAATCCTCCTTGTCTACAGTCCTGCTTGTCTACAGTCCTGCTTGTCTACAATCCACCTTGTCTACAGTCCTGCTTGTCTACGGTCCTGCTTGTCTACAATCCTGCTTGTCTACAATCCTGCTTGTCTACAATCCTGCTTGTCTACAGTCCTGCTTGTCTACTATCCTGCTTGTCTACAGTCCTGCTTGTCTACAGTCCTGCTTGTCTACAATCCTGCTTATCTACAATCCTGCTTGTCTACAGTCCTGCATGTCTACAATCCTGCTTGTCTACAATCCTGCTTGTCTACAGTCCTGCTTGTCTACAGTCCTGCTTGTCTACAATCCTGTTTGTCTACAGTCCTGCTTGTCTACATTCCTGCTTGTCTACAATCCTGCTTGTCTATGGTCCTGGTTGTCTACAATCCTGCTTGTCTACAGTCCTGCTTCTCTACAGTCCTGCTTGTCTACAGTCCTGCTTGTGTACAATCCTGCTTGTCTACAATCCTGCTTGTCTACAATCCTGCTTGTCTACAGTCCTGTATGTCTACAGTCCTGCTTGTGTTCAGTCCTGCTTGTCTACAGTCCTATTTGTCTACAGTCCTGCTTGTCTACAATCCTGCTTGTCTACAATCCTGTTTGTCTACCGTCCTGCTTGTCTACAATCCTGCTTGTCTACAATCCTGCTTGTCTATAATCCAGCTTGTCTACAGTCCTGCTTGTCTACAGTCCTGCTTGTCTACAGTCCTGCTTGTCTACACTCCTGTTTGTCTACAATCCTGTTTGTCTACAGTCCTGCTTGTCTACAGTCCTGCTTGTCTACAATCCTGCTTCTCTACAATCCTGCTTGTCTACAATCCTGTTTGTCTGCAGTCCTGCTTGTCTAAAATCCTGTTTGTCTGCAATCCTGATGGTCTACAATCCTGTTTGTCTACAATCCTGCTTGTCTACAGTCCTGCTTGTCTACAGTGCTGCTTGCATACAATCCAGCTTGTCTACATTCCTGCTTGTCTACAGTCCTGCTTGTCTACAATCCAGCTTGTCTACAGTCCTGCGTCTGTAGAATCCTGCTTGTCTACAGTCCTGCTTGTCTATAATCCTGCTTGTCAAGAGTCCTGCTTGTCTTCAATCCTGCTTGTCTACAATCCTGTTTGTCTACAGTCCTGCTTGTCTACAATCCAGCTTGTCTACTGTCCTGCTTGTCTTCAATCCAGCTTGTCTACAGTCCTGCTTGTCTACAATCCTGCATGGCTACAATCCTGCTTGTCTACAATCCAGCTTGTCTACAGTCCTGCTTCTCTACAATCCTGCTTGTCTACAATCCTGTTTCTATACAGTCCTGCTTGTCTACAGTCCTGCTTGTCTACAATCCAGCTTGTCTACAGTCCTGCTTGTCTACAATCCTGCTTGTCTACAATCCTGCTTGTCTACAATCCTGCTTGTCTACAATCCAGCTTGTCTACAATCCTGCTTGTCTCCAATCCAGCTTGTCTACATTCCTACTTGTCTACAATCCTGTTTGTCAACAATACTGCTTGTCTAAAATCCTTCTTTTGTCTACAATCCTGTTTGTCTACAATCCTGCTTGTCTGCAATCCTGTTTGTCTACAGTCCTGCTTGTCTACAATCCTGCTTGTCTACAATCCTGCTTGTCTACACTCCTGCTTGTCTACAGTCCTGCTTGTCTACAATCCTTCTTTTGTCTACAATCCTGTTTGTCTACAGTCCTGCTTGTCTACAATCCTGTTGTCTACAATCCTGCTTGTCCACAGTCCTGCTTGTCTACAATCCTGCTTGTCTACAATCCTGCTTGTCTACAATCCTGTTGTCTACAATCCTGCTTGTCTACAGTCCTGCTTGTCTACAGTCCTGCTTGTCTACAATCCTGTTTGTCTACAGTCCTGCTTGTCTACAATCCTGCTTGTCTACAATCCTGCTTGTCTGCAGTCCTGCTTGTCTACAATCCTGTTTGTCTACAGTCCTGCTTGTCTACAGTCCTGGTTGTCTACAATCCTGCTTGTCTACAGTCCTGCTTGTCTACAGTCCTGCTTGTCTACAGTATTGCTTGTGTACAATCCTGCTTGACTACAATCCTGCTTGTCTACAATCCTGCTTGTCTACAGTCCTGTTTGTCTACAGTCCTGCTTGTCTACAATCCTGCTTGTCTACAATCCTGCTTGTCTACCGTCCTGCTTGTCTACAGTCCTGCTTGTCTACAGTCCTGCTTGTCTACAATCCTGCTTGTCTACAGTCCTGTTTGTCTACAATCCTGCTTGTCTACAGTCCTGCTTGTCTACAGTCCTGCTTGTCTACGATCCTGTTTGTCTACAGTCCTGCTTGTCTACAGTCCTGCTTGTCTACAATCCTCCTTGTCTACAGTCCTGCTTGTCTACGGTCCTCCTTGTCTACAATCCTGCTTGTCTACAATCCTGCTTGACTACAATCCTGCTTGTCTACAGTCCTGCTTGTCTACAGTCCTGCTTGTCTACAGTCCTGCTTGTCTACAATCCTGCTTGTCTACAATCCTGCTTGTCTACAGTCCTGCTTGTCTACTGTCCTGCTTGTCTACAGTCCTGCTTGTCTACAATCCTGCTTGTCTACAGTCCTGCTTGTCTACAGTCCTGCTTGTCTACTGTCCTGCTTGTCTACAGTCCTGCTTGTCTACAATCCTGCTTGTCTACAGTCCTGCTTGTCTACATTCCTCCTTGTCTACAGTCCTGCTTGTCTACAGTCTGCTTGACTACAGTCCTGTTGTCTACAGTCCTGCTTGTCTACAATCCTACTTGTCTACAATCCTGTTTGTCTACAATACTGCTTGTCTAAAATCCTTCTTTTGTCTACAATCCTGTTTGTCTACAATCTGCTTGTCTGCAATCCTGTTTGTCTACAGTCCTGCTTGTCTACAATCCTGCTTGTCTACACTCCTGCTTGTCTACAGTCCTGCTTGTCTAAAATCCTTCTTTTGTCTACAATCCTGTTTGTCTACAATCCTGCTTGTCTACAATCCTGTTGTCTACAATCCTGCTTGTCTACAGTCCTGCTTGTCTACAATCCTGTTAGTCTACAATCCTGCTTGTCTACAATCCTGCTTGTCTACAATCCTGCTTGTCTACAGTCGTGCTTGTCTACAGTCCTACTTGTCTACAGTCCTGCTTGTCTACAATCCTGGTTGTCTACAGTTCTGCTTGTCTACAGTTTTGCTTGTCTGCAGTCCGGCTTGTCTACAATCCTGCTTGTCTACAATCCTGTTTGTCTACAGTGCTGCTTGTCTACAGTCCTGCTTGTCTACAATCCTGCTTGTCTACAGTCCTGCGTGTCTACAGACCTGCTTATTTACAATCCTGCTTGTCTACGATCCTATTTGTCTACAGTCCTGCTTGTCTACAATCCTGCTTGTCTACAATCCTGCTTGTCGAAAGTCCTGCTTGTCTACAATCCTGTTTGTCTACAGTCCTGCTTGTCTACAATCCTGCTTGTCTACAATCCTGCTTGTCTGCAGTCCTGCTTGCCTACAATCCTGTTTGTCTACAATCCTGCTTGTCTACAATCCTGCTTGTCTACAGTCCTGCTTGTCTACAATCCTGCTTGTCTACAGTCCTGCTTGTCTACAGTCCTGCTTGTCTAAAATCCTTCCTTTGTCTACAATCCTGTTTGTCTACAATCCTGCTTGTCTACAATCCTGTTGTCTACAATCCTGCTTGTCTACAGTCCTGCTTGTCTACAATCCTGTTAGTCTACAATCCTGCTTGTCTACAATCCTGCTTGTCTACAATCCTGCTTGTCTACAGTCGTGCTTGTCTACAGTCCTACTTGTCTACAGTCCTGCTTGTCTACAATCCTGGTTGTCTACAGTTCTGCTTGTCTACAGTTCTGCTTGTCTGCAGTCCGGCTTGTCTACAATCCTGCTTGTCTACAATCCTGTTTGTCTACAGTCCTGCTTGTCTACAGTCCTGCTTGTCTACAATCCTGCTTGTCTACAGTCCTGCGTGTCTACAGTCCTGCTTATTTACAATCCTGCTTGTCTACGATACTATTTGTCTACCATTCTGCTTGTCTACAATCCTGCTTGTCTACAATCCTGCTTGTCTACAGTCCTGCTTGTCTACAATCCTGTTTGTCTACAGTCCTGCTTGTCTACAATCCTGCTTGTCTACAATCCTGCTTGTCTGCAGTCCTGCTTGTCTACAATCCTGTTTGTCTACAATCCTGCTTGTCTACAATCCTGCTTGTCTACAGTCCTGCTTGTCTACAGTCCTGCTTGTCTACAATCCTGCTTGTCTACATTCCTGTTTGTCTACAATCCTGCTTGTCTACAGTACTGCTTGTCTACAGTCCTGCTTGTCTACGATCCTGTTTGTCTACAGTCCTGCTTGTCTACAGTCCTGCTTGTCTACAATCCTCCTTGTCTACAGTCCTGCTTGTCCACAGTCCTGCTTGTCTACAATCCACCTTGTCTACAGTCCTGCTTGTCTACGGTCCTGCTTGTCTACAATCCTGCTTGTCTACAATCCTGCTTGTCTACAATCCTGCTTGTCTACTATCCTGCTTGTCTACAGTCCTGCTTGTCTACAGTCCTGCTTGTCTACAATCCTGCTTATCTACAATCCTGCTTGTCTACAGTCCTGCATGTCTACAATCCTGCTTGTCTACAATCCTGCTTGTCTACAGTCCTGCTTGTCTACAGTCCTGCTTGTCTACAATCCTGTTTGTCTACAGTCCTGCTTGTCTACATTCCTGCTTGTCTACAATCCTGCTTGTCAACGGTCCTGGTTGTCTACAATACTGCTTGTCTACAGTCCTGCTTCTCTACAGTCCTGCTTGTCTACAGTCCTGCTTGTGTACAATCCTGCTTGTCTACAATCCTGCTTGTCTACAATCCTGCTTGTCTACAGTCCTGTATGTCTACAGTCCTGCTTGTGTTCAGTCCTGCTTGTCTACAGTCCTATTTGTCTACAGTCCAGCTTGTCTTCAATCCTGCTTGTCTACAATCCTGTTTGTCTACAGTCCTGCTTGTCTACAATCCTGCTTGTCTACAATCCTGCTTGTCTATAATCCAGCTTGTCTACAGTCCTGCTTGTCTACAGTCCTGCTTGTCTACAGTCCCTCTTGTCTACACTCCTGTTTGTCTACAATCCTGTTTGTCTACAGTCCTGCTTGTCTACAGTCCTGCTTGTCTACAATCCTGCTTCTCTACAATCCTGCTTGTCTACAATCCTGTTTGTCTGCAGTCCTGCTTGTCTAAAATCCTGTTTGTCTGCAATCCTGATGGTCTACAATCCTGTTTGTCTACAATCCTGCTTGTCTACAGTCCTGCTTGTCTACAGTGCTGCTTGCATACAATCCAGCTTGTCTACATTCCTGCTTGTCTACAGTCCTGCTTGTCTACAATCCAGCTTGTCTACAGTCCTGCGTCTCTAGAATCCTGCTTGTCTACAGTCCTGCTTGTCTATAATCCTGCTTGTCAAGAGTCCTGCTTGTCTTCAATCCTGCTTGTCTACAATCCTGTTTGTCTACAGTCCTGCTTGTCTACAATCCAGCTTGTCTACTGTCCTGCTTGTCTTCAATCCAGCTTGTCTACAGTCCTGCTTGTCTACAATCCTGCATGGCTACAATCCTGCTTGTCTACAATCCTGTTTCTATACAGTCCTGCTTGTCTACAGTCCTGCTTGTCTACAATCCTGCTTGTCTACAATCCTGTTTCTATACAGTCCTGCTTGTCTACAGTCCTGCTTGTCTACAATCCAGCTTGTCTACAGTCCTGCTTGTCTACAATCCTGCTTGTCTACAATCCTGCTTGTCTACAATCCTGCTTGTCTACAATCCAGCTTGTCTACAATCCTGCTTGTCTCCAATCCAGCTTGTCTACATTCCTACTTGTCTACAATCCTGTTTGTCAACAATACTGCTTGTCTATAATCCTTCTTTTGTCTACAATCCTGTTTGTCTACAATCCTGCTTGTCTGCAATCCTGTTTGTCTACAGTCCTGCTTGTCTACAATCCTGCTTGTCTACAATCCTGCTTGTCTACACTCCTGCTTGTCTACAGTCCTGCTTGTCTACAATCCTTCTTTTGTCTACAATCCTGTTTGTCTACAGTCCTGCTTGTCTCCAACCCTGTTGTCTACAATCCTGCTTGTCCACAGTCCTGCTTGTCTACAATCCTGCTTGTCTACAATCCTGCTTGTCTACAATCCTGTTGTCTACAATCCTGCTTGTCTACAGTCCTGCTTGTCTACAGTCCTGCTTGTCTACAATCCTGTTTGTCTACAGTCCTGCTTGTCTACAATCCTGCTTGTCTACAATCCTGCTTGTCTGCAGTCCTGCTTGTCTACAATCCTGTTTGTCTACAGTCCTGCTTGTCTACAGTCCTGGTTGTCTACAATCCTGCTTGTCTACAGTCCTGCTTGTCTACAGTCCTGCTTGTCTACAGTATTGCTTGTGTACAATCCTGCTTGACTACAATCCTGCTTGTCTACAATCCTGCTTGTCTACAGTCCTGTTTGTCTACAGTCCTGCTTGTCTACAATCCTGCTTGTCTACAATCCTGCTTGTCTACCGTCCTGCTTGTCTACAGTCCTGCTTGTCTACAGTCCTGCTTGTCTACAATCCTGCTTGTCTACAGTCCTGTTTGTCTACAATCCTGCTTGTCTACAGTCCTGCTTGTCTACAGTCCTGCTTGTCTACGATCCTGTTTGTCTACAGTCCTGCTTGTCTACAGTCCTGCTTGTCTACAATCCTCCTTGTCTACAGTCCTGCTTGTCTACGGTCCTGCTTGTCTACAATCCTGCTTGTCTACAATCCTGCTTGACTACAATCCTGCTTGTCTACAGTCCTGCTTGTCTACAGCCCTGCTTGTCTACAGTCCTGCTTGTCTACAATCCTGCTTGTCTACAATCCTGCTTGTCTACAGTCCTGCTTGTCTACTGTCCTGCTTGTCTACAGTCCTGCTTGTCTACAATCCTGCTTGTCTACAGTCCTGCTTGTCTACAGTACTGCTTGTCTACTGTCCTGCTTGTCTACAGTCCTGCTTGTCTACAATCCTGCTTGTCTACAGTCCTGCTTGTCTACATTCCTCCTTGTCTACAGTCCTGCTTGTCTACAGTCCTGCTTGACTACAGTCCTGCTTGTCTACAGTCCTGCTTGTCTACAATCCTACTTGTCTACAATCCTGTTTGTCTACAATACTGCTTGTCTAAAATCCTTCTTTTGTCTACAATCCTGTTTGTCTACAATCTGCTTGTCTGCAATCCTGTTTGTCTACAGTCCTGCTTGTCTACAATCCTGCTTGTCTACACTCCTGCTTGTCTACAGTCCTGCTTGTCTAAAATCCTTCTTTTGTCTACAATCCTGTTTGTCTACAATCCGGCTTGTCTACAATCCTGTTGTCTACAATCCTGCTTGTCTACAGTCCTGCTTGTCTACAATCCTGTTAGTCTACAATCCTGCTTGTCTACAATCCTGCTTGTCTACAATCCTGCTTGTCTACAGTCGTGCTTGTCTACAGTCCTACTTGTCTACAGTCCTGCTTGTCTACAATCCTGGTTGTCTACAGTTCTGCTTGTCTACAGTTCTGCTTGTCTGCAGTCCGGCTTGTCTACAATCCTGCTTGTCTACAATCCTGTTTGTCTACAGTGCTGCTTGTCTACAGTCCTGCTTGTCTACAATCCTGCTTGTCTACAGTCCTGCGTGTCTACAGTCCTGCTTATTTACAATCCTGCTTGTCTACGATCCTATTTGTCTACAGTCCTGCTTGTCTACAATCCTGCTTGTCTACAATCCTGCTTGTCGAAAGTCCTGCTTGTCTACAATCCTGTTTGTCTACAGTCCTGCTTGTCTACAATCCTGCTTGTCTACAATCCTGCTTGTCTGCAGTCCTGCTTGCCTACAATCCTGTTTGTCTACAATCCTGCTTGTCTACAACCCTGCTTGTCTACAGTCCTGCTTGTCTACAATCCTGTTTGTCTACAGTCCTGCTTGTCTACAATCCTGCTTGACTACAATCCTGCTTGTCTGCAGTCCTGCTTGTCTACAATCCTGCTTGTCTACAATCCTGCTTGTCTACAGTCCTGCTTGTCTACAATCCTGTTTGTCTACGGTCCTGGTTGTCTACAATCCTGCTTGTCTACAGTCCTGCTTGTCTACAGTCCTGCTTCTCTACAGTCCTGCTTGTATACATTCCTACTTGTCTACAATCCTGCTTGTCTACAATCCTGCTTGTCTACAGTCCTGTTTGTCAGCAGTCCTGCTTGTCTACAGCCCTGCTTGTCTACAATCCTGCTTGTCTACAGTCCTGCTTGTCTACAGTCCTGTTTGTCTACAGTCCTGCTTGTCTACAATCCTGCTTGTCTACAATCCTGTTTGTCTACAGTCCTGCTTTTCTACAATCCTGCTTGTCGACAATCCTGCTTGTCCACAATCCTGCT
Organism: Isurus oxyrinchus; assembly: GCA_026770705.1. NCBI lineage: Eukaryota > Metazoa > Chordata > Chondrichthyes > Lamniformes > Lamnidae > Isurus > Isurus oxyrinchus. Next base: position 533,889 of record JANJGN010000322.1, read on the forward strand.
TGTCTACAGTCCTGCTTGTCTACAGTTCTGCTTGTCTACAATCCTGCTTGTCTACAATCCTGCTTGTCTACAATCCTGCTTGTCTACAGTCCTGTTTGTCTACAATCCTGCTTGTCTACAATCCTGCTTGTCTACAGTCCTCCCTGTCTACAGTCCTGCTTGTCTACAGTCCTGCTTGTCTACAGTCCTGCTTGTCTACAATCCTGCATGTCTACAATCCAGCTTGTCTACAGTCCTGCTTGTATCCAATCCTGCTTGTCTAAAGTCCTGTTTGTCTACAGTCCTGCTTGTCTACAATCCTGCTTGTCTACAGTCCTGCTTGTCTACAATCCTGCTTGTCTACAATCCTGCTTGTCTACAATCCTGCTTGTCTACAGTCCTGCTTGTCTGCAGTCCTGCTTGTCTACAGTCCTGCTTGTCTACAGTCCTGCTTGTCTACAATCCTGCTTGTCTGCAGTCCTGCTTGTCTACAATCCTGCTTGTCTACAGTCCTGCTTGTCTACAATCCTGCTTGTCTGCAGTACTGCTTGTCTACAGTCCTGCTTGTCTACAGTCCTGCTTGACTACAGTCCTGCTTGTCTACAGTCCTGCTTGTCTACAATCCTACTTGTCTACAATCCTGTTTGTCTACAATACTGCTTGTCTAAAATCCTTCTTTTGTCTACAATCCTGTTTGTCTACAATCTGCTTGTCTGCAATCCTGTTTGTCTACAGTCCTGCTTGTCTACAATCCTGCTTGTCTACACTCCTGCTTGTCTACAGTCCTGCTTGTCTAAAATCCTTCTTTTGTCTACAATCCTGTTTGTCTACAATCCTGCTTGTCTACAATCCTGTTGTCTACAATCCTGCTTGTCTACAGTCCTGCTTGTCTACAATCCTGTTAGTCTACAATCCTGCTTGTCTACAATCCTGCTTGTCTACAATCCTGCTTGTCTACAGTCGTGCTTGTCTACAGTCCTACTTGTCTACAGTCCTGCTTGTCTACAATCCTGGTTGTCTACAGTTCTGCTTGTCTACAGTTCTGCTTGTCTGCAGTCCGGCTTGTCTACAATCCTGCTTGTCTACAATCCTGTTTGTCTACAGTGCTGCTTGTCTACAGTCCTGCTTGTCTACAATCCTGCTTGTCTACAGTCCTGCGTGTCTACAGTCCTGCTTATTTACAATCCTGCTTGTCTACGATCCTATTTGTCTACAGTCCTGCTTGTCTACAATCCTGCTTGTCTACAATCCTGCTTGTCGAAAGTCCTGCTTGTCTACAATCCTGTTTGTCTACAGTCCTGCTTGTCTACAATCCTGCTTGTCTACAATCCTGCTTGTCTGCAGTCCTGCTTGCCTACAATCCTGTTTGTCTACAATCCTGCTTGTCTACAATCCTGCTTGTCTACAGTCCTGCTTGTCTACAATCCTGTTTGTCTACAGTCCTGCTTGTCTACAATCCTGCTTGACTACAATCCTGCTTGTCTGCAGTCCTGCTTGTCTACAATCCTGCTTGTCTACAATCCTGCTTGTCTACAGTCCTGCTTGTCTACAATCCTGTTTGTCTACGGTCCTGGTTGTCTACAATCCTGCTTGTCTACAGTCCTGCTTGTCTACAGTCCTGCTTCTCTACAGTCCTGCTTGTATACATTCCTACTTGTCTACAATCCTGCTTGTCTACAATCCTGCTTGTCTACAGTCCTGTTTGTCTACAGTCCTGCTTGTCTACAATCCTGCTTGTCTACAATCCTGTTTGTCTACAGTCCTGCTTTTCTACAATCCTGCTTGTCGACAATCCTGCTTGTCCACAATCCTGCTTGTCTACAGTCCTGCTTGTCTACAGTTCTGCTTGTCTACAATCCTGCTTGTCTACAATCCTGCTTGTCTACAATCCTGCTTGTCTACAGTCCTGTTTGTCTACAATCCTGCTTGTCTACAATCCTGCTTGTCTACAGTCCTCCCTGTCTACAGTCCTGCTTGTCTACAGTCCTGCTTGTCTACAGTCCTGCTTGTCTACAATCCTGCATGTCTACAATCCTGCTTGTCTACAGTCCTGCTTGTATCCAATCCTGCTTGTCTAAAGTCCTGTTTGTCTACAGTCCTGCTTGTCTACAATCCTGCTTGTCTACAGTCCTGCTTGTCTACAATCCTGCTTATCTACAATCCTGCTTGTCTACAATCCTGCTTGTCTACAGTCCTGCTTGTCTGCAGTCCTGCTTGTCTACAGTCCTGCTTGTCTACAATCCTCCTTGTCTACAGTCCTGCTTGTCCACAGTCCTGCTTGTCTACAATCCACCTTGTCTACAGTCCTGCTTGTCTACGGTCCTGCTTGTCTACAATCCTGCTTGTCTACAATCCTGCTTGTCTACAATCCTGCTTGTCTACTATCCTGCTTGTCTACAGTCCTGCTTGTCTACAGTCCTGCTTGTCTACAATCCTGCTTATCTACAATCCTGCTTGTCTACAGTCCTGCATGTCTACAATCCTGCTTGTCTACAATCCTGCTTGTCTACAGTCCTGCTTGTCTACAGTCCTGCTTGTCTACAATCCTGTTTGTCTACAGTCCTGCTTGTCTACATTCCTGCTTGTCTACAATCCTGCTTGTCTACGGTCCTGGTTGTCTACAATACTGCTTGTCTACAGTCCTGCTTCTCTACAGTCCTGCTTGTCTACAGTCCTGCTTGTGTACAATCCTGCTTGTCTACAATCCTGCTTGTCTACAATCCTGCTTGTCTACAGTCCTGTATGTCTACAGTCCTGCTTGTGTTCAGTCCTGCTTGTCTACAGTCCTATTTGTCTACAGTCCAGCTTGTCTACAATCCTGCTTGTCTACAATCCTGTTTGTCTACAGTCCTGCTTGTCTACAATCCTGCTTGTCTACAATCCTGCTTGTCTATAATCCAGCTTGTCTACAGTCCTGCTTGTCTACAGTCCTGCTTGTCTACAGTCCCTCTTGTCTACACTCCTGTTTGTCTACAATCCTGTTTGTCTACAGTCCTGCTTGTCTACAGTCCTGCTTGTCTACAATCCTGCTTCTCTACAATCCTGCTTGTCTACAATCCTGTTTGTCTGCAGTCCTGCTTGTCTAAAATCCTGTTTGTCTGCAATCCTGATGGTCTACAATCCTGTTTGTCTACAATCCTGCTTGTCTACAGTCCTGCTTGTCTACAGTGCTGCTTGCATACAATCCAGCTTGTCTACATTCCTGCTTGTCTACAGTCCTGCTTGTCTACAATCCAGCTTGTCTACAGTCCTGCGACTCTAGAATCCTGCTTGTCTACAGTCCTGCTTGTCTATAATCCTGCTTGTCAAGAGTCCTGCTTGTCTTCAATCCTGCTTGTCTACAATCCTGTTTGTCTACAGTCCTGCTTGTCTACAATCCAGCTTGTCTACTGTCCTGCTTGTCTTCAATCCAGCTTGTCTACAGTCCTGCTTGTCTACAATCCTGCATGGCTACAATCCTGCTTGTCTACAATCCTGTTTCTATACAGTCCTGCTTGTCTACAGTCCTGCTTGTCTACAATCCTGCTTGTCTACAATCCTGTTTCTATACAGTCCTGCTTGTCTACAGTCCTGCTTGTCTACAATCCAGCTTGTCTACAGTCCTGCTTGTCTACAATCCTGCTTGTCTACAATCCTGCTTGTCTACAATCCTGCTTGTCTACAATCCAGCTTGTCTACAATCCTGCTTGTCTCCAATCCAGCTTGTCTACATTCCTACTTGTCTACAATCCTGTTTGTCAACAATACTGCTTGTCTATAATCCTTCTTTTGTCTACAATCCTGTTTGTCTACAATCCTGCTTGTCTGCAATCCTGTTTGTCTACAGTCCTGCTTGTCTACAATCCTGCTTGTCTACAATCCTGCTTGTCTACACTCCTGCTTGTCTACAGTCCTGCTTGTCTACAATCCTTCTTTTGTCTACAATCCTGTTTGTCTACAGTCCTGCTTGTCTCCAACCCTGTTGTCTACAATCCTGCTTGTCCACAGTCCTGCTTGTCTACAATCCTGCTTGTCTACAATCCTGCTTGTCTACAATCCTGTTGTCTACAATCCTGCTTGTCTACAGTCCTGCTTGTCTACAGTCCTGCTTGTCTACAATCCTGTTTGTCTACAGTCCTGCTTGTCTACAATCCTGCTTGTCTACAATCCTGCTTGTCTGCAGTCCTGCTTGTCTACAATCCTGTTTGTCTACAGTCCTGCTTGTCTACAGTCCTGGTTGTCTACAATCCTGCTTGTCTACAGTCCTGCTTGTCTACAGTCCTGCTTGTCTACAGTATTGCTTGTGTACAATCCTGCTTGACTACAATCCTGCTTGTCTACAATCCTGCTTGTCTACAGTCCTGTTTGTCTACAGTCCTGCTTGTCTACAATCCTGCTTGTCTACAATCCTGCTTGTCTACCGTCCTGCTTGTCTACAGTCCTGCTTGTCTACAGTCCTGCTTGTCTACAATCCTGCTTGTCTACAGTCCTGTTTGTCTACAATCCTGCTTGTCTACAGTCCTGCTTGTCTACAGTCCTGCTTGTCTACGATCCTGTTTGTCTACAGTCCTGCTTGTCTACAGTCCTGCTTGTCTACAATCCTCCTTGTCTACAGTCCTGCTTGTCTACGGTCCTGCTTGTCTACAATCCTGCTTGTCTACAATCCTGCTTGACTACAATCCTGCTTGTCTACAGTCCTGCTTGTCTACAGCCCTGCTTGTCTACAGTCCTGCTTGTCTACAATCCTGCTTGTCTACAATCCTGCTTGTCTACAGTCCTGCTTGTCTACTGTCCTGCTTGTCTACAGTCCTGCTTGTCTACAATCCTGCTTGTCTACAGTCCTGCTTGTCTACAGTACTGCTTGTCTACTGTCCTGCTTGTCTACAGTCCTGCTTGTCTACAATCCTGCTTGTCTACAGTCCTGCTTGTCTACATTCCTCCTTGTCTACAGTCCTGCTTGTCTACAGTCCTGCTTGACTACAGTCCTGCTTGTCTACAGTCCTGCTTGTCTACAATCCTACTTGTCTACAATCCTGTTTGTCTACAATACTGCTTGTCTAAAATCCTTCTTTTGTCTACAATCCTGTTTGTCTACAATCTGCTTGTCTGCAATCCTGTTTGTCTACAGTCCTGCTTGTCTACAATCCTGCTTGTCTACACTCCTGCTTGTCTACAGTCCTGCTTGTCTAAAATCCTTCTTTTGTCTACAATCCTGTTTGTCTACAATCCGGCTTGTCTACAATCCTGTTGTCTACAATCCTGCTTGTCTACAGTCCTGCTTGTCTACAATCCTGTTAGTCTACAATCCTGCTTGTCTACAATCCTGCTTGTCTACAATCCTGCTTGTCTACAGTCGTGCTTGTCTACAGTCCTACTTGTCTACAGTCCTGCTTGTCTACAATCCTGGTTGTCTACAGTTCTGCTTGTCTACAGTTCTGCTTGTCTGCAGTCCGGCTTGTCTACAATCCTGCTTGTCTACAATCCTGTTTGTCTACAGTGCTGCTTGTCTACAGTCCTGCTTGTCTACAATCCTGCTTGTCTACAGTCCTGCGTGTCTACAGTCCTGCTTATTTACAATCCTGCTTGTCTACGATCCTATTTGTCTACAGTCCTGCTTGTCTACAATCCTGCTTGTCTACAATCCTGCTTGTCGAAAGTCCTGCTTGTCTACAATCCTGTTTGTCTACAGTCCTGCTTGTCTACAATCCTGCTTGTCTACAATCCTGCTTGTCTGCAGTCCTGCTTGCCTACAATCCTGTTTGTCTACAATCCTGCTTGTCTACAACCCTGCTTGTCTACAGTCCTGCTTGTCTACAATCCTGTTTGTCTACAGTCCTGCTTGTCTACAATCCTGCTTGACTACAATCCTGCTTGTCTGCAGTCCTGCTTGTCTACAATCCTGCTTGTCTACAATCCTGCTTGTCTACAGTCCTGCTTGTCTACAATCCTGTTTGTCTACGGTCCTGGTTGTCTACAATCCTGCTTGTTTACAGTCCTGCTTGTCTACAGTCCTGCTTCTCTACAGTCCTGCTTGTATACATTCCTACTTGTCTACAATCCTGCTTGTCTACAATCCTGCTTGTCTACAGTCCTGTTTGTCAGCAGTCCTGCTTGTCTACAGCCCTGCTTGTCTACAATCCTGCTTGTCTACAGTCCTGCTTGTCTACAGTCCTGTTTGTCTACAGTCCTGCTTGTCTACAATCCTGCTTGTCTACAATCCTGTTTGTCTACAGTCCTGCTTTTCTACAATCCTGCTTGTCGACAATCCTGCTTGTCCACAATCCTGCTTGTCTACAGTCCTGCTTGTCTACAGTTCTGCTTGTCTACAATCCTGCTTGTCTACAATCCTGCTTGTCTACAATCCTGCTTGTCTACAGTCCTGTTTGTCTACAATCCTGCTTGTCTACAATCCTGCTTGTCTACAGTCCTCCCTGTCTACAGTCCTGCTTGTCTACAGTCCTGCTTGTCTACAGTCCTGCTTGTCTACAATCCTGCATGTCTACAATCCTGCTTGTCTACAGTCCTGCTTGTATCCAATCCTGCTTGTCTAAAGTCCTGTTTGTCTACAGTCCTGCTTGTCTACAATCCTGCTTGTCTACAGTCCTGCTTGTCTACAATCCTGCTTGTCTACAATCCTGCTTGTCTACAATCCTGCTTGTCTACAGTCCTGCTTGTCTGCAGTCCTGCTTGTCTACAGTCCTGCTTGTCTACAGTCCTGCTTGTCTACAATCCTGCTTGTCTGCAGTCCTGCTTGTCTACAATCCTGCTTGTCTACAGTCCTGCTTGTCTACAATCCTGCTTGTCTGCAGTACTGCTTGTCTACAGTCCTGCTTGTCTACAGTCCTGCTTGACTACAGTCCTGCTTGTCTACAGTCCTGCTTGTCTACAATCCTACTTGTCTACAATCCTGTTTGTCTACAATACTGCTTGTCTAAAATCCTTCTTTTGTCTACAATCCTGTTTGTCTACAATCTGCTTGTCTGCAATCCTGTTTGTCTACAGTCCTGCTTGTCTACAATCCTGCTTGTCTACACTCCTGCTTGTCTACAGTCCTGCTTGTCTAAAATCCTTCTTTTGTCTACAATCCTGTTTGTCTACAATCCTGCTTGTCTACAATCCTGTTGTCTACAATCCTGCTTGTCTACAGTCCTGCTTGTCTACAATCCTGTTAGTCTACAATCCTGCTTGTCTACAATCCTGCTTGTCTACAATCCTGCTTGTCTACAGTCGTGCTTGTCTACAGTCCTACTTGTCTACAGTCCTGCTTGTCTACAATCCTGGTTGTCTACAGTTCTGCTTGTCTACAGTTCTGCTTGTCTGCAGTCCGGCTTGTCTACAATCCTGCTTGTCTACAATCCTGTTTGTCTACAGTGCTGCTTGTCTACAGTCCTGCTTGTCTACAATCCTGCTTGTCTACAGTCCTGCGTGTCTACAGTCCTGCTTATTTACAATCCTGCTTGTCTACGATCCTATTTGTCTACAGTCCTGCTTGTCTACAATCCTGCTTGTCTACAATCCTGCTTGTCGAAAGTCCTGCTTGTCTACAATCCTGTTTGTCTACAGTCCTGCTTGTCTACAATCCTGCTTGTCTACAATCCTGCTTGTCTGCAGTCCTGCTTGCCTACAATCCTGTTTGTCTACAATCCTGCTTGTCTACAATCCTGCTTGTCTACAGTCCTGCTTGTCTACAATCCTGTTTGTCTACAGTCCTGCTTGTCTACAATCCTGCTTGACTACAATCCTGCTTCTCTGCAGTCCTGCTTGTCTACAATCCTGCTTGTCTACAATCCTGCTTGTCTACAGTCCTGCTTGTCTACAATCCTGTTTGTCTACGGTCCTGGTTGTCTACAATCCTGCTTGTCTACAGTCCTGCTTGTCTACAGTCCTGCTTCTCTACAGTCCTGCTTGTATACATTCCTACTTGTCTACAATCCTGCTTGTCTACAATCCTGCTTGTCTACAGTCCTGTTTGTCTACAGTCCTGCTTGTCTACAATCCTGCTTGTCTACAATCCTGTTTGTCTACAGTCCTGCTTTTCTACAATCCTGCTTGTCGACAATCCTGCTTGTCCACAATCCTGCTTGTCTACAGTCCTGCTTGTCTACAGTTCTGCTTGTCTACAATCCTGCTTGTCTACAATCCTGCTTGTCTACAATCCTGCTTGTCTACAGTCCTGTTTGTCTACAATCCTGCTTGTCTACAATCCTGCTTGTCTACAGTCCTCCCTGTCTACAGTCCTGCTTGTCTACAGTCCTGCTTGTCTACAGTCCTGCTTGTCTACAATCCTGCATGTCTACAATCCTGCTTGTCTACAGTCCTGCTTGTATCCAATCCTGCTTGTCTAAAGTCCTGTTTGTCTACAGTCCTGCTTGTCTACAATCCTGCTTGTCTACAGTCCTGCTTGTCTACAATCCTGCTTATCTACAATCCTGCTTGTCTACAATCCTGCTTGTCTACAGTCCTGCTTGTCTGCAGTCCTGCTTGTCTACAGTCCTGCTTGTCTGCAGTCCTGCTTGTCTACAATCCTGCTTGTCTACAGTCCTGCTTGTCTACAATCCTGCTTGTCTGCAGTACTGCTTGTCTACAATCCTGCTTGTCTACATTCCTGCTTGTCTACAGTCCTGCTTGTCTACAGTCCTGCTTGTCTACAATCCTGCTTATCTACAATCCTGCTTGTCTTCAGTCCTGCTTGTATACAGTCCTGCTTGTCTACAATCCTGCTTGTCTACAAACCTGCTTGTCTACAGTCCTGCTTGTCTACAGTCCTGCTTGTCTACGATCCTGTTTGTCTACAGTCCTGCTTGTCTACAGTCCTGCTTGTCTACAATCCTGCTTGTCTACAGTCCTGCTTGTCTACGGTCCTGCTTGTCTACAATCCTGCTTGTCTACAATCCTGCTTGTCTACAATCCTGCTTGTCTACAGTCCTCCTTGTCTACAATCCTGCTTGTCTACAATCCTTCTTGTCAACAGTCCTGCTTGTCTACAGTCCTGCTTGTCTACAATCCTGTTTGTCTGCAGTCCTGCTTGTCTACAATCCTGCTTGTCTACACTCCTGCTGGTCTACAGTCCTGCTTGTCTACAATCCTGCTTGTCAACAATCCTGCTTGTCTACACTCCTGCTTGTCTACAGTCCTGCTTGTCTACAATCCTTCTTTTGTCTACAATCCTGCTTGTCTACAATCCTGCTTGTCTACAGTCCTGCTTGTCTACAGTCCTTTTTGTCTACAAACCTGCTTGTCTACAGTCCTGCTTGTCTACAGTCCTGCTTGTCTACGATCCTGTTTGTCTACAGTCCTGCTTGTCTACAGTCCTGCTTGTCTACAATCCTGCTTGTCTACAGTCCTGCTTGTCTACGGTCCTGCTTGTCTACAATCCTGTTGTCTACAATCCTGCTTGTCTACAATCCTGCTTGTCTAAAGTCCTGTTTGTCCACAATCCTGCTTGTCTACAATCCTGCTTGTCTACAGTCCTGCCTGTCTACAGTCCTGCTTGTCTACAGTCCTGCTTGTCTACAGTCCTGCTTGTCTACAATCCTGCATGTCTACAATCCTGCTTGTCTACAGTCCTGCTTGTATCCAATCCTGCTTGTCTAAAGTCCTGTTTGTCTACAGTCCTGCTTGTCTACAATCCTGCTTGTCTACAGTCCTGCTTGTCTACAATCCTGCTTGTCTGCAGTCCTGCTTGTCTACAGTCCTGCTTGTCTACAGTCCTGCTTGTCTACAATCCTGCTTGTCTGCAGTCCTGCTTGTCTACAATCCTGCTTGTCTACAGTCCTGCTTGTCTACAATCCTGCTTGTCTACAGTCCTGCTTGTCTACAATCCTGCTTGTCTACAATCCTGCTTGTCTACAGTCCTGCTTGTCTTCAGTCCTGCTTGTCTACAGTCCTGCTTGTCTACAAACCTGCTTGTCTGCAATCCTGCTTGTCTACAGTCCTGCTTGTCTACAGTCCTGCTTGTCTACAGTCCTGCTTGTCTACGATCCTGTTTGTCTACAATCCTGCTTGTCTACAGTCCTGCTTGTCTACAGTCCTGCTTGTCTACGATCCTGTTTGTCTACAGTCCTGCTTGTCTACGATCCTGTTTGTCTACAGTCCTGCTTGTCTACAGTCCTGCTTGTCTACAATCCTGCTTGTCTACAGTCCTGCTTGTCTACGGTCCTGCTTGTCTACAATCCTGCTTGTCTACAATCCTGCTTGTCCACAATCCTGCTTGTCTACAGTCCTGCTTGTCTACAATCCTGGTTGTCTACAATCCTGCTTGTCTACAGTCCTGCTTGTCTACAGTCCTGCTTGTCTACAATCCTGCTTGTCTACAGTCCTGCTTGTCTACAGTCCTGCTTGTCTACAGTCCTGCTTGTCTACAATCCTGCTTGTCTACAATCCTGCTTGTCTACAGTCCTGCTTGTCTACAATCCTGCTTGTCTACAATCCTGCTTGTCTACAGTCCTGCTTGTCTACAGTCCGGCTTGTCTACAATCCTGCTTGTCTACAATACTGCTTGTCTACAGTCCTGCTTGTCTACAGTCCTGCTTGTCTACAGTCCTGCTTGTCTACAATCCTGCTTGTCTACAGTCCTGCTTGTCTACAGTCCTGCTTGTCTACAGTCCTGCTTGTCTACAGTCCTGCTTGTCTACAATCCTACTTGTCTACAATCCTGTTTGTCTACAATACTGCTTGTCTAAAATCCTTCTTTTGTCTACAATCCTTTTTGTCTACAATCCTGCTTGTCTGCAATCCTGTTTGTCTACAGTCCTGCTTGTCTACAATCCTGCTTGTCTACACTCCTGCTTGTCTACAGTCCTGCTTGTCTAAAATCCTTCTTTTGTCTACAATCCTGTTTGTCTACAATCCTGCTTGTCTACAATCCTGTTGTCTACAATCCTGCTTGTCTACAGTCCTGCTTGTCTACAATCCTGTTAGTCTACAATCCTGCTTGTCTACAATCCTGCTTGTCTACAATCCTGCTTGTCTACAGTCATGCTTGTCTACAGTCCTACTTGTCTACAGTCCTGCTTGTCTATAATCCTGGTTGTCTACAGTTCTGCTTGTCTACAGTTCTGCTTGTCTGCAGTCCGGCTTGTCTACAATCCTGCTTGTCTACAATCCTGTTTGTCTACAGTCCTGCTTGACTACAGTCCTGCTTGTCTACAATCCTGCTTGTCTACAGTCCTGCGTGTCTACAGTCCTGCTTATTTACAATCCTGCTTGTCTACGATCCTATTTGTCTACAGTCCTGCTTGTCTACAATCCTGCTTGTCTACAATCCTGCTTGTCTACAGTCCTGCTTGTCTACAATCCTGTTTGTCTACAGTCCTGCTTGTCTACAATCCTGCTTGTCTACAATCCTGCTTGTCTGCAGTCCTGCTTGCCTACAATCCTGTTTGTCTACAATCCTGCTTGTCTACAATCCTGCTTGTCTACAGTCCTGCTTGTCTACAATCCTGTTTGTCTACAGTCCTGCTTGTCTACAATCCTGCTTGTCTACAATCCTGCTTGTCTGCAGTCCTGCTTGTCTACAATCCTGCTTGTCTACAATCCTGCTTGTCTACAGTCCTGCTTGTCTACAATCCTGTTTGTCTACGGTCCTGGTTGTCTACAATCCTGCTTGTCTACAGTCCTGCTTGTCTACAGTCCTTCTTCTCTACAGTCCTGCTTGTATACATTCCTACTTGTCTACAATCCTGCTTGTCTACAATCCTGCTTGTCTACAGTCCTGTTTGTCTACAGTCCTGCTTGTCTACAGTCCTGCTTGTCTACAATCCTGCTTGTCTACAGTCCTGCTTGTCTACAGTCCTGTTTGTCTACAGTCCTGCTTGTCTACAATCCTGCTTGTCTACAATCCTGTTTGTCTACAGTCCTGCTTTTCTACAATCCTGCTTGTCTACAATCCTGCTTGTCCACAATCCTGCTTGTCTACAGTCCTGTTTGTCTACAGTTCTGCTTGTCTACAATCCTGCTTGTCTACAATCCTGCTTGTCTACAATCCTGCTTGTCTACAGTCCTGTTTGTCTACAATCCTGCTTGTCTACAATCCTGCTTGTCTACAGTCCTGCCTGTCTACAATCCTGCTTGTCTACAATCCTGCTTGTCTACAGTCCTGCCTGTCTACAGTCCTGCTTGTCAACAGTCCTGCTTGTCTACAGTCCTGCTTGTATCCAATCCTGCTTGTCTACAGTCCTGCTTGTCTACAATCCTGCTTGTCTGCAGTACTGCTTGTCTACAATCCTGCTTGTCTACAATCCTGCATGTCTACAATCCTGCTTGTCTACAGTCCTGCTTGTCTGCAGTCCTGCTTGTCTACAGTCCTGCTTGTCTACAGTCCTGCTTGTCTACAATCCTGCTTGTCTGCAGACCTGCTTGTCTACAATCCTGCATGTCTACAGTCCTGCTTGTCTACAATCCTGCTTGTCTGCAGTACTGCTTGTCTACAATCCTGCTTGTCTACAATCCTGCTTGTCTACAATCCTGCTTGTCTACAATCCTGCTTGTCTTCAGTCCTGCTTGTCTACAGTCCTGCTTGTCTACAATCCTGCTTGTCTACAATCCTGCTTGTCTACAAACCTGCTTGTCTACAGTCCTGCTTGTCTACAGTCCTGCTTGTCTACGATCCTGTTTGTCTACAGTCCTGCTTGTCTACAGTCCTTCTTGTCTACAATCCTGCTTGTCTACAGTCCTGCTTGTCTACGGTCCTGCTTGTCTACAATCCTGCTTGTCTACAATCCTGCTTGTCTACAATCCTGCTTGTCTACAGTCCTGCTTGTCTACAATCCTGCTTGTCTACAATCCTGCTTGTCTACTGTCCTGCTTGTCTACAGTCCTGCTTGTCTACAATCCTGCTTGTCTACAGTCCTGCTTGTCTACAGTCCTGCTTGTCTACAATCCTGCTTGTCTACAGTCGTGCTTGTCTACAGTCCTGCTTGTCTACAATCCTGCTTGTCTACAATCCTGCTTGTCTACAGTCCTGCTTGTCTACAATCCTGCTTGTCTACAGTCCTGCTTGTCTACAGTCCTGCTTGTCTACAGTCCTGCTTGTCTACAATCCTGCTTGTCTACAGTCCTGCTTGTCTACGGTCCTGCTTGTCTACAATCCTGCTTGTCTACAATCCTGCTTGTCTACAGTCCTGTTTGTCTACAATCCTGCTTGTCTACAATCCTGCTTGTCTACAGTCCTGCCTGTCTACAGTCCTGCTTGTCTACAGTCCTGCTTCTCTACAGTCCTGCTTGTCTACAATCCTGCATGTCTACAATCCTGCTTGTCTACAATCCTGCTTGTCTACAATCCTGCTTGTGTACAATCTTGCTTGTCTACAATCCTGCTTGTCTACAATCCTGCTTGTCTACAGTCCTGCTTGTGTACAATCCTGCTCTTCTACAATCCTGTTTGTCTACAATCCTGCTTGTCTACAGACCTGCTTGTCTACAATCCTGCTTGTCTACAATCCTGCTTGTCTGCAGTCCTGCTTGTCTACAATCCTGTTTGTCTACAGTCCTGCTTGTCTACGGTCCTGATTGTCTACAATCCTGTTTGTCTACAATCCTGCTTGTCTACACTCCTGCTTGTCTACAGTCCTTCTTGTCTACAGTCCTGCTTGTCTACAATCCTTCTTTTGTCTACATTCCTGTTTGTCTACAGTCCTGCTTGTCTGCAATCCTGCTTGTCTACTGTCCTGCTTGTCTACAGTCCTGCTTGTCTACAATCCTGCTTGTCTACAGTCCTGCTTGTCTACATTCCTCCTTGTCTACAGTCCTGCTTGTCTACAGTCCTGCTTGACTACAGTCCTGCTTGTCTACAGTCCTGCTTGTCTACAATCCTACTTGTCTACAATCCTGTTTGTCTACAATACTGCTTGTCTAAAATCCGTCTTTTGTCTACAATCCTGTTTGTCTACAATCTGCTTGTCTGCAAACCTGTTTGTCTACAGTCCTGCTTGTCTACAATCCTGCTTGTCTACACTCCTGCTTGTCTACAGTCCTGCTTGTCTAAAATCCTTCTTTTGTCTACAATCCTGTTTGTCTACAATCCTGCTTGTCTACAATCCTGTTGTCTACAATCCTGCTTGTCTACAGTCCTGCTTGTCTACAATCCTGTTAGTCTACAATCCTGCTTGTCTACAATCCTGCTTGTCTACAATCCTGCTTGTCTACAGTCGTGCTTGTCTACAGTCCTACTTGTCTACAGTCCTGCTTGTCTACAATCCTGGTTGTCTACAGTTCTGCTTGTCTACAGTTCTGCTTGTCTGCAGTCCGGCTTGTCTACAATCCTGCTTGTCTACAATCCTGTTTGTCTACAGTGCTGCTTGTCTACAGTCCTGCTTGTCTACAATCCTGCTTGTCTACAGTCCTGCGTATCTACAGTCCTGCTTATTTACAATCCTGCTTGTCTACGATCCTATTTGTCTACAGTCCTGCTTGTCTACAATCCTGCTTGTCTACAATCCTGCTTGTCGAAAGTCCTGCTTGTCTACAATCCTGTTTGTCTACAGTCCTGCTTGTCTACAATCCTGCTTGTCTACAATCCTGCTTGTCTGCAGTCCTGCTTGCCTACAATCCTGTTTGTCTACAATCCTGCTTGTCTACAATCCTGCTTGTCTACAGTCCTGCTTGTCTACAATCCTGTTTGTCTACAGTCCTGCTTGTCTACAATCCTGCTTGACTACAATCCTGCTTGTCTGCAGTCCTGCTTGTCTACAATCCTGCTTGTCTACAATCCTGCTTGTCTACAGTCCTGCTTGTCTACAATCCTGTTTGTCTACGGTCCTGGTTGTCTACAATCCTGCTTGTCTACAGTCCTGCTTGTCTACAGTCCTGCTTCTCTACAGTCCTGCTTGTATACATTCCTACTTGTCTACAATCCTGCTTGTCTACAATCCTGCTTGTCTACAGTCCTGTTTGTCAGCAGTCCTGCTTGTCTACAGCCCTGCTTGTCTACAATCCTGCTTGTCTACAGTCCTGCTTGTCTACAGTCCTGTTTGTCTACAGTCCTGCTTGTCTACAATCCTGCTTGTCTACAATCCTGTTTGTCTAAGTCCTGCTTTTCTACAATCCTGCTTGTCGACAATCCTGCTTGTCCACAATCCTGCTTGTCTACAGTCCTGCTTGTCTACAGTTCTGCTTGTCTACAATCCTGCTTGTCTACAATCCTGCTTGTCTACAATCCTGCTTGTCTACAGTCCTGTTTGTCTACAATCCTGCTTGTCTACAATCCTGCTTGTCTACAGTCCTCCCTGTCTACAGTCCTGCTTGTCTACAGTCCTGCTTGTCTACAGTCCTGCTTGTCTACAATCCTGCATGTCTACAATCCTGCTTGTCTACAGTCCTGCTTGTATCCAATCCTGCTTGTCTAAAGTCCTGTTTGTCTACAGTCCTGCTTGTCTACAATCCTGCTTGTCTACAGTCCTGCTTGTCTACAATCCTGCTTGTCTACAATCCTGCTTGTCTACAATCCTGCTTGTCTACAGTCCTGCTTGTCTGCAGTCCTGCTTGTCTACAGTCCTGCTTGTCTACAGTCCTGCTTGTCTACAATCCTGCTTGTCTGCAGTCCTGCTTGTCTACAATCCTGCTTGTCTACAGTCCTGCTTGTCTACAATCCTGCTTGTCTGCAGTACTGCTTGTCTACAGTCCTGCTTGTCTACAGTCCTGCTTGACTACAGTCCTGCTTGTCTACAGTCCTGCTTGTCTACAATCCTACTTGTCTACAATCCTGTTTGTCTACAATACTGCTTGTCTAAAATCCTTCTTTTGTCTACAATCCTGTTTGTCTACAATCTGCTTGTCTGCAATCCTGTTTGTCTACAGTCCTGCTTGTCTACAATCCTGCTTGTCTACACTCCTGCTTGTCTACAGTCCTGCTTGTCTAAAATCCTTCTTTTGTCTACAATCCTGTTTGTCTACAATCCTGCTTGTCTACAATCCTGTTGTCTACAATCCTGCTTGTCTACAGTCCTGCTTGTCTACAATCCTGTTAGTCTACAATCCTGCTTGTCTACAATCCTGCTTGTCTACAATCCTGCTTGTCTACAGTCGTGCTTGTCTACAGTCCTACTTGTCTACAGTCCTGCTTGTCTACAATCCTGGTTGTCTACAGTTCTGCTTGTCTACAGTTCTGCTTGTCTGCAGTCCGGCTTGTCTACAATCCTGCTTGTCTACAATCCTGTTTGTCTACAGTGCTGCTTGTCTACAGTCCTGCTTGTCTACAATCCTGCTTGTCTACAGTCCTGCGTGTCTACAGTCCTGCTTATTTACAATCCTGCTTGTCTACGATCCTATTTGTCTTCAGTCCTGCTTGTCTACAATCCTGCTTGTCTACAATCCTGCTTGTCGAAAGTCCTGCTTGTCTACAATCCTGTTTGTCTACAGTCCTGCTTGTCTACAATCCTGCTTGTCTACAATCCTGCTTGTCTGCAGTCCTGCTTGCCTACAATCCTGTTTGTCTACAATCCTGCTTGTCTACAATCCTGCTTGTCTACAGTCCTGCTTGTCTACAATCCTGTTTGTCTACAGTCCTGCTTGTCTACAATCCTGCTTGACTACAATCCTGCTTGTCTGCAGTCCTGCTTGTCTACAATCCTGCTTGTCTACAATCCTGCTTGTCTACAGTCCTGCTTGTCTACAATCCTGTTTGTCTACGGTCCTGGTTGTCTACAATCCTGCTTGTCTACAGTCCTGCTTGTCTACAGTCCTGCTTCTCTACAGTCCTGCTTGTATACATTCCTACTTGTCTACAATCCTGCTTGTCTACAATCCTGCTTGTCTACAGTCCTGTTTGTCAGCAGTCCTGCTTGTCAACAGCCCTGCTTGTCTACAATCCTGCTTGTCTACAGTCCTGCTTGTCTACAGTCCTGTTTGTCTACAGTCCTGCTTGTCTACAATCCTGCTTGTCTACAATCCTGTTTGTCTACAGTCCTGCTTTTCTACAATCCTGCTTGTCGACATTCCTGCTTGTCCACAATCCTGCTTGTCTACAGTCCTGCTTGTCTACAGTTCTGCTTGTCTACAATCCTGCTTGTCTACAATCCTGCTTGTCTACAATCCTGCTTGTCTACAGTCCTGTTTGTCTACAATCCTGCTTGTCTACAATCCTGCTTGTCTACAGTCCTCCCTGTCTACAGTCCTGCTTGTCTACAGTCCTGCTTGTCTACAATCCTGCATGTCTACAATCCTGCTTGTCTACAGTCCTGCTTGTATCCAATCCTGCTTGTCTAAAGTCCTGTTTGTCTACAGTCCTGCTTGTCTACAATCCTGCTTGTCTACAGTCCTGCTTGTCTACAATCCTGCTTGTCTACAATCCTGCTTGTCTACAGTCCTGCTTGTCTACAATCCTGCTTGTCTACAATCCTGCTTGTCTACAGTCCTGCTTGTCTACAATCCTGCTTGTCTACAGTCCTGCTTGTCTGCAGTCCTGCTTGTCTACAGTCCTGCTTGTCTACAGTCCTGCTTGTCTACAATCCTGCTTGTCTGCAGTCCTGCTTGTCTACAGTCCTGCTTGTCTACAGTCCTGCTTGTCTACGGTCCTGCTTGTCTACAATCCTGCTTGTCTGCAGTACTGCTTGTCTACAATCCTGCTTGTCTACATTCCTGCTTGTCTACAGTCCTGCTTGTCTACAATCCTGCTTATCTACAATCCTGCTTGTCTACACTCCTGCTTGTCTTCAGTCCTGCTTGTATACAGTCCTGCTTGTCTACAATCCTGCTTGTCTACAATCCTGCTTGTCTACAATCCTGCTTGTCTACAGTCCTCCTTGTCTACAGTCCTGCTTGTCTACAGTCCTCCTTGTCTACAATCCTGCTTGTCTACAATCCTTCTTGTCTACAGTCCTGCTTGTCTACAGTCCTGCTTGTCTACAATCCTGCTTGTCTACAGTCCTGCTTGTCTACAGTCCTGCTTGTCTACAATCCTGCTTGTCTACAGTCCTGCTTGTCTACAATCCTGCTTGTCTACAATCCTGCTTGTCTACAGTCCTTCATGTCTACAGTCCTGCTTGTCTACAATCCTGCTTGTCTACAATCCTGCTTGTCTACTGTCCTGCTTGTCTACAGTGCTGCTTGTCTACAATCCTGCTTGTCTACTGTCCTGCTTGTCTGCAGTCCTGCTTGTCTACAGTCCTGCTTGTCTACAGTCCTACTTGTCTACAATCCGACTTGTCTACAATCCTGTTTGTCTACAATACTGCTTGTCTAAAATCCTTCTTTTGTCTGCAATCCTGTTTGTCTACAGTCCTGCTTGTCTACAATCCTGCTTGTCTACACTCCTGCTGGTCTACAGTCCTGCTTTTCTACAATCCTGCTTGTCAACAATCCTGCTTGTCTACACTCCTGCTTGTCTACAGTCCTGCTTGTCTACAATCCTTCTTTTGTCTACAATCCTGTTTGTCTACAGTCCTGCTTGTCTGCAGTCCTGCTTGTCTGCAATCCTGCTTGTCTACAATCCTACTTGTCTACAGTCCTGCTTGTCTACAGTCCTTTTTGTCTACAAACCTGCTTGTCTACAGTCCTGCTTGTCTACAGTCAGCTTGTCTACAATCCTGCTTGTCTACGATCCTGTTTGTCTACAGTCCTGCTTGTCTACAGTCCTGCTTGTCTACAATCCTGCTTGTCTACAGTCCTGCTTGTCTACGGTCCTGCTTGTCTACAATCCTGTTGTCTACAATCCTGCTTGTCTACAATCCTGCTTGTCTAAAGTCCTGTTTGTCCACAATCCTGCTTGTCTACAATCCTGCTTGTCTACAGTCCTGCCTGTCTACAGTCCTGCTTGTCTACAGTCCTGCTTGTCTACAGTCCTGCTTGTCTACAATCCTGCTTGTCTACACTCCTGCTTGTCTACAATCCTGCTTGTCTACACTCCTGCTTGTCTACAATCCTGCTTGTCTACAGTCCTGCTTGTATCCAATCCTGCTTGTCTAAAGCCCTGTTTGTCTACAGTCCTGCTTGTCTGCAGTCCTGCTTGTCTACAGTCCTGCTTGTCTACAGTCCTGCTTGTCTACAATCCAGCTTGTCTGCAGTCCTGCTTGTCTACAATCCTGCTTGTCTACAGTCCTGCTTGTCTACAATCCTGCTTGTCTGCAGTACTGCTTGTCTACAATCCTGCTTGTCTACATTCCTGCTTGTCTACAGTCCTGCTTGTCTACAGTCCTGCTTGTCTACAATCCTGCTTGTCTACAATCCTGCTTGTCTTCAGTCCTGCTTGTCTACAGTCCTGCTTGTCTACAAACCTGCTTGTCTGCAATCCTGCTTGTCTACAGTCCTGCTTGTCTACAGTCCTGCTTGTCTACAGTCCTGCTTGTCTACGATCCTGTTTGTCTACAGTCCTGCTTGTCTACAGTCCTGCTTGTCTACAATCCTGCTTGTCTACAGTCCTGCTTGTCTACGGTCCTGCTTGTCTACAATCCTGCTTGTCTACAATCCTGCTTGTCCACAATCCTGCTTGTCTACAGTCCTGCTTGTCTACAATCCTGGTTGTCTACAATCCTGCTTGTCTACAGTCCTGCTTGTCTACAGTCCTGCTTGTCTACAATCCTGCTTGTCTACAGTCCTGCTTGTCTACAGTCCTGCTTGTCTACAGTCCTGCTTGTCTACAATCCTGCTTGTCTACAATCCTGCTTGTCTACAGTCCTGCTTGTCTACAATCCTGCTTGTCTACAATCCTGCTTGTCTACAGTCCTGCTTGTCTACAGTCCGGCTTGTCTACAATCCTGCTTGTCTACAATACTGCTTGTCTACAGTCCTGCTTGTCTACTGTCCTGCTTGTCTACAGTCCTGCTTGTCTACAATCCTGCTTGTCTACAGTCCTGCTTGTCTACAGTCCTGCTTGTCTACAGTCCTGCTTGTCTACAGTCCTGCTTGTCTACAATCCTACTTGTCTACAATCCTGTTTGTCTACAATACTGCTTGTCTAAAATCCTTCTTTTGTCTACAATCCTTTTTGTCTACAATCCTGCTTGTCTGCAATCCTGTTTGTCTACAGTCCTGCTTGTCTACAATCCTGCTTGTCTACACTCCTGCTTGTCTACAGTCCTGCTTGTCTAAAATCCTTCTTTTGTCTACAATCCTGTTTGTCTACAATCCTGCTTGTCTACAATCCTGTTGTCTACAATCCTGCTTGTCTACAGTCCTGCTTGTCTACAATCCTGTTAGTCTACAATCCTGCTTGTCTACAATCCTGCTTGTCTACAATCCTGCTTGTCTACAGTCATGCTTGTCTACAGTCCTACTTGTCTACAGTCCTGCTTGTCTATAATCCTGGTTGTCTACAGTTCTGCTTGTCTGCAGTCCGGCTTGTCTACAATCCTGCTTGTCTACAATCCAGTTTGTCTACAGTCCTGCTTGACTACAGTCCTGCTTGTCTACAATCCTGCTTGTCTACAGTCCTGCGTGTCTACAGTCCTGCTTATTTACAATCCTGCTTGTCTACGATCCTATTTGTCTACAGTCCTGCTTGTCTACAATCCTGCTTGTCTACAATCCTGCTTGTCTACAGTCCTGCTTGTCTACAATCCTGTTTGTCTACAGTCCTGCTTGTCTACAATCCTGCTTGTCTACAATCCTGCTTGTCTGCAGTCCTGCTTGCCTACAATCCTGTTTGTCTACAATCCTGCTTGTCTACAATCCTGCTTGTCTACAGTCCTGCTTGTCTACAATCCTGTTTGTCTACAGTCCTGCTTGTCTACAATCCTGCTTGTCTACAATCCTGCTTGTCTGCAGTCCTGCTTGTCTACAATCCTGCTTGTCTACAATCCTGCTTGTCTACAGTCCTGCTTGTCTACAATCCTGTTTGTCTACGGTCCTGGTTGTCTACAATCCTGCTTGTCTACAGTCCTGCTTGTCTACAGTCCTTCTTCTCTACAGTCCTGCTTGTATACATTCCTACTTGTCTACAATCCTGCTTGTCTACAATCCTGCTTGTCTACAGTCCTGTTTGTCTACAGTCCTGCTTGTCTACAGTCCTGCTTGTCTACAATCCTGCTTGTCTACAGTCCTGCTTGTCTACAGTCCTGTTTGTCTACAGTCCTGCTTGTCTACAATCCTGCTTGTCTACAATCCTGTTTGTCTACAGTCCTGCTTTTCTACAATCCTGCTTGTCTACAATCCTGCTTGTCCACAATCCTGCTTGTCTACAGTCCTGCTTGTCTACAGTTCTGCTTGTCTACAATCCTGCTTGTCTACAATCCTGCTTGTCTACAATCCTGCTTGTCTACAGTCCTGTTTGTCTACAATCCTGCTTGTCTACAATCCTGCTTGTCTACAGTCCTGCCTGTCTACAGTCCTGCTTGTCAACAGTCCTGCTTGTCTACAGTCCTGCTTGTCTACAATCCTGCATGTCTACAATCCTGCTTGTCTACAGTCCTGCTTGTATCCAATCCTGCTTGTCTAAAGTCCTGCTTGTCTACAGTCCTGCTTGTCTACAATCCTGCATGTCTACAATCCTGCTTGTCTACAGTCCTGCTTGTCTGCAGTCCTGCTTGTCTACAGTCCTGCTTGTATCCAATCCTGCTTGTCTAAAGTCCTGCTTGTCTACAGTCCTGCTTGTCTACAATCCTGCATGTCTACAATCCTGCTTGTCTACAGTCCTGCTTGTCTACAGTCCTGCTTGTCTGCAGACCTGCTTGTCTAGAATCCTGCATGTCTACAATCCTGCTTGTCTACAGTCCTGCTTGTCTGCAGTCCTGCTTGTCTACAGTCCTGCTTGTCTACAGTCCTGCTTGTCTGCAGACCTGCTTGTCTACAATCCTGCTTGTCTACAATCCTGCTTGTCTGCAGACCTGCTTGTCTACAATCCTGCTTGTCTGCAGTACTGCTTGTCTACAATCCTGCTTGTCTACATTCCTGCTTGTCTACAGTCCTGCTTGTCTACAGTCCTGCTTGTCTACAATCCTGCTTGTCTACAAACCTGCTTGTCTACAGTCCTGCTTGTCTACAGTCCTGCTTGTCTACGATCCTGTTTGTCTACAGTCCTGCTTGTCTACAGTCCTTCTTGTCTACAATCCTGCTTGTCTACAGTCCTGCTTGTCTACGGTCCTGCTTGTCTACAATCCTGCTTGTCTACAATCCTGCTTGTCTACAATCCTGCTTGTCTACAGTCCTGCTTGTCTACAATCCTGCTTGTCTACAATCCTGCTTGTCTACAGTCCTGCTTGTCTACAGTCCTGCTTGTCTACAATCCTGCTTGTCTACAGTCCTGCTTGTCTACAGTCCTGCTTGTCTACAAACCTGCTTGTCTACAGTCCTGCTTGTCTACAGTCCTGCTTGTCTACAATCCTGCTTGTCTACAGTCCTGCTTGTCTGCAGTCCTGCTTGTCTACAATCCTGCTTGTCTACAGTCCTGCTTGTCTACAATCCTGCTTGTCTACAATCCTGCTTGTCTACAATCCTGCTTGTCTACAGTCCTGCTTGTCTACAATCCTGCTTGTCTACAGTCCTGCTTGTCTGCAGTCCTGCTTGTCTACAGTCCTGCTTGTCTACAATCCGACTTGTCTACAATCCTGTTTGTCTACAATACTGCTTGTCTAAAATCCTTCTTTTGTCTGCAATCCTGTTTGTCTACAGTCCTGCTTGTCTACAATCCTGCTTGTCTACACTCCTGCTTGTCTACAGTCCTGCTTGTCTACAATCCTTCTTTTGTCTACAATCCTGTTTGTCTTCAGTCCTGCTTGTCTACAATCCTGCTTGTCAACAATCCTGCTTGTCTACACTCCTGCTTGTCTACAATCCTGCTTGTCAACAATCCTGCTTGTCTACACTCCTGCTTGTCTACAGTCCTGCTTGTCTACAATCCTTCTTTTGTCTACAATCCTGTTTGTCTACAGCCCTGCTCGTCTACAATCCTGCCTGTCTACAATCCTTCTTTTGTCTACAATCCTGTTTGTCTTCAGTCCTGCTTGTCTACAATCCTGCTTGTCAACAATCCTGCTTGTCTACACTCCTGCTTGTCTACAATCCTGCTTGTCAACAATCCTGCTTGTCTACACTCCTGCTCGTCTACAATCCTGCCTGTCTACAATCCTTCTTTTGTCTACAATCCTGCTTGTCTACAGTCCTGCTTGTCTACAATCCTTCTTTTGTCTACAATCCTGTTTGTCTACAGTCCTGCTTGTCTGCAATCCTGCTTGTCTACAATCCTGCTTGTCTACAGTCCTGCTTGTCTACAGTCCTTTTTGTCTACAAACCTGCTTGTCTACAGTCCTGCTTGTCTACAGTCCTGCTTGTCTACGATCCTGTTTGTCTACAGTCCTGCTTGTCTACAGTCCTGCTTGTCTACAATCCTGCTTGTCTACAGTCCTGCTTGTCTACGGTCCTGCTTGTCTACAATCCTGCTTGTCTACAATCCTGCTTGTCTACAATCCTGCTTGTCTACAGTCCTGTTTGTCTACAATCCTGCTTGTCTACAATCCTGCTTGTCTACAGTCCTGCCTGTCTACAGTCCTGCTTGTCTACAGTCCTGCTTGTCTACAGTCCTGCTTGTCTACAATCCTGCATGTCTACAATCCTGCTTGTCTACAATCCTGCTTGTCTACAATCCTGCTTGTGTACAATCTTGCTTGTCTACAATCCTGCTTGTCTACAGTCCTGCTTGTGTACAATCCTGCTCTTCTACAATCCTGCTTGTCTACAATCCTGCTTGTCTGCAGTCCTGCTTGTCTACGGTCCTGATTGTCTACAATCCTGCTTGTCTACAGTCCTGCTTGTCTACGATCCTGCTTGTCTTTAGTCCTGTTTGTCTACAGTCCTGCTTGTCTACAATCCTGCTTGTCTACACTCCTGCTTGTCTACAATCCTGCTTGTCTACAATCCTTCTTTTGTCTACATTCCTGTTTGTCTACAGTCCTGCTTGTCTGCAATCCTGTTGTCTACAATCCTGCTTGTCTACAATCCTTCTTTTGTCTACATTCCTGTTTGTCTACAGTCCTGCTTGTCTACAATCCTTCTTTTGTCTACATTCCTGTTTGTCTACAGTCCTGCTTGTCTGCAATCCTGTTGTCTACAATCCTGCTTGTCTACAATCCTGCTTGTCTACAGTCCTGCTTGTCTGCAATCCTGCTTGTCTACAATCCTGCTTGTCTACAGTCCTGCTTGTCTACAGTCCTGTTTGTCTACAAACCTGCTTGTCTACAGTCCTGCTTGTCTACAGTCCTGCTTGTCTACGATCCTGTTTGTCTACAGTCCTGCTTGTCTACAGTCCTGCTTGTCTACAGTCCTGCTTGTCTACAATCCTGCTTGTCTACAATCCTGCTTGTCTACAGTCCTGCTTGTCTACAATCCTGCTTGTCTACAATCCTGCTTGTCTACAGTCCTGCTTTTCTACAGTCCTGCTTGTCTACAATCCTGCTTGTCTACAGTCCTGCTTGTCTGCAGTCCTGCTTGTCTACAGTCCTGCTTGTCTACAATCCTGCTTGTCTACAATCCTGCTTGTCTACAGTCCTGCTTGTCTACAATCCTGCTTGTCTACAGTCCTGCTTGTCTGCAGTCCTGCTTGTGTACAATCCTGCTTGTCTACAATCCTGCTTGTCTACAATCCTGCTTGTCTACAGTCCTGCTTGTGTACAATCCTGCTCTTCTACAATCCTGTTTGTCTACAATCCTGCTTGTCTACAATCCTGCTTGTCTGCAGTCCTGCTTGTCTACAATCCTGTGTGTCTACAGTCCTGCTTGTCTACGGTCCTGATTGTCTACAATCCTGCTTGTCTACAATCCTGCTTGTCTACAATCCTGCTTGTCTACAGTCCTGCTTGTCTACAATCCTGCTTGTCTACAGTCCTGTTTGTCTACAATCCTGCTTGTCTACAGTCCTGCTTGTCTACAGTCCTGCTTTTCTACGATCCTGCTTGTCTACAGTCCTGCTTGTCTACAGTCCTGCTTGTCTACAATCCTGCTTGTCTACATTCCTGCTTGTCTACAATCCTGCTTGTCTACAATCCTGCTTGTCTACAGTCCTGCTTGTCTACAGTCCTGCTTGTCTACAGTCCTGCTTGTCTACAATCCTGCTTGTCTACAGTCCTGCTTGTCTACATTCCTGCTTGTCTACAGTCCTGCTTGTCTACAGTCCTGCTTGTCTACAGTCCTGCTTGTCTACAATCCTGCTTGTCTACAATCCTGCTTGTCTACAGTCCGGCTTGTCTACAGTCCTGCTTGTCTACTGTCCTGGGTGTCTACAGTCCTGTTTGTCTACAGTCCTGCTTGTCTACAGTCCTGCTTGTCTACAGTCCTGCTTGTCTACAATCCTGCTTGTCTACAGTCCTGCTTGTCTACAGTCCTGCTTGTCTACGGTCCTGCTTGTCTACAGTCCTGCTTGTCTGCAATCCTGCTTGTCTACTGTCCTGTTTGTCTACAATCCTGCTTGTCTACGATCCTACTTGTCTACAATCCTGTTTGTCTACAGTCCTGCTTGTCTGCAATCCTGCTTGTCTACAGTCCTGCTTGTCTACAATCCTGTTTGTCTACAGTCCTGCTTGTCTACAATCCTGCTTGTCTACAATCCTGCTTGTCTGCAGTCCTGCTTGCCTACAATCCTGTTTGTCTACAATCCTGCTTGTCTACAATCCTGCTTGTCTACAGTCCTGCTTGTCTACAATCCTGTTTGTCTACAGTCCTGCTTGTCTACAATCCTGCTTGTCTACAATCCTGCTTGTCTGCAGTCCTGCTTGTCTACAATCCTGCTTGTCTACAATCCTGCTTGTCTACAGTCCTGCTTGTCTACAATCCTGTTTGTCTACGGTCCTGGTTGTCTACAATCCTGCTTGTCTACAGTCCTGCTTGTCTACAGTCCTTCTTCTCTACAGTCCTGCTTGTATACATTCCTACTTGTCTACAATCCTGCTTGTCTACAATCCTGCTTGTCTACAGTCCTGTTTGTCTACAGTCCTGCTTGTCTACAGTCCTGCTTGTCTACAATCCTGCTTGTCTACAGTCCTGCTTGTCTACAGTCCTGTTTGTCTACAGTCCTGCTTGTCTACAATCCTGCTTGTCTACAATCCTGTTTGTCTACAGTCCTGCTTTTCTACAATCCTGCTTGTCTACAATCCTGCTTGTCCACAATCCTGCTTGTCTACAGTCCTGCTTGTCTACAGTTCTGCTTGTCTACAATCCTGCTTGTCTACAATCCTGCTTGTCTACAATCCTGCTTGTCTACAGTCCTGTTTGTCTACAATCCTGCTTGTCTACAATCCTGCTTGTCTACAGTCCTGCCTGTCTACAGTCCTGCTTGTCAACAGTCCTGCTTGTCTACAGTCCTGCTTGTCTACAATCCTGCATGTCTACAATCCTGCTTGTCTACAGTCCTGCTTGTATCCAATCCTGCTTGTCTAAAGTCCTGCTTGTCTACAGTCCTGCTTGTCTACAATCCTGCATGTCTACAATCCTGCTTGTCTACAGTCCTGCTTGTCTGCAGTCCTGCTTGTCTACAGTCCTGCTTGTATCCAATCCTGCTTGTCTAAAGTCCTGCTTGTCTACAGTCCTGCTTGTCTACAATCCTGCATGTCTACAATCCTGCTTGTCTACAGTCCTGCTTGTCTACAGTCCTGCTTGTCTGCAGACCTGCTTGTCTACAATCCTGCATGTCTACAATCCTGCTTGTCTACAGTCCTGCTTGTCTGCAGTCCTGCTTGTCTACAGTCCTGCTTGTCTACAGTCCTGCTTGTCTGCAGACCTGCTTGTCTACAATCCTGCTTGTCTACAATCCTGCTTGTCTGCAGACCTGCTTGTCTACAATCCTGCTTGTCTGCAGTACTGCTTGTCTACAATCCTGCTTGTCTACATTCCTGCTTGTCTACAGTCCTGCTTGTCTACAGTCCTGCTTTTCTACAATCCTGCTTGTCTACAAACCTGCTTGTCTACAGTCCTGCTTGTCTACAGTCCTGCTTGTCTACGATCCTGTTTGTCTACAGTCCTGCTTGTCTACAGTCCTTCTTGTCTACAATCCTGCTTGTCTACAGTCCTGCTTGTCTACGGTCCTGCTTGTCTACAATCCTGCTTGTCTACAATCCTGCTTGTCTACAATCCTGCTTGTCTACAGTCCTGCTTGTCTACAATCCTGCTTGTCTACAATCCTGCTTGTCTACAGTCCTGCTTGTCTACAGTCCTGCTTGTCTACAATCCTGCTTGTCTACAGTCCTGCTTGTCTACAGTCCTGCTTGTCTACAAACCTGCTTGTCTACAGTCCTGCTTGTCTACAGTCCTGCTTGTCTACAATCCTGCTTGTCTACAGTCCTGCTTGTCTGCAGTCCTGCTTGTCTACAATCCTGCTTGTCTACAGTCCTGCTTGTCTACAATCCTGCTTGTCTACAATCCTGCTTGTCTACAATCCTGCTTGTCTACAGTCCTGCTTGTCTACAATCCTGCTTGTCTACAGTCCTGCTTGTCTGCAGTCCTGCTTGTCTACAGTCCTGCTTGTCTACAATCCGACTTGTCTACAATCCTGTTTGTCTACAATACTGCTTGTCTAAAATCCTTCTTTTGTCTGCAATCCTGTTTGTCTACAGTCCTGCTTGTCTACAATCCTGCTTGTCTACACTCCTGCTTGTCTACAGTCCTGCTTGTCTACAATCCTTCTTTTGTCTACAATCCTGTTTGTCTTCAGTCCTGCTTGTCTACAATCCTGCTTGTCAACAATCCTGCTTGTCTACACTCCTGCTTGTCTACAATCCTGCTTGTCAACAATCCTGCTTGTCTACACTCCTGCTTGTCTACAGTCCTGCTTGTCTACAATCCTTCTTTTGTCTACAATCCTGTTTGTCTACAGCCCTGCTCGTCTACAATCCTGCCTGTCTACAATCCTTCTTTTGTCTACAATCCTGTTTGTCTTCAGTCCTGCTTGTCTACAATCCTGCTTGTCAACAATCCTGCTTGTCTACACTCCTGCTTGTCTACAATCCTGCTTGTCAACAATCCTGCTTGTCTACACTCCTGCTCGTCTACAATCCTGCCTGTCTACAATCCTTCTTTTGTCTACAATCCTGCTTGTCTACAGTCCTGCTTGTCTACAATCCTTCTTTTGTCTACAATCCTGTTTGTCTACAGTCCTGCTTGTCTGCAATCCTGCTTGTCTACAATCCTGCTTGTCTACAGTCCTGCTTGTCTACAGTCCTTTTTGTCTACAAACCTGCTTGTCTACAGTCCTGCTTGTCTACAGTCCTGCTTGTCTACGATCCTGTTTGTCTACAGTCCTGCTTGTCTACAGTCCTGCTTGTCTACAATCCTGCTTGTCTACAGTCCTGCTTGTCTACGGTCCTGCTTGTCTACAATCCTGCTTGTCTACAATCCTGCTTGTCTACAATCCTGCTTGTCTACAGTCCTGTTTGTCTACAATCCTGCTTGTCTACAATCCTGCTTGTCTACAGTCCTGCCTGTCTACAGTCCTGCTTGTCTACAGTCCTGCTTGTCTACAGTCCTGCTTGTCTACAATCCTGCATGTCTACAATCCTGCTTGTCTACAATCCTGCTTGTCTACAATCCTGCTTGTGTACAATCTTGCTTGTCTACAATCCTGCTTGTCTACAGTCCTGCTTGTGTACAATCCTGCTCTTCTACAATCCTGCTTGTCTACAATCCTGCTTGTCTGCAGTCCTGCTTGTCTACGGTCCTGATTGTCTACAATCCTGCTTGTCTACAGTCCTGCTTGTCTACGATCCTGCTTGTCTTTAGTCCTGTTTGTCTACAGTCCTGCTTGTCTACAATCCTGCTTGTCTACACTCCTGCTTGTCTACAATCCTGCTTGTCTACAATCCTTCTTTTGTCTACATTCCTGTTTGTCTACAGTCCTGCTTGTCTGCAATCCTGTTGTCTACAATCCTGCTTGTCTACAATCCTTCTTTTGTCTACATTCCTGTTTGTCTACAGTCCTGCTTGTCTACAATCCTTCTTTTGTCTACATTCCTGTTTGTCTACAGTCCTGCTTGTCTGCAATCCTGTTGTCTACAATCCTGCTTGTCTACAATCCTGCTTGTCTACAGTCCTGCTTGTCTGCAATCCTGCTTGTCTACAATCCTGCTTGTCTACAGTCCTGCTTGTCTACAGTCCTGTTTGTCTACAAACCTGCTTGTCTACAGTCCTGCTTGTCTACAGTCCTGCTTGTCTACGATCCTGTTTGTCTACAGTCCTGCTTGTCTACAGTCCTGCTTGTCTACAGTCCTGCTTGTCTACAATCCTGCTTGTCTACAATCCTGCTTGTCTACAGTCCTGCTTGTCTACAATCCTGCTTGTCTACAATCCTGCTTGTCTACAGTCCTGCTTTTCTACAGTCCTGCTTGTCTACAATCCTGCTTGTCTACAGTCCTGCTTGTCTGCAGTCCTGCTTGTCTACAGTCCTGCTTGTCTACAATCCTGCTTGTCTACAATCCTGCTTGTCTACAGTCCTGCTTGTCTACAATCCTGCTTGTCTACAGTCCTGCTTGTCTGCAGTCCTGCTTGTGTACAATCCTGCTTGTCTACAATCCTGCTTGTCTACAATCCTGCTTGTCTACAGTCCTGCTTGTGTACAATCCTGCTCTTCTACAATCCTGTTTGTCTACAATCCTGCTTGTCTACAATCCTGCTTGTCTGCAGTCCTGCTTGTCTACAATCCTGTGTGTCTACAGTCCTGCTTGTCTACGGTCCTGATTGTCTACAATCCTGCTTGTCTACAATCCTGCTTGTCTACAATCCTGCTTGTCTACAGTCCTGCTTGTCTACAATCCTGCTTGTCTACAGTCCTGTTTGTCTACAATCCTGCTTGTCTACAGTCCTGCTTGTCTACAGTCCTGCTTTTCTACGATCCTGCTTGTCTACAGTCCTGCTTGTCTACAGTCCTGCTTGTCTACAATCCTGCTTGTCTACATTCCTGCTTGTCTACAATCCTGCTTGTCTACAATCCTGCTTGTCTACAGTCCTGCTTGTCTACAGTCCTGCTTGTCTACAGTCCTGCTTGTCTACAATCCTGCTTGTCTACAGTCCTGCTTGTCTACATTCCTGCTTGTCTACAGTCCTGCTTGTCTACAGTCCTGCTTGTCTACAGTCCTGCTTGTCTACAATCCTGCTTGTCTACAATCCTGCTTGTCTACAGTCCGGCTTGTCTACAGTCCTGCTTGTCTACTGTCCTGGGTGTCTACAGTCCTGTTTGTCTACAGTCCTGCTTGTCTACAGTCCTGCTTGTCTACAGTCCTGCTTGTCTACAATCCTGCTTGTCTACAGTCCTGCTTGTCTACAGTCCTGCTTGTCTACGGTCCTGCTTGTCTACAGTCCTGCTTGTCTGCAATCCTGCTTGTCTACTGTCCTGTTTGTCTACAATCCTGCTTGTCTACGATCCTACTTGTCTACAATCCTGTTTGTCTACAGTCCTGCTTGTCTGCAATCCTGCTTGTCTACAGTCCTGTTTGTCTACAATCCTGCTTGTCTACAGTCCTGCTTGTCTACAGTCCTGCTTGTCTACGATCCTGCTTGTCTACAATCCTGCTTGTCTACAATCCTTCTTTTGTCTACAATCCTGCTTGTCTACAGTCCTGCTTGTCTACAGTCCTGCTTGTCTACAGTCCTGTTTGTCTACAATCCTGCTTGTCTACAATCCTGCTTGTCTACAGTCCTGCTTGTCTACAGTCCTGCTTGTCTACAGTCCTGCTTGTCTGCAGTCCTGTTTGTCTACAGTCCTGTTTGTCTACAATCCTGCTTGTCTACAGTCCTGCTTGTCTACAGTCCTGTTTGTCTACAGTCCTGTTTGTCTACAATCCTGCTTGTCTACAGACCTGCTTGTCTACAATCCTCCTTGTCTACTGTCCTGCTTGTTTGCAATCCTTCTTTTGTTTGCAAGCCTGCTTGAATCTTTCCTTGCATGCCTCATCATGTGTCCATTTCCATGACAACAATTGCATTCAATTTTTCTTAACTGCCAATCGCTAAAAGACTGATTTGTTTCCACCTCTATTAAAATTATTCTTCCATTTCGCTGCTAAGTTATTTTTCTTTTGCTTTGGCGAGTGGGGGCTGTTTCCCGCTTCTTGGCAGAGTCTCACTTTTTCACGTCACTTTGGGTCGAGTTGTCCCGCTAAATATTTAGGACGGCTCCATTTTGCGCATCTTGTGTTGCTTTTGAATCTCTTACTGTGTTTTCCATGGCCAGCGCTATCTCCAGAACCTTCTTGAAATCCAGACTCACATTGGGCAATAATCTTTTCTGAATAGTGTCCTCTTTCACACCACACACTAAACAATCTCTGAACATGTCGTTCAGTCATACTGAACTCACAGTGTTCTGTTAGCTGCTTCAAATTTGCCACGTAACGTGCAATTGTCTCACCCGGGGCTCTATTTCGTGAATTAAACCTGAACATCTGCATCGTGACTGAGGGCTTGGCGTGAAAGTGACCCTTCGTGAGGTCCACCAATTCATCGATATTTTTTGAATCTGGGGCACTGGGTGCTGTCCCAACTTTGAATCAAGCTGTAGTTTTGCTCCCACATGTACTCAAGAGGATTGCTTGCCTCTTCTCTTCCCCCTTTAATCTTGTTCGCTTGAAAAAAGAACCTGAGGCGTTCTATGTATTGAGACCAATCGTCTGTGGCTGGTTTGAAAGGATCATTTCTCCCAAATTGTGGCATTTTGAGAGGGGATAACTTTTTCCAATTCTAACGGAGCTTACTACTTACAATCACTGGGCAAGGTACAGTGCCGATTTCTTTCTAACCTGATTTCTTCTCCTCAATCCCATTTTATCCTTGTTGCCAGTTTGTTGTAGGGTGGCTGAGTTGTACTATTAATGGTATAATTAATCTGCAGACACTTCTTGGGTGGAAACATTAAGTTTATTTACAAAACACTCCGCAATAACTACATGTGTGCTTTCAACTCCAACTCTATCTCTCCGCTGACTGCTGAGATCGCTCGAGCTACTCTCCTATTGGTTACTATAGACCATGTGATCTTCCTCACAAGCATTATTCTTAAAGGTACATTACACACGAAATAAAACCATAAGTACAACAGCAGGGGAATGGCACATTGCTCATTCGAAAAGCTGCCTTCTTTGCTGTAGATTCTGTAATTCAGAGAAATGGGGAGTTCAAATCACCCCATGCACTATAAGAATTTGGAACTAAAATTCAATGGAAATAACTGTGAAGCGGTCAGTTGGAAAAGAACATCCTGCTTCTGTCTGAGAAAGTCAATGGGTGTCAATAGGGACTGAGAAAGCATCGGTGATAGGGTTGGACTCACCTCGGACAGGATAGCCATGAATAGCATGCCTCCAAAAGAGCTTCCCTGTGTGTCTCAAAAACTTATCTGCGTGAGGTCTCTTTAAGATGTACATCTACAATGCAAGATGGTAGTGGTGAGGGGGAGATATAATATTCACACACACAAATACACATACCCAAACACGCACACACACACACACATACCCAAAGACGCACACACGCACACACACACACACACAAACATACATACCCAAACGCACACACACACACACACACACACACACAAACACACATACACAAAAACACACACACACACACACAAACACACATACCCAAACGCACATATATACACACACACACACACATACACAAACACACATACACAAACACACATACGCAAACACGCGCACACGCACACACACACACACAAACCCAAACACACACACACACAAACACACATTCCCAAATGCACGCACACACACACACACACACAAACACACATACTCACATGCACACACACACACACAAACACACATACCCAAACGCACATACACACACACACAAAAACACATACCCAAACACACATATACACACACACACACACACACACATACACACACAAGCACACATACACACACACACACAAACACATACTCAAACGCACATACACACATACACACACACACACAAACACACATACCCAAACGCACATACACACACACACACAAACACACATACCCAAACACGCGCGCGCACACACACACACACACACACAAACACACATACTCAAATGCACATACACACACACAAACACACATACCCAAACGCACATACACACACACACACACACACACACACACACACACACACACACACACACACTACCCAAATGCACATACAGACACACACACACAAACACACACACACACACACAAGCACACATACCCAAACGCACATACACACACACACACACACACAAACACACATACCCAAACGCATATACACACAAACACACATACCCAAACACACATACACACACACATACACACAAACACACACACACACTCACACAAACACACATACCCAAATGTGCACACACACACACACACACACACACACACAAACACACATACCCAAACGCACATACACACACACATACAAGTGTGCACACATGCACACACAAACAATGGCACACACACACGCAAACACACACATGCGCACGCACACACACATAAGCAGCACAAGTGTGATGGGTTGAATGGCCTCTGGACTTTTGTAGAGCTCTGTTGTAATTGGTCAGTCTGCTGTCCCTTACCATTATGATGGTGTCCTGTGGGGCAGGTGGTTCTGGGTGAGTTGAATACCAGCAAGAGGTCAGCAACTTCAGGGGCTAGGGTATAGAGGATTGGTGGTGGAGGGGTGTGGGGGGTGGGGGGGGGGGGGGTGGGTAAAACTTCACTGAAAACACAGTCAAAGTTGTCTGGCTTTTCTCCATGATGAGAGATTTCTTTTCTCTGGATTATATGTGGCAGAGGAATGGCCTATAATCCTTTGCTTGAAGGTGTTTCTTTCTTTTTCCCCACCTGTGAATTACTGTATTAATGGTATAATTTGAACATGTTTCTCTGGGCATTGTGAAGGTTTATAGTCCTTAATCACTTTATTGCTGTACAATTACAGGATTAAAGCTCTCTGCTTGTAAATCTACCTCTGTTTCTACAAAAAAAATGCAGATCAGACCCTTACCATGAAAGAGCAGGCATTGAATTGTCTTGACTGGACTACATGCTCTGTGAAGAATCTTAAAGCACAAAAGGAGGCCATTCAACCCCTCCTGCCTGTGCTGGCTCTTTGAAAGAGTTAACCAATCAGACCCACTCCCTTCCCCAAGGCCCTGCAAACATTTCCCCTTCCAGTGTTTATCCAATCAAAAGTTCCAATTGAATCTGTTCCACCATCCTCTTTCAGGCAGCACGTTCCACACCACAGCAACTCAGAGCAAAGACATTCTGCTCATCTCCCCTCGGATTCTTTAACCTTTAATCTTAAATCTGTTTTCCTTTGGTTACTGACCCTCCTGCCAGTGGAAAGTTTCCCCTTATTTACTCTTTATACCTCTTTCTCCCCCTGTGGCACAGGCACTTGACCTCCCCCTTTTATACCTTGACCACCCTGCTGTCCCCACCACCCCCCCCCCACCCCGTGGGTAACATTGGATAGGCAATCGGTGCTGGAAATACAACTGTCGATGTTGGATGGGGCGGGGGGTGGGGGTGGTAGGGGAGCCCAACTCATGGAGCAGCCACAGGGAAACCATGGAGAATAACCTCACTGAGCCTCACAGTCCAGGGTCCCAATCGCCACTCGGTGGAGGCTGAGCCATTGAAATTATTCAAGGCTGAGTTAGACGGATTTTTGATAGACAAAGGAGTCAAGGGTGGGGCTGGGGGTGGGGGTTGGCGGGGGGGAGAGTGGGGGTGGGGTGGTTGCTGGGGGCTGAAGTGGGGAACAGGCAGGAAAGTGGAGTAATCAGATCAGCCATGATCTCATCAAATGGCTGAGCAGGCTCAAAGGGCTGTGAGTCCTAAGCCCCATGCTGCTAGGCCCAAGAGGGAAGTTGGTATCCATAAAGCCTGTGGAAGGGAGAGTAGAACATTTCAGGCAAAATAGGAATAGGAACATAGAAGGAGGAGGAGGCCATTCAGCCCCTTGAGATTGTGGTTCAACCTCTTTTTCTCTACCTTTGCTCCATATCATTTGATATCATCACCTAAATAACATCTGTCAATTAATAAACTTAATTAAATTAAAAAATATTCGTCCATTGGTACAGACATGTTGCTGAAGGCTTTTGTCTTGCGCTCATCAGGACAAATGCAAGAATGCCTAATTTCAAATGATCACAACAATTTATACCACAGGAGAAGTTGGTGCTGATTGGTTGGCAAGTCAACTCTGATTGACCAAGGCATTGCTGCGGAGAAAGCAAAGGGGAACTATAGGTTTTCCAATTCCTTATGGATGATTGAAAAAAGGCACTAGGTTTGAACATATTCCTTTTGTTTGCAGGGAACAGGTCCCTGTGGATGAATGTATGTCACTTCTTTGCAAGTGTAAGTGAGTCACACTGTGAGCTTGTTTGTTAGTGTAGCCATTAGCACACTCAGGATTATTCAGCAAGTGCTGTCCAATCACAGAATCATATCTAACAGTAGATGTTTTGTTATCTTTTGCAAGCAGAGGCTGGTTGAGTGCAGTCTTTACTCAGTTCAAGATTTCAATTGACCTCCAGCATCCAAAGCTTTTTGGGGGAGAATTCCAGATTTCCATTAACCTCATGGGACCATGATTTCATCCCTGAATGGCCCAGCCATAATTTTTAATGTTCTACCCCAGACCTGTCCTTCCATCCCACCAGAAGAAGTAGTTTCTCTCTATCTACTTGATTAAATCCTTTAATCACATTGAGCAACTCCATTAGATCAACACACAGTTTTCTAAATCCAAGCGAGTGCAAGTCTAGTCTGTGCAGCCGCTGCTCATAACTTATACCCGGAGAAAATGCAGGAAAGGAAAGCAGAGGCAATCCACACTCTAGCTGTGGGATCTTGCTGTGCACAAATTGCCCACATAACAGCAGCGGCTTTGCTTCAAAAGAAGTTCATTAGTGCGAAGTGCTTTGGAATATCAAGAGGATTTGATAAGGATTTAGATGCAAGTTCTTTCCAAGTGGGCTGCTGTGGGGAGTTTAACATTCCTCAGAGTCCTCACCAATATCTGTCTTTCACCTGTCACCCACTCTTTGACTTGCAGCTAGAGGCTAGATTGAGAACAGAAGGAACAGTATTTATAGATTTCAAAAGAAATGATAACGTTTATTGTGAAAGGAGAGCTGAATTGGAATAACTTCCTCAGAGTGATTTCATGCTGATTGAAGTCAGACCTAAGGCGTTTTGCATGGAAGGTCCCATTATCATTTCAAACAGCAGTTAATTATTCTATTAAACAAAGCTCACTTTTCTGATCTAAAACTTCCATTGTGCTCTTTGATTTCTCCCTGAAGATTTAGTAACTGTTGAAAAAATTCTTGCTCAGTCACCTGCTCGGTAGATTGGAGCTTTTACATATTCATTTCATTGTGACTCAGTTGTTATTATTCTTCTCTCTGAGTCAGTAAGTTGTTGGTATAAGTCCTCACTCTCGTACACTGTCACATTGAGCGAGTGCTTTGCATCTCCTTCGTACACTCAGATCTTGCCTATTTGTTATGTGTAAATGGTCCAATGATAATCTTCAGAGAAGAGCAAGAATTCTCCCCAGTGTTCCAAACAACCATCACCAAAAAACTTAATTCGCATCGTTGCTGTTTGTGGGAGCTTGCTGTGCACAAAATGGCAGCTATATTTGCTTAGGTAAGGACTGTGACTGCATTTCTAGTGTCATTTATTCTATGTGGTTTCAGGTCAGAGATGTTATGAGACATATAAATTCTACTCGACCCCTCACTCCCAGTACAAGCAATACTCAGTCCCTCACTCCCAGTAGAACCAACACTCAGTCCCTCACTTGCAGTAGAACCAACACTCAGTCCCTCACTCCCAGTAGAACCAACACTCAGTCCCTCACTTCCAGTACAGGCAATATGCATTTCCTCACTCCCAGCACAAGCAACACTCAGTCCCTCACTCTCAGTACAGGCAACACGTGGTCCATCACAACCAGTACAGCAACATTTGATCATTCACTCCCAGTATAAGCAACACTGCTCTCTCAGTCCTAGTACAGGCAATACTTGGTCCCTCGCTCCCAGAAAAGGCAACACTCAGTCCCTCACTCCCGGGCAAAATTTGGCCTTAAACAGCCAAATGCTCAGCTGTAAAAGCAATAGACTACAGATGCTGGTCTGATGGGTTATTTGACCTCAGTACAGCAGAAGTTGGAATGCTGCAATTGATTTCTCCACCCCTACATTGACCAGTGGAAGGATCAGCAGCCTCTTAGTAATAGAGTGTCTGTAGAAGAAGTTTGTGTGTGTGTGTGTTTGCGAGTGTGCGTGTGAGTGTGTGTGTCTCTGTGTGTGTGTGTGTTTGCATGTGTGTGTGTGTGTGTGTTTTTGTGTAAATGAGTTTTAGCATGTGTAACCCAAAAGGTTGTGGATACAAGTCCATTCCAGACACTGAGCACAGAAATCCAGGCTGACACTCCAGTGTCACCTCTGAGGGAGTGCTGCGCTGTCAGAGGTGCCACTTTCTGCATGAGGCATTAAACTAAGGCCTCGTCCTCCCCCACAGATGGACGTAGGAGATCTCAGGGCACATTTTGAACAAGAGCAGGGGCGTTCTCCCCGGTATCCTGGCCAATATTTATCCCTCGAACAGCATCACACAAACAAATGATCTGGTCATTATCACATTGCTGTTTATGGGAGCTTGCTGTGTACAGCACCATTGGCGGTGCCTTCATAAGGTCTTCCAAATCCGGTGGCAAGAAAGACAATCCAACAGCAGTGTCCCCTCCCAAACCAACATGTCCAGCATCGAGGTGTGAATCATTCAAAAGCAGCTCCACTGGGTAGGACATGTCACTTGTATGTCTAACACCAGACACCCAGAGCAGCCTCTAGACTCAGTCATGGCAGAATACCCCAGGAGGACAGCGGAAATGCTTTAGCAATGTCTCGAAATCACCCCTGAAGATGTCAAATTCATGGGAGACCCTGGCTTGTGACCAAGCAAAGCAGAAGTTTTATTTGGAACGGCACCAAGCACATCAGAAGTCTTTGTCGAGAATGTGCAGGGGCAAAATTGAGGCATCGGAGAGAGCACGTAATCCTCCAAACAACCCACCTACCCAACCCTTCAAGCACCACATGTAGCAGAGTCTGCAGACCACACACTGAACTTATCAGCTATCTCAGAACCCATTCAACCGGAGAGGAAGCAAGTCATCCTTGATCCCAAGAGACTGCAAAAGAGTGGATATCTGGGAGTATGTATGTGTAGGGGTATGTATATGTGGGAGTTTGTATGTGTGGGAGTATGTATATGCGGGAGTATGTATGCATGGGAGTATGTATGTGTGGGAGTATGTATATGCGGGAGTATGTATGCATGGGAGTATGTACTTGTGGGAGTATGTTTATGTGGGAGCATGTATATGTGGGAGTATGTATGCGTGGGAGTATGTATGTGTGGCTGTATGTATATGTAGGAGTGGGTAAATGTGTAGCTGTATGTGTATGATTGCTGAGGACAAAATTGAACTTGGTTATGATATGTGCTTTGTGGATTCATTAATGGAGAATAGGAACAGGGGTGGGGACAGAGTACTGCAGATCACCCAGTGACAGTCAGTACCAACTGAGAGGAGTAAGAAGGGAAGGAAATAACAAAAGAAAAGTATTGTCTGTCAAACGTGACTAATTGTTGGGACTGAAGCACCATGTTGAGCGACATTCTGTGAGCAGCTTGGGGTCCCTGTGAAATCCGCCCCTGACATTACATCTGCGTTGTGTTTTCTGAGTCTCTCATTAACAGCACCCCCACGGTGAGAAGGAAGATGGTAATGAGCAGGAAGGTGTGTCCTCATGGTGGGGATGTTCACAGAGCAGCTGGCATGAAGCAGGGCTTTATCAACCTCACTGCACTGCCTGTAACTGACCCCCTCACTCACCACAGCAGTGGGTTGAGTGGTGTGAGAAATGCGAGTTAATACCAATTCTGGGTTGCTCATTGAACATATCTGTGTATCAGATTTTACCAGTTAATGTACAGCAATGTTGTTCAA
Source organism: Isurus oxyrinchus (assembly GCA_026770705.1). NCBI lineage: Eukaryota > Metazoa > Chordata > Chondrichthyes > Lamniformes > Lamnidae > Isurus > Isurus oxyrinchus. The sequence goes on from JANJGN010000322.1 coordinate 572,784, forward strand.
TACCCCCATACATACATATTCCCACACATACATATTCCCACACATACATACTCCCACACATACATACTCCCACATATACATACTCCCACGCATACATGCTCCCACACATACATACTCCCACATATACATACTCCCACACATACATACTCCCCTGCATACATGCTCCCACACATACATACTCCCACATATACATACTCCCACACATACATACTCCCACGCATACATACTCCCACACATACATACTCCCACACATACATACTCCCCCGCATACATACTCCCACACATACATACAGCCACACATACATACACCCCCGCATACATACTCCCACACATACATACTCCCACATATACATACTCCCACACACACATACTCCCACGCATACATACTCTCACGCATACATACTCCCACACATACATACTCCCACACATACATACACCCCCGCATACATACTCCCACACATACATACTCCCACACATACATACTCCCACACATACATACACCCCCGCATACATACTCCCACACATACATACTCCCACACATACATACTCCCACACATACATACTCCCACACATACATACTCCCACACATACATACACCCCCGCATACATACCCCCACACATACATACTCCCACACATACATACTCCCACACATACATACTCCCACACATACATACTCCCACACATACATACACCCCTGCATACATACCCCCACACATACATACTCCCACACATATATACACCCCCGCATACATACCCCCACACATACATACTCCCACACATACATACTCCCACACATACATACTCCCACACATACATACTCCCACACATAAATACTGGCTAATTGAGAATCCAGATGTGAACAATTATATTTCTGATTAGTTAAAAACCCAGTTGTGTGTGTGTGTGTGTGTTTTGTGAGTCTGTGTGTGAGTTCTGAGTGTGAGTATTGTGAGTGTCTTTGAGTTCTGTGAGTGTGTATGTGAGTGTGGGTGTGTGTCAGTTTTGTTAGTGTGTGTGAGTTTGATTAGTGTGTGTGTGTGTGTGGGTGGGTTTTGTGAGTGTGTGTGTGTATGAGTTTTGATTGTGAGTATGAAGGGAAGATTTGTGTGTTGATGTGAATTTGTTTGTGTGTGTCTGTGTGTGTGTGTGCGTGTGTGTGCTTTTTTTAACTGTAGGTGAAATGTCATGTGATATAAACATGATCGATGTGGATTAATGTTGAACAATTCAAGTGGCCAGAGAGGGATTTTCCAGATTATTTTCCTCCTAAATTGCCTTGGGTTTATTAACCTTTGTTTGTGATCCTTTCCTGGAGATCAGGAGACGATGGTGTCAGTGGTGGTGACGGGGGGGCTGGGGAGTGTCCAATGATAATGCCAAAGACGTCACGACTATGTAGGTTAGGCCTGGTGGACAAGATGAACAATTCCTTACACAATGGAGTGAATGTAAGAAAGGGCCATTGGAGTGTGTAGCGGCAGCATTATGAAGTTTGCAGATAAGACAAAATTTGGCAAAGTAGCCATGGTATTTATGGTTTGGGGTAATATGTAGTATACTTTTAAGAAGGATTATATGAAGGAGGAGCACATGATCTTGTGTAACAAATAGGAGAGTAGTGTGGGCTTCCTCTGTAGTCAGTAGTCTGTAGTTAATAGTCAGAAGTAAGGGGATAGGGTTTGATGTGAAAACACACAAGTGTAGCTGCTGAGTACCTTTGTAAATAAACAGCAGGTGTTCCACCTAAGAAGTGTCTGCTGATCAACTCTATCTATAGTACCAGCTCAGCCATCCCCCAACAAGCATGCAACTGGGATTCACAAACCCCAACAGTAGCAGATAGTGATTTGTGAATTCATGATAATACAGAGAGTTTGGGGAAACGGGCTGAAGCTTGCAGTTCAATCCAGAAGAAGTATTTGGTGATGTATTTTGGGACAACTTATGTTGAGAGATAGAATATTATAAATAGCACAATTTTGAAAAGTATGGATTAGCAAACATATCTTAGTACCCATATACAAAAGTCCTTAAAGGTAGCAGGGCAAGTGGATAAAGTGATTTAAAAACATGAGGGCCACTTGGGTTCTAGATAGAGGGATAGAAGATGAAAGCAAAACAGTCAGGATAAAACTTTATAAATCACTGATTAGGCCTCAACTGGAGTTTTGTTGACAATTCTGGGCACCACGCTTCAGGGGAGATGTAAAGGCCATAGAAAGTGCATTCAAGAGAACTTTTTTAGCCAGCGTGTAACAAGCCCAATGAGAGGGGGCGCGATTCTAAGTTTAGTCTTAGGAAATGAAGCTGGGCAAGTGGATGAAGTAGCAGTGGGGGAGCATTTTGGAGATAGTGACCATAATATAGTTAGATTTAGCATCACTATGGAAAAGGACAAAGATAGAATAGGAGTAAAAGTTCTAAATTGGGGGATGACAAATTTTATAAAGCTGAGAGGTGAGCTGGCGATAGTGGACTGGATACAGCTGTTAGAAGGGAAAACTGTGTCAAATCAGTGGGAGGCATTCAAAGGCGAGATTTTACATGCACAGTGTAGACATATCTGCACAAAGAAAAAGGGTGGTACTGCCAAATCTAGAGCCCCTGGTTATCTAGAAGCATACCGGCCAAGATAAAGCAGTAAAAGAAAGCTTATGACAGTCACAAAAGACTGTAGAATACTGTAGAAAGCCTAGAGGGGTATAGAAAGTACAAGGGTGAAGTAAAAATGGAGGTTAGGAAAGCAAAGCGAGAATATGAAAAAATATTAGCTGTTAAAATCAAAGCAAATCCTAAGATGTTTTACCAATCCATTAAGAGCAAGAGAATAACTAAGGAAAGGATAGGGCCTATCAGAAATGTAAATGGTAACTTGTGGGTTGGTGCAGAAGATGTGGGCAGGGTTCTCAATGAGTATTTTGTCCCTGTCTTCACTAAGGAGAGGGATGATGCAGAAATTCTAGCTAAAGAGGAATGTGAAATATTAGATACAGTCAGCATTGTGAGAGAGGAAGTACTGGAGGGACTGGCATCCTTGAAGGTGGATAAATCACCAGATGGATTGTATCTCAGGCCATTGAAGGAAGCCAGGGAGGAAATAGCAGATGCTCTGAGGATCATTTTCCAATCCTCACTAGATACAGGCGCGGACCCAGAGGATTGGACATCTGTGAACTTAGTGCCATTATTTAAAAAGGATGCGAGAGCTAGGCCAAAACATTATAAGTTGGTCAGTCTGACTTTGATGGTGGGCAAAGAATTGGAAACAATTCTGAGATGCAGGATAAACTGTCACTTATAAAGGCAGGAATTGACCAGGAACAGTCAGCATGGTTTTGTTAGGGGAAGAGCGTGTCTTACTAACTAAATAATTTTTTGAGGAAATAACAAGGAGGATTGATGAGGGTAGTGTAGTGGATGTTGTCTACATGGATTTCAGTAAGGCATTTGACAAGATCCCACATGGCAGACTGGTCAGGAAAGTGAGATCCCATGGGATACAGGGGAAGGTTGCAGGTTGGATCCAAAATTGGCTCAGTAACAAGAAACAAAGGATGTTTTTGCGAATGGGAAACAGTTTCCAGTGGCGTTCACGGGGCTCAGTATTGATGCCCTTGCTGTTTGTTGTACATATTAATGATTTAGACTTAGATGTGGGAGGCATGATTGAGAAATTGGTAGATGACACAAAAATTGGCCATGTAGTTGATAGTGAAGAGGATAGCTGTCAACTCCAGAATAATATCAATTGTTTGGCTGAGTGGGCGGAGAAGTAACAAATAGAATTCAATCCAGAAAAGTGTGAGGTAATGTATTTGGGGAGGGCAGACAAAGCAAGGGAATACCCAATAAATGGGAAGATATTGAGAAGGGTCGAGGAAGTGAAAGACCTTGGAGTGCATATGGAATGCTTTCCTTTACTGGGCAAGGTATTGAATACAAAAACAGGATAATGATGGGCTGTATAAAACGCTGGTTAGGCCACAGCTGGAATTGTGTACAGTTCTGGTCACCACATTACAGGAAGGACATAATTGCTGTGGAGAGAGTGCAGAGGAGATTTACAAGAATGTTGCCAGGGCTTGAAAATTGCAGCTATGAGGAGAGATTGGATAGGCTGGGGTTGTTTTCCTTAGAACAGAGGAGGCTGAGGGTGTCCTAATTGAGGTGTAAAAGATTATGGGGGGACTAGATAGAAAAGACGTGTTTCCCCTAGATGAGGGTTCAGTTACCAGGGGGCATAGATTTAAAGTGATTGGTAGAAAGGTTAGAGGGGACATGAGGAGAAACTTTCCAGCCAGAGTATGGTGGGCATCTGGAATTCACCGCCTAAGTTGGTGGTAGAGGCTGAAATGCTCAACTAATTTAAAAGGTATCTGGATCTGCATCTGAAGTGCTGTAACCTGCAAGGCTACGGACCAGGTGCTGGAAAGTGGGATTAAAATGAGCAGCTAGTTTCTTTTTACTCTTTTGGGCCGGCGCAGACACGATGGGCTGAATGGCCTTTTTCTGCGCCATAACTTTTCTATGACTCTATGGCTCTATGGGTAGAGAAGATGTTTACCTGGATGTTACTGGGATGAGGTTGGAAGGAGTTGGGTGCATTTCACTTTGGGACAGAGAAGGTTAAGAGATGACCTTACAGAGATTATCAAGATGATGACAGGTTTTTTTTATTCATTTACGGGATGTGGGCTTAGCTGGTTGGGCCCAGCATTTATTGCCCATCCCTAATTGCTCTTAAAAAGGTGGCGGTGAGCTGCCTTCTTGAACCGCTGCAGCCCATGTGGTGTAGGTACACCCACAGTGCTGTTAGGGAGGGAGTTCCAGGATTTTGACTTAGTGACAGGGAAGGAACGGCCGATATATTTCCAAGTCAGGATGGTATTAAATTAGAAGGGGCTACAAGTGGTGGTGTTCCTTTACACCTGTAGCCTTTGTCCTTCTAGGTTGTAGAGGTCATGAGTTTGGGACATGCTGTCGAAGGAGCTTTGGCTGCTGCAGTGTATCCTGTGTTGCACACGCTGCTGCCACTGTGCACTGGTGGTGGAGGGAGTGAATGATCAGGTTGGTGAAGGGAGTGCTACTCAAGCAAGATGCCTTGTCCTGGATAGGGTCGAGCTACTTTAGTGTTGCTGGAATATTCCATCACATTCCTGACTTGTGCCTTGTAGGTGGTGAATTTGGGGAGTCAGGAGATGAGTTACTCACTGCAGGATTCCCAGCCTCTGACCTGTTCTTGTAGCCAGAGTATTTATTTGTCTGGTCCAGATCACTTTCTGGTCAATGGTAACCCCCAGCATATTGACAGTGGGGGATTCAGTGATGATAATAATTTTTTTGTTCATGGGATGTGGACATTGCTGGCTAGGCCAGCATTTATTGTCCATCCCTAACCACCCTTGTCAACTATAATGCTGTAGAGTCACATGTAGGCCAGACCAGGTAAGGACAGCAGATTTCCTTCTCTAAAGAGACATTAGTGAATCCAATCGGTATTTACAAAAATCAACAATGGTATCATGGTCATTATCAGATTTTTAATTCCAGATATTTTATTGAATTTGAATTTCACTATCTGCCATGGTGGGATTTGAACTCTGGTCCTCAAAGCATTACCTTGGCTCTCTGGAATATTAGCCCACTGACACAATGCCACCACCACCCTTAATGCCATTGCATGTTAAGGGGCTATGATTAGATTCTCTCTTGTTGGAGATGGTCATTGCCTGGCAATTGTGTGGGGTGAATGTTACTTGGCACTTCAGCCCAAGCCTGGATATTGTCCTGGTCTTGCTGCATTTGGACATGGACTGCTTCAGTAACTGAGGAGTCGCGAATGGTGCTGAACAATGTGCAATCATCAGTGAACATCCCCACTTCTGACCTTATGATGGAAGGAAGGTCATTGATGAAGCAGCTGAAGATGGTTGGGCTGAGGACACTACCCTGAGGAACTCCTGCAGTGATGTCCTGGAGCTGCGATGACTGACCTCCAACAACCACAGCCATCTTCCTTTGTGCTAGGTATGACTCCAACTAGTGGAGAGTTTTCCCCCTGATTCCCATTGACTCCAGTTTTACTCGGGCTCCCTAATGCCACATTCGGTCAAATGCTGCCTTGATGTCAAGGGCAGTCACTCTCACCTCACCTCGGGAGTTCAGCTCTTTTTGGACTCAGGCTATAATGAGGTGGGAAGCCAAAATGTCTGGTTGGAGCTCCAACTGAATTAGTATGCAATGAACACTGTACAGGTAAAATCAGAAGCATACATGTTGATGCATCTCTGGTATCAACCTAATAAATTTCTTGACCTTAACAGGGACACCCAGACGAGCAGAATATCGTGGTTATTATCTAATATCAGGGAATGCTGGAAAAACTCAGCAGATCTGGCAGCATCTGTGGAGAGAGAAACAGAGTTAACGGGTGGGATTTTCCTGCCTCGACACTGGTGAGTATCATCGTGGGTGCAATGGGGACATTTGGAGAGCCGTTAAAAGTCATGTAGAAGGGAAAAAAAAACACTAAAAACTGGGAAATAAGAATACTAGCCTGAACTGGCCTTGTATACCTTAAAAGGGAACACCAGTAAAAACTGGGAAATAAGAGTACTGGTCCGAACTGGTCTTGTATACCTTAAAATGGAACACCAGTAAAAACTGGGAAATAAGAGTACTGGTCTGGACTGGTCTTGTATATCTTAGGAATACTGGTCTGAACTGTCTTTTCCTTCTGGGTAATGGATTTACAAACTTTTCCGGACCAATTGTAACGATGCCACCGGTGTCGGTGCTGGAAACTCCTGACCAACGTTTCGAGTCCGTACGACTCTTCTTCAGAGCTAAGCATCTGCAGCATTTTGCTTTTATTATCATGGTTATTATTCCCAACTCAGAGGTTGGTTCAACCTTATTTATTTTAATAAAGGAATGGCCTTTTTCAACGAATAAAATTAATATCACGGAATTTGAATTTATATAAATTATTATGACAAATTCTGAAGCAGTACCTCACAAAGTCCAGTGTGGTCAAATTAATTGCGGACTGGAGCCTGAGGCCTATAGAGATCGCTGTTCCATGTTGCAGACACTTCTATCAAGAGGCAGTGATGGGCGTGGTCTTTACCTGACCAAAGGGTGTTTAAAGTGACCTCTGAACTCTTTCATCTTTAGTAACAGTGGAAGAAACTTAATTTAGAGCATGGTGTTTAACTTCAGCCTAATTCCTGTAAGAGTATGAGTGACACTCGATTTGAGTCAGGCCCTGATGGTTCAAGTGCTTCCAGCAAAACCACACCACCTGTCGGAGGGAAAAAAAGATCTCAGGCTCAAGTGGATAATGGGGATAATTTGCTTGGAGGGGTTTCTTATGGCAAGTTGTCTGTGAAGATAAAATCTGCAGCTAAGCACAGCAAACAAAGTCACTGATTCCATCCGCAATTAAGCAAGACTAGCACTCTCCGACTGGAGGTTTCAGGTTCTATATATGTGTAGATATGGATGTGTGCATGTGTTTGCAAGTGTACTTATGTATGTATATTCTGTGCATACATATGTACCTGAATCCGGGAATATATGTGAGTGTGCACGTGAATGTAATATATGCGCACGTGTGTGTAGTTTGGTGAAATACCAGGTTGGGTAAACATAGTCAGTGCAATATCCTGGTCTAGCTTGAGTTAATAACTTTTACCCCAATGACCTTCTGCACCCCCACTCACGCCACCACCACCCCCTCCCCCACCCCACCTAACCTCTTCCCTTCTTAAAAACAAAAAAACTGCGGATGCTGGAAATCCGAAACAAAAACAAAAACAGAATTACCTGGAAAAACTCAGCAGGTCTGGCAGCATCGGCGGAGAAGAAAAGAGTTGACGTTTCGAGTCCTCATGACCCTTCGACAGAACTTGAGTTCGAGTCCAAGAAAGAGTTAAAATATAAGCTGGTATAAGCCCACACACCTTAAACCCTTCTTTCCCTGTAGTTGTTAGGCTACAGCACTTCATGTTTGGAGTTGCTTCTCCTCCAGGAGGGCCTGGACAGTAAACCTGGTCAGGCTATTCAGATATAGGGAGTGTCCATCCCGATTTCTCTTGCAAATTATGCTGAGGGATCTTTTACATCCTCCCGAGCAAGCACAAGGTGCTTGGTTGATGCACCTCCACCAGGGCAGTGCTCCCCCCAGCGCTGCATCAGGAATAAAGGCAAAATACTGCAGACGCTGGAAATCTGAAACAAAAACAAAAAATGCTGGAAAAACTCAGCAGGCCTGACAGCCTCTGTGGAGAGAGGAAGACAGAGTTAACGTTTCGAGTCCATATGACTCTTCTTCAGAGTTCTGACTTTCTCTCCACAGATGCTGTCAGACTTGCTGAGTTTATGCAGCATTTTTTTGTTTCTGCAGCAGGAATGTCCGCTGAGATTTCGTGCTGAGTTCTCTGGAGCGGGATTTGAGCCTTTAGCAGCGCAATTTAACTTTGCACAGTGAGCTTCCTGTGTGTCAGGCCCGATAAACACACAGCGCCAGATTTATAAGCTCTAATATCTCCTTCTAGTTTCACGCCGGTCAAACTGCTCTCCCCTGGAGCACTGCAAGTTTTGAAAGGCAGCCTCCCGGATAGCGACGTGCGGCTTGAATATTTCACATATTTCTGAACATCCGATTGACAGAGATTGTGAATAATCAAATATTTTATTTCTTTGCCGTTTGTCAGACTGCTCAGACTAAAGCCCCTGACTCAGAGCTCGTTACTCATATATACCTTGTATTTGGAGCATAGGAGAAACGAGCGGGTGAATTCGGAGATTCACTGATGATAAAATAGAGACAGAGAGAGAGAGAGAGAGAGAGACACACACATGCACACGCACAGGTAAGGCTGTGAGAGAGAGAATGGTCAGGGGGCAGAGGTTAAGAGAGAAAACACATTGACCTCTCCTCCTGCCCTGTTTTCTGAACACAACAATCGTGGGAAATGAATATCAACAACGCCCTCTTCAGTCAGTTTAGAAGTGGGTTGGATTTATTCAAACTCCACCATCCCTTCTGAAGGTGATTGGTTTTAATTTACATGTGCTTATCCAATATTCATAGACTGACTCTTCAGCACTGATAGAGCAGAGGCTGAGATCCCTCTGCTTATGTTTTCAATAAACACTCGTTTCCTTGAGCGTGTCAATCGGTGCAATGTTCACCGAGGAACTTTGGTACAAAGGATTGCTTACTTCTATCCCCACACTGCTGAGCACTAAGGAAACAATACCTCTGCTTCTGATATTGAGTGGCCAATCATGTATGACCCCAGAGAGTGAGTGTTGGCAAACTAATTGACAGCGAAGATTTCATAGCCCAGCCTTAATCCTCACTCATTTCATTCATCATCAACGCGTGGATGGTTTAATTGTTTTCATTTAAAAGATTATCAAGGCGTGGATGTCATTGGCAAGGCGGACATTCATTGAGAGATGGTTTCCGCTGGTCGGGGGAATCTAAAACACGGGGGCACAGTCTCAGGGTAAGGGGCCCATCATTTAGGGCTGAGATGAGGAGAAATTTCTTCCCCCAGAGGGCTGTGAATCTTTGGAATTCTCTACCCCAGAGGGTGGTGGATGCTCCATCATTGAATACACTTCAGGCTGGGATAGACCGATCTTTGGTCTCTCATGGAATTGTGGCATATGGGGAGCAGGCAGGATCAGCCATGGTCACACTGAATGGTGAGGTAGGCTCGACAGACCATGTGGCCCTACTCTTGCTCCTATTCCTTGTGTTCTTGTGTTCATCACACACAGTCGGCTGCCCTGATGGGGATGGTGGGCATTCTAGTGGCTTGATGCGAACGAGGGGCTTGCTAGACCCCTTCAGAGGAGCAGCGAAGAGTCAAATATGGGCCAGACCAAGCTAGGACATCAGGTTTTTAAGACAATTCAACAGCTTCATGGTCACCATTACTGGTTTTCATGGCCAGATCGTCTAAAGCTAAATTAAAGTTCTTAAACTGTCCAAGTGAAACTTGAACTCCTGTTCTGGGTTATTAGTCCAATAGCATTAGCGCTATACAGCCCTATCCACTTAATGATGGTGAGGCTTAAGGGAGTTAAGTTATAGATACAGAAATGTAGCCTCCATCCCCTTGCGTATGTGAGATTGAGGGGTGACCCAATAGGATAGATATTTCCTCTGGTGGGGGAATTCAGGGTAAGGGGGCAGAACCTTAAAATTCCAGCTTGGGGTGATGTCAGGAGGAAGCATTTCTTCACCCAAAGAGGAGTGGAAATCTGGAACTCTGTCCCGTGAAAGGCTGTGGGTTCTGGGGTTCAGTTAGAGCTCCAAGAGTGAGATCAATTGATTTGAGTTGGGGGCAAATATACCGAAGGGTAGGGAGTAAAGTCAGGTTAATGGATTTGAGGTGCACTTCAGCCGCGATCTAACTGAATGGTGGAGAGGTTTCGAGGGGCTGAGTGGCCTCCTCTTCCTATATCCCGAAGGAATGCTGTAACTCGATGTCAACCGCAGTGCAGTTCCCTGCAGGGCCACAGTGTGGTGATTGGAAGTGAAAGGGTCGAGTAAGATTCACTTCGAGAACTGGGTTCAACCAGGACAAATATGTGGAAGGACCACGTGCCCAGGGCAGTGGATGGGTGTGGTAGGTTGGGGGTGGGGGGGTTGGAGTGGGGGGGGGGGATGTTGGAGGTGAGGGAGGGGGAGGGAATGGTGCAGGCGCATGGGGTGGAGCTTGGCTTGAGGCCTTAAACCCGAGGAGGAGCACTGCTTTTACTGCAGCGAGATCTGGAATGCTCCACCTGAACGGCTGCTGCGAGAACATTGAACAGTGACCTTCAAAAAGGGGAATTGGATCTTTCCTTGGAAAGGCAAAATTTGCATGGATATGGGGGGGGGGGGAGAGAGCAGAGACAGTGGGGCGAATTGGACAGCTTTTTCAAAGAGCTGGCACAGGCAGAATGGGCTGAATGGTCTCATTCAGTGCTGTATCGTTGGAGGATACTATAGGATTGGAATCCAGCTGTGGCTGCCCAGGGGTTCAGAGGGTACATGCACTTCCCATTGGTGAAAAAAATCCCCACACTCGTAAATCATGTTTGTAGCATCAATGTGGACATTAGGGTAATCTTTCTTTGTCCATTAATTTTGCGCATTTCATGCAGTTTCTCACTGTTAGCCTCAGTACCCATGACGGATGGAAGCTCAACCAGATTTTGGGATTCTCATCCCTATTCTATCCGGTAACTACTGTTTGAGTGTGGGCCTGAGGTCAGATACGCTGCTGCCTCACGAGGTACGGAGAAGGGCATTACAGGGTGGTGACAGGGTGATACTGGGGTTGGGGGTGGCGGGGAAGATATTGGGATGAGGTGGTTGGGGAGATAATGGGTTGTGGGGGTGCGGGAGATACTTGGGTGGTGGGGAGAGATATTTGGCTGGTGGGTAGGCAAATATTGAAGTGAGGGGAGATAGTGGAGTATCGGGGGCAGAGATACCAGGGTGGAGGGGTCATACCATGGTTGAAGGGAGATATGGGGTGTGGGGAGATATGGGGTGCAGGGAGATACAGGGTGTGGGGAGAATAAAGGTGCGGGGAGATAGTGGGGAGGAGGGGAGGAATGGGGTGGAGGGAAATACAGGGTGGGGGAAGATATGGGGTGTGGGGAGATACGGGGTGCGCCGAAGCGGGTTGGTGGGAGATAGGGGATGAGGGAAGATACTGGCGTGGGGTGGAAGATATGCAATGCGGGAGAGATACAGAGTGGGAGAAGATATTGTGGTGGGAGAGATAAAGGGTGGGAGCAAGATACTGGTGCGGCGGGAGATACAGGGTGGGGTGAGATACTGAAGTGGGGGAGAAACGGGGTGGGGGAAGATACTGGGGTGGGGTGGGAGATGTGGGACAGGGGAGAGATACAGGGCTCGGGGGTTTTTTTTAGCAGTTGGGGAGGACTATTGGGGTGTGGTTGAAAGGTACAGGGTGGGGGGGTTGGAGAAACTGTGATGGGTAGAAGATACTGTAGTTGGGATGGGGTAATGGGTGTAGAGGTAATGAACTGAGGTTAGAAGCATCAGGCGTGTGTCAGGAACCAGGGGTATGAATTGGAGGTGCAGGGACGGGGCTGTGGTTGGGGTACCTTGAGAGTAAACCTGTACAGAAATTGTGAACGTCATATGCTTGACTGTAATGTGTTCCAGTCTGGAATAGCTGCTGAGTCACTGTATTCTGAGTGAGCCTCGAGGACAGCTGGTGGCTGTGGCTGTGCACAGCGGGGCTCCATGCCTGACTGAAGGAAGGAAGCGAACTGAACATTTGGAGGATGATGCTCAGGATTAGTTGGAAATCCTTCCTGTTGTAAGAAATGTGACTCCAGGTAAATGGAGCGGGAAGGGGAGATGCCTGGGGTTCCGACCATGGTACAGGTGCCCCATGGATCAGTCGGAATGCTGAGTAGAACCCCAACAGGGACATACCTCATCCTGACACGGGGCTTGTGTGTGTGTGTGTGTGTGAGTTATTCATACATGGACTGTGGGCATCTCTGTGGCTAGGCCAGCATTTATTGCCTATCTCTAATTGCCCTTGTTCAGGGGGCATTTAAGAGTCAACCACATTGCTGTGGGTCTGGAGTCCCATGTAGGCCAGACCAGGTAAGGACAGCAGATTTCCTTCCCTAAAGGACATAAGTGAACCAGATGGGTTTTTACAACAATTGGCAATGGTTTCGTGGTCATCATTAGACTTTTAAGTCCAGATTATTTATTGAATTCAAATTCCACCATCCGCCATGGTGGGATTTGAACCCAGGTCCCCCAGAGCATTACCCTGGATCTCTGGATTACTCGTCAGTAAAATACCACTATGCCACTGTGTGTGCACTTGTGCGTGTGTGCATTTATCTGTGTGTGCATGTGTCTGTGCATGTGAGTGTGTGTGCATGTGCGTGCATGTGTCTGTGTGTGTATGTGCCTGTGTGTGTTTGAGTGTGAGTGGGTGCATATAAGCGTGTGTTTGTGTGGGTGTGTTTGTGAGTATGTGTGTGTGTGTGTTTGCCTGTGAATGTGTGTGTGTTGTCTTTGTGTGAGTATATTTGTGAGTGTGTGTGCATGTGTGTGTGTATAGATGTGTGTATGTGTGTGTGTGTTTGAGTATGTGTGTGAGAATATGTGAGTGTGTAATTGTATGTGTGAGTGTGTGTGCATGTGAGTGTGTGTGTGTTTGAGTGTATGTGGGTGCATATACGTGTATGTGTATGTGTGTGAATGTGCGTGCATGTGTCTGTGTGTGTGTATGTGCCTGTGTGTGTGCCTGTGTGTGTGTCTGTGTGTGTCTGTGTGTGTGCGTAATCTACCAGCTCTCCAGGAGGTTTGATCAGTAATGATATGTGAAAGAACACAGTGTACTGCGTGGGGTTACTACAGGAAAATCACATCATCAAATGGAGCCTCCTCTTTGGCCAGGAGCAGAAGTCTGTGTTTTCATTAAAGTGATGGTGAATATTATAACGTGTTCTACATGACAATAATAAATGGCAAGCGGTTTGGGATTCTGTATGCTGAGAGTGAATGGGAAGGAGTTTGGGTCCATTGGGATTCTGTGCAATGGGAGTGAATGGGGATCAATCTGTGTCCATTGTGATTCTGTATGGTTAGAGTGAATGGGAAGGAGTTTGGGTCCATTGGGATTGTGTACAGTGGAAGTGAATGGGAAGCAGTTTGAGCCTGTTGGGATTGTGTACAGTGGGAGTGAATGGGAAGGGGTTTGGGTCTATTGGGATTCTGTACAATGGGAGAGAATGGGAAGGGGTTTGGGTCCATTGGGATTGTGTACAATGGGAGAGAATGGGAAGGAGTTTGGGTCCATTGGGATTGTGTACAATGGGAGAGAATGGGAAGGAGTTTGGGTCCATTGGGAATGTGTACAGTGGAAATGAATGAGAAGGAGTTTGAGTCTGTTGGGATTGTGTACAGTGGGAGTGAATGGGAAGGAGTTTGGGTCCATTGGGATTGTGTACAATGGGAGAGAATGGGAAGGAGTTTGGGTCCATTGGGATTGTGTACAATGGGAGAGAATGGGAAGGGGTTTGGGTCCATTGGGATTCTGCATGACAATTAAAAATATGTGGTGCAACCAAAGTCATTTTCCTAATTTACTGGTTAGCCCATGGGGTTGGTTGTCAGGAAGTGGAACATTGTCTAATACTCAAGTGACATCACCAAAATAGATGGATTAATTTTCTCTCAGTGGGACCTTGCTGTGTGTAAATGAGCTGCCATTCTACTGAGAATTACATCAGGTTTATAGCACAGAAACAGGCCATTTAGCACAATAGCTCTACGTTTATGTTCAACATGAACCTCCTCCCGCCTTACTTCATGTCACCTTATCAGTATGACCTTCTATTTCTTTTTTTCTCATTAACTGATCAAGATCCCCCTTAAATGTATCTATGATGGTTCATTCAACAACACTTCATACCTTCTGGCATTGGGGTGGTTCCAAACTTGGGCTGGGCGGTACCCAGAGGAGGAGATCACCAGCAGGGAGGTGGAAGTTAGAGGGGACAAAGGTATTGGGAGGGGAGAAACTGGGGTGGAGGCAGGTAGAGGCATCTAGTGGGGTGGAGGGGTGGTCAGGTGGGGGTGTGGGGTGTTGGTGGCAGTGCGATTAACAGGGGGAGAGCCAGGAGATGTCAGGGGTTGGGGTACTGGAGTCGTTGGGTGGGGGGGGGGGGGGGGGGAGGGGGGGGGGGGGGGTGGTGGCGGAGGTATATGTGGGAAGGATGTGTACAGGGACAGGTGAGGTACCGCAGGCTGAGCTTGTCCATATTTACCGAGGCGTACATTCACAAGAGGGAGCAGAGTGAGGAACAGATCGGAGAAAGCAAACAGGGCAGTGGCACCTGCACTCAGGAACTTTGAACAACCAACCGAGCTCAGCTGTGTCCCTCTTTTATTATCTGCCAATTTATCACATCTCACTCAGACAGAACAAATGGCTGCACTCATAAAGGATGTGGGGAATGTGAACTGGTAATTACCGGAGCACAATGTTTTCAGAAGAAGTGGAAATCTCAGTCTGATGAAGTGGATAAGGCACGTTTCACTCAATCCGCTCACTTTACAACACTGGGCTTAGTGGCCTAATCTCGGCCCCCATCTCCCCTCCCGACACATGCTGAGGAACGTTCCAGGCTCCCATATCGACCCGTTAATGGGAGCCAATTTGCCATTTTTAAAGGGGAAATGAACGGGGAGAGTAGCACACAATTAGAAAAGTTTAAAGCCTCAATTTGTCCACGGCTCCCTGCGCTTAAGAGAGGTGAAAAGCCCATTTACCTTGGGAAATGCAGCTTTTCAGCCACTTGCTGAAGTCTGACCTTGCCTCAGGCAGAAAGAACAACTGCTAATTCAGAACACGAGAGCCATTTCATTAAATCCCCCCTGATTAACATTTTTGGAGACGTTTTGTTTCTTTAATGGCCGCATGCAGCTGTGATACCTGAGCAGATGCAATTCGCTCATGAGTTGCTTAATCGTTCTCCATTGAAAAAAAAAAGAATAAAACGAAGCAGGAAGGGAGCCGGGAACAGTGTGCCTGGGACACTGAGTGACTTTTCTCAAGATCATAATCATAACTGTAAAGAAGAGAAGGCTTGTATTTCTGTAGTGCCTCACACAAGCCCCAGGACATCCCAAAGAGCTTTGCAGCCAATTAACTTCTTCCGCAGTGTAGCCACTTGGTGTAACGTAGGAAATGCAGCAGTCAATTTGTGCACAGCAAGCGCCCACAAACAAGCAAGTGGCGATGACCAGATAACCTGTTTTTAGTGACGTTGGTTAGAGGATAGAGTTAAATATTGGCCAGGACACCAAGGGCAACTCCCCTCATCTTCCACAAGATAATGTGCAAGGGAACTTTATGTCTATCCGAGAGGGCAGAGGACCTCGGTTTAACATCTCATCCAGAAGACGATTCCTCTGACAGTGTTGTACTCCCCCAGTACTGCAATGGTGTGTCAGCTTGGATTTTGTGCTCAAGTCTCTGGAGTGGGATTTGAACCCACAGCCTCCCGATAGGCTCTGCAACTCATCGGAGTTCATCAAGACTGATCACAAAATCCTCCCCTTTGCAGAATCCAATTGTTTTCTTAAATCATTCCAGGGTTTTTGTTACTGGCTTGGAGTTTATCCTATGCATTGATCGTTCCTCATATGTGTCAAATTGATCTTTGCAGCACAGTGCCTGATTAGTTAGAGAAATGATGTGTGGTGAGTGTCCCATGCTTTGGGTCAAAGCTCTCCATCACTGAGGTTTTTCTCACTTCCTGTCGGGGTCTGTTTTAGTCTCATTGATATAGATTGATCAGACTGATTAATCAGTAACTCCATTATCGTTGTATCATGTGACTATACCAGGATTTTAAAAAATTCACTTTATGGGCTGTGGGCTTCACTGGCTGGACCAGCATTTATTGCCCATCCCTAATTGCCCTTGAGAAGGTGGTGGTGAGCTGCCTTCTTGAGCCGCTGCAGTCCGCATGGTGTAGGTACACCCACAGTGCTGTTAGGGAGGGAGTTCCAGGATTTTAACCCAACGACACTGAAGGAAAAGCAATATATTTCCAAGTTCGGATGGTGAGTGGCTTGGAGGGGAACTTGCAGGTGGTGGCATTCCCATCTAGGACACTAACCTCAGGAACTCCTGCGGTGATGTCCTGGAGCTGAGATGATTGACCTCCAACAACCACAACCATCTTCCTTTGTGCTAGAACAAAAACAGAATTACCTGGAAAAACTCAGCAGGTCTGGCAGCATCGGCGGAGAAGAATCTTATTCCTTTGTGCTAGGTATAACTCCAACAAGCGGAGAGATTTCCCCTTTGATTCCCATTGACTCCAGTTTTGCCAGCACTCCATGATGCTACACTTGGTCAAATGCGGCCTTGATGTCAAGGACAGTCACTCTCACCTCACCTCGGGAGTTCAGCTCTTTTGCCCATGTTTGGACCAAGACTGTAATGAGGTCAGGAGCTGAGTGGCCCTGGCAGAACCCAAACTGGGCGTCAGTGAGCAGGTTATTGCTAAGCAAGCACTGTTGATGACCCATTCCATTACGTTACTGATGATGGAGAGTAGACTGATGGGGCAGTAATTGGCCGGGTTGGATTTGTCCTGCTTTTTGTGTACAGGACATACCTGGGCAATTTTCCACATAGCTGGGTAGATGCCAGTGTTGTAGCTGTACTGGAACAGCTTGGCTAGGGGCACGGTAAGTTCTGGAGCACAAGTCTCCAGTACCATTGCTGGAATATTGTCAGGGCCCATAGCCTTTGCAGTATCCAGTGCCCTCAGCTGTTTCTTGATATCACGTTGAGTGAATCGAATTGGCTAAAGTCTGGCATCTGTGATGCTGGGGACCTCAGGAGGAGGCTGAGATGGATCATCCACTTGGCACTTCTGGCTGAAGATTGTAGCAAATGCTTCAGCCTTATCTTTTGCACTGATGTGCTGGGCTCCCCCATCATTGAGGATGGGGATCTTTGTGGAGCCTCCTCCAGTGAGTTGTTTAATTGTCCACCACCATTCACGACTGGATCTGGCAAGCTGCAGAGCTTAGATCTGATCCATTGGTTGTGGGATCACTTAGCTCTATCACTTGCTGTTTGACACACAAGTAGTCCTGTGTTGTAGCTTCACCAGGCTGACACCTCATTTTTAGGTGTGCCTGGTGCTGCTCCTGACATGCCCTCCTGCACTCTTCATTGAACCAGGGTTGATCCCCTGGCTTGATGGTAATGGTAGAGTGGGGGATACGCTGGGCCATGAGGTTACAGATTGTGTTCGAGTACAATTCTGCTGCTGCTGATGGCCCACAGCACCTCATGGATGCCCAGTCTTGAGTTGCTAGATCTGTTCAAAAATCTATCCCATTTAGCACAGTGGTAGTGCCACACAACACAATGGAGGGTATCCTCAATGTGAAGACGGGAATTCACCTCCACAAAGACTGTGCGGTGGTCACTCCTACTGATACAGTCATGGACAGATGCATCTGCAGCAGGCAGGTTGGTGAGGATGAGGTCAAGTATGTTATTGGCAGAAGCTGTACCAGAACTCAAGGACACAAGATATAGAGGCAGAAATAGACTTTCTAGCCCTAAGAGCCTGCTTTGCCTTAGAGTACAATCATGTCCAATCTTAGGCTCCAACTCTACTTACCCACCTGCTCCCCATATCCCTTTATTCCCTGAGAGACCAACATTCGGTCTACCTCAGCCTTACATGCATTCAACAATGGAGCATCCACCCTCTGGGGTAGATTTCCAAAGATTCACAACCCTTTCATGAAGTAATTTCTCCTCATCTCAGTCCTCAGTAAATAGACTTTAATATTCGATGGATTTTGGTCATTTGTCATTCAGCCTATGTCCCCTTGTCCTCACCTTACCATTTAATATAAGGCAATATGGGGATATATCCTTCCCATCACTATCAGGTAGCTGCCTTGTGAGGCTGAGAGGCTAAGTCACCCTTCTCACTGCCTTTGACTGGGGATCAGCTTTCAGGCTCTCCTCTGCACTTTCTCCATTGTAACGTGGGACAGGAGGATCACTAATGTCTCCCCCTCCCCACCACGTTTCTCCCCTCTGTCCTGACTCTTGCTGGGCTCTGGGCTCACTGGTGTTGGCCGTGTCTTTTTAGCCTCTCACCCAGCCCTCACAGGGTGGACCTTGGCTGTAGGTTTTAGTGGCAAGTTGATCACACGTGAAACTTAATCTTATTTTCCCATGGGCTGTGGGCATCGCTGGCAAAGTAGGCATTTGTTGCCCATCCCTAATTGCCCTTGAACTGAGTGGCTGGCTCGGCCATTTCCGAGGGCAGCTGAGAGTCAACCCACATTACTGGGGGGTCTGGAGTCACAGCAACGTGCTTGGCTCTTAACTGCTCCTGAAAAGACATACCAAGCCACTCAGCTCAAGGGCAATTAGGGATGGGCAACAAATGCTGGCCTTGCCAGTCACGTCCACATCCCCGTGAAGGAATAATTTTAAAAAGTCACCCAAGTTAATTCAACTGGAAAAGAAAATGGTGCGTGCCAGGGGTAATGCCAATTCGCTTGGAGCCCATTTTGTAACGTTGGCCTAGATTAATCCACGAAAGCAGCGGTTTTGGTTGTAAAAGCCCAACTGATTCAACAATATCCTTGAGGGAAGGGGGAGCTGCACACTATAGACCCATCAGACCATAAGACCATAGGAGCAGAAATTAGGCCATTCGGCCCATCGGGTCTGCTCCGCCATTCAATCATAGCTGATAAGTTTCTCAACCCCATTCTCCCGCCTTCTCCCTGTAACTATGCGATTGACTATTAATTCTCTCTGCACACTTAAGGTTTGGTTACTGAGAGAATGTTGTTTCTTTTAAGGGGAAAGTGAACGGCTACTGTGAAAGTTGAAAAGACACAGGTTGGGTTTAGCCCCGGGTTGACGAAGCAAAGAGCCAGTACAGACAGGATGGGCTGAAAGGCCTCAATGGGTTTATTGTTCGAGGGGAATGAATTTTAGCAAAATATATCTCGCAAATCAAAGACTGAACCATGTTGAAGATAGACCGGGATAGTCAGAGAGATGCACGTGGAGCAGGGGTGCCATCTGCTGGCTGAAGACTAAATGGTTTCTACTCTATACCTGGCTACAGGTAAATGGGAGGCTCAATGAGACAGTAAGCTAGAGACAGGGACAATAAACAACTGAAATCAACCTCGAATCAACAACAACCATGAGTTTCAAAAAAAAAGAAAGATTATAATGCAAACTCACACTTGTACAGTGACTTTAGTTACCTCCTCCAGTTCTACAACCCTCCCAAGATTCGGCGGTTCTCCAATCCTGACCCTGCACATCCACGATTCTCATCACTGGCGGCTGTGCCCCAAGCTCTGGAATTTCCTCCCCAAACCTAATCACGCTTTCCTCCTTTAAGATGCTCCCTAAAACCTACCTTTTTGATCAAGCATTTTGTTCGCTTTTCCTAATATTCTTACATGTCTTGGTGTCAAACTTTGTCTGATTACGCTCCTGTGAAGCCCCTTGAGATATTTTACTATGTTAAAAGTGCTATATAAATGCGCGATGTTGTTGTGGTGTAGCAAAACAACTGACTTTATTTGCTCTTGGCTTGTGAGCATCACTGACTGGGCCAGCATTTATTGCCCATCCCTAATTGCCCTGGGGTAGGCGGTAGTGAGCTGCTTTTGCAGCCCTACAGTTTGTGTGGTGTCAGAGCAGCAATGCTGTAGTGATTTGATACAAGTGAGTGCCTCGTTGGGCCATTTCAGAGGGCAGCTAACAGTCAACCACATTGCTGTGGCTCACATGTAGGCCAGACCGGTTAAGGATGGCAGATTTCCTTCCCTGGAGGATATTAGTGATCCAGACGGGGTTTTACGACCATCTGATGGTTTCATGATCATCATTAATGAGACTAGCATTTTAATTCCAGATTTATTCAGTAATTGAATTTACGTTCCCCCAGCTGTGGTGGCGGGATTCGAACTCGCGCCTCATTAGTCTGGGCCTCTGGATTACATTCCCACTATGGCGCTGTTCCCATGGCTGGGTAGAAGTTCAAGCCTGGAGGCAATGTGGGTGTAAATGAGAATTGGTGGGGGGTAAGGATTGATATGGAGGAAGTCATGGGAACAGGTTGTGTTGGTGATAGATGGATTGTGAGTTTGAAGTTCATTGCTGGATCAAACCACCCTCTCCACCCCAAGGACCTTGAATATGTTGTCACCTCCCAGACATGTGACAATGTTTAGAATACTGAAAGGCCTGGATAGAGTGGACGTGGGAAAGATGTTTCCATTAGCAGGAGAGACTAGGACCCGAGGGCACAGCCTCAGAGTAAAGGGAAGACCTTTTAGAACAGAGATGAGGAGAAACTTCTATAGCCAGAGAGTGGTGAATCTATGGAATTCATTGCCACAGAAGGCTGTGGAGGTCAGGTCATTGAGTGTATTTAAGACCAAGATAGATAGGTTCTTGATTGGTAAGGGGATCAAAGGCGGGAGAATGGGGTTGAGAAACTTATCAGCCATGATTGAATGGCGGAGCAGACTCGATGGGCCGAATGGCCTAATTTCTGCTCCTATGTCTTATGGTCTTATGGTCTAATGTTTGCACACAACTCCATGATTGAATCTGTTCTGTTCAGGCTGCTACTGTCAGCACTGAA
This sequence comes from Isurus oxyrinchus, assembly GCA_026770705.1. Lineage (NCBI taxonomy): Eukaryota > Metazoa > Chordata > Chondrichthyes > Lamniformes > Lamnidae > Isurus > Isurus oxyrinchus. Next base: position 594,031 of record JANJGN010000322.1, read on the forward strand.
ATGGCCCTCAGCAAAGTCACAGCTGATATTTCCTGTGACTGTGACAGTGACTGTGTGAACTACCTCCTCATCCCACCTGCATAGGGGCAAATGCCATACTCAAAATCCCTTGCTCTCCGGTATTGTAATGATAAGCATTTGACTGGCTGGCACGTCTTGTTCCAACTGGTGTACCATAAGGAAATAAGAAAAGGAGCAGGCCATTTAAGTGGCAAGTAACATTCAAGCCACACAAGTGCCTGTCAATGACCATCTCCAACAAGAGAGAATATAACCATCGCCCCTTGATGTTCAATGGCATCACCATCACTGAACCTCCCACTATCAACATCCTGGGGGTTACCACTGACCAAAAACTGAACTGGACTAGCCATATAAATACTGTGGCTACAAGAGCAGGTCAGAGGCTGGGAATTCTGCAGTGAGTAACTCACCTCCTGACTCCCCAAAGCCTGTCCACCATCTACAAGGCACAAGTCAGGAGTGTGATGGAATACTCCCCACTTGCTTAGATGAGTGCAGCTCCCACAACACTCAAGAAGCTTGACACCATCCAGGACAAAGTAACCCGCTTGATTGGCACCCCATCCACAAACATTCACTCCCTCCACCACCGATGCACAGTAGCAGCTGTGTGTACCATCTACAAGATGCACTGCAGCAACTCACCAAGGCTCCTTAGACAGCACCTTCCAAACGCACGATCACTACCATCTAGAAGGACAAGCGCGGCAGATAGATGGGAACACCACAACCTGGAAGTTCCCCTCCAAGCCACTCACCATCCTGACTTGGAAATATATCACCGTTCCTTCACTGTCACTGGGCCAAAATCCTGGAACTCCCTCCCTAACAGCAAAGTGGGTGTACCTACACAACATGGACTGCAGCGGTTCAAGAAGGCAGCTCACCACCACCTTCTCAAGGGCATTTGAAGAGGATACATCATCCCTCTCAGGAGATGATGGACTGCGCCCAGGGTATAAGTCACTTCTGTATTGAACATTGTCTTTTGTGGCTGTAGAGGCCAATTTGTCAGTGGCAGTCCCTTTCACAGCCGGCACAGATGCATAGCGTTGGCCTGAGGTTGACCAATGTTTTTTTTTCCTTCCGGCGGGCTCTTTCCCACTATCTGTTCATTTCTTTTCTCCTCCGCTGTTTCCACGCCCTTCCTGACTGTTGTTTCCAGTTACTCTGGTCAGCAGCAAGGACTTCCCATGTATCAACTCTGATTCTGGACAACTTGAAGTGTCCCTGTATTGTGCAGATAGCAAGCTCGCCATAAAGCATGTCTTTGGGGATGTGGCCATCATCCATTTGGCTCATGTTACCCAGACAACAGAGTCGCCGCTGAATTTAGAAGGTTAAGGGGTGATTTGATCAAAGGTTCAAGATATTAAGGGGAACAGAAAGGTTCGATAGAGAGAATCTATTCCTGGCAGGCAGAAGAAACTAGGATGAGGGGGCAAATTCTAAAGACTCGAGCCAGACCTTTCAGGAGTGAAATTCCAGGGAATAAAACCCTCTCCTCATACTTCAAACCTTGGAACCCACGTATCATCCTGGTAAACCTACACTGAGCTCCCTCCTGTGTCAGCGTGGTGTTCACAGTGCCACAGGTGTGGTCTATCCAGGGCTTCGCTTCACTGAAGCATGATTTCTACCCCTCCTGCATCCTTGTCCTCTCTACATAAGGGTCAACGTTTGATTTTCTGTACCAGTCTACAACAACAACTTGAATGTCTAGAGTGCCTGTAATGTGGGAAAACGTTTGCATGTGCTTCCCAGGAACAAACAATGTGTGACACCAGGGCCACACAAGGTATTAGGACAAGTGACCAAAGCCTTGGCCAAACAGGTACGTTTAAGGTACGTTGTAAAGGAGGGAAGGGAAGCAGAGAGGTGGAGAGGTTTAGGGAGGGAATTGCAGAGCTTAGAGTCGGGCAGCTGAAGGCGGAGCCATCAGTGGTGAAGCAGTTAATATCAGGGCTGCTGAAATGTCCAAAAAAGGAGCAATGCAGAGATCCTGGTGGGCTGTGGAGCTGGAGGAGGTTGCAGAGGTAGGGAGAGGATTGATAGGAGGAAGTATTGAATCGACTATCGGTATTTAAAGTTGACAAGGCACTGAGACCAGATGAGATGCATCCAAGGATATTGAAGGAAGTGAGGGCAGAAATTGCAGGGGCACTGGTCATAATCTTTCAGTCTTCCCTAGACTCAGGGAAGGTGCCAGAGGACTGGAGAATTGCAAACATTACGCTCTTGTTCAAAAAAGATTGTAAGGATAAGCCCAGCAATTACAGACCAGTCAGTTTAACTTCAGTGATGGGCAGGATTCTAGAAACAATTATTCGGGATAGAATTAGTAGTCACTATGGAAAAATATGGGTTGATAAGGGAGAGCCAGCATGGATTTCTAAAGGGGAAATCATGTTGCCTAATCTGCTGGAGTTTTTTGAAGAGGTAACAGAAAAGGTCAATGAGGGTAATGCCGTGGATGTGGTGTACATGGACTTTCAAAAGCTATTTGGCACAGTGCCACACAACAGGCTTGTGAGAAAAGTTGTTGCTTACGGAATAAAAGGGACAGTGGCAACGTGGATCCAAAATTGGCTGAAAAATAGGAAGTAGAGAGTAATGGTCAGTGGATATTTTTCAGGCTGGAGGAAGGTTTGTAGTGGAGTTCCCCAGGGGTAGCTATTGGGACCCTTGATTTTCCTGATATATATTAATGATCTGGATCTTGGTGTGCAGGGGACAATTTCAAAGATTGTGGATGATACGAAGCTTGGGAGTGTTGCGAACTGCGAGGAGGATGGTGTGGAAATTCAAGAGGACATAGACAAGTTGGTGGAGTGGGCAGATAGGTGGCAGATGAAGTTCAGTGCAGAGAAGTGTGAGGTGATACAGGAAGTGTGATGCACTTTAGTAGGAAGAACATGGACAGACAATATAAAATAAGGGGTGAAATTTTGAAGGGGTGCAGGAGCAGAAAGACCTGGGTGTATATCTGCATAGATCATTGAAGGTGGCAGGACAGGTGGAGAGAGCAGTAAATAAAGTATATAGTATCCTGGGCTTTATTAATAGGGGCATAGAGTACAAGAGCGGCGAGGTTATACTGAATTTATGTAAGACACTCATTAGACTTCAGCTGGAGTATTGTGTACAGTTCTGGGCACCACATTATAGGAAGGATGTGAACACATTGGAGAGAGTGCAGAAGGGGTTTACAGGAATGGTCCCAGGGATGAGAAACTTCAGCTATGAGGATAGACTGGAGAGCTTGGGACTGTTCTCCTTGGAGACGAGAAGTCTAAGAGGAGATTTGATAGAGAAGTTCAAAATCATGCTGGGGCTGGACAGAGTAGATAGGGAGAAGCTGTTCCCGCTCATAAAAGGATCAAGAACGAGAGGGCACAGGTTTAAAATGATTTGCAAAAGAAGCAAATGCGAGGTGAGAAAAAACTTTACCACACAGCGAATGGTTAGGGTTTGGAATGCACTGCCTGGAAGTGTGGTGGAGGCAGGTTCAATTGAGGCATTCAAGAGGGTATTAGAGGATTATTTGAAAAGAAACATTGTGCAGGTATACAGGAAAAAAGCAGGGCAATGGCACTAGGTCATAGTGTTCATTTGGAGAGCTGGTGCAGATGTGATGGACCAAATGGCCTCCAACTGTGCCATTAAAATTCTCTGCTTCTGTGATTCTGAGAGAGGGGAGTTCCGGCAGGGATTTGAAAACTAAGGTGGGAATTTTAAAATACAGACTTGGAGTTGACCTAGTATCTAGCACAGGGTTGATGGGTGAATGGGATTTAGTGAAGGGTCATTCGGACTCGAAATGTTAACTGTGTCCCTCTCTGCAGATGCTGCCAGACCTGCTGATTTTTCCAGGTATTTTTGTTTTCGTTTGGGATTTAGTGAGAGTCAGGATATGGGCTTCAGAGTTTTCAATAAGATGTGAGAATCCCACTAGGAGCAGCCTGTGCATAGTGACTGACCACAGATCCAGAGAAATGGAACTGGACTTTGGTGGGGGGGGAGTTGGAAGCCTGGCCCTAAATGTTCAAGTTAATCTCGATGGACACTTGTAGAATTCTGTTGAAACTTGGCAGCAAAGGCTTGGCCTGATAATAGCAGCAGAGCTCCCAATTAACAGATTAAACTCAGCATCGCCTCCAGAGAAAGAGGAAGATGTGGCTTTGACGAAAGGAAACAGATGAATCAGCATGAAAGCAACAAGCAGTGGCATGCTGAACTTCAGCTGCTCAAAGCATGTGAACAGGACATCAACAATGCACGTACTGTTCCTCTGCCTTCTCGTGCTGGAAGTGATGATGAAGGAGACTTGCCTGGGATGTAAACCTTGGTTTGGCATTTCTCTTAATCAGGTACAGATGTAAGAAAATGGGCCACTACCTTGTTGCTATAGTAAGGCAGTTAGGATATTCCTGCTGGACTTGCATCCTCAGAATCACGGAGCAGTTTGGATCAATCTTACAAGGGGCCAGTGCCTGGACAGGAACTCACTTGTTATGAGATGGTTTGTGGACAGGGCCATAATAGTAAGAGCAACAGGAAAAATAATAGTTAAAATAACAGTACCAGTGGCAACAGTAATAACAGGAGTAATAACTACAACAGTAACAACAGTATCATTAATGGTAACAACAGTATCAGTAACAGTAATAACAGTTTCAGCAACAGTAACAACAGTATCAGTAATAGTAATAACAGTATCAGTAACAGTAACAACAGTATTATTAATGGTAACAACAGTATCAATAACAGTAATAACAGTTTCAGTAACTGTAATAACAGTATCATAAACACTAACAACAGTATCAGTAACAGTAATAACAGTACCATTAAAGGTAACAACAGTATCAGTAACTGTAATAACAGTATCATAAACAGTAACAACAGTATCATTAAAGGTAACAACAGTATCAGTAACTGTAATAACAGTATCATAAACAGTAACAACAGAATCAGTAATAGTAACAATAATATCATTAATGGTAACAACATTATCAGTAACAGTAACAATTGAATTATCAGTAACAACAGTATCATAAACAGTAACAACAGTATCAGTAACAGTAACAACATTGTCAATAACAGTAACAACAGTATCAGTAACTAACAACATTATCAAAAACAATAGCAAGGGTATCAGTAACAGTAACAAGAGCAGTAATAATAGCAACAGCAACAACCATATAAACAGCAGCAATGAAAGGAAGAACAGCATCAAGAGTAATAACAGCAATGGTGCCATCAGCAATATCAGAAACAACGAAAACAGTAACAACAGCAACAGGAGTAACAATAATAGCATCAGCAGTAACAACAGCACTACCCTTGACAGCACACATGGAGAGATACTGCTGTAGTGGTATTGGGCTGAGTGACTGGGCTCCCACCAAGCCTCATGACGCCTTCTTGGCTTAGAGGCCAGACATCCATTACTCTGATTCCCTGATCTGGACCAGTGATGCCTATATTTGTCAACCAGCCATTCCAGTGTTCTGTCACAGGGCAGAAACTTAACTGGAGAGGTTCGGACATGGAGCTGTGGGAAAAGTGCACACAGATTTGTGAAGCTCCAACTCTTTCAAGCACTTTGGAGAGGAAAGGGAGGTTGGGGGGTGGTGAGGGGGCAGTCATTTCCAATGACAGAGGGGTCAAGGAGAAAGGTGGATGGCCAATTTGAAAGGGGTAGTGACAGTACCTGAGGAGGGGGAACCATTTTCAATGCCAGCGTGAGGCGGGGACAGGGAGTGCAGGAAGGCAGTTGAGTGGTTGGAGGTTTAATAGGAATAGGGATGAGGGAGCAGAAGGTAGGGGTTATGGACAGGATAATCTTGGAGAGGGGATGAGGGGAGAGAGGAGAGAAACTAGAGACAGGTAGGAGATCGGGACAAGGGCAGGTGGAAGAATAGAGTTAGAATGTAGGATCCTCAGAGAAAGTTTGACGTGGTGGACGTGGTAAGTTGGGTGGTTAGGAGATTGGTAATGGGACAAGGAAAGTAAGGCTTGTCCTAATGGACAACATGAGCTCAGGAGGTGAAGGTGGGTTAGTAGAGGATGAAGGTTAAAGGAGCAATGAGATGGGTAGAACTAGGTGTGGTTATGTTGTTGTTGGGGGAGGTAATGCCAGAGTTGGAGAAGTGACCAAGGTGCGATTTGATGATAAGGACCACACCAACACCTTGGCAGGTCGTCAGGGTCAGGTGCTGGAAAGGATAGCTAAGCTGTGGGGGGAGGGGATGGCATGTTGGGGTGGGTGGGGGGGAAGAGGCGGTTTCAATAGGTCGCAAGGTTTCAACTCATATGAGTCAAGCTTTAGACAAAGTCATAGCTTTGATGTAATCATCCACAAGAAGGTCATGGAAGGGTAAGGAGCTTGTTCATGAGTGATTGGACATTCTGGAGGGAGTTGGGGAGCGGGGCAGTGACTGCTGGACCACTGGCAGTAGTGGATGGGGTGAGTGGAATGGGAGGCAGGTCAACTTCAGTTATGATTGGGTAAGTTGGGACTGTTTTCTTTGGAGAGGAGAAGGTTGAGAGGCGATGTGACAGAGGTATTCAAAATCATGAGGGGTCTAGACAGATTAGACAGGGAGAAACTGTTCCCATTTGCAGAAGGATCGAGAACAAGGGGGCAAAGATTTAAAGTAAGTGGAAAAAGAGACAAAATCAGCATGAGGAAAATCTTTTTCACACAGCGAGTGGTTCAGGTCTGGAATGCTCTGTCTGAGAGTGAGCTGGAGGCAGATTCAACAGAGGTATTCAAGAGGGAATTAGATAATTGTTTGAAAAGGAAGAATGTGCAGGGTTACAGGGAGAAGGCAGGAGAATGGCACTAAGTAAAATGCTGATCGGAGAGCCAGTGCTGATATGATGGGTTGAATGGCCTCCTTCTGCTCTGTAACAATTGTGTGATTCTGTGAACTAGGTTAGTGCCCACTGGGAGGGACGGCTGACGAGAGAGGAGGAAGGGGCATTTGAGGTCGCTGCTCATGAGGTGGCATCAGCAGATGTCTCAGTGGAGAATGTCATGAGACGCACACAATGGGGAGGTGGTGGCATGTTGGTGTTGTCACTGGACTAGTAATGCAGAGACCCAGGGTAATGCTCTGGAGACACGGGTTCAAATAAAAAATGGACATGAATCTAATGATCACCATGAAACCATTGTTGATTGTTGTAAAAACCCATCTGGTTCACCAATACCTTTAGGAAATAAAATCTGCTGTCCTTACCTGGTCTAGCCTACATGTTGACTCTTAAACACCCTCTGAACAATGGATGGGCCTAGCCAGTGATGTCCACGTCCAATAAATAAATAAATAAACATGGAAGCCATGGCTTTAATCTAGGGAAATCAAGATTGGAGGGGAGAGCGTATGAAATGAAAGGAATACAAGAAATGGCCTGTTCCACCATTCAATACAATCATGGTGATGTAACTCAGCTCCACCTTCTCACCCACTCCCCACATCCCTTAATTCTCTGAGCATCATTGGTCTCCATCATGAAGATGCCCAATGACTGAGCGTCCACAGCTCTCCGACTTGGAAGATTCCAAATGCTCACAACCCTCTGAGTGAACAACTTTCTCCTTATCTCGGTGCCAAATGGTGAGAGGGTTAAGGGGAGGAGACCAGCGATGAGGGACCCGAGAGGGGGAACAGGAAAATTAGAGATGTAATTAACGCTTTTGGGACCTGGAGCCGCACTCAAAATGTACACACGACTGGATCCAGAGAGACATGTCCTGGTCCGAAACAAAAGGTGGGGGGGTGGCGGGATAGAAAACGATATGAAAGAGTCCAGAGATCAAGTCAATTTAAGGTCAGTGGCAAATGAGTGAGATGTGGAGAAAATTGTGATGTGGAAGGCGCTGCCCGAGAGGCTGGTGGAAGCAGATTCAATAGGAACTTCCAAAGGGAATCAGATAAATACTTGAATAATCAACCTGTGTTTGTCTGAAAAGTAGATGCAATTTTTAATGGAAAAAAAAGCTGTTTGGCCTATCGCTTGGAGGGACTGGGGCTGTTCTTCTTGGAGAAGAGAAGGCCGAGAGGAGATTTGATAGAGGTGTTCAAAATCTTGGCCAGTCTGGACAGCGCAGGCAGGGAGAAGCTGTTCCTCCTTGTGAAAGGATGGAGAACGAGAGAGCACAGATTTAAAGTAATTGGTAAAAGAGCGAGTGGTTAGGATCTGGAAGGCCCTGCCTGAGACAGGAGGCAGGGCCAATTGAGGCAGTTGAGAGGGAATTGGATAATTATCTGAAAAGGAAGAATGTGCAGGGCTAGGGGGAGAAGATGGGGGAAAGGCACCAGGGGGCATTGCTCCTTTGGGGAACTGGCACAGATGTGATGGGCCGAAGGGCCTCCTTCTGGGCTGTAACGATTCTGTGGCCGGAAGGGACAGTTGGGGAGGGGGGAGGTGCGGTTGGAGAGGGGGTGGGGGGGGGGGCGTTGGTGGGGGAGAGAAATAATGTGTTGAAAACTCCAGGAATAGAACCAAGCGGAGTCAACAACTCTAGATCCAACTGGCTGTACCTGCGTCCAAATCTAGGGCATTCCATGACCCTTTCTTTCTCCCCTCATATTGCCAACCCCCCCCCGCGGGATCACCCTGGACTCTCCAGCAATTATAGGGCAATGTTGCAAGTAAGAAAACGCAGGGAGAAGAATCACAGGGGGCATCGAAACAATAAGTGTGCCTGCATTTCGGGTTTTTTTTTGTTTATTAGCTGTAAAACTATTGGAGAAAGTATTACAAAGAAAAGGCGGGTTCATTGGCTGAAAAGCCATGGGACGAAAGCTCCAGGAGTAAGTCCAACCAGAGTTGGCAACTCCGCTTCCCCCCTCTCTCCACCCTCACCTTCCTTCAGCCTGCCTTCCCTGATGCCCCTTTTAATTCTTATTGGGAAGTAATTCTTATTGCAAAGTAAAAGCGTTTTAACACCGGGTATAAACATGAGACCAAGTTAAACTTCGTAATGCAGCTTGCGGGCCAAAGCGATTAATGAGAAATTGTGTGGAAAACGCGAGACCTGCCTTCCAGCTCTGAGTAACAAATTACTCCCTTGGATATTTCTTTCTTCTAAATAGAGCACCGGCTCCAGATAAATTGTGCATTATTTTTCCCCTTTACAAAAAAAACCCCCAAACTGATAAGGCCTTTAATTCAGATGGTTTGGGAAGCAACGCTATTTCACTCGCAAAATAGGCCAATTATCAGAAACTAGTTTGGCTAAATGGCATTTCAAGTGAGGCACTGCATGCAATGGGTCTTAAATGCCCTTTAGCCAGCGCCACTACATTGAAAACAAATAATACCATCGTCAATCGAGTTCTGCTGGCAGCTTCCAGCAAACTCGGATTAACATACATGGTTGCAGTCTCTGCCACCTAGATAATGAGGCCTGATTATTTGATTCAATGAATGTTAAATAGGCAGAAGGCCTTATCTGTGCATGACTCTATTTATATTTTAATCGCCTCACATTTGAACAGTTGGCTTGCGTTCTCTGTTTCTCCGGGTTATTGTAAAAATGAGGCACCTTTGACAGATAGGCAAAGTGTTAAGTGCTTGCATTTTACATAGAAAAATCCTTCGGAGATTGGCCCCTTGGCTGCTGGATAAGGTTCCTCATTATAAAGTAGCTCTGATGGTATTTCAGATCAAGTCTCTTCAAGAGAAAAACCTTAAAGGAGAATCATCGTCCCTTCTTCTTCTTTTTGCCATTCTTAAACTTGGGTCCATCCAAAACTCTGATGGCCTGTGCCCTAATTCGCACCAAGTCCCCTTCAGCTGTCACCCTCTGTGCTCACTGCATACATCGGCTACCAAAAGAGTAACACCTCTGCTTTTACATTCACATCCATGGTTTAAGATCTCTCGTTGGCACCGCCCCTTCATATCCCTGTAAACCTCACCAGCCTGAAACACCCCAAGGTCCCAAAACTCCCCCAGTTCTCAAATCATGCGCATCCTGGTTTTAATCGTTCTGTCCTTGGTGGTCAGCTGCCAAGGCCCTCAGCTCCTGAATTCCCTCCATTAAGCTTCTCTGCCTCTCGGCCTTTACTCCTTTCTTCAAGGTGCTCCTGGAAACCAACCTGTCTGACCAAACTACGTGAAGATAAATATCTCGTTATGTAGCTCGGTGTCAAATTTTGCTTGATTAATGGTCCTGTCAAGTCCTATCAACATCCTGGGGGGTTACCATTAACCAGATACTGAACTCGTCTAGCCATATAAACACTGTGGCTACAAGAGCAGGTCAGACGCTAGGAATCCTGTGGTGAGTAACTCACCTCCTGACTCCCCAAATCCTGTCCACCATCCACAAGGCACAAATCAGGAGTGTGAGGGTATACACTCCACTTGCCTGGATGAGTGCAGCTCCCACAACTCTCAAGAAGCTTGACACCGTCCAGGACAAAGCAGCCCACTTGATTGGCACCACATCTACAAACATTCACTCCCTCCACCACTGATGCACAGCAGCAGCAGTGTGTACCATCTACAAGATGCACCGCAGGAACTCACTAAGACTCTTAGATGAGACCTTCTAAACCCATTACCACTGCCATCTAGAAGGACAAGGGCAGCAGATGCATGGGGACACCACCACCTGCTGGTTCACCTCCAAGTCATTCACCATCCTGAAATATATTACTGTTCCTTCACTGTCCCTGGGTCAAAATCCTGGGACTCCCTTCCTAACAGCACTGTGGGTGTACCTACACCACATGGACTGCAGCGGTTCAAGCAGGCAGCTCACCACCACCTTCTCAAGGGCAACTAGGGATGGGCAATAAATGCTGGCCCAGCCAGCAAAGCCCACAGCCCATGAATGAATAAAAAGGAGTGCATTGGGATGTTTTACTATACCCAAGGCACTATATAAACACAAGTTGTTGTTAGGAATGGAATTAGGAATGATA